>OZ038494.1:10826710-11009210 GCA_964036315.1 Acanthosepion esculentum | reverse complement strand
GTTCAATCATTCCAACACGTGATCAGTTTCTGCGGCTACTGTCAAGCTGGCGACGATATTCCACCAACCGTTCATCTTTGCGTGCCATTGAGAAGGTGTAACTGCTGTGTTCGAATCCCCGAGAAAAAAAGACGTCTTCTCCATTAATTATAAGGAGAACGGATAGCACACCAGATGGCTCAGGCTGGCAAGATATGACACAAGGTTAGTTTAATGAGAGCATCCCGAGAAAGTATAACCCGGGACAGGCTCAAAAATAGCCCAGACCTTGCAACTCTCGTTTGCGTTGCTATCAGTATTATTAAAGACCCCCCTTTTCAGTGCAATGTGGGCAGCTCTTTCCGAAACTGGGTACCACTGAAATTATATTTTCAGTCCGCATACAGTGACACAACTGAGTTGCCCTCTGTCCGAAGAGAGAGTCACAACTTATAGATGAAATGTAGTTCATCCGCCCTAGAGCAGATATGACACTTTGATCCCAGCCAAAAGACTGATAAGTAATGGCGACCGCGATAAACGTGCCATTTTTCAGAAGACACACAGTATCGAACGACGGAAACCGAGTAAGGCAATCACCAAAAATCTAGTTACCATAAATAAAATAACATGGTCATCAGAATTATTTTTTTAAATTATTATTAAGTGAAATGTTCGTAAGACGGGGATTTGGCTAGAAAGAAAGAAAAATGCGAAAACGAATGAAAGAAAAAATGAAGGCAAGATAGAAGTGTTCAACGTCACCTGCCAATATCTTATAAATAATGGACTATTCCATTTTGGTTACGTAGAAAAGTAAAAAACATACGCAACTTCGTTTCGTATCCAGAACATTTGCCGTAAACATTTTTGCCGTAGGAAAACTCGCCTCAGGAATTTTCGCTGAAGAAAACTTCTCCATATAGGATTATTGCCGTAAGACAATTTCGCCGCATTTTTTTCGTCCCTTTTGGGGGTAATGTTCAGTTTAATATGCGAATTACCTTGATATCAAGTATATATGGATGTCTTTTTTAGAGGCTCAAACATCAGAAAATAAATGAAAAAGTAAAGATTTATTTAAAAAAATAAAAGACTAAAAATATGTAATAAGAAATAATTAAAATGTGTACAAATTCTAAGCAATGCTTCGTAAATAAAGTGTTTTTATTTTCCGTTGGACTGTAATGAAGCATTTGTCCGCTGAAGTCTTGCATTGATATCGATATATATTTTCTTCATTTGTACTGTATCTTCTCAATTTAAATCAAACATTTTCTTTTTTTGCTAATGTCTCTTCCTTTTTCATATCCGCAATTAGTTTCCACAAATGTTGGTGCATGTTAGTATAACTTCACTTATTAAAATGTTCAATAGTGTGAACCACAATTACGAGATCACAAAGTACTTCGAATATTAAAAAAATGAGGGGAAATTGTCTTACGGCAAAAATCTTATACGGCAAAGTTTTCTACGGCTATAATTCGTGAGGCGAGTTTTCCTACAGCAAAAATGCTTACGACGAATGTTCCTAGAACCACTTGGTTTCAATGAGAAGAGATTCCCGACTTAGGATTATGGAGGTCCGCGAATATACTGCAGTCACATTCCCATAGATATTCACTGAATATCTGAGTATGTTTTTAGGCATTTTTTCTGCTAGCGTAGTGAGTGATTTGGGACGTTGAGTCTGTGGAAAAGGGTTTAGGTGGGTTGTAAAGAATTAATGTTTCGCAAATTCCTGTTAACGATAGTAACCATCTAAAACAAATATACATTGAATAGTTACCTAATTCATTGTTCTGTTTTAACGGCATTTCAAATCTATCATTTATTTAATTCCCAAAGGTTTTTATTAAATGCAAACAATCCGAAGAAGGATATGCAGTGTAATCGATTCTGACTTGGCATCTCGTCTTTTCTGTAGATATTTTCATGGCAACTGCTGTGACGAGCTTTTTCCCCCTGGTGCCCGGTCGACGTGAGTTTGACTGCACTACTAGACGACACCCAATCCCACACTTTTAGCGTTGAATTAGTTAAATGTAACCGCCACTTCAACTCCAACAGTTTCATTTCTCGCACTTGACTTCCGATTCTTCGCTTTCCTGATAACTACAATCTTCAAAAATCGCCATCTTCTATCTTCTTGAACTCTGTTCAGCTCTTATCTTTTTCTCGCTTCCCCTTAACTAGCGTTTTCTCCCACGTTCTCTCTTTGTAACCCCCCGCGTATCAGTGACATTCCCGCCTTGCTTGGTGTTAAATAATTAAGAAACACCGTTAGTTCCATCACTTTCCAGTTACGCCTTTAGAACGGAGATATTTAGTTAGTTTTTTTAAAGGTTTTCACCCCAAGCAAGGCTGGAAGCCACTAGCACGCAAGGAGTTACAGAAGATTTGGAGCGAGAGCAGATAGGAGTGTTAGAGGAAAGGATGTGGAGACGGATAGTGGATAGATCAAGGCAAGGGGTTACAGAAGATTTGGAGCGAGAGCAGGTAGGAGTGATAGAGGAAAGGATGAAGAGAAGGATAGTGGATAGATCAAGGCAACTGGAGATGTCGATTGACGTTACATTTGGATAGTTGGAGATTATAGTTGTCAGGGAAACAGGAATAAGGAAGGGAATTCCACAGGCGAGAGGTGCGAGACATGAAGCTATTGGAGTAGAAGAGACGTCTACATTTAACAGTTTCAACAGGGAAAGGGTGGGAGCCGGATGCCAGCCTCGTGGGACGCTTGAATTCACGAAGCCTGGGAACCAGAGAAAGCAGCTCATCGGAGCAATTATCGTGGAAGTATTTGTAAAAAAGACAGAGCGAGGCGACGGCGCGTCTGTGAGAGAGCGACTGCAGACGAGATGACAGATCAGGGCCAATTACGTCTATAATTTGTAGTATAGACCAATGGCCTTCAAGTATACTAGGATAGCGACAACTTCTATCTTCTTAAAAAGGTGTCCTCGCCTAATCATAAAATCGTTATCGTATGCAGGTAAGGTCATTACAATTGGAAACAATATGTTTTACGGTATATGTCTCCTGAAATTCCAGGAGGAATGACTGAGTGATATATGTTTGTACTATTCTGGTTCCTGATAGGACGACTTCAGTCTTCCAAGACAGTACAAGACTATGATGCCATTCTCTTAGAATGGGTTTCATTTTGTAAAGCTTATTCTTTGGGCAGTAATTCTATAACTCTTGCCACTTGTTAAGAAGCTCATAGTTGCTTTGAATTCTGTATACGGGATTTTCAAAAATTAAATGTTTATCTTGAAGAATTCCTTTCCTGCCACGTCAGATTTTACATTTCCGTGGATGTCGATATGGCGAGACACCCAGACAAGATTTTTTCTCGAAGATAGGAGTGATCCAGTGTTTAGTAATTTAACTATTAACGGATTGTTTGTGCTTTTGTATCTCAGTGATCCAATAGATTTCTCAGATTCACTATCCGTAATTAAAAGGACAATAATATGGCTAAGTACCCAACAGAAGTATTTTTTTCTTGCCTCTGAGATTGAACGCGTTTAGTAAATTATGGTTTTTTTATTTCTCCGTCATATAAGTATGCGTCCTGGGTACGACGTTAAACTGCATCCAACAGCAAGGCCTCCGATCAGGAGGTTTTGAGGAAGCGTGGAGCCACCTCTTAATTGCTGGGGTTCCCAGGTCCATCCTGATCCGGGGTGGTAGCACCTGTTGGGGTCCCAGCTATGGGAAAATAGTGAACTTCCAGCTCTCTCGTCCTGGGTATGACGGTAAACTGCATCCGCGTCCATGGATATGACGGGTACGGCGATAAACAATGTCCAACAGAAAAGCATTTTTGAAAAAATAATGTTGTCGGCTATACGTTTTTGGAAAAATATTATTACCAGCTATATATTTTCGAATAATACATTTTTGAAAACCAAATGTTTCCAGCAATATATTTTTGAAAACCAAATGTCTCCAGCAATACCTTTTTTGAAAACCAAATGTTTCCAGCAATACATTTGTGAAAACAAAATGTTTCCGGCAATATATTTTTGAAACCAAATGTTTCCAGCAATACTTTTTTGAAAACCAAATGTTTCCAGCAATACATTTTTGAAAACCAAATGTTTCCAGCAATACATTTTTGAAAACCAAATGTTTCCGGCAATACATTTTTGAAACCAAATGTTTCCAGCAATACTTTTTTGAAAACCAAATGTCTCCAGCAATACATTTTTGAAAACCAAATGTTTCCAGCAATACATTTTTGAAAACCAAATGTTTCCGGAAATACATTTTTGAAAACCAAATGTTGCCAGCAATACATTTTTGAAAACCAAATGTTGCCAGCAATACATTTTCGAAAACCAAATGTTTCCAGCAATACATTTTTGAAAACCAAATGTTTCCAGCAATATATTTTTGAAAACCAAATGTTTCCGGCAATACATTTTTGAAACCAAATGTTTCCAGCAATACTTTTTTGAAAACCAAATGTCTCCAGCAATACATTTTTGAAAACCAAATGTTTCCGGAAATACATTTTTGAAAACCAAATGTTTTCAGCAATACATTTTTGAAAACCAAATGTTGCCAGCAATACATTTTTGAAAACCAAATGTTTCCGGAAATACATTTTTGAAAACCAAATGTTTCCGGAAATACATTTTTGAAAACCAAATGTTTTCAGCAATACATTTTTGAAAACCAAATGTTTCCAGCAATACATTTTTGAAAACCAAATGTTTCCGGAAATACATTTTTGAAAACCAAATGTTTCCGGAAATACATTTTTGAAAACCAAATGTTTTCAGCAATACATTTTTGAAAACCAAATGTTGCCAGCAATACATTTTTGAAAACCAAATGTTTCCAGCAATACATTTTTGAAAACCAAATGTTTCCGGAAATACATTTTTGAAAACCAAATGTTTTCAGCAATACATTTTTGAAAACCAAATGTTTCCAGCAATACATTTTTGAAAACCAAATGTCTCCAGCAATACATTTTTGAAAACCAAATGTTGCCAGCAATACATTTTTGAAAACCAAATGTTTCCAGCAATACATTTTTGAAATCCAAATGTTTCCAGCAATCCATTTTTGAAATCCAAATGAAGGTCACTCAAAATCATTTTCGGCATAAAATGACCCCTAAGGTTGGAATGCCGTTAAACAAAACAACCAAACCAACCATATAAGCATGGATAGTGAAACTGAGAATGCTATGAAGTTGGCTGGCTCATTGTCTGTTCTGATGTTTAAAGGTAAGTCTAGGTTTATAGCTTCAGTACTGATAAATAAAGGATTTGTCTGGTAGGCGGTTTTTGATTGTGACGCCATCAAGAACAGCTGACTATGCGATTTTATCATTCCTTTTTGAGTCGTCAGTTTATATATGCTCCTGTAAAATATTATCAATTTCTTCTAAAATGTTTGATGAACTGTGTAATAAAGCAACAACTTTAAGTAAATCATGAGCAGCTTTATTTGACTTTAGTCTAGAAAAACATTTATTTTATAGTGATGGATGTTTACAAGCGAGAGGAAAGAGAGGGGAGGTGGTATGTGTTTATTTTATTACTGGTATTACTTTTAGGGTGTTTGGCAAAGTATATTAGAATATTTGGTTAGTTAAGTAACATAATCAGAACATTCAATGCCGCGGATACCAATATGGTTACATACCCAACAGAAAATATCTTTTCTTGCCTATGAGATTGAACGCATATAATAATTTAACTATTAAGGAATTGTATTTTTACTTCTCAGTGATATAAGTATAGATAGCGAAACTGAGTACACCATGAAGTTGTCTGGCTCATTATCTATTCTGATGTTTAAAGTTAAGTCTATGGTTATAGATTCGGTACTGAAAAATAAAGGATTTGTCAGGTAGGCGTTTTTTGATTGTTATATCATCAAGAACAGTGGAACATCCGATTTTATCATTGCTTTTTGAGTCATCAGTATACATGGTGATTTTCTAAGCATAGTTTAGATGTGGCACAAGGCCGAAAGTATGGAGCACACAGTGGAGATCGAACTCACTATTCAGTCGTAATTGATCTCGCGAGACAAGCTTACTAAACATTACACCACGTCGAAGTGCTCTAAATGATTTTCTAAGCATAGCTTAGATGTGGCACAAGGCCGTAAGTATGGAGCACACAGTGAGGATCGAAGACGTTATTCAGTCGTAATTGATCTAGTGAAACAAGATTACTAACCATTACACCACCTCGAAGAGTCCAAACCATCAGTATATATATATATATATATATATATATATATGCGTATAATTTGGGTACTCCTATAAGATATCACATCCTTCTAAAAAGGTAACTGGACTGATATCAGTTTTAGCGTGTTTGGTAAGGTGTATTAAAAAGGTTGGGTGTTTTATTAGCCAAGGTGGGTTTTCCAGACTAGTGAATTTAAGGGTTATGTGCCTATACCTCTGAGATTTGGTATTATGATTACTTACATAATTTACGTTATTCAATCTGTTATCCTCATGTTCATTGTCATATTCACAACGGCCGTTTTACACCCCGGCCTTCTTCAGGTAAATATAATTTGGAACCGAAACCTTTATTTCGTCCACCGGGGTAGATTGTCCTATTTCCACGTGCCATGCATCTTTCGGAGATCTCAGTTATTTTACATTTAACTGTTGTGGCCTGGTATTGAACTCGCAAATCCTTGGGTCTAGTCCCCATCGTTTTATGCACTCGGCCATGTGTCCTTGAGAATATCTATGTATGAATTTTTGGGATTTATAACCCTAATGTCTTCAGCAAACATTTTTTACAAGTACTCATATTGCGATTTCTTTGTTATTATTATTGCATTTTTTTTTACCAGAGGTTATATTGTATTATATTTTTTTATTCAATGCTTTTCTCTAGGACTGCTTATTACTAGTTACAGTATTGTATTCATTTCTATGCTTGGTCGGCTCAGGAGATTTTTGTGGACTAGCATATGTGCTGATTCATTAAGTTTTCGTATTTTTAGTGATGCTCTCTGTTATTTCAACCTTATCTCACAGGGGGCGCTGATCACCCTTTTCTGTACATATGTGGTCAGCTATGCCTGATTTTTTATTTGCCCTTTTGTTCCAGTTTTACGATGGTCTTGCAGTCTTATCTTAAGGGGACGGCCTATTTCTCCTTTGTAAGTATTATGGTAACACATTAAATTATATTAAACTAAAAATTTATAACGAATCGAAATTGAAATAATATTCTATTTAATCTTTAAACGAATTCCAGAATTTCTGTCTGGAGTGGAACTGCGGACCTTACCTGACCAGACGGAACGTCTCCGACACAAGCAACAAAATCATTAGTCATTAAAAGCCAAACGAATAAAACATTTTCCCTAATTTACACTGATTGCTATTCTTTTCGTTGTATGTGCATTGTCCTTTCAGGACGTAGGCGATCATTGCTCTCCACTTCCCCCTATCCCTTGTAGCTCTCAATAAGTTTCGTCCCACTGCTACCTCCCCTAGATCACGTTCCGTCATCCACTTACTTAAGCCAGCCAGGTATGTGATGCATTGCTTTCCCTTGCCTCTCTTTCCCTCTATTCGACCTATGAGTATCAGACTCTCCAAGCCCTCCTTTCTCATTACGTGTCCCAGAAACTTCAGCTGCCTCTTCCTGATATTAAGTATAAGCCTCCTTCTTGTTTGCATCCTCTCCAAGACCTTACATGCTCGGTCCATGATATCCTCAGCATTCTTCTGTAGAACCACATCTCCATCGCCTCGAGTTTCTTCTTCATCTTTGAGGAAATCATTTAACATTCGCTGTCGTAAAGGAGGACAGATGTAAGAGCTCAGTATTCTTTTCTTTGTTACCAAAGAGATCCTCCTGTCTTGGAATTCTCTGCCCAGCTTTTGGAATGCGTCCTTGGCTATCCAAATACGTATACGGATGTCAGCGTTGCATTTACCGTCCACTATCAGAACGCTTAAATATCGATCGCGTACACCCGGGCCAAATGTAAAAATTAAACAAGGCAACGCAATCCCGGGGTCGGGCACATTGCATTGTCTATTCTTCTCAGTTAAATCTTCGTCTGTAGACAGAGCGTCGACTGAGTCGCACTGTGCCCGACGACACAGAGATTTACAATCGTGAGGCAGACAGCGGAAGATTACTAAATGGTATTTACCCAGTCACCCCATTGAGACGAGATGTGACACAAAGTCGAGTTTACTGTTGCCAAATGACTGCCTGACTCCGTCGTACTTTACTGACTTTGAGTTCTTTAAGGCGTCTTGCATTGTTCATTTATGTTACCGGTGTGTCTTATTTCCTCCACAACAGTTATACAACTCTCCTTATAGAACAATATCCTCAATGTTTCCTACTTTACCAATACATTCACTCTCTTCAACAGTTGTCAAACTTTTATGTTCAAGATAAATAAATCCAATCTTGGTAAGACATAATAACTTCATTACGTTTTTTCTAATGCCTCGAAAGAAAGACAATTGGATTATCATTTTTTTCTATTGCAATCTACCACTCGCCCAAAGTAAGGCTTCCTAAAGATGTACAAGTCATTATTGCAAACGGGTCTTCTAAATTGTTTCGAAGTTATTATTATTATTATTATTATTTTCTCTGAACAAGTCCGTATTGCCATTCGTATCCACGTTATGTAACACTTCTCGAACGGAAAGGCACATTAACAATATTTTTAGGATAGCAATGATTTTTCCAGATACGATTGCTACTATTTAATCCATAGCTGCGGAGACGATATGGATTCATACTTTAGCAAGATTATTAAGCATAAATACATACAATTTTAAAAAATTTCCTACGGTGTGTCTACGGATCTCAGTGTCGCATTTCCCGTCCTCTGTCAAATAATTCCCAGATATTTAAACTTTTGCAGCTGCTTGATTTTAGTATCCCCGACCTACAAATTGCATTTCGGGCTCATCCTTTTACTAATGACCATGCATTCCGTCTTCTTGTAGTTTATGCTTAGTTCTTTCTTCTCGCTCTCCTTCGCTACCTTTTGTAGGAGGTTTTGTAATTTCTTTTCCGTGTTCCTATTATCTACCATATATTAACATCAGAAGCATTTTCGATTGCGTCCGCTTAATTTCATCAGAGGCGCCATTAAAATTAATCGCACAATATGGTAAGCTAATCTCGACTAATTTTTGCTTATTTTCCTTTAATATTTACAATTGCTTCTGCTTAACTTCATCTATCGCAGAAGGTTTATTTTACCTACGCCTTTTCCCAATTTTGGTCTTTTTTTCACTTCTCTCTTAATACTTAAGACTGATTCCACCTGCCTTCATCGTAAACACATTTAACTTGTTTGATTTGGCAATCTCAAGTGTAAAATACTGCCTTTTACTCATTTCCGTCTTAATCATGTTTAAATGATTTCCTTAAATCTATTAAAGCAGACGATACAATTATTTGCCTACTCCACTTAAATTTAACTGCATTACACTCGCTCATGTTTTTTTGTTGTTTTTTTTTGTCTATCAAGTGTTTTAATTAGTCCGGTCGGACGTTTTAACATTCCAGTCTATTTTAGACCAAACAGTAAAACACGGTGCCATCTTTGGTTCATACACGAATCAGACATTTCCTTAAAATGTCTGTGATTCAACGAATAATCCCGTGATGGAAAATTAAGCTAATTTTAAATACTTCCTCCCAAACTAAGACAAATTAAAATTGTACGATTGCTCATATAAACGATCTCACCTAACTATATATCTTTATCTGGGATGCTGTCAAACTTGAGTGGCATCAAGTGTTTTCTGCACTACGGCATTTCCAAAGTCATGCGTCCTTAAATTCTGAATTTGCTCTTCTGTGGTCTCAGGAATAAAACAACTTGCATTAGTTACCTAAAAGATTATAAAATCATATATATATATATATATATATATATATATATATATATATATATATATATATATATGTATATATATATATATATATATATATATATATATATATGAAGAAATATAGTCTTAAAGTGTGCTATATTTATGGGATAAAGTGCTCAATATCAGAGATAGAGCGTGTGTAAATATAAAAGTGGACATGGAAGTCAGCACTTAGAGGCGACAGTCTGATTCATGCTAGTGCAATCGTCAGGCAACTAGTGCTGTTATTATTCTCGGCTATTTATATATATGGGTCAGTGGTGCATTATGGGTAGTCTATTTTGGCGGTTACTTTTACCGGAAGTCGCTTGTTTGTTTATTTATTTATGTCAAATTATTTTGCTTGTTTTTTTTTTAATTTTATTTTTATTTTTTATCTTATATATTTATTTATTTATTTTTTATTTTGATCGGTGTTTTTTGTTAACGTAGTAAAAATTTGTTTATATAGCTTATTGTTGGTAGTATATTATGGCGGTCATTTACCGGAAGTCGGATGTTTGCGTATTTATTTGGGTCAAATTGTTTTGCTTGTTTTTATTTATTTTCATTTTTATTTTTTGTCTTATATATTTGTTTATTTGTCATTGATTAAATCTATTTGTTGAATTTTAGGGTGAAATGTTGTGGTTTGTTCTTACTATTATTTTGGTCGGAACAGTTTTTAATTTATCTATTTGGGTTGGTTATCTTTATTTGTTTTTCTCTAAACGGCTACTTTATCGTAATCGGTTCTTAGTTTATTTATATATTTGGATCTATTTAGATCAAATTATTATACTTGTTGTTATTTATTTGTTACACTATATATTTTTGGCTTTCGATTTTTAAGTAACGTAGTATAATAAATTGATCTAAATAGATCCAAATATATAAATAAACTAAGAACCGATTACGATAAACTAGCCGTTTAGAAAAAAACAAATAAAGATAATCAACCCAAATAGATAAATTAAAAACTGTTCCGACCAAAATAATAGTAAGAACAAACCACAACATTTCACCCCAAAATTCAACAAATAGATTTAATCAATGACAAATAAACAAATATATAAGACAAAAAATAAAAATAAAAATAAATAAAAACAAGCAAAACAATTTGACCCAAATAAATACACAAACATCCGACTTCCGCCATAATAGACTACCAACAATAAGCTATATAAACAGATTTTTACTACGTTAACAAAAAACACCGATCAAAATAAAAAATAAATATATAAGATAAAAAATAAAAATAAAATAAAAAAAACAAACAAAAAAACAAGCAAAATAATTTGACATAAATAAATAAACAAACAAGCGACTTCCGGTAAAATTAACCGCCAAAATAGACTACCCATAATGCACCACTGTCCCTTATATATAAATAGCCAAGAAAAATAACAGCACTAATTGCCTGACGATTGCACTATCATGAAACAGACTGTCGCCTCTAAGTGCTGACTTCCATGTCCACTTTTATATATATATATATATATATATATATATATATATATATATATATTTAAAATTTGTGTATAATAATATTACTTTTGAACATGGACATAATATCTTGACCGTGTTTTGAAAAATGAAAACATTTTATAAGACATACATACAACAAACTATTTCTTATTTTAACAGTTAAAATATAATCCTTGAAAATAGCTAAATGTATAGCCGAAAGCGCTGGGATAAAAATAACATTTGGAAAGTTTTTATATAATTTATCATCCACAAAGAAAAAAAATTATATCGCATGAGAAATTGTATAAAAAACTAAATAAACGCACCTTGTCTGTCGTTTTCAATGAAATGTGCATATATATATATATATATATATATATATATATATATATATATATATATATATATATATTCTGTCTATATTTCTGAGATGATGTATTATGTACAGTATTTACATTAGTCGGACTATTGTCAAAGATGAGGACAATAGTCCGACTCCTGTAAATACTGTGTATATATATATATATATATATATATATATATATATATATATATATATATATATATACTCGACTCTCCCGTTGAATTCGAATTATGAGTTTCAAGCAGATCAGTTCCTAGGGACCGACAGCTCCACACCAGCACATAAGATGTGATTAAAGCGGTGAAGGAGCCGTCCATATTTTTTGAAGGGCCGAATACAGAGTCTTGGTACACTATTTGCCACAAGGTATCCAAAGGACACTCTGCAGGTTTTGAATTCAGAGTTGTTTTTCTTCTAGACCAGTTGCCATCCAAGGCTATATAACCCAGTCTGTCGTGCTATTTACCCATAGATGGTGGGAAAGAAGAGAATTCATACATTTCCCAAGGATATTAGAATGTAAGTGAATGTAATGGATTCGATTGGAATTCGAACTCGGCTCTCTGATTCCTCAAGCCTCAAGCCGCTAAACATTACTCCACCGTGCCTCCTCTTATATATATAATTGTCTTTTATTATACTTTCGTTTCCCACGTCATTAAAGCTAAATTTACCGTTAACTCATCGATAACTATTATTAACTTATTAATAATAATTAATATCACAGTTATCATCGCTATCAGTATAATCGCAATCGTCGATAATACACAAGTAGTCCGCGTTGAAAATAAAAACGTCATCATTGCCATGACCTCAAAGAGAACCCATCTTAACTAAAGTGGCGGTGAAAGACTCAGACCAACAGTAGTCTATATGCGCGTCTACATGTATATATGTGTCTGTGTGAGGAAGTGTAAGTTTGTCTGACGGCGAAGGCGGTAGATCTGAAAGAGTCAATAACACCTCTGCCCGCTCCTTGCTGAAAGGGACACCGCTACATATAATAAAAACTAAGGTCTCGACACCGAAATAGAATTACAAGTGCGATTCTATGTATGCTCGAACGCATGGATGTGTATCTGCGTCTAGCCTCGGATTGTTTATATATGTAGAAGTCAAATGACTTACCTGCTAACATGGCTTCCTTCTTGTATCTCCTTGTAAAGCCAAGCCAGCTAATTCTACCTCATTTATAGGAGAGCACCTAATGCAGCAACTGATTAGGTCTACTTTACTGGAATGGACCTGCCCAAAACTTTTGCATGAGTGGACTTCATTCACCCATATATCTCTCCATTAAATGACTCAGAGCTGCATAAAAGCTTGAAGTGACTACACCAGGCTACTTGTGTGTCAGACCACTTGCAACCCGACCAATATTAAAAAATATGCATGTGTTTGTGTCAACTAAAATGCATATACCACTAAGTATGTGTATCTGTGTGTATGAGAGTGTCATCCCAAACAAACACAGAAGTAAATTCCCCCTCCCACCACCAAAGAGAGTCAAACAAGCATAAATACATCCAATTTTAAAATATAAACCAGTTAACATATTACTAATAATTAATATCACAGTTCTCATAACAATCGTCAATAATATACAAGCAGTCCGCGTTGAAGATACAAACATCACCATCACCATGTCCACAAACAGAACCCAAAGACCCAGACCAATCGAAGTGTATGTGCTCGTTTACATGTGCATGAGAGGAATTGAATATATATATATATATATATATATATATATATATATATATGCGTGTGTGTCATTCGCAGAGAGTACTGTTTCGCTGTATCACAGCTCCTCAGTGCGACGGGACAATCGAATGTCCCAAGCCCGGATCGAAACCCGACCGATTTGTTCTCACTCAGAACTTCGACCACTGAGCTATCTTAACTCGTCAGAATGAGTCAGCCAAATCTAGCGTATTATTTTTTTATAAACGTAAACAAACGCCAAGCAGCCAAAGTGCTCCATTCATTTTACTGAAGAGCTTCGCATTTACGCAGGTAACCGTTGTTTTTAGAATTAGCTTGTCATTCAACAGTGTTCAATTGTAAATATATTTTCTAGAGCTAATGTTCAAATAATGGTTTTGGAAGAATGTGCAGTGATGCCCACAACAACATTTTTATTTTAATGTGAAATGAAATAATGCAAAACGCACCAAAAAACATTCAACATTGGACAAAATCATTAGCCCTCTTGCCTCAGTAATCAATTGTGTGGCGTTTACTATTGAATATTCCCTTTAATCCTTTTTAATAGTTCCTTACAAGATCACTACACACACTGATGGGTATTTTTCTTCATATTTGATTGGGAATAACTTTTAGCTTTTTTTCAAATATGCCCATAAAGTTTCAATGAAGTTTAGTTTAGGACGGCGTCGCGTGTGTTAATACATTAACTTTGCTGTCATCTAAGTATTTTGTAACAAGTCCTGGCGTGTGTTTCGGTGACGAGTCTAGTGTGTTACCTCTTAGTCACCAGGACCCATTGGTCTAGTGGGCATGACGCTTGCATCATATCGTAACTGTCCGGGTTCAATTTTTGGTAGTAGATGTGCACTGCTGATAACTCCTAAAAATTGGAGGAAACGGCCGTTAAGTGATTTCTGAATTCTGTTGAGGATTCTTCTAGACTCAATTAATTGGGTTTTTGGGACTGCAGCGATACACTTTGAATGTGGCTAAGAAACCATGAAACAGAAATATGATGAGAACAGAATTTCAATTTGGAAATCTCTTGATAAGTAAATGTTTTCTATTAAATTATCAAAATGGCTTAATTCTTTTTGATATTATAAAGTGATTCGTTTCCATTCTCAGCTTGAAAAGAAAATAAGCAGAATAGAAAGATTAACTGCTTTTGTAGAAACGGTTCCTGGAAATTGGGGGTGCCATTATTATATACCGGTTCTTATAATTATATCTGTGTGGGCTTTTTATCTCGACTAATCAACATCTAAAAAAAATCTTCTTTTTGCAATTAAATCCTTAGTCATATACTTTTCATAATAATTATCTGTTATTGCTATAACTCCTAGCGGTTAGAATGTTATGTATAGGCTACATGACGTGACGTCATTCGAATTCTCAGTGACAGGCTTCAGTGGACTGGTATTTATCCAGTCTCACTACTGAGACATGATGTAGAACAAGGTCGAGATGAGTGTGTGTAACCTAAGCGCGTCAAAATTTACCCTGCCTCAGCAATCACGGCATCGGGCACTTAGCATTGTCTATTTTTACCAGTCGAGTTTCCGACCGTCGTAATCTGTCCGGAGACAGAGAACGTGACAGTCGCGAGACAGACAGCGGACTGCTTGACTATGAATAACCGGTATCTATCCACTCTCCTCACTGAAATGAGATATGACAAAAGGTTGAGTTTAGTGTGGGTAACCCGATCGCGTACTTTCATTCTATGTGCCTTGTCCTTTCATGACGTAGGCGATCATGGCTCTCCACTTCCCCCTATCCCTTGCAGCTCTGAATAAGTTCCTTTCCTTTGCCACCTCCACCAGACCACCTACTCTCATCCACTTGCTTAAGGCCGCCAGGTAGTCATGCGTTGTTTTCCCTTGTGTGTCTTTCCCTCTATTCGACCCGTGTGTATCAGATTCTCCAAGCTCTCCTTCCTCATTATGTGTCCCAGGAATTTCAGCTGCCTCTTCCTGATGTTTTCTTTTTATGTGCTGTTGTTTTTAGAGGACGAAGGCGATCATTGCGCTCCACTTCCTCCTAATATTTATGTTTAATGAATGTCAGCTATCAGTTATCTCCTGTTAATTCCCCTCTGACAGTTCTCCGCTGCCTTGAATGGGTATTGAACTCACACTCTTTGGGTCCTGTCACTGGATCTAACTAACGCCTTTATCCACTGTACCGAAACGTTGTAATAAATATGGCGATAAATATGAGGACAATAGTCCGAATAATGTAAATAGTGTACATAATACCTCATCTCAGAAATATAGACAGATACTGAACGATCGGCACGGACCCGATATACCGAAAATATATCCTCAAGGACACATGGCACGGTGGATAAAGGCGTTAGTTAGATCCAGTGACAGGACCCAAACAGTGTGACTTCAATACCCAGTTAAGGCAGTGGAGAACTTTCAGAGGGAAATTAACAGGAGATAACTGGTAACTGACATCCATTAAACATGGCACGTGGAACTAGAACAATCTACCCCAGTGAACGAAATAAAGGTTTCAGTTCCACATTCCAACCACCTGAAGAAGGTCGGAGCATACAACGGCCGAATCGTTGTAAGAAATATGGTGATAAAGGTGAGGACAATAGTCCGAATTATGTAAATAGTGTCATTTTGTTGTATCAACGATTATATAAACCAATTGAAAATTAACCCAGCGACCTTCTTCGTTATTTATATATTCACCGGCTGAAGTCATCTTGACCTTTTTCCTCGAACAGTTCTATCAACTTGATTCAGCGCTTAATTACGGAGGAAAATTCGATCTTCCCTACACTGTGATCAAAGGACACAATGTGGGCAAAGCAGATAAAGGAATGACGCGGTCACCAGATAACTATCAGTTGACCGGCACCAGTAGCAACCAGTGGAAAAGACCGCGGATCGAGCCGGGGCGGCCGTGTTATAATGTGATATCAATCCTCTTGTATGGCAGTGAATACTAGTCAATATTTCCACAAGTGGAGCAAAAACTGGAACCAGCATATATGTGGTTCTGCAGAAATTGAAGCACGAAGAGAAAGATTTTAGACTCGGAATTTTCGGACACGCGTGTGTTCTCTTTCAACGAGAAGAGAAATAAACAAAGAAGTCGGAATCACTTTTCCGGACTTTAAAATTTTTCTCTTCATGTTTCAATTTAACCAAAAGGCCAATATATATATTAAATATCACCCATCTCATTGTCAGTACTGCTCACATTTTATTGGCTTGGAAGAGGCGTATATGTGGTTCTACAGAAGGATGCTGAGAATTCCATAGACGGAGCTAGTAAGTCACAAGAATGTCTTAAATATAAATTCTAACAAAATTGAAAATAGTGCTCATAAGCAGAAAAAAAAGACATCTGAGGTTTCTTGGACACATAATGAGGATGGAGGGCTTAGAGAATTTGGTCCTCACAACGCATATCAAGAGAAATAGATATAGGAAAAGACAGCGGACCACATACGTGACGAGCTTGTGTGAATGTAGGACAGAAGGATAGATCTGGGGTTTAGCAAAGGGAGAAACGCTGCTAAGGGCTACAAAAAAGCTATGGATAGTCGTGATCGACCACCACCTGAAGGGACCCGGCGCATCGAAGGATAGATTCCGATCTTGAAGTAGTTGTAGAGGAATAGAGACATCGCTACTCTTTTCGCTCCTATATATCTGAGTTTAAAACGCAATATTATTTCTCGTGCGTGGTTTGTAGAAATTGTATCAGTAAAAATCCTTATTATCTTACGATCAATAAAAAAAATATTTTCTGGCTTTAAATAACTTTTAATAGAAATGGGCGATAAGCCGCAAAAAATAAAATAAACGAGTCTACCGTAATTTCTCAAAAATAATACGCACCCATACGCTCTCCAGCAAGTGATCCAAAATTAAAAAATATATCCATCCCTATGTATAATACGCATCTACAAAATTTGTCAAAAAAAAAAAAAATTATGAGGACATTTTGTCGACCTTGACGTTAAGAACAAAATGGAAACTAAGCAGTTAAAATAATGTTGAAAATTACCATCCGGTTTTCCAGATAAATATAACATTTTATTTTACCGACAAAATGTCGTCAAATCGTGCGAGTTATCGTGCAAATTTTAAACAAAAAGTAATAGAATTAGCAGAGAGAATAGGAAACAGAACTGCAGTTAGAGAATATGAGTTGAATGAGGCTAACGTACGTTCATGGAGAAACAATAAAAATGAACTAAAAAAGTGTAAATGAACTACCAAATCAAGGTAGAGGGAAAAAAAGCTGAATATCTCGTATGGAAAACCACGATGGTAGTGCTGTGAGATCGTATCATCTTTGCAGCTCCTGTTAAAATGGCCTTCTGCGTGACTAGGATAGTCCTGTTTAATATTCAGTGCATATCAGATGTGTTCAGACCGCAGAACAGTGTATATGTATTCTATTGTCGTCAAAAGCGAAGCTAATTTAGATCAAAAGATGGCCGCTTATAGTGTAAATATCAGAGTAAAGAAACGTTAAAAGAAACAAAGACAATTTCTTGTAACTTTTGCGAGTCGTTCAATGGAAATGTAAGAAAAAAATTTAGGAGGACTTTTTTTTAATTGTTACAATTCTTACTTTTATTCGTAATGTTCTCTAATGATGCAGCTGTTTTTTTTTATATCCATCGACTCGTTCATAGCCTTAAACTTTTCTATTGGGATTTTTTTTTCATGCCATTTCATTTCGAAGTCTAACGAAGTTCGTTTTTTATTCCATCTGTTCATATTCAAGAAGCCATCTTAATATTTAATTTTAACGCACACACATCTATCTATCTATCTATCTATCTCAGTCAGTCCGTATCTACCTATCTTCCTAACGTATCTATCTATCTATCTATCTATCTATCTATCTATCTATCTATCTCAGTCAGTCCGTATCTACCTATCTTCATAACGTATCTATCTATCTATCTATCTATCTATCTATCTATCTATCTATCTATCTATGTGTGTGTGTGTGTGTGTTTGTGCGTGTGTATGTGACGTCACGAGCTGCGGTGCGATTTTCGCTTCCGCGTCTCGTATACACGAGTTTGTTGTTGCTTGGAAATCTTTCATGCAACAAAAACAGACTATCATTATTGTTTTGTCCGTGTATTGTTTGATATATTGTAATGCAATTGTCATCTTTGATAATGGCTTATGTAAGCCGAAAGCTTAGATAGGATAAAAAAATATGTATCAATACGGTGTTTTTCTGTCATCTTTCAAGGATAATGTTATTAAGCTTATCAGAAAATATGAAAGGAATTTACTTAAAATAAATAGAGAAAACTTGACTATATTATTTAATGAAGCATGCATATATATATATATATATATATATATATATATATATATATATATATATATATATATATATATATGTATGTATATAAATTTTTGATAAAAAATAACCGACAAGGTCTCTGTTTAATTTTTTTCATATATTTTTCAATTTTGGGATTGTGTTGAGTATTGTGTTCCGAAGTTCATGTTTTGTGATTTTTGTCCAAGTACTTTCGACTTTCGAGTTTCGCAGTCATTATCAAGAAAGGTTTTCTGGCGTTTGTGTAGAAGTTAGAATTCCTCTGTCGACATCCGTGTATTCTATGGGAAGTTGGACGTTTGAAATAGTCCAGTGACGTCATGCCACACAAAATGAATGCGATTTTTTTAATTAATTTAATTTAATTTAATTTTTTTATATTATTATGTTTTTATTTTTTTTATTATAATACTGATAAAATATGTGCGCACGTTAGTTTTATCTTGTTCACTTCCGGACACCTTTTACTGTCGTGAATGATATTTTAATTAATGCGGGCTGTTTATCTTGTATAATAATCGCTTCTACAGTTTTGAATATTTCTTTACATTGGGTGCTATAGAGTATTGTATATCGGACGCTATATTGTTGACAGTCACAAACTAAAACAAATTATCGGTTACTTGTTCAACTTCTACTGTTGTACTAATAATCTTCTAAATTTGGAAACCAAAATAATAAAATGTCGTGAATTACAATCGCTTATCTTATATATATATATATATATATATATATATATATATATATATAAAAGTTAAATTAAAAAAACAGACAACGTTAAGGGTTTATAGATTATATTTTATTTTCCCGGGAAAAATCCCATTACTGGGGAAATAAAATATAATCTACGAACACTTATGTTTTTTTTGAATTTGATTAATATTCGCTCTGTTTTCACATTGAGCTCTCTGGACATACGGATTACCAAACATTTAATTACCTAACTATATATATATATATATGTGTGTGTGTGTATGTGTACAAATGTGTTTACTAATTCTTCGTAGCGAGACAGTGTATGTATTGAGGGGGAATATACACACACATATATACACGCATGCTGACAGAAACACACAAAAATAAAAATAGATCTAAGAACACACAGGGTTCACTAAAACATTAAAAGATAAGATACCGACAACTAATTCATCACTTCTCAAACCAACCTTAATTGTTTTATGACTCTTCGTGCAGAACTCTTCACTGCCATTTCAAGAAAGACATTCGGATTACTAACACAAAAACAGAGAATGTCTCGTATAGAGAATATTTAACATTGAAAAACATAAAGAAAAAAATAATTATTTTTAATAATATGTGGAAATCTCCACCCTTTACCTGAAGACGGTCGCGAGACCAGAAACACGTGTTGTAAAATTATGAAAAATAAAGGATAATATATTTTTTTTAAAAAATCCACATTACAACCAAAAAAGTTTGTGGTACCTCTCTTCTTTTTAATATACGCACTTTTCTCTCGTTGGAACCATTATAACCTTTTCATTTTATATATATATATATATATATATATATATATTGGAATGGATTTATTATTCGATAGATCTGTAATACTTTCAACGTCATTATTATTGGGTACTCGTATTTGAGTAGGAGTCCCGTTTATATATTAAACAGAATAATATTTTGTATTCAATTATCGACCAGCAATTTCGAGAAATATTATTACAGAAAATATTTCGGAAGTAATCACACCTGCATCTCTCAGTTTTGAGAGTGTCATCGTTTATCCCGGTGCTTTGTCCACGACCAGACAGACGGTCAGACGAAGCCAAATTAATACGTTTAAGCGAAATTTCTCTTGTCAATGATCTCTCGAAGTTTTGATATCTTATCGAAATGTAAACAAATTGAATTTATTAGAATAGATCTTTTATAATCCGACAA
This sequence comes from Acanthosepion esculentum, assembly GCA_964036315.1. Classification (NCBI taxonomy): domain Eukaryota; kingdom Metazoa; phylum Mollusca; class Cephalopoda; order Sepiida; family Sepiidae; genus Acanthosepion; species Acanthosepion esculentum. Next base: position 10,988,535 of record OZ038494.1, on the reverse strand, counting down.
ATTTTTATCACTTTAAACATCATTGAACACACACACACACACACACACACACACACACACACACACACACAGACACACACACACACACACACACACACACACACACACGTTATACATATTCACCGTAGTCTGAATGCAGAATCCAACGTAAGTAATTTTGAATGAAACAACACCAAAATTCAGTAGCAGTTGTTCAATAATTCTTAAGGTCTTCCATATCAGAGGTATGTAGTGAATATTCGGAGAGAGTAGCAAAGCGTAGTTTTTCAGGTCTTTAATCTGACAGGTTAGCAGTGGATATTCCGACAAGAAAAAAAAATGGCCTCCTTTATACACATCGGATTGAATATTTCAAGTCTTCTGATTGGTTAACCTTCTATTGGTAAACTATAAAATGAGTCAGCTCATTTTCGTTGGCTCACTATCACATAAGCATGTAGCCAAAAATTGTAACAACACACACACACACACACACACACACACACACACACACACACACACACACACACACACATATATATATATATATATATAATCGTGTAACTACTTTGGATAACTGTCCATGGCACAAAATCTTTAATATCTAAAAAACATTAACTGCATTTCTTTTTTCCAGGTTTTCAGATAAAACGATGAACCATCTTGATACCATTTGTCGTAAGAATCACTGGAAAGCCCTTTGGTTTATTCAATCAGAAAGAGAACAGTTTAAAATCGTTTTGTGTCAGCCCCACTATATTTTCCCTATTGTATTCTACGTTCCTCAACGGTGTGTTTCACGCGCACGAATTAAAAAATATTTTTCCCAAAGTTGTGTTCTACAATCCCTGACGGTGAGTTCTACGTGCATGAAATACAAAATGTGCCCCAAACGTTTCTTATTCAGGCCCGTAGAACTAATCGTTGGCGAACGTAGAACGCACCATTTTGGGCACATTTTGTTAGTAATGCAAAATGTGTCCCAAACGGTGTATTCTACGTTCCCCAATATCTTTTAGGTGATTTTAAAAAAATTCCAAACCATTGCATATTGAAGGAATTGAACTCCTGGAATTATGTTTCCTAAAAAAGATATTAATTCTTGACACGCCTTCAACATATCGAGAGCATTAACAAACAAATGACTGGGAATCTATGCTTCGTTAAACATCAGAAAGAAAATGAGAATAAAAAAGTATTTCAACATTACTTATTCAAATCAAATAAGACTCCACCGCCAGTTGATGTTCTTCGAGTAGAACTGATAGGCGTTGGTTAATAAAATCAAATTTATCAATTTTTTTTTCTAAAAGCCTGCAGCAAAAAATGAAGAAAGCTGTTTGAGATATAAAAACAAGCAGCTGATAAAGTAATCATTAAAGCCGATAAGACGGGTAACTGTCGTAAAAACCAATGTGGATGCTTTATGAGAGAACGCTTAATAATGAATTCAAGTTGTTTTACGGAAAAAAAATAAAAATGTTTGAAAGTTGGAAACATGTATTAATTGAGAAGCCAGACAAATAACTGCTGATTGAAAGATTGATGATAGAACCAACAAATTGTAAAAGCAGCAAGTTTTTATCACTATCAAAAACCACGAACACAACTTCCACTACCACCCAGTGTATAGAGTACTCACCCCTACAAAAGTAATATTGAAAAAATTCGTAAAATCTATCACGAAAGAGCAGGAGAACAAACGTGAAATTAATTGCGAGGTAATCAGTGACATAATACAAAAAAAGATATACCGTAATTTCTCGAAAAGATCTATCTATATTTCTGAGATGAGGTATTATGTACAGTATTTACATTGTTCGAACTGTCATCCTCATTTTTGTTGCCATAATTCACAACGTTTCGTCCGTTGTACCCTCCGGCCTTCTTCAGGTGGTTGGAATGTCGAACTGAACCCTTTATTTTGCTCGCTGGAGTAGACTGTTCTAGTTCCACGTGCCATGTCTAATCGAAAATAATACGCATTTTTTGCTGTAAATTACAGGTGCTAGTAGGGGTGCGTATTATAAATAGGTTTAAACAAAAATATGTTTTTCGTCATTAATTTATAAGAATGTATATGTACTTGTTGTTCTAAAATAAGGAAGGTTTCATCCCAATTTTCATTTTAAATCTAACAATAATAATTGTAACATTTTTTGTCAATAAATTTGTTTATCAGTAACCACATTTTTTGTTTGGGGAAAAATTTTTTAAAAATCTATAAAAAGGCCAATTTTGAAGAACTTATGGGACATCCATTTGATCGTCTTTCTTTCACAAATTCAACTCAACTTTGTTCCATATCTGGATATTGAGCTTTTCTTCCTCTACCTGCATAGCTTTGGCACTTGATTTACACTTTTTTACTTCATTTTTATTCTTTCTCTATGTTAGCCTCATTCAACTCATATTCTCTAACTGCAGCTTTGTTTCCTATTCTTTCTGCTAATTCTATTACTTTTTGGTTAACATTCGCATTGTAACTCGCACGTTTTGACGACATTTTGGCGGTAAAATAAAATGTTATATTTATCTGGAAAACCGGATGGTAATTGTCAACATTATTTTAACTGCTTAGTTTCCATTTTGTTCTTAACGTCCAGGTCGACAAAATGTCTTTATAATTTTTTTTTTTTTTTGACAAAATTTGTAGATGCGTACTATACATAGGGATGGATATATTTTTTTAATTTTTGATCACTTGTTGCAGAGCGTAGTATTTATGGATGGTAATTTTCAACATTATTTTAACTGCTTAGTTTCCATTTTATTCTTAACGTCCTGGTCGACAAAATATCTTCATAATTATTTTTTTTGACAAATTTTGTAGATGCGTATTATACATAGGGATGGATATATTTTTTAATTTTGGATCACTTGCTGGAGAGCGTATGGGTGCGTATTATTTTTGAGAAATTTTACTGATACAATTTCTACTAATTAACCCATAGCAGTTTGAGGTGAAAAAGTGGATTCATATCTTAAGGGTAATTTTGCGTCAGTGTTCAATAACCTATTCCGAGCTGTTATCAGTTACATCACCCACGCATTCTAGCTTACAGCACCAGGTATTCCAAAGGGGTAATGACCAGGCTCGATGTTATTTACCTTTACAATATAAGATATGCAGAGTGTTTATAGCAGGCGCAGAATGTAAGCTACAAGAACTCCTACAGAAGTTAAGGTAAGGAAGTTGAGAAGAAAGCTTTAAATATCAATTACAAAACGAAGTTCATGGTTGTTAGCAAAAGGGAACAGTCCAACATGCAAATTACAAATTGGGGATGCCAAAATCAAACAATTACAACTATTTAAAGATGTAGAAAGCGCTTAAATAAAGGACGGAAACTGCAACACCGAAAGTCGAAATTGCATTGGGGTAGCGAAAGATGCCTTGTAAAATGTAAGTAAAATATCAAGAAACAGGAAAATTTCGTTAGAGACGATGAAAATTGTACTGAACTGTTATGTAATATCAGTACTTCTATATGGCAGCGAGTGCTGGACAACCTCCAAACAGATAAACAAGATACTCGAAGCAAAACAAATGGGGTTCTACAGAAGGATGCTGAGAATCCCATGGACTGGTTATATGAGTAACGACGAAGTTTGAAAGAAAATGGAAACGAAAAAGACACTTCTACTGAACATCAGAAATAAACAGTTGAAATTTCTAGGTCAGATAATGAGAATGGAGGGCTTGGAGAATTTGACACTCACAGGATATATTGAAGAAGAGGGGAAAGCAGCGGATAATCTACTGAACGAGCTTGTATATGTGGTTAGCAGAACGGGAATTAGAAAAGTTAACGAAGACACAACATTTATTAAGCTCAACAAGGGATAGAAAATTGTGGAGGGTCATGATTGCCAACATCCTGAAGGTTCTCGGAACAAAGAAGATGAACTAGTAGATATTGCATTGATTGAACTATTTGCCACATGTCCTCGATGTAAATCTCTTTTCTTTTCTCATTGACCCAATATTTCCCTTGTCTGTAAACTATATGATATTTTATTTATTTTGAAAATAAAATAGCTTGCTGTCTCAATTTATCACTCAAACTATTTTATTACTTTTTTCTTTTTTACAGAAACGCCCCCCCCCTACAAATCCAAGGAGCAACTCGTATAAGAGGCATACTTTATGCTGATACGTGGGAAGAGAAAACAGTTAACCCAACATTAAAATTAAAGTTGTAGTGCTCTTGCGAGTCGGTTCCACAGAGCAGCGGTTCGTTGGGAAAAACTGCTCGAGTGGACGTTACATCTCACCAATGGAATACAAAAGGAATGAGGGTGATTCGCTGCAATGGGAGTGGCATGTCGGGTCTTAGCCAAGCAAGGCGGGAGTGCCACCAGTATACAAGGGCTTAGAGAATGTGAGAGCATGGGTAGGAGCTGCTCGGCCGGGTGGCCAGGATCAGAGTGTAGTATCTGTTCGCAGATCGCTCGCTTCGTCGGCCTTTTGGCTGAGAGCTTCACTTGATACTTACCTGGTGTAGGTTTCGTCCCTGCGCTGGTAGTATCACGGCTACGACTAGCTTGGATCGGCTATGACAAGCCAAGACTTGCTATGACCAGCTTCGACAAGCTATGACTGGCCAAGACCAGCGGCCCGGGTGAAAACACTCGGGTCCCCACGTTAAAAGCCGACCTTGTCTCCCAACCAGACTCAATGGGAGGTCAAGTAAATACCATGTGAGAGCCTGGGTAAAGAGGGGTGTTCGAGGAAAGGATATAGCGAAGAACGGGGATTAGGATCCAGGCATCAATATATTTGAAGATTATAACTATCAAGGAAGAACGTAGGAGAAAGGGACTTCCACTGTCGGGAGGTGCGAATGAAGAAGCTGTTGGAATAGTAGAGGCGGTTATATTTAACTGTTTCCAGGGTAGGACTGAGATGCCAAATTAGTATCACGCTTAAATTCCTGGAGTTGGAGCAAAACTGATAGTAGCTCGTCATAGCTTTTGCCATGAATATATTATTAGAAAAGACAGAGGGAAGCCACATCACAGATGAAGAAGAGACTTGAAGCAAGAGAAACAAAGAAAAAAAGTACTGAACAGTTATGTAATATCAGTTCACCTATATGGCAATGAATGGTGGACAGTCTCCTCACAGATGAAGAAGAGACTTGAAGCAAAAGAAACAAAAAAAAATCTATGAGAAAGTGACTGTAGACGAGATGCCTGATCAGGACCTATCACATTGCATATCCCTCTCTGGATTTTGTCTAGGACCTCGTCATGAACAGCGGGGACACAAGACCATATATGGCAGCAGTATTCAATGCAAGGATGGATGGTTGATTTGTAGATTTGAAGGATGGACACCAGGCGAGAAAAAACCTTCTGGCGCGACACAGAGAACTAACTTTCCTTGCGGTAGATGAAGCTATTGATTCAATGTAGTTGTTCCACCTCAGGTCAGTGGAATAGGTGAGACCAAGAAGGCGCAGAGGGACGCTATCGTGGAGTTGGTCATCAGTCATGCTGATAGAAGACAGGCAGGGCTCTCTGTGGTGCATAAATGAAAACAGTTTCGTTTTGGAGGCATTAAAGCTTACGAACTAATTCCTGCCCCGGCCAACCACAGACTGGAAGTCCTTTTCAAGACCAGCGGCCAGGTTAGCTTTGTCAGCAATGCCGGATATACTATTGAGACAGGAGTAAACTGTAGTGTCACCTGCGTAGACGCCTACTTGGGAACTGACAACATCAGGGAGATCATTGACGATCAGAAACAATGTAGGGTCCAGGATATATCCTTGGGGAACACCGGCGTTTGTATGGAAGGAACTGGAGGTGACTCCGTTTAGGACGACCTTCATTTCACGGTTTGACAGAAATGATAGGATTAAATCAAATAATCGTCATGCAATACCGTATCTCTGAAGCTAACGTAGAAGGCCGGCGTGCCAAACCCTATCAAACGCCTTAGAGATATATAAAGCCACTGCTCGAGAACTGGTAGACCTAAGGAATGTAGTCCGTCTCACCATTTTCCATGAAAAGACGCAAGCCTCTTACTGCTCTAAAGCAGTAAGAGGCTTTCGGATTTTCATCAGTGAAAAGGGGTTGTAAAGTAGAAAATAATTTGTCACACACAAGGAAGCGGAGACGGGTTTGGACTCGAAGACTGGGCAGCTCCTGTCCATAATTGGCAGTGCACTCTATTTTCGGCCTGATCTGGCTCTTATAAAGGTAGAAGATAGTATGAGGAGTCAGGTACTTACTGGCGCGGTACAGGGAACACACCATTTTCTTTAGCGATGGATCTAATATAAAAGTTCTCTTTGAGGTTTGGGATGAGTTTAAGCTCTGATAGTCGCTCAAAGCTCGGAGGCTCCCTTTGGCGAAACTTCTGGGTTCGAGATAAGAAAAAAAACAATAGCAATTATTTTTACATTCTTGATCTTCAGTATGTAACGTGATAGAATTCGTTCAAAATGAACTTTTAAAATGAAATTATTGTTCTATTAAAAAGAATAAAATATAGGTTAACAAGAGCAAAAACAACAAAACCACAGAAAAATAAGTAATTCGGTGGTATCATTACGGATTTGTGTCGCTGTCATCAATCGGTAATACAAATATCACCTCATGTACCCAAACGGATCTTTCATACGTACTGTTGAGAGCTGCATACGAGGTCTGGCAAACATGTTTCAGTTGTTATGGTAACGGAACTAATGCATACAGAGTGAAGACACTTGGCAAAGATAGACCTTGAACTCTGTCGTGCTGACATACTGTGTCATAACGTTGTCACTCACTTCCGGTGTTTATAGCATTGCTTGGAAGGGAAGTGTGTAGAGTGTGGTCGTCTCACCACACCATAGAGGTTTCATCAGTGACCATCATTTGTACAGCAGTTTTTAGCCAAGTACTGAGAAGAAAAGGAAAGAGGAAGAGTGAGGGGGTAGTTACGGACGGGTTGCTTCAGCCTCGGGGGAATTGTGCCCAGCTAAACTGGAAGCAAGTGACCAATTGATACTTACGGTCTTGGTAGGAGGAGGATTGTGGGAAGCGGTTATCCCTTTTATAAAAATCGTCCTCCGTACTCTCACAAAATCTTTTTTTTCTACCATCCGACGCGTGACTGGTTAATTGTCGTGCTGAAAGATTATTACTTTTTTTTTTCTTCTCAGTTACTAGACCTAGTTGGAGCGGGTGGCAAGAGGAGGACTTCTTTTGCAACCCTTACCAGGCTGTTGCTGCTCTTTTCTGGGTTTCCCCACCTTTTACTGCGTCGAAGGTTATTTTATTTTCTCGACAGTACTGCATTCTACAGGTCTGACAACCACCATATTATTCAGATATCACCCCTTGTGACATTGGCATCATGAGAAATCAAATCCTACTTGAAAGGAACATGATTTTAAGATGTCTAGGAAATCCCTGAGAATGCAGCCTCAAAAAAGGAATTCCAGGAATGTTTTCCATCAACCGAATCGACGCTGGTTAAAGTGTGTATCCTGAGAAGCGGACTACTTCGAAGGAGACTAAATATTGAATTGATATGTATTGAAGTTTTCTTTTTATAGCACCAGTCTCGATACTTTTTGATCAGACTCGTATTTTATAAAAACATCTTTTTAGTGATTTTAAATAATACTTAAGAATTATTTTGGTTTAGTTAAATCGAGTGTATATTAAAACAACTCTTCCCGATAGAATCGTCTTGTTAGATTTATTTTCATTTTTAATAGATTTTTATTTGTGTTTGTTTACAATATCGAGTTTCTGTCAATCAGACATTGTTAAGTTTTGCCGACTCAGAAGAAAATCTTGACTTCGTACACGTTTAATTCAGCCTTAATTAAAACTGTTTCTTTTCTTCTTTAAAAGACGCGAATGTAGGGTTTTGTGTTTGTTGTGAAAGTAAGAAAGATTCTCAGCACACACTTTTTAAATTTTTAATTATTTTTTTTTGAGAATACATTAAGATCATCGTTGAACATATAGCGGTGTTTAGGTGTAGATTAAATATTAAACAAAGAAACGTTTCACATCATTTCAAAAACTTTCTGGTTCTTCCGCTATTCGCAATTCAGGGGGAAAATTATCGGTCCTCAAACAACGGAATCAAACGTAAGTCAAATACAAATCAAGATCGAAAGTTTCTTACCTTGCAAATAAATGTAAGTAAATTACTTAAAAAAGTACCGAAGCAAAATGCTTCCATACGTTTTGTTTTAGTATACACATGATTTTAGTGAAGTCAAGGCAAAATAAAAGAGAGAATTATACTCAGGATATTGAATGTTACGGCGTAAGCTGACTAAAAGCCATTTTTAAAAATCATTTCATCCCTGTAGATTAGAAATGGAAGTTCTTATTAGATAATGGGATCATCCACAGGCAGACACTGGAGGACATAAGCTAACTCCTGAGAGACCAGAGGCATAGTGTATTTTTGTATTTGTAGGTAGGCACGATGGAGTAATAGATAGCAGCTCGGATTAGGAAATCGGAAAGCAGAGTTCGAATTCCATTATATTCACTTACGTGCTAATACCTGGGGAAAGGTATGAACCCTCTTCCTCGCACCCAGGTAAGGGTAAATAGCATGACAGATCGGCTTCTATAGCCTTGGATGGCAACTGGTCTACCGCAGAAAGAAATGGAAATCAACTGCGGGAAAAATTGGTATGGGTAAATAGCATGATAGATCGGGTTCTATAGCCTTGGATGGCAACTGGTCTACTGCAGAAAGAAATGGCAATCTACTGCTGGAAAAAATTGGTATGGGTAAATAGCATGATAGATCGCGTTCTATAGCCTTGGATGGCAACTGGTCTACCACAGACAGAAAAGCAATAAAACCAGTAAGAAAGAAATAGCAACCTACTGCTTGCCAGTCAGGTATCGAAAGATACATGATCGCCTAAGCGTGTATCTTGATGGCACATAACTGACTGTTCTCGTTGGTATGAGAATAAATTCAGAATTACTACTAGTATTGTCTTTGTGGTTATTTTACAAGCATAAGAAAAGCAATAAAAACAATAAGTGAGGAGATAATATGAGATAAATCATAATTAAATTTAGAGAACAACAAATTGAGGGAATGATTTTTTTTAATGCCTTATCAACTATTTATAGGTTATTTAAAGGCAGAAAATATATTTTTTTTAAATTGTATGAAATTCTTTGAAGATAATATGGTTTAGTGATACAAGACATAGCTTTGGGGGAGAAGAGGTGGATTCACATTTTCCCAACGGTATTTGCGCATAAGTGAACATAACAGGAATTTGAACTCGGATCTCTTATTAAAAATTACGAGCCATTATCTATTACACCACCCGCATATCCAACACCTGGAATTTCCAAGTGGTCACCCAACTAGATATTAAACATACTCGACGTTGCTTAACTTTAGTGATCGTACTGGAACCGTTCTAACAACGAGATGTGGCCGTAAGTCCGTGAATTAGAAAGACGGGACTTAAAGATTAGCATTGCGTTTAAATTTTCCAATATTGCCTGAAAAGCCAGAAGACGGAAGGGATCTCGACAAATGAGGAGTGCGAGAGAAAACCTTGTGGTTAAATCTAACCATTTCGACTGTAAAATGATGAGGCCTTGCCGCCAATTTAGTACTGCGCTTAAATTAAGACAACTAGGTACCATATCGGAGAGTATATTCATTTTGAAAATACAAAAATGCGGTACATGGACAAAAGTCTGATAGAGGAAGACTGGTCTTCAATTTGTTTTATTTTAAACTAAGTTAAACACAATTACTAACCCACATATACCACAGTATTCCTTACAGCAAAACAACACATTCTTATTTACCATTCTTACTACAGTCACTATAATGCCTCCAAGTCTCTATGAAGTCCTAAGTAGTTCGCGTATGTAAAATCTGTCTGTTGTAGGGGGATAAAATTTAACAACTTAGCGGAGAGTTCATACGAATAATTCTCATGAAAGTATTTATAGAAAAGACACAGGGAAGCTGCGTTACGGTGGTGGGAAAGTGACTGAAGACGAGATGCCAGGTCATGACCAATAACATTGCAGATTCTTCTTTGCATGTTATCAAGAATCTCAAAATATATCACAGAATCACCAAATGGGAAAAATTATATTTGATGTTTCTGAAAAAGAAAGTCTGATCCACATTTTATTTGTTGGTCATATGTGTTAAGACGAACGAATAAACCATATAAAATATTTTAATTAATTAATTAACTAATTAATTAATGGCATTGAGGCGTATTAGTTGAGAAAATGTAGCCGATTTTAAAAGGAGGAATTTGAGTCAGTTCAGTTTATTTCTCTTTTATTTACTACTAGTAGAAATACCCAGCGTTGCCCGGGACAAAATCATTGAAAGGATTTCTAACTTATTTTCTAATTAATATATTCCAGGAATCTATCTCATAAAAATTAACATCTAGAATAAAATAGAAATGAAAATAACAAAAGTATATTTTGAATTATTAGACATTTAGAAAAGGATTTCACTGTATACAATGTTCTTAGTTTTTTGAATGGGGGCATGAATAGATTTCTTTTGCTTCCATCTCTGGAACTTCCAATATACAGTCGATCATGTGAAAAACATGGAAACTTCTAAGTGTAACCCAGCCACTGACAGTGTTTGATCTTGTGATTTGTTTACTGACATTGCAAAGCTACGTTTAAATGGAAATTACAATCTCTTAAAATTGAACGGGACATCTGTAGGGACCAACGGAAGTTTTGGTATATAGCCATCTTCTCCTCTCCCACAACGAGGAAGAATTGTTGCTTCCATAATATGAGGTATCCTTCTTTTCTCTATGAGGCATGTGCCGTTGCAGAGTTCTGGAGGGTCAAGATTTCATAGCAGCTTTGTTGGAGAGCAACTTTTCAGATCTAGGCTATGTGGTGGTAATCCAGATAACGCAAGAGAATTAAAAGATTCTTTGGGATAATTGACTTAAACTGCTTAATAATTATATCAACAGATTTATAGGAGGGACAATTTCCAGGAACCATTTTCAAAAGTTCAAAATTAAGTGAATTGAGTGGTATTATTATTTTTTGCTGCTAGAATGATTCTCTCAAATAACCATTTACTGTATTGATAATGAGCATTCATATTTGGAAAGACCTTAGCAATTAACTCCAAAGTTGATGGTACTAAAGTACACATGGGTGATGGACCAATGAAACTTTCACTATCAATTGGGACTCTCCCTTCTCCCAGAGTTGGCAACTTTTCAGCAAATTAATTTGATTTTATATCTCCATACAGGTATTCTCTGATATTAATTACCAATTTTAGGATCTTTTCATGTCTCCTTAACATAGATTACTTCAATAGAAGTCGATCTGTCCTGCTATTTACCCATACCAATTGTTTCCCGCAGTAGATTGCCATTTTAGAGCATACCTGTATGGAGATATAACATCAATTACACATAGGATTTTCATTCCTGTTCAGGTGTAGTGGAAGTTTGAATGCGGAATATAGCTGCCCTACCAATAGTTTATAATCTAGCAGAAATTCCTAATGAAGCAACTGCAAGTGCAATACGTTTTTGACTTCTTACCTTGGCCAGATGTAAGGTGGTAACAAATATTTTTCCTGTTCCACCAGATGCATCTAAGAAGAATATTCCGCCTTTCTGGTATCTAACAACGTCTATAACTGGGTCGTAAACTATTGTCTGGTCAGTTAGAAACTTTGTCTCATTTTTTCTATTTAGTTTGCGGATGAAAATATATCATATGCAGTTTCTATGACCAATTGTTAACTCATTCTGATTTCCTATTGATGTCTATGGAAGGCCATAACGGAGTAGATGAGTTGCTCGCATGGTTATGATTCTATTTTCAATAATGATCAATGCTTTATTGTAAGAAACCTCAATATCTGGTAACTGCACTTGTAATTGCTCTTGCACCTAGCCGTGTGGCTGATTTAGAAGTATAACCTTTCGAGTTTAGCAGAAATATAACCCAATAAGAACGCTTCAATTAAACCAAAACTCATGCATCTAGGCGACTGGCTATCTTAGAAGAAAAGGAAATCGAAATTAAACGTAATATTATCAACTCAACCGGGTTTAATCAACCGCCAATAAATACTCTTGGGTCTATACAACTGACATAGAAGAATAGGAAATAGATTTTAAGCTAAATATAATGCCCTAAACTGGCTTCAACCATCTGGCATCAAATACTCATGGGTCTAGTCGGCTAGATGTCTTATGAGTATAGGATTTTGAAATTAGACGAAATATAATCCTCTAATACATCTAAAATCAACCGGCAACAAATTGACATGATGCTAGGCAACTGGTTGTCTTAGAAGTATAGGAGCTCGAATTTACACGAAATAATATCCATTAATCCGGCTTCAATCAACTGGCATCAAATACTCTTTGACCTAAGCGAATGACAGTTTTAGAAGGTTAGGATTTCGTATTTAGACGAAATACAATCCTCTATTCCGGTTTCAATCAACCGGCAGCAAATACTCATAGCTCTTGGCGCTGGCTATCTCAGAGGTATGAATCTAGGTAACTGGCTAGAATTTATAGGAGAGGAGTTCGAATTTACACGAAATATAATCCTCTATTTAATAAACGGGTAACAAATACTCTTTGGTTAAGGCAACTGGATGTCTTATAAGTATAGGTGTTCGATTTTAGACGAAGTAAAATTCTCTAATCCGGCTTCAATCACCTGTCAACGAACATACACGTAGGTAGGTGTGTGTCTGTCTTAGCATAGGAGTTCGAATTTAGACGAAATATAATCCTCGTACCGGCTTCCATCAAACGGCAGCAAATTCACATAGTCAAGACAACTGGCTGTCTTAAAAGTATAGTGGTTCGAAATTAGACGAAATATAATCCTCTAATCCAGATACACCAACCAGCGAGAAATATACTTAGGTTTAGACGGTCTTAAAAGTATAGAAATTTAATCATCTAGTCCGGCTTCAATCAACAGGCAACAAATACACATGGAACTAGGCGACTAGATGTCTTAGAAGTATACAAGTTTGAAATTAGAAGAAATAAAAACCTCTAATCCGGCTTCAGTCAATCAACAACATATTCTCATGTATCTAGGCAACTATATGTCTTAGAAATGAAGGAATCCGAATTTAGACGAGATATTAACCTCAAATCCGGCTTCAATCAACCTGCAGCAAATACACATACGTTTAACGGACTGGCTGATTTAGAAGTACACGATTTCGAAATAAAACGAAAAATAATCCTCTAATCCGGCTATAATCAACCGGTAGCAATAGGTATAGGGGTAGGAAATAGGCATATGCAATAGGCGTAGGCAATAGGCATAGACAATAGGCGTAGGCAATAGGTATAGGTGTAGGAAATAGGCATATGTAATAGGCGTAGGCAATAGGTATAGGCGTAGGAAAAAGGACTAGGCAATACGCGTAGGAAATAGGCGTAGGAAATAGACGTAGGCAATAGGTATAGGATTAGGAAATAGGCGTAGGCAATAGGTATAATAGTAGGAAATAGGCATAGGCAATAGGCGTAGGCAATAGGTATAGGCGTAGGAAATAGGCATATGCAACAGGCGTAGGCAATAGGTATAGGCGTAGGCAATAGGTATAGGCGTAGGAAATAGGACTAGGCAAGAGGCGTAGGCAATAGGCAATAGGCGTAGGAAATAGGTATATGCAATAGCCGTAGGCAATAGGCATAGGCGTAGGATATAGGCGTAGGCAATAGGCGTAGGCAATAGGCGTAGGCAATAGGCGTAGGCAATAGGTATAGGCGTAGGAAATAGGCATAGACAATAGGCGTAGGCAATAGGTATAGGCGTAGGAAATAGGCATATGCAATAGCCGTAGGCAAAAGGTATAGGCGTAGGAAAAAGGCATAGGCAATAGGCGTAGGCAATAAGCGTAGGCAATAGGCGTAGGCAATAGGCGTAGGCAATAGGTATAGGTGTAGGAAATAGGCATATGTAATAGGCGTAGGCAATAGGTATAGGCGTAAGAAAAAAGGACTAGGCAATACGCGTAGGAAATAGGCGTAGGAAATAGACGTAGGCAATAGGTATAGGTTTAGGAAATAGGCGTAGGCAATAGGTATAATAGTAGGAAATAGGCATAGGCAATAGGCGTAGGCAATAGGTATAGGCGTAGGAAATAGGCATATGCAACAGGCGTAGGCAATAGGTATAGGCGTAGGCAATAGGTATAGGCGTAGGAAATAGGACTAGGCAAGAGGCGTAGGCAATAGGCAATAGGCGTAGGAAATAGGTATATGCAATAGCCGTAGGCAATAGGCATAGGCGTAGGCAATAGGCGTAGGCAATAGGCGTAGGCAATAGGCGTAGGCAATAGGTATAGGCGTAGGAAATAGGCATAGACAATAGGCGTAGGCAATAGGTATAGGCGTAGGAAATAGGCATAGACAATAGGCGTAGGCAATAGGTATAGGCGTAGGAAATAGGCATATGCAATAGCCGTAGGCAAAAGGTATAGGCGTAGGAAAAAGGCATAGGCAATAGGCGTAGGCAATAAGCGTAGGCAATAGGCGTAGGCAATAGGCGTAGGCAATAGGTATAGGCGTAGGAAATAGGCATAGGCAATAGGCGTAGGCAATAGGTATAGGCGTAGGAAATATGCATATGCAATAGCCGTAGGCAATAGGTATAGGCGTTGGAAATAGGCATAGACAATAGCCGTAGGCAATAGGCATAGGCAAATAGCCGTAGGCAATAGGCATAGGCAAATAGCCTGATATCTGAATAATATGATGGTTGTCAGACCTGTAGAATGCAGTACTGTCGAGAAAATAAAATAACCTTCGACGCAGTAAAAGGTGGGGAAACCCAGAAAAGAGCAGCAACAGCCTGGTAAGGGTTGCAAAAGAAGTCCTCCTCTTGCCACCCGCTCCAACTAGGTCTAGTAACTGAGAAGAAGAAAAAAAGTAATAATCTTTCAGCACGACAATTAACCAGTCACGCGTCGGATGGTAGAAAAAAAAGATTTTGTGAGAGTACGGAGGACGATTTTAATAAAAGGGATAACCGCTTCCCACAATCCTCCTCCTACCAAGACCGTAAGTATCAATTGGTCACTTGCTTCCAGTTTAGCTTGGCACAATTCCCCCGAGGCTGAAGCAACCCGTCCGTAACTACCCCCTCACTCTTCCTCTTTCCTTTTCTTCACAGTATTTGGCTAAAAACTGCTGTACAAATGATGGTCACTGATGAAACCTCTATGGTGTGGTGAGGCGACCACACTCTTCACACTTCCCTTCCAAGCAATGCTATAAACACCGGAAGTGAGTGACAACGTTATGACACAGTATGTCGGCACGACAGAGTTCAAGGTCTATCTTTGCCAAGTGTCATCACTCTGTATGCATTAGTTCCGTTACCATAACAACTGAAACATGTTTGCCAGACCACATATGCATAGGAAATAGTCATATGCAATAGCCGTAGGCAATAGGTATAGGCGTAGGAAATAGGCATAGGCAATAGGCGTAGGAAATAGTTATAGGCGTAGGAAATAGGCATAGGCAATAGGCGTAGGCAATAGGTATAGGCATAGGAAATAGTCATATGCAATAGCCGTAGGCAATAGGTATAGGCGTAGGAAATAGGCATATGCAATAGCCGTAGGCAATAGGTATAGGCGTAGGAAATAGGCATATGCAATAGCCGTAGGCAATAGGCATAGGCAATAGGCGTAGGCAATAGGTATAGGCGTAGGAAATAGGCATAGGCAACAGGCGTAGGCAATAGGCGTAGGCAATACGCGTAGGCAATAGGTATAGGCGTAGGAAATAGGCATAGGCAACAGGCGTAGGCAATAGGCGTAGGAAATAGGTATAGGCGTAGGAAATAGGCATAGGCAAGAGGCGTAGGCAATGGGTATAGGCGTAGGAAATAGGCATATGCAATAGCCGTAGGCAATAGGTATAGGCGTAGGAAATAGTCATAGGCAATAGGCGTAGGCAATAGGTATAGGCGTAGGAAATAGGCATAGGCAACAGACGTAGGCAATAGGCGTAGGCAATAGGCGTAGGCAAAAGGTATAGGCGTAGGAAATAGGCATAGGCAATGGCCGTTGGCAATAGGCCTAAGCGTAGGAAATAGGCATATGCAATAGGCGTAGGCAATAGGCGTAGGCAATAGGCGTAGGAAATAGTCATATGCAATAGTCGTAGGCAATATAGGCGTAGGCAATAGGCATAGGCAATAGGCGTAGGCAATAGGCGTAGGCAATAGCCGTAGGCAATATAGGCGTAGGCAATAGGCATAGACAATAGGTATAGGCGTAGGAAATAGGCATAGGCAACAGGCGTAGGCAATAGGCGTAGGAAATAGGTATAGGCATAGGCAATAGGCGTAGGCAATATGCGTAGGCAATAGGTATAGGCGAAGGAAATAGGCATAGGCAAGAGGCGTAGGCAATAGGTATAGGCGTAGGAAATAGGCATATGCAATAGCCGTAGGCAATAGGAATAGGCGTTGGAAATAGGCATAGGCAATAGGCGTAGGCAATAGGCGTAAGAAATAGGCGTAGGCAATAGGTATAAGCGTAGGAAATAGGCATAGGCAAGAGGCGTAGGCAATAGGTATAGGCGTAAGAAATAGGCATAGGCAATAGGCGTAGGCAATAGGCGTAGGCAATAGGTATAGGCGTAGGAAATAGGCATAGGCAATAGGCGTAGGCAATAGGTATAGGCGTAGGAAATAGGCATAGGCAATAGGCGTAGGCAATAGTTATAGGCGTAGGAAATAGGCATAGGCAATAGGTGTAGGCAATAGGCGTAGGCAATAGGCGTAGGCATTAGGCGTAGGCCAAAGGTATAGGCGTAGGAAATAGGCGTAGGCAATAGCCGTAGGCAATAGGTATAGCCGTAAGCAATAGGTATAGGCGTAGGAAATAGGCATAGGCAAGAGGCGTAGGGAATAGGCATAGGTAAGAGGCGTAGGAAATAGGCATAGGCAAGAGGCGTAGGCAATAGGTATAGGCGTAGGAAATAGGCATAGGCAATAGGTGTAGGCAATAGGCGTAGGCAATAGGTGTAGGCATTAGGCGTAGGCCAAAGGTATAGGCGTAGGAAATAGGCGTAGGCAATAGCCGTAGGCAATAGGTATAGCCGTAGGCAATAGGTATAGGCGTAGGAAACAGGCATAGGAAAGAGGCATAGGGAATAGATATAGGCGTAGGAAATAGGCATAGGCAATAGCCGTAGGCAATAGGTATAGGCGTAGGAAATAGGCATATGCAATAGCCGTAGGAAATAGGCATAGGCTATAGGCATAGGCAACAGGCGTAGGCAATAGGTATAGGCGTAGGAAATAGGCATAGGCAACAGGCGTAGGCAATACGCGTAAGCAATAGGTATAGGCGTAGGAAATAGGCATAGGCAAGAGGCGTAGGAAATAGACATAGGCAAGAGGCGTAGGCAATAGGTATAGGCGTAGGAAATAGGCATATGCAATAGCCGTAGTCAATAGGTATAGGCGTAGGAAATAGTCATAGGCAATAGGCATAGGCAATAGCCGTAGGCAATAGGTATATGCGTAGGAAATAGGCATAGGCAAGAGGCGTATGCAATAGGTGTAGGCAATAGGTATAGGCGTAGGAAATAGGCATAGACAAGAGGCGTAGGCAATAGGCGTAGGCAAAAGGTATAGGCGTAGGAAATAGGCGTAGGAAATAGTCATATGCAATAGCCGTTGCAATAGGTATAGGCGTAAGAAATAGGCATAGGCAATAGGCGTAGGCAATAGGCGTAGGGAATAGGCGTAGGAAATAGTCATATGCAATAGGCGTAGGCAATAGGTATAGGCGTAGGCAATAGGCGTAGGCAATAGGGATATGCGTAGGAAATAGGCGTAGGCAACAGGCATAGGCAATAGGTATAGGCGTAGGAAATAGGCATAGGCAAGTGGCGTAGTCAATAGGTATAGGCGTAGGCAATAGGCATATGCAATAGGCATAGGCAAGAGGCATAGGCAATACGTATAGGAGTAGGAAATAGGCATATGCAATAGCCGTAGGCAATAGGTATAGGCGTAGGAAATAGGCATAGGCAATAGGTGTAGGCAATAGGCGTAGGCAATAGGTATAGGAGTAGGAAATAGGCATAGGCAATAGCCGTAGGCAATAGGCATAGGCAATAGGTGTAGGCAATATGTATAGGCGTAGGAAATAGGCTTAGGCAATAGGTATAGGCGTAGGAAATAGGCATATGCAATAGCCGTAGGCAATAGGTATAGGCGTAGGAAATAGGCATAGGCAATAGGCGTATGCAATAGGTATAGGCGTAGGAAATAGGCATAGGCAATAGGCGTAGGCAATAGGCGTAGGCAATAGGTATAGGAGTAGGAAATAGGCATAGGCAATAGCCGTAGGCAATAGGCATAGGCAATAGGCGTAGGCAATAGGTATAGGCGTAGGAAATAGGCATAGGCAATAGGCGTAGGCAATAGGCGTAGGCAATAGGTATAGGCGTAGGAAATAGGCATAGGCAATAGGCGTAGGCAATAGGCGTAGGCAATAGGTATAGGAGTAGGAAATAGGCATAGGCAAGAGGCGTAGTCAATAGGTATAGGCGTAGGAAATAGGCATATGCAATAGCCGTAGGCAATAGGTATAGGCGTAGGAAATAGGCATAGGCAATAGGCGTATGCAATAGGTATAGGCGTAGGAAATAGGCATAGGCAATAGGCGTAGGCAATAGGCATAGGCAATAGGCGTAGGCAATAGGCGTAGGCAATAGCCGTAGGCAATAGGTATAGGCGTAGGCAATAGACATAGGCAATAGGCGTAGGCAATAGGTATAGGCGTAGGAAATTGACATATGCAATAGCCGTAGGCAATAGGTATAGGTGTAGGAAATCGGCATAGGCAATAGGCGTAGGCAATAGGCATAGGCAATAGGCGTAGGCAATAGGTATCGGCGTAGGAAATAGGCATATGCACTAGCCGTAGGCAATAGGCGTAGGCAATAGACATAGGCAATAGGCGTAGGCAATAGGTATAGGCGTAGGAAATTGACATATGCAATAGCCGTAGGCAATAGGTATAGGTGTAGGAAATAGGCATAGGCAACAGGCGTAGGCAATACGAGTAGGCAATAGGTATAGGCGTAGGAAATAGGCATAGGCAAGAGGCGTAGGAAATAGACATAGGCAAGAGGCGTGTGATAGGTATAGGCGTAGGAAATAGGCATATGCAATAGCCGTAGTCAATAGGTATAGGCGTAGGAAATAGGCATAGGCAAGAGGCGTATGCAATAGGTGTAGGCAATAGGTATAGGCGTAGGAAATAGGCATAGACAAGAGGCGTAGGCAATAGGCGTAGGCAATAGGCGTAGGCAATAGGCGTAGGAAATAGTCATATGCAATAGCCGTTGCAATAGGTATAGGCGTAGGAAATAGGCATAGGCAAGAGGCGTAGGCAATAGGCATAGGCAATTGGCGTAAGCAATAGGTATAGGCGATAAGGGTGTAAGGGTTAAAGCTAGTCTTCTTTACTATAATCATGACCTTTTGCCAGAACTAAGTTTGGGATAATAAATGACTACGTGCAGACGTC
Organism: Acanthosepion esculentum; assembly: GCA_964036315.1. Classification (NCBI taxonomy): domain Eukaryota; kingdom Metazoa; phylum Mollusca; class Cephalopoda; order Sepiida; family Sepiidae; genus Acanthosepion; species Acanthosepion esculentum. The sequence goes on along the minus strand of OZ038494.1, from coordinate 10,968,983 downwards.
CATGTTTACGTAAATCGTAAATAGAAATAAACAAAGATAAGAAAATATCCAACAGATGGGTGAGCTCGTCAAATTCTACTTCTTCATAGACTGATGGCTTCTTGCTTGGAAGTTTAATCAATCTATGAAAACCGCCCTGAGAGGAAGAATTCACGATTTGGAACTCAATCAACACATGCCATTTTTGTCTTGAAATTCGAAAACAATATCTATCTATCTATCTATCTATCTATCTATCTATCTATCTGGCGTAAATAATTTTATTTCAGGCAAAGAGTGTTTTCAACGCCCTCAAAAAGATGCCAAAAAAAAACTTCATTTTTATTTTTTATTATTGGCAAAAACAAAAACAAAAATAATCCAGGAGTTTCAAGGGCAGCTGTTCTTCCTTGAGTTGCAAAGAAAAATCCGGAAAAAGTAAGAAAAATACACAATACTGATTCCTGAATCGAATATTGGGAATTGTGCAGTCTTTGTGTGCTTGAGGGAACGTGTAGCAGTTGTGCACTTTAAATGATTCATCACTCACTCTGATGTTGTCAAGTTAAGTTCTCAGTCTATGTTCAATCACTGCTCTTTTGCGTGAGCAAGCTATCGATATTTCTACCATGTTTACATCTTCTCATTTCATATATCGATTAAGGCGATGATTCAGAAGCTGCTTTCTGAGAAAATTAAAAACAAATCTGTGAAGGTCCATTTTTTATTATACCTTTAAAAAGCGAACATTTGTAAAGTATATATACGAATATATATACCTATATACATATATATATATATATATATATATATATATATATATATATATATATATATATATATATATATGACTGCCATGAAAAAACAAAATTTGTATGATATTAATTAAAAGGTAAAACAGAAAAAACGAGCTAGCTAACGGGTTTCGAATCTCCCTTAAAGGAGCTAAATCGAGGTTAATAAATACAGAATTATCAATAAAAATAGATCGAAAATATGTATCAGAAAAAATACTTAAATTGAAATTAGTTGTAGTCCCACTATAAAATCCTTCTGTTTGCACAACGAAGGTCTCACGGAGAAAATGTATATGGCCTCCAAAATTTTTAATTGGTAATTCGAGTGGGACTTACTAACAATGTTAGATGAGTCCACACTGAATTTAGCGGCACAAGTATGGTTATTTATTAGGTAATCTGCGGTGGAAGACCCGTATGTGTTGGTCAGAATCTCTGACGGAGAATACTTAAGATTTCGGATTTTTGTTGGTACATGTTTTATTCTGACATCCAGTCTTTGAGTTGTTCTCCCTATGTAGTTTGAGCCACAACTACATCTAAATGAATAACGGATTCTGATGATGTGGAGGAAGAACTTCTTTCCGCCTCGATGAAAGGACACGTTTGGCAGAAAGTTTTGGCAAGCATGTTTGGCAAAAAAGATTTTGGCAGACAGCTTTGGCAGATTTAGCTCTGTTGAACGAATTTCGAAACCAGTTAACGAGCTCGCTTTTCAGTTTTACATTTAATTATCATGAGTGGTAATAAATAACTACAAGCTTGCTAACCATTGCCTATCTTCCTCGCACTTCAGGGCTCAATCGAAGATAAAACATATACGTCTATGCACAACGATTTCAAAGATCTGAATAAAAAATACTAGCAAAGGATCAGCAAAATAAATCACACATAGATTACATTTCGACCAACAAGCTTTTACTGCTCTTTCCAGTGTTGATTAGGGTTTCCTTCCTAACCTTTTGTTTGAAGTTGTGTGGAACATATTGATTTTGTTATAATTTTCTATTTTAGTTACATGTGATATCCATTTTACTTGTTGCTAAAGTTATGTAGGTTTTCTTTTATTTGGTACAGTTTTTTTTTGTTTATGATTCTGTTGCGCTAGTCAGCAATGATTGTTCTTCCGAAGACTTGCAGTCTTTACTTACTCAAAACCGTTTTAATAGTTTGTCTGAGAAATAGTTTTGTCTAGAACTGTCTTAGATACTCCTAAACGCTACTCCTTTTGTCTTAGATACTCCTAAACGAATCTGGTGTCATCCATGACATCCGCATGAGAGTCTCGATATGCCAAGCCTATTCATTAACATGACTATGAACTAACTGAAATAAATATTAGCTGAGAGAGACTTTTAGAGATAAGAATGTATGCGTAATTATTAACACATGCCAAAACCTTTCACCGAAATATCTATGTATAAATGCTTCCGTAGAAATATTTAAAAAGATATAACGTTTATAAGCCGTTTCAGAGTAGATAGGTTTTCTTATTGCCCGGTTCACACTCCTTCCCCTTTTTTATTACAGTGAGTATCACTCTTTTCAAGGCCCGGGGGCTACTCGAAGTAGAGGTTTACGTTAGGACGCCATCGGTGTGCATAGGTCAGGGAGATAACGATTAACTCTAGCTTTGAATAGATTAAGATTGTAGTGAACGGAGTAAACATAATGTGGGAGTAGAACCCTTTATTTGGCTCACTGGTGTAGACTGTTCTCGTTCCATGTACCATGCTTAATAGATGCCAGTTATCAGTTATCTCCTGTTAATTCCCCTCTGAAAGTTCCCCACTGCCTTAATAAAGGGTTCAGTTCTACATTCCAACCACATGAAGAAGGCCGGAGCGTACAATGGCCGAAAAGTTGTAATAAATATGGCGACAAAGATGAGGACAATAGTCTGAATAATGTAAATAGTGTACGATTTAGGATTAACAAATATGCTTGATTGATTCGTTTTCTAAGGCTTTTCGATCTTTTGCATGTTATTTAAAGCCAGAAAATATATTTTGTTGATTGTAAATATCTTTTATAGATAATAATGGACGTGGACAAAATCTATTTTTGATCTAGATTCGAACACTGAACCATGGGTTTGGCGAGAAATATATTCTTGGCTTTGGTGGAAGCATATTCAGAGCGAACTTCCTAGGTATTAAGTGAGAAAGATTGCACTGCTTCAAAACGTAAGGCGTGAATGTCTTGAAAATCAGCAAATGCTGTCTTTTATCAGGAAATAACACCCAATTGTGAGATCAATAATTTAAACTATTGCGACGCATGCATGTTTCCATTATAAGACAAGCGATACGTAAACAATAGAAGCGAAAAAGACGTATTGGATTACTATATAATGTCTAGCCTCCTATATAACAGTGAATGCTGTACATTTCTTCACAAATTAAAAAGACATGCGTAGCGACAGATACGTGGTTCTGTCGGGGAATGATAAGAATGTAAGAAACACATGATTTTACTGATATATTAGTTTATGGCTCTTCAAGACCGAAAAATATATTGAATTGTAAGAATAATTATTATAAAAATAATTTATATATCAGATATCTATTAAATGCTATAGTAATTTATTAATAAATAGTAACTGCATTATTTACATTATTCGGATTATTGTCCTCATCTTTGTCGCCATATTTATTACAACGTTTCGGCCGTTGTACGGTTCGGCCTTCTTCAGGTGGTTGGAATGTCGAACTGAACCCTTTATTTCGCTCACTGGGGTAGACTGTTCTATTTCCACGTGCCATGTTTAATGGATGTCAGTTATCAGTTATCTCCTGTTAATTCCCCTCTGAAAGTTCTCCACTGAACTCACACTCTTTGGGTCTTGTCACTGGATCTAACCAACGCCTTAATCCACTGTGCTATGTGACGTTGAGGAGAGATACGAGTGTCATTTTCTAGTGCTCTCAGTTCTTATTAAAGGGTCAACCCTCGATTCCCTGCTCGTTGAATGAGTAAAATCCTCTATAGAACAGTAGGAGGTTCCAAACAACTCATATGCAAAAAACTGTATTTACTATCATTTCACTCCTAGAAAGGCAATAAAGCCACTAAGACGCAATGCGCTACTGAGTGTGAGAGAATATGATTAAAAAAACATGATATAGGAGAGAGAACAATAAATGAACAGAAATGAAGAAGACAAAAGATAACGATTGATATTGCATTTGAATTATTCAAGTTGAACAAGAGGGCGAAAAAGAGTTCCCGAACCGAGAGAAGAAACTGTTAGCATAGAACTTACGGTTACATTTAGCAATTTCAACTGTAGAATGATGACAACTTGCTTCCAATCTAGTACTGCGCTTAAATTCATGAAGTCTATATACGAAAAAGGAAAGCTCATAAAAACAATATGATATATCGATACAACCCTATCCCGTAGGTTACTTTGCTGTTTGTCTGGTCAAAGATCCATTCGTAGTCATATTGATTAATAGAAATTGATAGGCGGTCATAATATTGTTAAGAATTTCATTATATTCCAAATTACATATTTTCTGTCATGTACAAGATTTTTTTCTTTTTGTTTCGTGACTTAGTAATTATGAGTTCAACTCCTGGGCCGTGTAGTGTCTACTTGAACTCAGTGAAAACGGTCGAGCAATAACTAAACAGTACTAACAAATAAGAACTAGACGAGATATCACTAAACATGGGGAGGAGGACGAGAAAAATCTACCCCCATAGATTAAATAAATGGTTCAGATCAGAATTCCCTGTAGGTTACCCGGATCGGCATACACCTGATGAAGGCCAGCGGTCGAAACGTTGTGATAACAGGACGAGGAAAATTGTCAGTATATAAATACAGTAAGCGATCTCCTTCGAGTGGAAGAAATGAACAAGTGATACAAACAGGTATAAGAATACTGACTAGTAACCTGATACGAGTTATCTCCCCTATGCATTAACTGATAAGAGTGATCTCCCCTAAACGTGCCATTCAGAACAATTTACCGCCTTAAATTGAATACAGAGTTTGATCTGAAATCTGACTGACCACGACGAGAGAAAATTGATGAAGGCAGGAGGGTACAATGCTTCAAACGTGTGTATAGCAACAAAGAGGAATATCTGTCTATATTTCTGAGATGAGGTATTATGTACATTATTTACATTATTCGGACTATTGTCCTCATCTTTGTCGCCATATTGTCCTCAAGGACACATGGCACACTGGATAAAGGCGTTAGTTAGATCCATTTAGTTAGATGTGAGTTCAGTAACCGGTTAAGGCAGTGCAGAACTTTCAGAGGGAAATTAACAGGAGATAATTGATAACTGACATCCATTAAACATGGCACGTGGAACTAGAGCAGTCTACCCCCAGTGAGCGAAATAAAGGGTTCAGTTCGACATTCCAACCACCTGAAGAAGGCCGGAGCGTTCAACGACCGAAACGTTGTAATAAATATGGCGACAAAGATGAGGACAATAGTCCGAATAATGTAAATAATGTAAAGAGGAATATAATGTTCAGAAGAGCAAACCCTATAATTATAAATACATATCCACTTTTCAAATCTTAAGATTTATTTGGCACGATGACAAAGTGGATTTATCGGGTCTGCTATCTTCGCTTCTTGCTTATCGGAGCCGGCTACATTGAAAGTGCGAAGCGTATCTTTCGTAGACACAGTTCTGGATATTTTCTTTATTCCTGAAATGATCTCAGCCTATTGAATAGGATTCATGAACGGTGCGAAAATCGATTTAGCTCCGAAAATGCCGTCTTGAATCTATATGTGTTCTCATGGAATTCCTTCTTTTGTAACGGAAAGTCATTTTTGTGTTTTAATAACAGTTTCTGAATGTTGGACGACGTGCTTTCTCTAGAATGAATGGCAAGAATTCAACTGAATTGATAATGTCTTCCCATTCTACAAGAGTGCAATGACCTCTGGTTGTAAGCTTATTCATAGCATCATCAAAAATTCACCATGTTTTACAGTGGGCACCATACAGTTCCAATAAAAGTTTGGTAGGAATCCCTAGATACATAGCATATTCTTCTTCTTTTTCTTCGTGTCATGTCCCTATATGTGTGATCATAGCTCTCCACAATTTCCTATCCTTTACAGCTGGTAGTAATTTTTCTCTTTTTGCTATCTCCCCGAAATCTTATTCTACCACACATTTACGCAAACAACTTTTCTTCTTCTTCTTCTTCTTCTTCTTCTTCTTCTTCTTCTTCTTCTTCTTCTTCTTCTTCTTCTCCTCCTCCTCCTCCTCCTCCTCCTCCTTCTTCTTCTTCTTCTTCTTCTTCTTCTTCTTCTTCTTCTTCTTCTTCTTCGTGTCACGTCCCTATGTGGGTGATCCTGGCCCTCCACAATTTCCTATCCTTTGCAGCTGTTAGTAAATTTTGTCTTTTTGCTATCTCTCCAAGACCATATTCTACCAATCATTTATACAAACGAGTTCTATTCTTCTTCTGTGTGTCACGTCCCTAAGTGGCTGATCATGACTCTCCACAATTTCCTATTCTTTACAGCTGTTAGTAAATTTTCTCTTTTTGCTATCTCTACTAAATCCTATTCTACCACACATTTACACAAACAACTTCTCTTCTTCTTTGTGTCACGTCACTATGTGGGAGACCATGGCCCTCCACAATTTCCCATCCTTTACAGCTGTTAGTAAATTTTCTCTTTATCTCCCGAAATCTTATTCTACCACACATTTACACAAACTACTTCTATTCTTCTTCTTCTTCTTCTTCTTCTTCTTCTTCTTCTTCTTCTTCTTCTTCTTCTTCTTCTCTCTCTTCTTCTTCTTCTTTGTGTCATGTCCCTATGTGGGTGATCATGGCACTCCACAATTTCCTATCCTTGGCTGCTGTTAGTAAATTTTGTCTTTCTGTTATAACTTCGAAAGCTTATTTTACCAATCATTTACACGAATTCGGTCTACAATAATAATAATAATAATAATAATAATAATAATAATGATAATAATAATAATAATAATAATAATAATCATTTGGTGGGTTCTTTGATTCTGTATATTTAGCCACGTATCAATTTCTATAAGTTATTTAATGCCGAAATCTAAATATTTTGAACGCAAGTTTTATTTTATTTTTGGAGATAATAATGGTTGAGTGATAATTACTAATTAATCCTTAGCTCCGTCGGGGGCAACAAGAGGTGGATTCCTAACTTTCCCAAGAGTATTTGCGCGTAAGTAAATATCACGAACCCGACTGGAACTGGAACCATTATCCATTACACCACCCGCGCAACCAAGCTTACAACATCTGCTATTTCCAAGCGGTCTCCCATTTAGGTACTGACCAGGCTTGACGTTTAACGTACGGGAACTGTTATTTTTACGTTGTCAGACCGTTTGCCTGGTTTTCTATGTGCTGATTCAGGACGTGAATGATAATGGCACTCCGCCACTTCCTACCCTTGTGTAGCTCTTCGCAATGGTTGTCTCCCATCCTTCGTACTACGATCAATTCGCATAAGCTTGTCAGTTAGGAGGCCTGCTACCTTTCCCTGTCTCTCTTCCTTTCGATACGCCCTGTGAGTATTAAATTCTCCGAGACCTACTTCCTCGCTTTGAGGGTTTAGAGTCACACTTCTCGTACTTTCATCGAGGTTAAACAAAGTTGAGCCTTGTCAGTACCTAGACGGGTGTCCGCTTGGGAAAAGCAACGTGTGTAGGGTTGGATATGAGGTTAGTGTAATGGATAACGGCTTTAGAAATTGAAGTCCCAATTCCAGTCGAGTTTGTTATATTCAAGCAAAAGCAAGAAAAAGCCTTGGGAAAGGAATGAATACTCATATTCTCCACCCATCTATGGGTTAATTATTAGGACCTCTATCAGTAAATCGTTATTATTTCCAAAAATATAACGATATATGATTAAGTATAATTAAATATATCAACAAATGGTATTTAGAAAAGTAGTATGACAAATTGGAAAAAGAGTTTTCTAACGCATTTCATTCGATAGGATTTCATCGGACTGGGCTTTGTTGATGTTGTCACGTCTACACATCTGCACGAAATGAGAGACGCTGGTAGTTCCAACATTTTTGAAAGAATATTTTTGAAATAATATTTTTTCCAATTTATCATACTATATATATATATATATATATATATATATATATATATATATATGTATGTGTATATATATATATATATATATATATATATATATATGTATATATATATATATATATATATATATATATATTTATATATATATTTAGGCGAAAAGAGAATTTACTAAGTCTGCTTATTTACTAAGAATCTCAGGAAAAATATTACATGAATCATTCATACAAAAAGCAGACAGTTTAAGTTAATGATACTTCACTATCTGCTTTTTGTATGAATGATTCATGTAATGTAAATTGAATTGCACCACATGCTTTATATATATATATATATATATATATATATATATATATATATATATATGTATAAGTCCAAAATAGACACTGAATTAAAAATTGATGGTAGGATTTAAAAATTACATTAGCAGCTGGCATTTATTACAGTTCAGCAGAACAAAATTAATTTCCTAAGCAACCAATAATACCAATTACTCAACTCTACAAAAACAATATTAGTAACATTAGCAAAAACGTCCGTGAAAGATCATGCAAATACACGAAATATGCTCTAGGAATTAACCAATGGTAAACAACAATAGAAGCCATAGAATGGTTTACTAATGTAAAAAGGGAGCAAGATTATGCGTTCATCCAATTCAATATTTGTGACTTTTATCCATCCGTCACCAAGAATCTGTTAATGTCTGCCATCAATTTTGCAAAACAATGCTGTCCTATTTGCGATCACGAAATTAAAATCATAAAGCCGGCACAAAAATCTATATTATTCCATAATGGTTATCTGTGGACCAAAAGAACTAACACAGAATTTAACATTGCTATGGGAGTGTTTGATTCTGCAGAGACATGCAGAATTGTTGGAATTTCGTTATTGTGGAGATATGAATACATAAAAGTATTAGAACTACGCAACCATAAATTAAATATTTAGAAAAAAAGGTAAAAATAAACAGCCACTATAATGTAATATGGTTTAAACCCCACCTTTTAACCGTAATGTTCAAACGAATATTGGAAGAATTTTCATAAATTTAATTCATAAACACTTTAATCATTCACCAACACTAAAAACGTTTTTTAAATAAAGTTAATATCAGTTATAGCTGCGTTAGTAACATCGATAAATCTATATCCCAACATAACAATATTACACTAAATAAATATATGTCCAACAAAGAAAACAAAGTTAACATTTTTGAAAATAAATGCAACTGTCGAAAAAAATATGATCAGCCCATTAAACGGCAATGTATGACTGATAATATTGTATACCGAGCCAGCATACATTTTGATACCGACATTAAATTTTAATTTGTTTCCGCTGAAAATCCTTGGAAAATTTGTTTTTATCATCATCGAATGACTTTAGGCAATGTATGATACATGAATAGCACTACTCTCTAACATTGTTGGTAATTAAAGAATGGTGGGGATACACCAATAATTACGTGGGATATTGTAAGAGTCAAATGTTACAATGGGAAAGGCGATAGATGTAATTTATGACTTGGTGAGAAATTTGTTATCTTAAGACATTTAAATAACCTTAGCTAATTAAACAAGATAAATGAATGTAGGAATAAAATAAATATCTGTTGAAATAAGTTGATCCAGATTAATGTTTATTGTAAATTATAACCTTTCACTTTTTAAATTTTTATTCTTTATAGGTTCGTTTCATGTTTCTAAAAAAAAAAATTAAGCGAAAATTTAAAAAAATTATTTAAAACCTGTAATCTCCCTCGATGTTTAATAATAAAAATAATAATCCTAACTTGAAATAAAAATCAGTATTTTTTATATAGTTTTAGGTCCGTCTATTTTGACATAAATTTTTTACCATTAATCTCTGTTTATTTTCAATATAAAATAAAATATTTATCCCCGTTTATTTTATATATATAAAATATAAATCTCTCTGATTTTAAATGCAACATATATTTGTAAAATAAAAAAACCCGTAATCACCGCATAATATATGGACTCCGCCAGCATTGCGTTAACCAGATATTTTTATTAAAATTTAAATTATGTAACGGTCAGTCTCTACCTGAAGACTACGTTGTGCCTCAAACTCCGAGTCGTGCTAGCGGTCAGGTATAAGACATTTATTAGTATATACTCAATAGCTCTGTTATATTACGCCGAGCACTATTTTATTAACACCAGCACTCTATTTGATATATATATATATATATATATATATATATATATATATATATATATATATATGATGTGGACCCGAAGTAGGGGCCACGGAAGGAAAACACGGAACACGGGTTAGAGGTAAGAAAGATATATTAAACAGAAAAGTTACAAAGAATAGTGTAAGCAGAGCTTACTATCCAGTGGTGTCTGATATTGGTATCGTACGCGGCTGCGCATTACTGGTGCTACTACTCCTATGATTCACATAATAATATAGTACTGGGAGAGTCCATGATGTAGGGAAGTATCGGTCTCACAATACCCCCCTTCCAAGAGATTTTTCTTTTTTTTCACTTTTTTTTCTTGAAGGAAAACAAAAGTAAAACTGTTAATACCTCTTCCTCTTGGGATTCTCTTCGAGTGGTTGAGTAAATTTTCTCTTCCTCCCCGAGCGTCGTATTTCCGGAGAGACTTGGGGCGTGCCAAGATCGAAATGTTCGAATATTACGTCGATCGGCTCTTCGCAGATATTTTATGGTGATTCCTCAGATTCCTTCAAACGGCATTTCCTGAGCTGGTTCATATGGCGTTTGTGGGTATTTTTCGGTCCCTGGACAATATAGACCAGTTCGCCAATTCTCTGTTTGATGTTGCCTACTTCCCAGAATTTTATGTTGTTTTTGTAAGCCTTAAAAAAGACTTTGTCGCAAGGATTAAAATATTTCTTTGGGAGCGAGACGGTTTTCTTGAACTTTGCTTGCCGTGGAATGAGTTTATCAAAAACGGACTTGATTTTTCTTGCGAACATTGTTTCTGCAGGCGAGCCTCCCATAGGCGTGTTAGGATTAGGGGTTATCCTATACACCTGTAGAAACTGTTGTAATGCTCTATCCGTCGGTGTGCCTAGTGCCTTTTTAAAGCTCTTTTTAGAGTGCCCACGAAACTCTCGGCCTGACCGTTCGGCCTGGGGTGATACCGAGGCGTCGTAGTGTGGTCCACTTGATACGACTTGCAAAAGTCTCTGAATTCACTTGATGTGAATTGAGTGCCGTTATCAGTCACTACACAAACTACCACGCCAAAACGCGCGAATAGCTCATGTAAAAATCCGATTGTGCAGTTGGTGGTTGGTTTTTTACATTGCAGGACCTCAGACCATTTTGAGTGGCTATCCACAACAATAAGATAGTACATGTTGTCTAGGGGTCCTGCAAAATCCACATGAATTTTCTGCCATGGATGGTCTGTGTTTGGCCATGGTTTGCACGTCGTGGTCGGAGATTTTGCTGAAAGCGCGCATCCCTTACAAGATTCTATCATGTCTGCTATGTCTTTGTCCATATTTGGCCAATATACGTAGCAGCGCATGAGGCTTTTCGTACGGCTCTCCCCGGATGTCCCATGTGAAAATCCTTAAGGATTTTTCTTTGTAGGCTATTTGGAATCACTACTCGGTCATTATACAATAGAACATCCTCACAGAGGGAGAAAACTTCAGGCACATTTAGGTCTTTGTTGCGAATTTTGTTTTTGATACTTTGGATGAATTCATCCTCTCGAGAATCCCTTTTTATGTCGGTAACTGGGAGTTCTCTAATTGTATTCGCAATCATATTTTTGATTTCATAATTCGTCCTTAGTGTAGGAATGATGGAGTCTTCAAAAACTTCGTATTTTTAGGAATGAGTCGCGATAAACTGTCCGCTTGACAAATACATTTAGATTTTAGGAACTCGATCTTAAAATTATAATTCAAAAGAATCGTTCCCCAACGAAGTAATCTATTCGCCGTATAGGCCGGTAGGCCTTTCTTGGAACCAAAAATTGTTATTAGAGGTTTATAGTCCGTTTGCAGTATGAACCGTCTTCCATGTAGGTATCTATGGAACTTAGTGACGGCAAATATTATCCCTAGAGCCTCTTTCTCTATTTGGGAATATTGTTTCTCTGATGATAGTAAAGATCTAGATGCGTGTGCTATGGCTTTTTGCGAACCATCTGGCAGTTTGTGGAGAATGCAAGCACCGATGCCGTATGGGCATGCATCACTTGCGACTATGATGTCGAGATTAGGGTCGTAGTGGGTGAGAGAGAGATCCGAAGTAAGTGTTTTCTGGATATTCTCGAATGCGTCTTGGCATTCAGGGGTCCATACCCATGCTTTATCCTTTTTTAAAAGTTCGTTTAGAGGTCCTCTCAAATTCTGCATGTTCTTAATGTAACCTTGGAAGAATTTAGCAAGACCGAGGAAGCTTTGTGAAGATTGAACGTTAACTGGGGCCGGCATTTCTGATTACCTTGCTCTTTCTGGACCCGGCCGACGACCGTCTCTATTTATAATGTGACCTAGGTATTTGATCTCTGGTAAGAAAAAATCACACTTTGCTTCCTTAACATTAAGCCCGTATTCTTGTAACTTCTTGAATACGTTTATTATATGGTTCCGGTGCTCTACCGACGTTTTACTGGTCACCAGTATATCATCCAAATAGGCTGTTGCGTAGTCAAGGTCGCCCAGCATGGCGTCCATGACCTGCAGAAAGATTGCAGGCGCAGCCATGACCCCAAAAGCCAGTCTGTTATATTTGTACAGACCTTTATGGGTGTTTATGCAGAGCAATTTAGAACTCTCTTCATCCACCTCTATCTGAAGATATGCATCTGAGAGGTCTATTTTGGCAACGATTTTTCCGCCATTCAATTTGTTGAAGATTTCTTCAGGGCTTGGGAGGGGATAATGATGATCCTGCAAAGCATCGTTTAGCCCTGTGGAAAAATCTGCGCATACTGGTATTTGGTTGGACTTTCTTTTGACATAGACCGTAGGTGCTGCCCATTCGTTAAAATCTGTTTTTGATAGAATACCCGCCTGTTCGAGTCTATCTAATTCTTTGTTGATCTGCTCTACAGCAGCGAAAGGGACATTCCGTTTCTTTTTGAAAACTGGTCTTGCACCGTCCTTCACCCTGAAGTTAGCTTTAAATTTAGAACATTTCCCAAGGCCGTCAGAAAAAAACTGAGGAAACTGTTGTTTGAGTTCCTTTTTGAGATTTTCCGAATTGGACTTTGTACTTTTTATTTTTCGGTAAAAATTGCTCATTGGGCAATCCCATAGATTGAATTTTTCTATCCAATCTGTTCCGAATAGGTTATCTGAATTTTCTAGTACGTAGGCTTTCAGCTTTTTTGGTAAGTCCATTTAGAGTTACTGTAAGGATCACCTGGCCTAAGATGTTAATATTCTCGACAGTTACGGATTTTGGGGTTTTATCCGTCTTTAATAGGGTCGGCTTGTTTAACTTTCGCCAAGTACGCCAGTTGATAATTGAGAGGTCAGAACCCGAATCAAGCTGGAATTTTATAGAGTTATTGAAAATATCAACAGTCACGTATTTTCTAAAATTCCTATCGACTATGTTTTCTGATTGGGCTTGCCTAATTTTACTTTTGTGTTTCCTCGTCTTTTTGGCGTACCAGCACTGAGTTAAGTTATGACCATTTTTATTGCAATTTTTGCAATATGTTTTCTTCGTGAATGGACAGAATTTCATCCAATCCCATTTTCCACAATGGTAACATGGTCCGGGAGGTTTCTTTAGCCTATTCGTATTTTGTTTGTTGCGGGATTTAGAACATGAGATTTGCCTTTTGTCTTTTTGCGGGGAATACGAGGTTGGGTTGCTTCTGATTTTCCTAATCTGAGCCACACCTGATTCCTCGATCGTTTTTGAGTCACACTTGACAGAAATTACTCTTTGACAATCCTCTGCTAATTTTTGAAGAGTCAATACCTATTCGTTTTCGAGTTTGATAAGTACCCGACGTCTGACCTCGGCGTCTTCTACTGACACTAGACCTTGTGCGAATATTAAGCACTTAAAATCGTCGACAGTCAGCTCGGCTAGTTTGAAATCATTACAGAGCTTGTTTACCGATGCTGCAAACGTTAGAAAATCTTGCTGGTTGTCCTTGACTGTGTTTAGGCATTTCCAACGTTTGTGCAACAAGGTTATGTTAGGCCCGAATTGTTCCGTTAGGAGCTTAATAGTCTCTGCGAAATTCAGGTCCGTAATTTTCTTGGGCAATATATAGTCTATGAACCTAACATGTTCGATAGCTCCCTGTTTCCTTAATAACAGACGTACCTTTTTTCACTAGGCCATTGTTCACAGTCTACATTGAAAATATATTCATAACGCCTGTAAAAAGTCTCGAATGTTTTGTCTTCCTCTGGTACGTATTCGAATGTTTCAATCTAGTTGTAGATTGTACTCTGGGAAAATGTTTCTTTTTCAGAGTTTTTAGAGCCGTTACATGAATTTACAAGTAATTCTTCAAGTTGTTTTGCTGTAATTCTGTTTTCTGAAGTGTAAATTGTTGGAATTCTATTTGTTGTTTATGTAACTCCATAAATAATTGTTGCTGTCTTTCGTCTGATTTTTGTTGGTGGAGTTTCTTTCTTTCTTCGCTCTTTTGTTGTTGAAGTTTCTGTTCTGTTTGTTGGTCCGACTGTAATTTGAGGAGTCTTTCTTCCAATTTCTGCTGTCTTTCATCTGATTTTTGTTGGTGGTTCATCTGGACCTTTAACATTTGGAAAATTATTTTTTGGAATTCTTCCATATTTAGATAATATGTAGAAAAGTAATGAAAGAACACACAAAACAGAAATAAATAAATAATTAAATAACAGCAGTTACTGTTGCTTCGAAAATCCGTGTACCAAATCTAGTAGTCAATTAATAAAATTAATAAGAACCCAGATGCCCATTTACAACCCGTATACACGAGTTTAGGGACTGTCCACCTCCCCGGACGAAACGTTGCCCTGCGGCAAAGCCTCTTCCGAGTTCCTCTCTGCCAAACAGAGCGTTCGACAGCAGAACACGCGGCTGCGCATTTCTGGTGCTACTACTCCTGATTCACATAATAATATAATACTGGGAGAGTCCATGATGTAGGGAAGTATCGGTTTCACAACAATATATATATATACATATATATATGCATATATATATACATATATATATATATATATTTATATATATATATATATATATATATATATATATATATATATATATATATATATATGTATACACACACACACACACACACACACACACATATATATATATATATATATACACAAATGGAAAACCATTTCATTGAAATTTTATTTGATTACGCGTTTCCCTTTTTCTAGGTTTCATCAGATTCTTTATCCTATTTATGCACAGACACAGAGTTATATATATATATAGACCTCGGATATCATTAAATGGTTCCAGAATATAGACTCTAAGACAAAAGCTTCATTTATTCAATTAGGTATTATTGATTTCTACCTCTTCATTTCTAAGAACCTATTAGAAAATAGCTTAAAGTTTGCTCAAAATTACGTTAACGCTACTGACGACGAAATAAAAATTATAATGGCTTCCAGACAGTCTATACTAGTATTTAATGACTCCTCTTGTGTTAAAGAAAACAATGAAAATTTCAATGTTCCCATGGGACCGTATGATTCAGCCCAAATGCCAGATTTAGTATGTATATACATTTTAGATACTCTAAGTAGATTTTTGGACCCCAAATACGTAGGGCTGATGGACTCATTGTTATATCTAATAGCAATGGTGCTCTAATCTCTAAGCTACAGAGAAAATCATTAAGGCCTTCCAATTTCTGACATTTAAAATTGATATATTATCCAACTTAAAAATCATTAATTTCCTGGATGTTATGTTTAATTTCTACAATAACACATTCAAACCCTTACAAAAAGCAAACCAAATCACCATATATATAAACGTCAACTCAACCACCCAAAGCAGTAACAAAAAATCCCAACACAGTCAACGCCAGAATAAACAAACTCTCTTCTAGCTTCAAAATATTTAATCAAAGCAAAATTTAGATATAATCAAGCCCTCATAAAGAGTAATTTCCAATAGAATTAACTTATCTAAATAACGACTGACAATGCATAAAATAAATCCAAGAATAGAAACAGGAAGGTTTTATGGTTCAACCGTCCATTCTGAAAATTATTCAACATTAATATAGGAAAGTATTTCTTAAAATTAATAATTAAACGTTTTACTAAAAACAATACACTGAATAAAATTATAATAAAATGAATTTCAAAATTAGTTACACATGTGTGAACAATCTGGAGAAAATTGTAAATTCCCACAATAATAATATTATTAGAGAATTTAATGCTAATCAATTATAAAAAATACTTCTATCCGTAATTGCAGGATAAAAACTGAAAGCCCAGTGGGAAGATTATGTATGTTAGAAAATGTGGTGTATGAAGCCACGATCTTTACCAAAGAAAATACAAACCAGAAAAAAGGTTTATATTGGAATATCTGCTGGGAATTGGAAGCAGCGCCTTTATAAGCATCGCGATTCCTTCAGTAACGAATCCCTTAAACACCAAATAGCGCTGTCTTAATACTATTGGGATCTTGTGGAAAACGGCTTCATCTGCAGTTAAAATGGAGAATTATCTCCAGGGCTCGAACTTCTAGAAACGTTAGTAACAGATGTGACCCCTGCATTAAGGAGAAAATCTTAATAATAAAATATAATTGACCTTAGGAATTACTAAATAACCGCAAATAAATTATCTTCAAATGCAGGCACATATATCGACTTAAAATAACAAACTATATCTAATCTTTGCGAAGCCTGCCTATAGAAACTCCGGAATATTAAATTATCTAGACATGAAAAAACATCTGGTGATTATAGAAGTAATTGCTTACCTTAAAGTGTATATGTGTATAGATAGTTGTGTATGGGTATATGTGTGTTTATATGTGTTCATATAATTAATTGTATTGACATTTGTAGGTGATTTTATGGTATTTATAAGTATACACATATGTGTGTATGTGTATATATGCGATAATATTGGGGTATTTACTTGCATGTATTTGTATGTGTGGATACATATGTATATATATATATATGTGTGTGTGTATGTTGGTATGTGTGTTTACGTGTATGGATATATATGTATATGTCTGAATGTATATGTATGTGTGTGTATAAGTGTATGTATATATATGTATGTATATATATACATGTATATGTGTAAATATATATATATATATATATATATATATATATATATATATAAAAACACATACACATATATATATGTGTGTGGGTGGGTGTATATGTATTTGTATATGCGTGTGTTTATATGTACATATATGCAGTGATATATATGGTTAAATGGGTTAAAACTGATCTAATATTAGGTTTTCTTTATTATTACTCTACCGTTATTTCTCTCATTGGTATTATGATTAGTTTATTATCATTATTATTATTATTATTATTGGTATTATTATTATTATTATTATTATTATTATTATTCCCCTCATTGATAGTTTTACTAGTATTAATATTATTATTAATATTATTATGATTATTTTGTTTAATTTTTTTTTTCTCATGTTTTTCGCTACTATTTGAAATTGTTTTAAATTTTGAATTTAAAATTTTTAAATTCGAAATTTAAAATTTTAAATATTAATATTTTACTTTTAACTATCAGTTGTTATTAATGATATTAATAATATTAATATTTTGTTTTTATTTTATATTCATATTATTTTTCCTTTTCTATTTTATTTAAACTCTACTTTTCAAATTAACCGGAGAATGCGTATATATATATATATATATATATATATATATATATATATATATATATATATATATGTTAATTTATTCTTCCTTTTCTTCTTCCCCCACTTCCCTGCTTCCCCATTTGCTTTCTCATATCTTTTATTTTTTCTTTGTCTCTTTTCCTGTTAGATGACTTATTAAATAGGTCAATGTCTGGTCCTTTCTCCCACCCTTACTCTTGAGTATCTTAATAAAAATAGATTTAAAATTATTCCTATATCTCCCTTCCCTCTCTAATTTCGACCATATCTGTCGTCCTTCTCCTCCTCCACACTCTTTCTATCATCTTACACCAACCTATATCTCCCCATCAGAAGCTTGTATAAAAATAATAATATGTAAATTCTAAACCATTTTTTATGCTTGCAAATGTGATCCAAGGAACCACGAATAAAGCACTTTCCCGGGGAAATAAAATATAATCATTGGAACCATAAGGTTGTCTGTATTTTAATTTAAATTATATATATATATATATATATATATATATATATATATATATATATATATATATATATATATATATAAAGATAGATAGATAGATAGATCGATAGATAGATAGATAGATAATATTAGTGGTCAATAAACACACACACACACACACACACACACACACACATATATATATATATATATATATATATATATATATATATATATATGAATTTCCAAGAGGATAGAATCCCGGTAGGACTCAATGCCCAGGACAGAGTAAGAATATAATAAAAAGGCTTAAACACTAATATTCCATGGTTATAAATTATTACATCGGTAGCGAATTATGCATCGAAAAATAATTCCTATTTATCTGTATCTCACTCATTTAAACCGTTATTTAACTGCTCTCTTTGAAATTTCTCTCTGTTAAATTTTAATCCCCACCTTCACCGTTAGGCCTTCCTGTTCTTCTTTCTTCTTTTACGCCCTCTGGAGCTTTCATTTCCTTCTCACACTTGTCTCCCACTCCTACGCATACACTCTCACTAAAATTTTATTTTTTATAACCGTAGTTATATTTTCCAATTTCTTTTTGAATTTGTAGGTCTGATGAATTGGATCGTGATTACGATTCCAATGTAATAAATTATAACCATGGAATATTAGTGTTTGAGCATTTTTATTATTTATATATATATATATATATATATATATATATATATATATATATATATATATATATATATATATACTTGCTACAATGTGAAGGCTCGGAATAAACTGTCTTTTTCAAACAACACAAAAATATAATAATATTATAATATAATACAAAATAATAAAATACAATTGAAACAGTCAAAACTTAAAGAGAAACAGCTAAAACAAAAATCCCTGTAAAATGGGAAAAAAGGGGCCAAAATTGCTTGGAAGGATGGATTTTTTTGCAATTTACTACCTATGTGTTGTCAAGTACACCGGTAGTAAATTGGGATTTCGTCGCCAAAATTAGGCCCTTTTCCGGCTGCGGCGGCCGATGAAACCTGTGTTTGCTGGAAAAAAAGATTCATCCTCAAAAATATTAATGATTTCAATCAGCAAAATAAACGAAAATATTAATGACTTCAATCTGCTAAATAAACGAAATGAACTAATGCTAGGTTGTAATCGAAGGAAAAGATTTCTCTTAAAATATTTTAATTCTGGATAAATATATAAAACAAATTTCGCTTTCACTTCCCATATTTTAGATTATTTTAGTTCAATACCCGATTAAGACAGTGGAGAACTTTCAGAAGGAAATTAACGGGAGAACTGATAACTGACATCCATTAAACATCGCATGTGGAACTAGAACAGTCTACCCCAGAAATAAAGGGTTCAGTTAGACATTCCAACCATCTAAAGAAGGCCGAAGCATACAACGGCCGAAACGTTGTAATAAATATGGCGTCAAAGATGAGGACATTAGTCCGAAAAATGTAAATAATGTACATAATACCTATCTCAGAAATATAGACAGATACTGAAAGAACGAAACCTTATAATAAATATGGCGATAAAGATGGGGACAATAGTCCGAATAATTTAAATAGTGTACATAATACCTCATCTCAGAAATATAGACAGATACTGAAAGGCTGAAACGTTGTAATAAATATGGCGACAATGATGAGGACAATAGTCCGAATAATGTAAATAGTGTACATAATACCTCATCTCAGAAATATAGACAGATATTGAAAGGCCGAAACTTTGTAATAAATATGGCGACAAAGATGAGGACAATAGTCCGAATAATGTAAATAATGTACATAATACCTCATCTCAGAAATATAGACAGATACTGAAGGCCCGAAACGTTGTGATAAATATGGCGACAAAGATGAGGACAATAGTCCGAATAATGTAAATAGTGTACATAATACCTCATCTCAGAAATATAGACAGATACTGAAAGGCCGAAACGTTGTAATAAATATGGCGGCAAAGATGAGGATAATAGTCCGAATAATGTAAATAGTGTACATAATACCTCATCTCAGAAATATAGACAGATACTGAAAGGCCGAAACGTTGTAATAAATATGGCGGTAAAGATGAGGATAATAGTCCGAATAATATAAATAATGTACATAATACCTCATCTCAGAAATATAGACAGATATCCCTTTACCAATTTTAACATATATTATCGCTCAAATGGCCACCTGGACTCACTCTTTTAAACTTTAAACTTGCTATTAATTTTTAATTTTCTTTTTATAATGGCCCCCTACCTACACCCTATTTTCTATATTTACACCTCTATATTATGTTTAACTTATTTTAAAATTGAGCTGTGAACCTGCGTGTAATTTAGACTTCCTCCCATGAGACACAGAATATATTTTTAAAATCACAATTAAAATTCGTGCGGACTTGAAAATTAACAAGGCATTTCTTGCCACAGTTAACAATAGATTGTAAGACGTTAGCTGCTAACATGAATTTAGTGAACCTAACATACTTACTTAGGCAGCAGGGATACCGAGGCTAGAACAGATGATAACGGGAAAGCCGTTGTGAAAATTCCGAACAGGTGCAAGGATATAAGAATATAATAAAGTGTATGTTTTCTTTTTATTTCCCATCGTGGAAAGACAGGAACAGAGAAGGCTTTGTTTTACTTACATCGAAAGTATCTATTCAAGAATAGGGTCACGACTTTTCGCAATTTCTTTGGGTTTAATGTGTAAGCAGTGGAATTTTTATTGTTTATGGCAAAAAATAATTTCCCTTTGTCTACAAGATGTTTTAAATCCAGCGTTGACATAAAAATATAGATTTTAGTAGCTCTTGATATTTTGCCTAAAGGAGGGGGATGTAGGATCTATTCATGCTTTTCCAAGGCTAATAGTTCTAAGAGAACGTAGAAGTCCATCCGGAATTTGAAATCGCCTTCGTTTTTAAACAGTAATTCAAACATACATGAAACAGGTTTTTTTAAAGACGAAATTACGATTAGAATAATTGCATTTCGGGAATTTCAGCGTCGTGCGATGATTAACAAACTTGTTTTGCTAGAATAATTACAACTGAGTAGTGTGTTCGTTCCTTACTGTGAGCCCCATACATGAGGCCTTGTGCCACATCCAAGCGAGGTTTAGTAAATTGCTAGATTAACTGTACTACGGGAATTCAGCGATGTGAAGTAAGTGTTAGCAAGCTTGTCTCGCGAGATCAATTACGAGTAAGTAGTGTGTTCGTTCCTTACTGGGAGCCCCATACATGAGGCCTTGTGCCACATCCAAGCGAGGTTTAGTAAATTGCTAGATTAACTGTACTACGGGAATTCAGCGATGTGAAGTAAGTGTTAGCAAGCTTGTCTCGCGAGATCAATTACGAGTAAGTAGTGTGTTCGTTCCTTACTGGGAGCCCCATACATGAGGCCTTGTGCCACATCCAAGCGAGGTTTAGTAAATTGCTAGATTAACTGTACTACGGGAATTCAGCGATGTGAAGTAAGTGTTAACAAGCTTGTCTCGTGAGATCAATTACGAGTAAGTAGTGTGTTCGTTCTTTACTGGGAGCCCCATACATGAGGCCTTGTGCCACATCCAAACGAGGTTTAGTAAATTGCTAGATTAACTGTACTACGGGAATTCAGCGATGTGAAGTAAGTGTTAGCAAGCTTGTCTCGCGAGATCAATTACGAGTAAGTAGTGTGTTCGTTCCTTAATCAGTTCTCCATACATGAGGCCTTGTGCCACATCCAAGTTACATGTTTGCCTGGAAATAACAAAGGAATTACATTATACATGTTTTCCAATGCTAGCTTTAATCTTTCGCGCTGTTAAAGAATATGCTAAGAATTAAATCTGTTTTCCATATTCTTCAGAATCATACAAGCACCAAAAGCGACAATAAATAATTAAATCTGAAAATATGCATATGGATCACAAAATATGTTACCATGTTAAAGAATCCTACAGACATGGAATATTGGTTCTATACGGAAGAGGCACAATTAAAATGTAAAATAAGATAAAGAATAATACACAATATTAAAAGAAGAAAAAGCTTTTGACTTTTGCCATATATTCTATAATCTGAGACTTCGTATTCATAGAAATCATGACTTACAAAAGCCATGTATTAAGAAGAAAAAGAAAAGTAAATTTAAAGAACCCAGCATTTCTTCTCATCTTTGGTGGTAGACAAACCGTAATTATGGAGCAGATGTTTTCTTAAAACAAATATATATATATATATATATATATATATATATATATATATATATATATATATATATATATATATATATATATATATATATATATAGGCGAAAAGAGAATTTACTAAGTCTGCTTATTTACTAAGAATCTCAGGAAAAATTTCCCCGTAATTTATGTACGAGAATACAAGATTACAATGTCGAAAATTTATTTAGAATAAAGCCATGTGTTCAGGCTAAAAAAAAAAATAATAAAACGTATTTAAAAATTAATAAATCTCTAGCAAACTTTTCCAGTATCTTGTGGTGTAGATATCCACCTGAATATTTATAAAGAATAAAATCATGTGTTCAGGCCAAATAAAAAATAAAATATTTAAAGAATAATGAATCGCTAGCAAACAGTTCCAGTATCTTCTGGCGATGAGATCGACCCGAAAATTTATTTAGAAAAAAAAGAAACTCATGTCTTCAGGTCATGATAAAAAGAAACAAACATTAAAAGAATAATAAATTCCAGACAAATAATTCCTGTATATTCTGGTGAAGACATCAACCCGAAAATTTATTTAGAATAAAGTCAAGTGTACAGACAAAATAATATATAAAACATATTTAAAGAATAATATATATCTAGCAAATATTTCCAGGTGAAGAAATCGACTCGAAAATTTATTAAGAATATTCATGTGTTCAAGCCAAATTAAAGAAATAAAAATAAAACATATTTAAAAAAAAATGAATGTCATGCAAACAGTTCCAGCATATTGTGGTGAAGACATCGAACCGATAATTTATTTAGAAGAAACTTATGTGTTCAGGCACAAAAGGATAAAACATATTTAAAAAATAATGAACATCTAGTAAATAGTTCCATTATCTTGTGGTAAAGACATCGATCCGAGTAATTTAGGTTTGGTTTGTTTTGTATTACGGCATATCAACCTCAATGGGTCATTTAAATGCCGACAACTTTTTTTTCCTGGTAATATTTTTGTTTTGTCAAAAATCCATTTCTGTATAGCTGGTAATAATATTTTTTCAAAAACGTATAGCTGGTAATATTATTATTATTTATTTATTCTTTTTCAAAAACGTACAGCTGGCAACATTATATTTCAAAAACGTATTATCAGAGGCCTTGCTGTTGAACGTAGTTTTTCGTCTTACCCAGGACGCGGATGTAGTTTATCGTCATACTCAGGACGCGGACGTAGTTTATCGTCATACCCAGGATGCGGATGTAGTTTATCGTCTTACCCAGGACGCGGACGTAGTTTATCGTCATACCCAGGACGCGGATGTAGTTTATCGTCATACCCAGGACGCGGACGTAGTTTATCGTCATACCCAGGACGCGGATGTTGTTTATCGTCATACCCAGGACGCGGAAGTTGTTTATCGTCATACCCAGGACGCGGATGTAGTTTATCATCATACCCAGGACGCGTATCGTCGCACCCAGGACGCGAGTAATTTACAAGAATAATTTCATGTGTCCAATCTAAATTAAAAAGAATAAAATATACGTACAGAATAATGAATCTCTCTCAAACATTTCCAGAACGTTGTGGTGAATATATCGAACAAACATTTATTTAGAATATTAATGTGTTCAGGCCAAATTTCAAATTAAAACATATTTAAAAAATAATGAATCTCTTGCAAACAGTTTCCCTATCTTGTGGTGAAGCAAATGACCCAATAATTTATTCAGAATAAAGACGTCTGTTCAGGTCAAAATAAAAAAAAGTATAAAGATATTTAAAAATAATGAAGCAAACAGTTCCTGTATCAGAATGTGTATTGAGAATAAAGTTATATGTTACGGCCAAAATAAAAATAGTATAAATCATATTTACAGAATAATGAATATCTAGCAAACAGTTCCAGTATCTTGGCGTGAAGACATTGCCTCGAAAATTCATTGAAACAAAAAGCATATGTTTAGATGAACACAGAATTAGTAATATTATAGAATTCTATATATATGGCGTCCTGTCTGCGAGATTTATAATGGATAAAATGTTCGTTCTAAAAGCTCGAAGGAGCACCCATACGGAGTTGGAGAAACAAAGCAATGTTTCAGTATTTTTCTATATAGACCCTCTTGATATCAATGAACTTGGTCCAATGATACTTATGCATTGCCATCCCATCACAGAAGAATTTGTAATCATAGTCCTCCAAAAGCTCCCCCACAACTTATATAGGGTGACCCCAAAAAACGGGAATTTTTGAAGTGCGTATTGCCAGAGATGTGGCAACACTGCGAGACAGTGACCTTGAGCAACTAAACATTTCGCCATTTTAGTAACGAGAATGAAATTCATAGTATCCCAGCTGAGATGTTGCAGCAGTTAAAGACGGAATCTCAACAGCAGATTTCAAGAATGCATTCGTACAGGAGGACGCCATCTACAGGACGTAATTTTTAAAAATATGAAAATTCCATCATTGTTTCTTAAATGGCATGTGTTAAGGTTTCAATTACTATGAATTAAATATTTTTCTTCCATCACTCTTGGTTTTATTAGATTGTTAAAGAGTTCCCGTTTTTTGGGGTCACCCATATTATCTCATCATTGTTTCAAAGTGGCGACCCCGCATAGTGTGATTTGATAAGTCAGATGGAGCTAAGTCTGGTGAGGAAAGAGATTGGGTAGCAATTCAAAGCCACACTTTTTGCATCTGCTACTAAAGTCTTAACAGTCTGAAGAGGCGCTTCATCCAGATACACTGTCCGTTAACCGTTTTTCCCTTTGCTTTGTAGGCTATCAAAATAACACCTTCAGAACCCCCCCCCCCAAACAGAAGTTATCACCTTGCTAACAGACTTAGGCAACATGAACTTCTAGGGTGGAGAACAAGAGTATTTCCACTGTTTACATTGAATCTTTGATTCAGGTTCGAGGCGGTGACGAATCGGAATTGCAAAGTTAAAGCATAATACCGCTTTGGTATTTTTAATGTATCATATGACGAAGAAATTACTGTTATTGAGTCGGTATTCTATTGACACCAAAAGCATATATCGAAAGGTAAAACAATTGATAAAGTTAAAGAATACTGTCTGTTTATTTTTTAATCTCATTCTGATGTCATAAAGCGAATAAATAGCAATAATTGTTCAAGAGTTCAGAATCTTTGCGATCTTGTCCCCAACATCCTATGGCGAAGAATTCACAAAAACTGAGACGATAAATTATAGAAACAAACATCAGATATTGAGAAGAAAATCTTACACTTTTAAAGAATTCTGAAATGTTTGCTATGTTATCACTGTACCCCATGGCGTAGAAGTTGCATTTATTTGAGTCGATGATTGTTTAGAAACAAATGGCATGCATTTAGACGAACAATATAACCAAGAATTCAGAGTTTTTGCTACCGTGTCCCTAAATGACATTGGAAAGATGTCGCAATAAGGGAGTCGATAAATAACTTAGAATAAAGAAAATGTTAGACGAAAAAACTTCCACTCTTAAAGAATTTTAAATCTCTATTAAGTTGCCCATAAATACCATGACGAAGTATTCGTAGCAATTGAGTTGAAGAATTCATGACGCTATAAGCACGTAAGGGCACGACGAGAAATCTTCCAGTCATAGAGAATACTGTATCTCTGCTATTTTGCCTGTATGTCTTGTGGCCAAAATGTCGCAGTAATTGAACCGATAACAGAACACTAAAAGTATGTCTTTAGACCACGAAAAAACTGCCAGTGTTAGAGAATACTGTATCTCTGCTATTTTCTCCGTATAACCTATCGCTAAGTATTCGCAGTTATTGAGTCGATAAATTCTTGACACTAAAGCAGATATGGAGAAGGTGAAAATAACTGACAGTGTTAGAGAATTCTGTGTCTCTGCTGTTGTCTCCGTATATCTTATCGCGAAGTATTCACAGTTATTGAGTTGATAACCTCTTGACACTAAAAGCAAAAATGGTGACGGCGAAAATAAATTCCAGTTTTAGAGTATTCTGAATCTCTTCTACTTTCTTCTTATATCCCGATGTTGTCGCAGTAACTGAGTCGATAAATTCTTGACACTAAAGCAGGCATGGAGACGACGAAAATAAATTCCCATTTTAGAGAATTCTGAATCTCTTTTAATTTCTCTATATCTTTTCGTGAAGAAGTTTCAATAATTGAGTCGATTAATAATAGATACTAAAATCAGGCATGTAGACGAAAAAACTGCAATTTTTACATAATTCTGTATCTTTCCTATTTTGTCTGAATATCTTATCGCGTAGACGTCGCAATAATTGTGCTGATAAATTATTGACACTAAAAGCATGTATGCAGACGGCGAAAAAACTCCCGCCTTAGAGAATTCTGAATATCTGATACTTTCTCCTCATATGTTATCGTGAAAATGCCACCGGAACCGTATGGATAAATTATTGACACTAAAAGCAGGTACAGAGACGACGAAAAAAACTTCCAATGTTAGAGAATTCAGTATCTCTTCTAATTTACCTTATCGCGAAAATTAGTGTCAATAATTAATCGGCTCAATAATTTACTCAAATGCGTCTATGGTGGCGACAAAAAAAATTGTTAGAGAAACCTGAATCTTTTCTATTTTATCCCTATATCCAATCGCGAAGATGTTGCAGTAAATACGTCGATAAATTATTGACTTCAAAACACGTACGGAAACGACAAAAAATTTCAAGTGTTAGAGAATTTTGCTATCTTGTCTCATATCTTAATGCCAACATGTCGCAGTATATGCATTGTTAAATTATATGAAACAAAACGAACGTATTTAGATCAAGCCAAAATTACAGTTTTAAACATTCTACATCTCTGCTATATAGCACCTATATTCAATGCCGAAGAAGAAGCAGTTATTTCCATCCGGTAAATTATTAAACCAAAAGCATGTACTTATAAGTAAAAATGCCAATGTTAAACAATTCCTCATACCAGGCATTGTATCTCCAAATTCTATAAAAGAATAAATTCTCGTATCCGATTCCAAATTCTCTAAAATGCGACGTTATTTTCAACGTCTTTCTACCTGCATAAGTGTCAAGAATTTATCGCCTCAAAAACAGCGAATACTTAGCGATAAAATATACGATGAAAATAGCAGA
Source organism: Acanthosepion esculentum (assembly GCA_964036315.1). Lineage (NCBI taxonomy): Eukaryota > Metazoa > Mollusca > Cephalopoda > Sepiida > Sepiidae > Acanthosepion > Acanthosepion esculentum. The sequence continues at coordinate 10,941,474 of OZ038494.1, read as the reverse complement.
GAAACAGCATTCTCTAACGCTAGGAAGATATTTTCACCGTTTCCATAGTTGCTTTAGTGTCAAGAATTTATCGACTCAAAAACTACGAATACTTAGCGATAAAATATACAGTGAAAATAGCAGAGACACAGAATTCTGTAATGCTAGGAAGTTATTTTCACCGTCTCCATAGTTGCTTTAGTGTCAAGAATTTATCGACTCAAAAACTACGACTACTTAGCGATAAAATATACGGTGAAAATAGCAGAGAAACAGAATTCTCTAACGCTAGGAAGTTATTTTCACCGTCTCCATAGTTGCTTTAGTGTCAAGAATTTATCGACTCAAAAACTACGAATACTTAGCGATAAAATATACGGTGAAAATAGCAGAGAAACAGAATTCTCTAACGCTAGGAAGTTATTTTCACCGTCTCCATAGTTGCTTTAGTGTCAAGAATTTATCGACTCAAAAACTACGAATAGTTAGCGATAAAATATACGGTGAAAATAGCAGAGAAACAGAATTCTCTAATGCTAGGAAGTTATTTTCACCGTCTCCATAGTTGCTTTAGTGTCAAGAATTTATCGACTCAAAAACTACGAATAGTTAGCGATAAGATATACGGTGAAAATAGCAGAGAAACAGAATTCTCTAACGCTAGGAAGTTATTTTCACAGTCTCCATAGTTGCTTTAGTGTCAAGAATTTATCGACTCAAAAACTACGACTACTTAGCGATAAAATATACGGTGAAAATAGCAGAGAAACAGAATTCTCTAATGCTAGGAAGTTATTTTCACCGTCTCCATAGTTGCTTTAGTGTCAAGAATTTATCGACTCAAAAACTACGACTACTTAGCGATAAAATATACGGTGAAAATAGCAGAGAACCAGAATTCTGTAATGCTAGGAAGTTATTTTCACCGTCTCCATAGTTGCTTTAGTGTCAAGAATTTATCGACTCAAAAACTACGAATACTTAGCGATAAAATTATTGATTTCCGTTTGGGAATTACTATTATTTATATTTAGGTTTAAATGATTGTTTAAAATTTTATTAATATGTTTTTTGTATAATTTTTTCTAGATTATCAGCACAACTATAACTTAATTTTATTGTTTTTTTTTATAATAATACACTAAAATCTACCCAATATAACTGTAAATTAATGAGACCTTATTGCCAATCTAGTACTACGCTTAGATTCATAAAGTCTAGGCACCAGAGCGAAGAGCTCGTCCGAAAAATTGCCATAAAAATATTTATAGAAAAATCATAGGGAAACTACTTTACGGATGTGGGAAAGTGGCTGAAGCCGAGACGCCTTGACAAGACCAATAATATTGCTGATTCTTCTTTGGATTTTATCAAGAATCTCTAAATATATAACAGGATCTCCAGACCATAATGGCAGTAATATTCTAAACATGGATGAATGGTAGGCATAGATATGCAAGAATGATTCTGAAAATAAAATTGTCTAACACGACACAGTGAACCAATTTTATTAGCCACTGACCTAGCAATGGATCCAATGTAGTTTTTCTAGTTAACTGAGAATGTTAACCCGAGAAGGCATAACCAGTCACTCTCTTTGGAAGTTAGCATCAGCCATATTGATGGAGGGTAGAAAGGGGTATCTCAGGTGATTAATAGGGGAACATATTTCATTTAGAGACTTTAGAGGCGTTTCTTTTGCCCAGTTAACAACAGACTGTATAACGTTACAAAAACTGCATTTTTTTTATCATTTCCACCCAAGAAAGAGAATATAGCCACTAAGATTCAATGTGTTACTAAACGTGAGAGAATGTGAAAAAAGAAATGAAACTTTCTGAAGGAGTGAGAAGAATAAACAAACAAGAATGAAGAAGACAAAAGTTAACGATTGATATTGCATTTACATTATCAAGAGGGGGAAAAAAGAGTTCCCGAAGCGAGAGAAGAAACTGTTAGCATAGAACTTACGGTTGCATCATGTTTGCGTTAGCGTAAGTGACATCACGACGATGATTCCACCCACTTCCATCATAACACCAATACACGCAATCTACATAAATCCAAAATTAATCAGTTTGTCTGACGATCGCAAAAGCGTGAAAGCCAGGGTCACAAACTCACATCAATCCAACCAAATATGTTATCTCTATCTCTGATATTGAGCGCTTTCTAATAAGTACCAAGCATATAATATATAAATAATAATATATATAATATATTACACACACACACACACCCACAAATATATATATATATATATATATATATATATATATATATATATATATATATGTATATATATATATATATATATATATATATATATATATATACATATATATATATATATATATATATATATATATATATATATATATATATACATATATATATATATATATACATATATATATATATATATATATATATATATACATATATATATATATATATATATGTATATATATATATATATATATATATATATATATATATATATATATATATATATGTATATATATATATATATATATATATATATATATATATAGAGAGAGAGAGAGAGATAGATAGATAGATAGATAGATAGATAGATAGATATGATGCAGTTCAAAACTTTCAATGATTATGTAGGAAAGCAAGGTCAAACGCCTGGGGGGAGCGACATGAATCTCTTCACGTTACTATTAAGTGTCGGAAAAGCTCGTGGTTTGGCCACCTTATGTGGCGTAACGGTCTCTATTTGCACAAACTCATTCATTTTGGCGTGTGGGATCATGGCTCTCCACAATTTCCTTTTAGTAATTTTTTCTCATTTTGCTATATCGCCAAAACCATAGTCTACCATCTATTTACACAAACTCTTTCTCCTCCTTCTCCTTCTGCTTCTACTACTACTTTTTCTTCTTCTTCTTCTTCTTCTTCTTTGTGTCGAGTCCCTTTTGGACGTGGTCGATCATGGCTCTCCACAATTTCCTGTTCTTTGTAGCTCTTAGTAAATTGTGTCTTTTCGCCATCACACCTAATACTTATCCTGCCATCAATTTACTCTTGCTCGTTAGGCAGGGGTTATACGCCGTTTTCATCGGCCCCACTTGCCTTCATCATGTTATGTGAGTATCAAATTTTCCAAGTCCTTTTTCCTCATTATGCAGTCTAGAAAATTCAGTTGTCTCTTTCTAATGTTAAATATAATTGCATTTTTTTAAATTCAATTTTCTCTAAAACTTCGTCATTGCTGAGATTAGGGAAATCCTCACACAGATCGCTCCAGCCACAGCAGCGATGCCCGGACTGAAAAGGGTGTGGAAGAGCAACATTGCTGGTCGTATCCATCCTCCTCTGTGGGTGTGAGATTTGGAGACTTCTGGTTGAGGCAGGAAAAATGATCCAAGCGTTCGAGAATAAACGCCTGTCTTCTTCTCCTACTGGGAATACAAAATCAAAGACTATATACGGAGCAAGGTCAAAAGTCTTGTGGGCCGACAGAAATCTTTCCGCGCCGCTATTAATCGTCGCAAGATGGCAAGGTTTAGTCACCTTACACGGCATAACAGCCCCTGCAAGACCATCATGCAAGGCGGACGTATGCGGGGACGGCAACGCAAGAGCTGGTCAGAAATCAGCAAAGAGTGGACAGATATGACAATGCCGGAACTCCTGTAAGCCAACACCGACGAATCAGCTACGAGGACGTTTTCTTATGCCCCATTTCACCCAGGACAATTGAAGCAGTCGAGGGACTGATGATGATGATGATGAGAATCTAATCAACTAACGTAAAATTTCAAGATGATCACGATCGCCATTGTGTTACTCACGTTTCAGTTGCATGTCATTCACGCTGACTGCGTTTCACTTGTTTTGACGCGTTGATTACCATTACAGCCGTTTTCTCAAAACAAGCGACGTGTGTATAAAATTTATAGGTTTTGGAGTTTTTTGTATTTTCATACGTGTATGCAATGTTTAAACATAATTATATACTGTTGAATATTGTCAAACATTATGACTTTTTTCTCTTCTTAAATCAGTCTCTTCTCTAAGTGTTAATAATAATAATAATAATAATAATAATAATAATAATAATAATAAGAAGAAGAAGAAGAAGAAGAAGAAGAAGAGGAAGAAGAAGTGTCCAAGCACTGGAAGTATCAATTATCTTCTGTTTATGGATGATTAAACTCTTTGCCATGAAAGAAAAATAATTGGATGTTCTTTTACATTCCAGAAGACATTTTACAGTTCGGACTTTGGAACATGACAATATAAGAACATTAATCAAGTTTTCATGTTAATGTTTGTTTGTTTTTTTTTAGCAATGTGAGACTTTTGGGGGAAACAACCTCTAGCATAGCATATCCTATAGCGTATGAGAAACTTAAGTTACGAAAGCATACATCAAGGTTTCAGATGAGCAGACACATTGATGGATCTTTACATCAGTTTTAAATTTCTAAATATTTATGGTACATTCTGATTCGTGTTAAAAAAGCAGCGTTTTTTTCTAGCATATATACTTATGTCATATGGCGTTTGTTTACTCCTACGTCCAAACTTATGTGAGGAGCGATATATATATATATATATATATATATATATATATATATATATATATATATATATATATATATAAATTCACTATACAGTTGTTAAGAATAACAATTAAGATAAAACAATTAATCAACAGTCTAGAAATTTGTTACTAAATCCTGGTTAATCCTGGTTAATAACAATGAAATGCTATGGTAAACAAGAGCAAATTAATTACCCATAGTATTCGAACTTTAAGCCACTGGATTCATTGCTTTGCTTTCTTATTATATGTATATATAGTTTACGAAAAACGAGGTAAGGAGGATAAAATCCAGATAGCTCAATGTAAATCAGAGCTAATAATTTAAATAAAAACTAAAAAACAGACCACTTTAAGGTTCCATGTTAAAGTGGTCTGTTTTTATTTTTATTTAATATATATATATATATATATATATATATATATATATATATATATATATATATATATAATGAAAAAGAAAGAACAGTTAGATTTATAGAGTTCTTTAGCATTTATTTTTTAAAAGCAGTGCTCAATACACACCAGAGTATAATATAATTATGATTATGTTATAATATTATATATGTATATATATATATATATATATACATATATATATATATATATATATATATATATATATAAATAAATAAAGAGAGAGAGAGAGATGCATACTTCGAATAAATATTTGTAAACGAAAAAAATGATGCATAATTATTAATTATATTATGGCATTCTTGATAAAATACAATGAAAATTCTGCAATGTTATTGGTTCTGACCTGACATCTCGGCTTCAGTCACATTCTCGTCCCCGTAACGTAGCTTTCCTGTGCGTTTTCTATACATATTTTCATGATAACTCTTCTGATGAACTTTCCTCTATGCTACCCTTGACTTTATGAATTTAAGCGCAGTACTAGATTGGCGGCTAGGTTTCATCATTTTACTATTGAAATGGCGAGATGTAGCCATAATTTCTATGCCATCGTACTTCTCTCACTGACTTGTGGAATTCTCTTCAGGCTTCTTGCTTCCCAGTCAACTTTGATCTTCAATCGATATTTTTTCTCTTCTTAATTCTCGTTCTTTTATTTTTCTCTCTCTTTAATAATGTTCTTCTCTCATGTTTTCTAACACCCAGCAACCCCATTGCGTCTTAGTGACGTAACGAAAGCGAAATCTTTCAACGGGAAAGGCAACAGATGTAACATGTCTCTCTGAAAAATGAATGATCCTAAAAAATATGAGCAATCCTAATATCTTAAACAAAAGAAGTAAGTTAATGAGCACATGTCTACCTAGAATCAAATTTCTACTCAAAACCGTTGACACAGATTAATATAGTTTAGCCGGGACCGAAGACCACAAATACTAGTATTGATATTATTTATTTTTCTTAATATTGTACTATATTTTTAGTATATTATTTTTGCTATCGTTACTCTACAACTATTGTTATTTTTAGACTGGAGTGCATTTAGTATTCATGATAATCTATTATTTTCATTATCTTAATATTACCTTTTTTACTATGTAAACATTATTATTGTTTTTATCTTTCTTTTAACTTTAGCCCCACCACCAGAAACGTTTTTATTTTTTTTTATTATTATCATTATGTTTATTTATTATTATTTTAATTTTATTTTTTATTTATTATTAATTTATTTGTTCTTATTTATTTACATATTCATATGTTCGTATTATTGTTTTTTATTTTATTTTCATTGATATGCATTATTTTTATTAGCATATCAATTTTATTTTATCACTGCATATTTTATTATTATTAATATCACTAATTTTATTTTTTTATTAATATTAATAACAACATGAATTTCTATATTGATTATCATGCAGAAAATAGAGTTAACCCCCTTGATTTCCAAATATTTTCTCCTTTTGGTAATAGCGGCGTCTGTTTTTAAATTAGAATTTATAATTCTTATTTCCAGAATATTTTTAATCCTAAATGATAATCTGGTCCTAAACTCAGATCCCAAACTAAACTACAATTCATTTTAAATAATGAACAATAAAAATAATCCATCCTAACAATAAAATGGGTCTTGATAACCAGAAATATTGAATAACCAGTGTTAACCCCCAAAATTCGTACGTGACGATTGTCACGAAACTCCGAGTGGTGCAATCAGTGTATTGCATTATTGTTATGGTGTTGAAACCATAGAAAAATAACACAGACTCGGATATAAAGTTAAACGGTATATTATTCACGGAAACGTAGTACAAAATATGTGGACTGGAGAGTACTTCTCTCACTGGTGTCCTGACTCACTCATTCATACACTCACTCGGTGATACACTCTTGGTGACTCACAACTGATGACTTCCTCTTTACTAGAAATTGGTAGTCACATTATATAAGTGTGCAAGAGTCCATTTGTAGGTATGTTAGGTTTTTTGGGGCAGGCATATTTTTGATAGCTTCTGTTCGCCTTGGGTCAGTTCGTCTTCCATTCTTATCAATGACATGCGCGTGATACGTTATTTCATTCATGTAAAAATCGCATTTCAAAACTTTTACTTTGAGACCGAAATCCTGAATTCTTTCAAAGACCTTGTGGATATGTTTCCGATGTTCCTAGGTAGATTTGCTTGCAATAACAATGTCATCTAGGTAGGCACACGCAAAGTCCAAGCCGCTCAGCATGGTATCCATGACCTGCTGAAATATAGCGGGTGCAACTTTGACTCCGAAAGCCATATTGAAATTATTACGGAGTCGCTAACTGTGATTGGATAAAAAACAACCAATCACAGGCTACCTTTTTAGATTTTCATCAAACTCCCACGAGAGCGATTTTTACGAAAACTCGTCCTCTTTTGCTTGTTGGGACCTTCAGAGACAAGACGTTCCCCGTATGCACTTTCCGTCATCTAAACACCATGACACGTGTGAGGATTTGGACAGCAACTGAAGCACAGAAGTCAAGGCTTCTATTTCTTCAAACCAGCCAAAATGACGCAGGAAATGTAAAACCGTTAAAAGGACGCATCGTTCAGATAAGTTCCGCAAACCCGACTGTTGGCAAGAAACTTTCCTCTCTTTTCCTACAAATACAAGTTTTTTCAACCATTTTCATCTGTGTTTGTGTTCCTTTCTTCTTGCCGGCGTCACAATATTTTCGTTACCAAATATAATTGGGAAAATCCTAATAGCCAATCTGTCAAACTTGTATAAACCCCTGGGGGTGTTGATACATAGAAGTTTTGCGCACTCCTCCTCAACTGGGATTTGAAAGTATGCATGGCTTAAGTCCAATTTGGAGAATATTTCCCCACCATTTAGTTTATTAAATACCTCCTCTGGTGTGGGGAGAGGGTAATGATAATCTTTTAGAGCCGCATTGAGGCCCGTTGAAAAATCCGCACAAACACGAATTTGGTTGGACTTTTTCTTACGTATACAGCGGGGGCAGCCCATTCGCTAAAACTCACTTTGGATAGTATACCGGCATTTTCTAGTCGGTCTAATTCTTCGTTGATTTTTTTCAACTGATGCAAATGGGACATTTCTTTTACTTTTGAAAACGGGTTGAACGTTTTCTTTCAACTCAAATTTGGCTTTTGTTTTATTTCATTTTCCTATTTCCGCCGAGAAAACTTCGGGAAATGTTTTTTTTTTAATTCTTCTTTCAGGTCTTGGGCATCTGTTGTCATATTTTCCAGTTTTTGGCAAAAATTGTTGATTGGTTGATCCCACAACTTAAACCGTTCCATCCAATCCGTTCCAAACAAATTCTCAGAATTTTTATGGACGAAAACTTTTAATTTCTTTGTAATGCCATTCAGTGTTACAGGTAGCGTTAGCTCACCTTCACATTTGATTTTGTCACTAGTTACTGCACGTGCTGTTTTGTTTGCCTTTCTCATTGTTGTTTTTTTTAATTTCCTCCAAGTCTGAAGATTAATGATTGAGAGATCCGAGCCAGAATCTAGTTGTAGCATAACTGTTTTGTTTAGAATGTTAACTACAACGTATTTTCGTAGATTCATATCTACTTTTTCGTTTGATACAGTTTGTCTGACTTTGTTTCTGTAATTCCTTTTATTTCTACAGTGCGCCCCTTTGTGGCCAATTTTACCACAATTATTACATGTCTTGTTTCGGTAAAAAGGTCTGCCTCCCAATGTTGTCCACCACAACGTCCACATGGACTAGGGGTAATTTTTGTTTTACAAAAAGTCATCTATTTTTAAATTGTGAATGGACGTGCTCTTTGCTTTCTTTACCTTTTTTAGGGGAGTAATGTTTTGGCTTGTACTTAATTCTCCTAACATACGTTATGCCTGTCTCCTCGATGTTTTTAGAATCGCTTTTCACACTGATTACTCGCTGGAAATCTTCCGCTAGTTTTTGTAATGTGAGACCTGGTTCGCTTTCTCGTCTTGATAGAACTCTCCGTCTAATCTCCGATTTTTTTGCAGAGACTAAACCTTGGGCAAATATTTACATTTGAAATCGTCAGCTGTCAGTTCAGCCAAACGAAAATCGTCACAGTGCTTATTAACAATGGACGCAAATGTAAGATAATCCTCGTCATCCCATTTTGACAAGTTTTAACTCTTCTATCATTTGTGGAATAAAGTTGTATTAGGGCTAAATAACTCAGACAAAAGTTTTACTGCTTCATCGAACCCTAATTCACTTGTTTTCTTTGGAAGAATGTAATCGACGAACTTACTATATTCGGCTATTACCAACTTTCTCAAAAGCAAGTGAACTTTTTTAGCGTTCGTCCAATCCTCAAAATCAACCGCAAAAAGATCTTCATATCTTCTATAAAAAGCTTCAAATGTTTTATATTCTTCAGGAAAATAATTAAATGTCTCCATAGAATTCCAAATTGTGCTGGGAGAAAATGCAGTGTTGTTTTCACTAACATCCTTTTTACCCAAAGTCTTTAGAAATAATTCTTGAAATTTTTCTTCCCGTTCTTTTTGCTTTTCTTCTTGTTCTTTTTGTTGTAGGAGCAATTTTTCTTCCCGTTCTTTTTGTTGTAGAAGCAATTTTTCTACCAACATTTGTTGCCGTTCCTCAGTTTTCTGTTGCCGTTCCTCCGTCTTCTGTTGCAGTTCAAATTGTGCCTTCATCATCTGAACAATAATTGTTTTAAAGTCCTCCCTAATGACTTCAAACACGTGTTTTCTGAGAGGAAGAAAACAAAATTTAGACAATTTTTTCTTCTCAAAGCGGGGGAAAAAGAAAGTAATTCCTTTCCTTAATATTTCTCAGCTCTGGTTGGTAATACTAAAAAAATTTTTTTTTCTAATACAGTCTGAGTGTTTCAATTTTTCTCTAAAAAGAGAAAAGATTTGCATAAACAACCACGCTGCCAAACAGATATATATTTTTTTCTCTGTGTGGTCAAGAGAAGCGAAGAACAATTATAGCAATGAGGGGAAAAAATCTTATTTACAATTTTTCACTAGTAAGTATTTTCAAATTGTTGGTTCACTTTAGATTGAGTAAATATTTCTTTTATAATTTTCTAAATATATCCGACGTCCGCATCAAAGCCTTTTTTCGTATTTACGTTGTCTGTCATTCGGTTGGAGTGTCCGTTCTTTTCCAGTTGTGTATTAACATATAACCGTTGTATATGTAACATTCTTTCGTGAAAGATTTCTCTTTGTTCACCAGACTTGAGATTAACACACTGGGATCTTTAGTCGTCTTTAGAATTATTGCGTGACCCTTTTTTCTATTTGGTTCTCTAGTTCTAATGGTCGGCACGGGATATTTTTGTTCTTTCCTTTGAGTGATTCGGAATATCTTGTCGCAAGTTGTTATGGTCGGCAAGAGTGGATTTTGGTCTTTCTTTACGTGAGGTCGTTTCGAATCTCATCGCCAGTTGTTATGGTCGACGGAGAGAATTTTGGTTTTTCCTTTCGTGAGGTCGTTTCGACTCTAGTCGCCAGTTGTTATGGCGTTGAAACCATAGAAAAATAACACAGACTCGGATATAAAGTTAAACAGTATAATATTCACGGAAACGTAGTACAAAGTATGTGGACTAGAGAGTACTTACTCTCACTGGTGTCCTGACTCACTCATTCATACATTCACTCGGTGATACACACTTGGTGACTCACAACTGGTGACTTCCTCTTTACGAGAAATTGGTAGCCACATTATATAAGTGTGGATGAGTCCATTTGTAGGTATGTTAGGTTCCCACATTAATTATGTATATATTTTATGAAATATATATATATATATATATATATATATATATATATATATATATATATATATATATATATATTGTTTGTGTGAAAATTCATATTGAAAGACTTTATGCCTTGATAATGTCCGTCAGAGTAGGAAACTCGTCGCCAAAAATACACATGTAGATGGGTGCGTGGCCGAGTGTTTCGAACGCTCGCTTTCTGACCATGAGACACTTGTTCGATTCTCACCATGGTCGTTTTGTCAGGAAGGAGACTTCCTGATGTTATCGGACTGAATCGAGGTCGATCCATGCGGGCGGCATCTTTGGAAAGTGGCTGAAAATCTTACCACGAATTGACCCAAATGAAATTGGGTAGATGTAACTCTTGGGGCCCGTCGATAACTGTGCTAGCATGAAGCCACAAGTCATCGTGGCTGAGGGCTTGAGCGTGCTGGGCTTGTTCAAATAGCTGATCACGTTAGATTACACGCTCTCTCCCACTGTAACTAAGGTCTATTCAGCATAATTGCAGTATAAACCACAGGTGAGCTCTGTGGGTGTTGAACAAACGTCTGCAATAGGAATTGGTTAGCCTAGTAGACGGGTATCCTCGAATACGAGTGACCAGCTATATATATATATATATATATATATATATATATATATATATATATATATAATTTATTATTATTTTTATAATAAGAGATTATAATAAAATAATGTTGTAATCTCTACACAAAAGTTCCATATTTCAACACAATGACTGTACTTCTTCAGGCGATGATAAGTAACCATTATTATTGTTTAAGTTTACTTACCATCGCCTGAAGAAGTGCAATCATAGTATTGAAACATGAAAGCTATGGTGTAACGATTTCAACATGTTTTATTATAATCTCTTATAATAAAAAGAATAATAATATATTGCTCTACTTTGTATTGAGCACTTTTGAAAAGTAAATGCTACCAACAGTGGAATTTTACTCTCATTTATATATATATATATATATATATATATATATATATATATATATATATATATATATATATATATATATATAAAATAAAAATATGTGGTGCAGTTCAATTTATATTACAATGAATCATTCATACAAAAAGTAAAGTTAATGATATAAAATGGCGAAATCCTTTCGCAAACGATGTTTTAAAGTTTTATTAACCTACGAACCGCTCGATGAATGTTATGATCCTTGTTTTTAATTTTCGGGATAACGACTGAGACATTACTCTATTTATTCAACAATTTATTTCATGCCACATTGACTGATAAACTCCTACAATAATTAAATTCTCAAATTACCATATTAGTAAAAAACGCACTCTCTTAATTTTTCAAAAAATTCAACCTTCGAGTTGCGACTGAACGCTCCAAAATTTTGTATCCGTTAACAATAACACATTTAAAAAAACATATCGATTAGCATTTAATTTTTTCGTCTCTGATGCTACCTGGATTTTACTAAATACAAAATAATTTCTATGCCTGAGGATGACTGAATATACAGTTGAAAGTACTTACGTATTTAAAAAAAGACCTTATACAACTCATAATTATTAAAAACATTTTCTAATATGCAGGACTATGTTTTCTTTGACATTCAACACAACATGTTTAAAAGAAAAGTTGCTGCCAAATTACACACACACACACATACACACACAATATATATATATATATATATATATATATATATATATATATAAATTATATATATTTAATATATGTGTGTGTGTGTGTGTATGTGTGTCTGTACAACGAGAATGAGAAGTGTGGACCCATTTGTAAGTCTACCTGCTGCCTAATGATATAAAATGTATTATATCTCAAAGGCTTTTTTCAACGTTATCTCCTTTTGGTCAATGCGCTTAATTCAATTGTGGATATTGATCATGTAATCTGAATATTATATCACGAAAATTTTAGATCCAAATTGAAATCCTTTTCCGTTGCTTACGTCCCGTTTTCGATTGACAGTCGAAAAGGGAAACGCGTCAAAGTTTACAATCGGGTCAGAGGGCGGATGATTTTGATCAATTTGATGTTCATACAACAATATGTACTTGGTTCACCAGTTCTTGGTGACCATGGGGATCCGTCAGTTTTAATTCTTAAAAACCCCGAAGAAAATACAGCTCTGCATGTATCGGGATATGATATAAAGATTTTAAAGCCTTTATCGAAATTGTTTTTTCACGCATGCGCAATTATGAATACACAGACAGTTCAGTTTTAGATCGAAGCAATCAGTCAGAAGAACAGGCTAATTTTACACTCAAGAAACTTGTACCCTATATTTGCTTCTTGATTCCATTCTAGCATCCTGAGGTCACATTTGGAACAATATTAAAGAGAGAGATATAATTTTCCTCAGATTTAAGGTTAAAATTTATTTCACAATTTTGGACCACGGTGGACAATTCGTTTTGTTACCTGTCCGTGTACCCCCCAATTTCTTCTAAAAAAAAGTGTATACCATGATGAAAAAGGCCCAAAACCTGATAAAAATGTGTTTTATCGTCAAAATGTTTATGTTAATATTAAGAGGAAAGGACATTTTTTTTAATTAAATTTTATAATCCTTTGTAGCAAGTACAGAATTTTGGTTCATAATCTTGTCTTTCTTGTGGCAGCGGGTGGGCCAAAAATAAGTATAGGAAATTTTAACATCCTTTCTTTTTCAAATTGTTGCAAAAATCAAATAATTGTAGAGTTTCAATGAAATTTTCAGGAATTATTCACAAATGAAAGAAATTATTTAAAAACATTTGTTTTTTAAAAAGTCTTGGTAAAAATATTTTTTATATCTGATACCCTCGCTTACTTAATTTTATAAAATATCGAGAAATTAAAATTTCAGCCTCTTCATATTATATTAATTAATAGCATGACATTTTGGATAATTTAAATGATGAATTTGTTTTTATCAAACACATTTGCAAAAAATTACTTTCAATCGTAAAATAAAATTACAATAAATCTATCACACTATTAGAGAAAATTTTAATTGCTTTCATAAATAATAATTATTAAAGACAATCTTGTCTTAAGAAAAACCTTTTATATTAAAAATGAATTTTTGCAAGAGTTGTTTTCATTTTTTAAAACTTTAATTAGAAAAATGTTAAAATCTTCTAACTTTCTGTGTTTTAGATTGTAGAGTAGTAGGTTGGGCGTATTATATGGAGGGACATTCTTTGACCGATTCTGCCCCAACCCCGGACAATATTGGATTAACCCATTTCACGTGCGGAGCTCTAGCAACGAGTAAATGACGCCATTATAAGCAAGCCACTACAGAGCAATAGTCGAGGTAGTTCTTTACTAAGTCAGGCAGTTCGCTGCCAGGCTCGCGACTGACTTGTCGACCTCTCTGACCTCGGGTAGAGAAGGACATAGACGAGGCTATGCATACAGGCAGAATCTCGTCTGGGGAGGTAGGCAAACCCGACCCCGCGAATGCGTGGTCTACGGGGAATTTTTACCTGAGCCAAAGGGCTCAGAATTGACCCATATAAAAACGGGCCTTGTGCCACATCCTGCCTCGTGGGGAGGTCGGGTAAATGCCGTCACCCTGACACTTTACATATATGATTTTATTATTAAATGAAAACTATATATATTTTTTAACCGTTTCACCCCAAGCAAAGCGGGAAGCCACTAGCCCGCAAAGAGTTACAGAGAGTTGGATCGAGAGCAACTAGGAGTGATAGAGGAAAGGATGAAGAGAAGGATAGGGGATAGATCAAGGCATCTGGAGACACCGATTGACATTACATTTGAATAGTTGGAGATTATAGCTATCAGGGAAACATGAAAAGGGGAAGCAGTTCCACAGGCGAGAAGTGCGAGACATGAAGCTATTGGAGAAGAAGAGACGGCTACATTTAACAATTTCGTCAGTGAAAGGGTGAGAGCGAGATGCCGGCCTAGTTGAACGCTTAAATTCATGAAGTCTGGGAACCAGCGAAAGAAGCTCATCGGAGCAGTTACCGTGAAAGTATTTGTAAAAAAGACAGAGAGAGGCGACGGCACGTCTGTAAGAAAGCAACTGCAGACGAGATGCCAGATCAGGGCCAATTACATTGCATATCCGTCCCTGGATTTTATCAAGGTCCTTGAAACAAACAGAAGGGGCTCCAGACCATATATGGCAGCAATACTCCATGCAAGGGCGAATGGTTGATTTGTAGATTTGAAGGATCGGCTCCGGCGAGAAAAATTTCCTGGCGCGGCACAGGGGGCCAACTTTCCTTGCGGTGGACGAAGCTATTGACTCATTGTATTTGTCCCATCTCAGGTCAGTAGTCAATGTGAGACCGAGCAGACGCAAACAGGTGCTCTCGTGGAGTTGAGCGTCAGACATTTTAAGGGGGTGCAGGGATGGTTCTCTGTGGTGAGTAATAGAGAGCAATTTTGTTTATGAGGCGTTAAAGTCAACCAGCCAATTCCTGCCCCAGTTCACAACCGATTGGAGGTCCTTTTCATGACAAACCGCCAGGTTAGTTTTGTCGGCGACACTAGATTTTTTTTGAGGCGGGAGTAAATAGTAGTGTCGTCCGCATAGATACCTACTTGGGAACCTATGACATCAGGAAGATCGTTGATGAAGATAAGGAACAGAATAGGGCCTAGGATGGAGCCTTGGGGAACACCTGCGTTCGTGGGATAGGAGCTGGAGGAGAATCCGTTGAGAACGACGTTCAATACACGGTTAGACAGGAATGATTGTATTAAGTTAAACAATCGACCTGAAATTCCATAACCCTGAAGCTTCCGAAGAAGGCCGGCATGCCAAACCCTATCAAACGCTTTGGCGATATCAAGAGCCACGGCACGAGATTCTCCAATGATAAATGTAAAAGCTTAATACAAATCGTCAGATTACGGAGAATATTTTCCTAAATTTTTATGATTTGTGAGTACTTAAAAAAATATATGAAAAAGGCGCTCACGTCATTTTCCTTTTAAAATTCATTTTTAAATCTTAGGTATCGTGTTTTGTGGTGGTGCCATCTTTTATTTCTTTTCGTTGATACTATTACGGGTTGTATGCTGAGTAAGATGTATCAGATGGTGAATTTTCGTGAAGGCCAAGAATGTGCGTGTGTATACTGCATTTATCCCACTACAAATAAATGAAACAAGAATATAAGGACAATTCAACTCCAAGAAATTACCAAAAACAACGTAGTTAGAGATTCAACAGTAAAGAGAATTTATATAAACAATTGATATACATGCAATGATAACAGGATGTTTGTTGATTGTGGCAAGTGAGATAAGGTTACAAAGAATGTTCATGCAGAAATTTGGTGAATAAAAGTTAATGGTTTTGATTTGTTTGTAGAATTAAAATAGTTTGGTTTCTGCAAGGAAAAATGTCAATTGTGTTCATTCAAGTGATAGTGCGTATGCGTGTGACAATTGTTAGTAAGAATTTAAGTTGTGAAGAGTTTTTTGCCTTTAACTGATAGGCTAAAGTTGATTGATTGTACAATTACTGTTTTGTAGTGAAAACGTTCACTTTTTCAGTCAATTGTAAGTTGGTTTCCCACGCGGACAATGGTTGTGTGAGTACTGTGTTGAGTTTGTTGAGAGCTTGGAAGTGATTTTTGAGTCAGTGTGTTGGCATGCGCGGAGTCTGTTGGCCTCTCTCGAAACTCAATGACTGACTGACTTGAAGTGAGTCAAGCGGTTCTTTATATAGACTTTCGTGTTTTAAAATCGGCTCCAGGAACTGCGCGGGAAAAAAAAAGATTCGTCTCAACTTTGCTACAATCTAGTGTTCTTTTAACCAATAGGAGATTGAATTTAGAGAAGTGACGTGGTGATTGGTTAAGGATTTATTTAGGGAAGAATACATCTTTCCGTAAGGGGTGACAAGCAAATGCGGAAGATTCCACAATACAAATAACATTTTGGAGGGTGTTCTTGTTGTCTATCTGTGAAAAAAAAAAACACACGAATCTTTAAATTCGTAATAAAGATTTATTCAATGCAATTCGACCACTGCTCATTCACCGTTGGGAAAATTATTTGAAACACAGCCGCTTTAGTTTCCCTTCTTTCACCATACGGTCAGTTTTTGACCCACTGTAGTGACAGGGTGTAATCGATTTCTATTTTTTCCCTCAGATTACGTCATTTGCAGTAGTGTCCAGTAATAGGAATCTATTTTCGGGGTGTATGATGAAATTTGTTTGGCATTGAAAAATATTGCGTGGTCAGTGATTGCATCATATTTTTATCACGCCTAGACGCTATTGTCTCGACTGTTGATTAGTTGTCATACGGAGATTGTCTGCAATGGACATTACTCCAAGTGTACGAAAATTGTAAGGCTGCACGAACACACTGGCAAGCCTTACCAGTGAGCAAATCAAAGTATTATAGACTGGCCCGGAAACTCTATTGATATAAATTCAATCGAGAATCTGTGGTCAGTCTTCAAGGAACGACTTCGTGGAATGGACATACGAATATTTAATCGGAAAAATACGAAAAGTAAGTAAATAACGGAATTATTTGTTTTGTTTCAATTAATTTGCACAAGGGTGCATGTGAGGTTCGCCTGTTACGATTATAGTTGAGTCGTTTGAGGGGCAGACAATTATGGTTGGCTTCACCACACTACACTACGTACTTTTCTTCTGTTTTACTCACCCGGTATTTATTTATAAAGAATATAGTTTTTTTTTCTTTGTCTGAAACATATGTTTTCTTTCACGCGTTTTTTTACCTATTTTTTAAAAATCATATTACTCCAAGAAAGGCATTATAGCCACTAAGACACAAGAGGATACTGTGTCTTAGAAAATATGAGAAAATATACTGTTAAGAAGAAAGGACAATAAAAGAACAAAAAATTAAGAAGACAGAGGATAACGATTGTCATTGCATTTACATCTTTGAACATCCATGTTAACCAGAAAGCAACACGTTGAATGAGAATTCCACAAGCGAGAAGTGCGATAGAAGAAACTGTTAGCATAGAACTTACGGTTACATCTGGTCATTCCAAATGAAAAATGACGAAATTTTGCCGCCAATCTAGCACTGCGCTAAATTCAAAAGGTGTAGACACAATAATGAAGCGCGATATTTATCTGTAATTAATTACAAAGTGTGGCACAAGGCTAAAATGTGGAATTGGGAAAAGGGCAGTCTCCTCAAAGATGAAGAAGAGACTGAGGGCAACGGAGGTATGGATCTACAGAAAGATGCTAAGGATAATATGGACCGAGTATGTGAGCAACGATGAGGTTTTAGGGAGGATGCAAGGAGGAAGCTTATACTTAACGTCAGGAAGAAAGCAGGTGAAATTTCTAGGACACGTAATGAGAAAGGAGGGCTTGGAGAGTCTGATACTCACAGGGCTGATAGAGGGAAAGCGAGACAAGTGAAAGCAACGCGTGGCATACCTAGCCGGCTTAAGCAAGTGGATGACAGAACAGGGTTTGGGAGAAGTAGCAAAGGGGCAACACTTATTGAGAGCTATAAGGGATAGGTAAAAGCGGAGAGCTATGATCGCCTACGTCCTGAAGGGACACGGCACATAAAAGATGTACCTAGACAAAAAGAGATAGAAGGCTAATAGCCAGATAGTTAGAAGGACCAGACGGTTCGCCTGTGTTCTTAAATAATAATATAACTACAGTCGAGGACTCCCAACAAGCAGGAGAACAATGAAGCAGTTTCTGTTGATGAAAAATAAAAAAAAAGATTTATGACTTGTAGATATCTAACATAGGTTGTTTGCTCAGACATCGTCCATACATTAAATCTAACTCATTATCAAAGAAAACTAATAAAACAATATATTTTAAACTTGCATAGACAAAGCACTTGTGTAAGGGAAGCTTTATAAGGCCAAGTCGAATGCATAACGCCCGTGGCAGATTCGAGATTCATATGCCGACCAACTCTTTGTATAGTAATTTGACACCAACTTAATAAGAGCTAAACGAGAAATATATTATTCATTTGCCGTGTAGCAGAAGAGCGGATAATGATGAACGACAATGCGGTAATAGGCCAAGGGAGGAAGAGCAAAATAAAACGAAAGAAGGTAAAAGAAAAAAAGAGCTGGTCAACCGGAGATGATGGCTAACGCTGGCAGGAAGTTGTGTCCGGTGTTTGCTTTACGCGGATGAATATGTGGCAGGTAGGACAGAAGCCAAGCCAGAGAAATCGAGACATCTTGTTTGCGTTTCTTTGAAAGAGACCAGAGTGGGGAAATCATTTAATGACAAGGGAGAAATGTATGGCTTCCTGGCTCTCGTGTGACCAGTTTTTCTTTGTTCTTTGTCTTTAGAAACGTGAAAGGAAAAGCCTTCATCTCGTGGGGAAGTAAAAAAGTGTCAAGAACGACAAAAGAATAAAAAAAACACTCTGGTCCGTTGCAATTGGGAAATTTAAATTTACCTTTTCTGTTGCGACTACAACTTCTGTGTGTCTCCCGTTGTGATGATTTGTTATTTTTATTTTGTTATCGTGGCATATTTTTCATTACTCTTTCCTTTTTTCCTTTTTATTATTTTTTTCCTTTTTCTTTCGTTTTTTTTTCTTATTCTTTCTTTATTGTTCTGTCATTTTTTTTTACTCTTTTCTTATCTCACTTCACTTTTTTCTTTTATTTTTGATTGTTATTTTCTTTGTTTATTTTTCGTCGTTTATTTTGCTTCTTTTTTCTTCCTTTCTTATTTTTTTTCTTACTTTTTTCTTTGTTTTTTTTCATTACTTTCATTGTTTTTTCTTTTCTTTTTTCTTTCGTTTTTTCCTCATTCTTTTTGGGGTTTTTTCTCTTTGTTTTTTTTTTATTTTTCTCTCGCTTTTTCTTCATTTTTTCTTTTCCATTTTCGTTGTTTTCTTTGAATTTTTTATTTTATTTCTTCTCTCTTTGTTATTTTCTTGTATTTCTTTGTTTTTTGGTTTTTCGTTTTCTGTATATTTTTTTCTTATTTTTTTTCGTTAGCTTTTTTTTTTTGCTCTTGTCTTATTCGTTCTTATCCTTGCTTTTTCCCCCACATTGTCTCTTTCATTCTGATTTCCTTCTTTCTTACGCTTTCTATTTTCCTTTCACTTAAAAACAAGCAAACTCTGTTCTAAGCTCACGTTAATAATGTGGAAAATTATCCCAGGAATATTCTGCAGCGACAAAGAAATGTCATCTTTGTAAATCGTTATTTCAAGTGCTATCATTTGTTTGGACTTGAAAACCGACCACGTGTTATACGTGAGAATGAAAGAACTATCGTCTGTTCGTAAATTTCTTTCTTTCTTTCTTTCTTTCTTTCATCACCTACATCACACTTTCTTTCATTTTTTATTTTCCCATCCCTTTCTTTCTTTCTTTCTTTCTTTACCTATATTCAATTCTTTCTTCATTTCTTTATTTTCCTATCCTCTTTCTTTCTTACTTTCTTTCTTTCTTTCTTTCTTTCTTTCTTTCTTTCTTTCTTTTTTCTCCGCCTACTTTCAATCGTTCAGTCCTTTTGACTTTACTCTACATTTTTTTTCTTTATTTTATTCTAATTTGTTTTTCCATCATCCTTCCTTCCTTCCTTCCTTCCTTCCTTGCTTCTTTTTTACTCCACTTTAATTTTCTTTCTTTCTTTCTTTCTTTCTTTCTTTCTTTCTTTCTTTCAACAAACTCATATTCTTGATTTCAACCTTTTTACATACCGTTCATCTTACGTCTTCTCCCTTGCTTATTCTGCTTAATTGGATGCGCTCATCGGCAGTCATGACAAATTATCCCAAACCCCCGACTTTAGCCTTTTGAGTCATTCATGTGCCCTCAACCGTCCGATTCTTTTGCACTAATTAACCTTCTCTTATAATTACATTTAGAAGAGCGTCCGTTCCTGAGAGGCAATTAAGAGTGATAAGGCTGATGGAAGTTTAAATTTCAAGTTATCAATCAAGTCATTAGAGAAATCTGCTTTCTAGATAGAAAGAGGAAACATGTTTCAAAACAACTCCAAGCTTTTCCACGCAACTACGATAAATAAAACATCTTGATGACTCAGCATTCTATTCGACTCCATTTAAATATTTGTCCATTTTGCAATTTTAAAGCGTAAAATAACTGTTAAAGACATACAGCTAATGGCGAACAATTCTTTAGATTTCATTTGATATTCAACGCAATTCTACAGATCACCATTAGCAGTAGTGATAGGAACTTGGATTGGTTATTAGATTAAAAAAATAGTAACCATTATTAAACTTGGTCTCGTATTTATTCCACTTTAATTTCACTTGCTTTCCATCGAATTTCCCCAGTGTGCCATTCAATTATTATTATTATTAGACGATGCATTATTCATTTTAGATTCGTATTACCTTCATTTTAATTTTAGGTTTCATTGCAACTTACCAGACGTATATTCTATTATTTTATTATTAAATTAAGCATTGTCGGCCATTTTGAATTTGAGTTAGTTCTTGTTTCATTTTAATTTCAGTTATATTTTATTGCAACTAATCAGGTCGTCCTTTTTATTGCTGGATTAAACATTTTCAACTAATATTTGTATACACTAGTTATATCACCGAAAAGAATATGTTGAACTTATATTAGATAAAGCATTGCAGACTAATTCATTTTTGTTAGGATATTATCCGTCTGAATTCACTTTTTTGCCCCCATTTAAAACAAACATTCTGTTATTAATTTATTGCCAATCATTATTAATTGTTGTGGTTCGAGACAGCTTATGATTATGCAGTGTGTCAAACTCAAGCAGTCTAAGATGGTCAGAGCCATCCTACTCTCTGGGAGTGAGGACATACTTATGACTTTATAAACATCGATCACTTTATGGCAATTTGGGTGCTTAAAATATTGACATGTTTAATAATATCTGGTAACATGTTTACCTAGGATCATAATCTCATAGCTATTCAAGTATATTGTTCTGTCATTATGAATTACTACCTGTCTACTAAAGTCTGTTGGTATATATCTATATCAGTTTACTCATATCTATCTATTTATCTATCTATCTATCTATCTATCTATCTATCTATCTATCTATCTCAGTCTGTTCATATCTATCTATCTATCTATCTCAGTCTGTTCATATCTATCTATCTATCTATCTATCTATCTATCTATCTATCTCAGTTTATTCATATCTCTCTATGAACATATTGTGATACAAGGGTGTGCTGAAAAGTTCACACATATATCACAGTTTGAGGGCTTAGCAATGGGCTCGTCATTATGCCCAGCAATGGCAAATATATATATGGAAGACTTTGAGGAAATGGCATTAGAATCTATATTTCTAAGGCCAACTCTATGGTTAAGATACGTAGATGACGCCTTCATAATGTGGCCACACCAGGAAGGTGCCCTGGTTCTACTGGATCATGTGAACTCAGTAAGACCTTCGATATACGATAGAGAAAGAGAGTAACAACACACCCCCTTTCCTGGATGTTCTAATATCTCGAACAGAGCATGGGTTCAAGACATTCGTATACCGCAAACTGACATTCACCGGACAGTATCTCAATTTCAACTCCCACCATCCATACAGCGTAAAGAAAGGGATCGTCCGCTGCTTACAACACCGAGCAAAAGTCATAAGTGGCGACCCATATACATTGGATAAAGAATTGGTCAGTATAGGTAGTACCCTACAACGTAACAACTACCCTGGTTACATGACAGCAGCCCCAATAAACTGGGATAGTCGGGTACTAGAGGAGGACAGCATCACTCAGAAACAGTCGGCCTTCCTTATGTGAAGGGGTTATCGGAGAAAGTACAAAGGATCTGCGCTCCATATTACATCAGGTTACCTCTCCCAACTAAGACCCCCCATAGAGGAGAACATGACTAAAGACTGTGTGTACGCCATCCCGTGCAGCTGCGGAGGGAAATATAAAGGGGAGACAGGCCGCCCCCTTAAGGTGAGGCTTCAAGAACACCTAAAATCTGTAACATGAGGGGAAGTGAAAAAATCAGGCGTGACTGACCACATATGGAGAGAAAAGGGAGATCACCGCCCTCTGTGGGATCAGGTTGAAATCATAGTCAAAGAACATCATTGGAAAATTAGTAAACTTAAGGAATCAGCACATATGCTAGGCCACAAAAATCTCTTGAGCCGACCAAGCATAGAAATGAATGCAATATGGGAACCAGTAATAAGGAGTGCCAGAGAAAAACGATAATAACAACGAAAATTACAAGATGAGCTCTGGTAAAAACATAAAATGATAACAGCAAAAATTGCAATATGAGCACTGGTGAAAATGGTTGATGAGTCATTAACTTTATAAGTCCCAGAAATTCATACACAGATGTCCTTAAGGGCACATATCACAGTGGATAAATGAATTGGTTAGAACCAGTGACATGATCCAAAAGAGTTGTGAGTTCAATATCTGGTTAAGGCAGTG
Organism: Acanthosepion esculentum; assembly: GCA_964036315.1. NCBI lineage: Eukaryota > Metazoa > Mollusca > Cephalopoda > Sepiida > Sepiidae > Acanthosepion > Acanthosepion esculentum. The sequence goes on along the minus strand of OZ038494.1, from coordinate 10,918,293 downwards.
GAGAACTTGAGGAGGTGAATTAACAGGAGATAACTGATAACTGACATCCATTAGAGATGGAACGTGGAACCAGAACAGTCTACCCCAGCGAGCGATATAAAGGGTTCAGAAGAAGGCCTGAGCGTACATAGGCCGAAACGTTGTGACAAACAGTCCGAATAATGTAAATAGAGTATTTGGCATCATGGTGTTATCAAATATCTAAAAAAAAGGGCCTAAATATCAGGTACCTTCATGCTGACGTGGTTGCTACATTAGGAGATGACGGTACAAGTTTATGAAGAGTGCAAAAATAGGTAGCTGAGTTTAGCAGGAGAAGGGTGAGTCTTGGAGATGATCCTATGTCTGGACGGTCTAAAATTGCCACGACCGAGGGAAACGTTGATCGTTTTCACCACATGGCGATGGATGACAGGCGATTGGCTATAAATCAAATAGCATATCCAGTTAGAGATGTGATTATATTCTGCACAATGTACCTGGCATGACGAAAGTTTCTGCTCGGCAAGTTCCACGGCCTCTGACATATGACCGTATCACCGGAATTCTGACAATGTCTGAGACAGATCCAGTAGGTTTTGTTGAACGTTTCCTAACCCTAAGCAAAAATGAATGTTGCGTTCATCACTTTGAGGAAAAACATCCTACTCAGCTGTTCCAAAGAATGCCAAGGTCGTGTCATCTGCAGAGAAGGTAATAATGGTATCAGTTTTTCTGTGATGCAAAAGGCATTTTGCCTCTTGACCATCTTCAAAAGGGCCATATCATCGATGGAAATTACAATGCCAACTTACCGAGGCAGATACGAAATGCTACCAAGACCAAATGTCGGGAAAACAGAAGAAAATGGTCTTCTTTCAACAGGACAATTCTCCATCACACAGATCCTTGGTCTCAATGACTTTGCGTGACTATAGTTTTCAACTGATTGATCACCCTCCCTATTCTTCTGATTTGACTATCATCTGTTCCCCAACATGAAATAACACTTGGCTAAAAACCAGTATCACAGTGATACCCAGCCGAATGACCAATCTTTGAATAGGTATCTGTTTACCAGGAAATAAGAAAATCCAATTAAGAAGTTTTGAAAATAATGCATGCGAAATGTCACAGCTCTAGCATCACCCCTTTATAGTGAGCCTATGAACTTTTCAGCTCAACCTTGTATCTCATTCTATTCATATCTATCTATCTATCTATCTATCTATCTATCTATCTATCTATCTATCTATCTATCACAGTCTATTCATTTTCTATCTATCTATCTATCTATCTATCTATCTATCTATGTATCTATCTATCTATCTATCTATCCCAGTCTATTCATTTTCTATCTATCTATCTATCTATCTATCTATCTATCTATCTATCTATCTATCCCAGTCTATTCATTTTCTATCTATCTATCTATCTATCTATCTATCTATCTATCTATCTATCTATCTATCTATCTATCTATCTATTCCAGTCTGTTCATTTTCTATCTATCTATCTATCTATCTATCTATCTATCTATCTATCTATCTATCTATCTATCTAATTTTGTTCATCTATGTAATTCTGTTCATATTTCTATCTAATTCTGTTTATCTATCTATCTATCTATCTATCTATCTATCTATCTATCTATCTATCTATCTATCCCAGTCTATTCACTAACTATCTGTCTATCTATCTATCTATCTATCTATCTATCTATCTATCTATCTATCTAATTTTGTTCATCTATGTAATTCTGTTCATATTTCTATCTAATTCTGTTCATCTATCTATCTATCTATCTATCTATCTATCTATCTATCTATCTATCTATCTATCTATCTATCTATCCAAATATGTTCATCTATCTATCTATCTATCTATCTGAGACTTCATATTTATCGATCTGTCTATATTATAAAAAGTATAGTTATTTGAAGGTAAGCTATATTATTGGGAAAAATGCTAAAGATCAGTGATAGAGCGTACGAAAATACAAAATGTCGGCACTGAGGTCAACAAGAAGCAGGTACAGTCTGTTTCATCAGGATGAAACAGACTGTAGCTGCTCTACTGTATCCTCTTGGTGTTAACCTCAGTGCACAATATATATATATATATATATATATATATATATATATATATATATATATATATATATATATATATATAGTTCATAGGTACCTCAACCTCTATTAATCAGTCTCTTTATATCTATCTATCTATCTATCTATCTATCTATCTATCTATCTATCTATCTATCTATCCCAGTCTGTTCGTATCTATCTATCTATCTATCTATCTATCTATCTATCTATCTATCTATCTATCTATCTATCCCAGTCTGTTCGTATCTATCTATCTATCTATCTATCTATCTATCTATCTATCTATCTATCTATCTATCTCAGTCAATTCATATCAATCTACCTGTTATCGATTGATATGTATGTACAGTCTAAAGAAAGAGAGTGTAAATAATATATTTATGTGTCATATCTGTAAACGGTTTGCTAAAAACAAATCCATCTATAGAAACAAGTTGGACCTGTGAAACGACTGAAAAATTGCTGAAAACTCATATATCATTATTTATCAGATATAGATTATCGTAATTAATGGCTATTATATTTGTATTAAAAATGAATCTACCCACGCAACGTCAATAGACAAAAAATATGGAATAAATAAGACTAGAAAGAAAGAAAGAAAGAAAGTAAACAGATGTGGATGGAAAAAGATATAAGTGAAAGAAGTGTAGACAGAATGAACAAAAGAAAGAACGAAAGACAGAAAGAAACAATATGGGAAAATAAAGAAACGAATAAATGATTGAATGTCGGTGGGAAAAGAAAGAAAGAAAGAAAGGAAGAAAAAAATAATATCAAAAACGATCAGACGGTGGGAAATAAAAGAAAGTAAGATTTCACCAATAAGCTGTAATATTGCCGAGACATCTTGACGACAGACACTTCTGATTGGTCAATTAATATGAAGGTTACTGAGTCCGGTTGTTAGCGAAGGGTAAGGCGAGGGAGGGAGAGAGAGAGAGAGAGAGAGAGAGAGAGAGAGAGAGAGAGAGAGAGAGAGAGAGAGAGAGAGAGAGAGAGGGAGAATAAACGGACAGAGTGCGCGGGAGATCAAGGGAAAAAAGAAATAAAGAAAGACAAAGAAAGGAAAAGAGAAAGAAAATGAATATATTTCCAGTAATATCGATTCACAGATAAGAATGGAAAGGAATCTTTGGAGAGACATGTTCGCTTAGTTCCTGAAAAGACGGTATTTTTTTTTTCTATTGGAGTAGGGAATGGCAAACTTATCACTAGGGTTACCATTATGTTGGTTCTTACAAAGTTGATTTTTATCAGTATATATTTTGGCACAGTTATGACAAAATCTGGATGATAGCCGTGAAAATCAGAATTCAAAAAGTGTTTTGCGTATGAGTTTGAACCTAAGTCTGCAAGAAATAAGATACTTGACAATGGACTAAATCTAATTCTCTCAGTGGTTTGAAAAGGTTTCCTGGTCGGGTTTCTTGATCCTTCTCGGGTTTCGAATTCTTTCGATCCCCTACGTTGGGCAACCATAAAGTGCGACTAGTATGTCACTGTACCTCGCCGTGCCGAGGCTTAATCCTTAGGAATTAGGTTGCCTACTTAATTGAACTAGAATCGGTTAAACGACATTATTAATAACTAAAGTGAATCTTGTTGTCTATTTGAAGTTTTAAATCGGCACGTAGCCGATCGAACCAGATGTGTTTTGGCAGTGTGACCAAAAGGCTGTACAGAGAGTGTCATCAGGCTGTACAGGGTGTCCGTCGGTTGCTACTTCAGATCTTAGTGTCACATACACCGCCGCCCCTTAAAAGCGCTGTCGAACCAATAAAGGAAGTTTCTATTATGAAAGAGTGGCTACTGTTACTCCTAGGGCCGTCTGAGTGAATATTTCCAGAAATTCATCCCTTTGTGAGCATAGCCCGACTATGGCAGTTTCGGGTAACACTGAAAAATTCCTTCTTAAAAAAACAAGAAATCACAACGTGGGGCCGATTGCTTGTATGGCAAATCTGTCGGGAACCCAGGGTGTGGTCACACTGAAAAATCTGTCGATAAGCTGTTTTTTCGTTTAATAGGAAACGCTTAATCAATCTATTGCAGGAAAAGTTGGTTCACTGTGTTAAGTCAAAAAAATCCCTCGTCAGAATCCATCTTGTACATTTATAAGATTACGATTACCCCATACATTGAATACTGTTGCCATATCTACTGCTTCATATATCGAGACTCTTGACAAAATCCAAAGTCTCTGTAATATAATCATTCTTGAGCAGACATCTCGACTTTCTCGCCGACATGACGTTGCTTTCACGCTGTCTCATCGTCAAATATTTTCATGGCAAATGCCCCGATGAGCTTTTTCGCTTAGTGCCGCGACTACATGAATTTAAACGTTCTACTAGATTGGCAGTTAGGTTCCACCGTTTTACTGTTGCGACAGTTAAATGGAACCATCGTTTCTACTCTAACAGTTTCGTTTCTCGTACTTTCCACCTGTGGAACTGCCTTGCGAAATCTTGTTCCCCGATAACTACAATCGTCGACATTTTAAATGCAACGTCAATCGCCATCATCTGTCTTCTTGAATTCCGTTCATCTTTTGTCCTTTCCTCAATCCTGCCTATTCTCAGTCCTCTCTTTCACTTTCAGTTCCTGTAACACCCTGCTTACAAGTTGATAAAAATCGGTCAATAACTATTTATAACTAGAGTTATACTGGAACTCATGCATGCAGTTATAAGTAATCTATAATAGTATTTTCAATTCTGTAATCATATATATTTTTGGCATATGGAAATTTTTGAAAATGTTTCTAAATCTCTGGTTGTCTTTCAATCATTCGGCCTGACCTGATATCCTGTTTCACCACGCCTAAGTGGCTCGCCCCACTGTTTGGGAATCACTACTCTAGAATTTTCTTTGATACTTAATTTCAGTCTGCAGTTTTCGATAGACTACAAATTTTAAATCACTGAAGATTCATTTATTATCTGTTTGCTCTTTCAGATTTTTACTCAGTAATTTTCACAAAGGGAAACCTGTCAACTGAAGAAACATTTTGTTCAATATTTCCTTAGGGATTTCCATTTCATGTTATCTGACTTTATTTCGTCATGGCGTTTGACTTTTTTGTCCATTGGGTTCATGACTTTTGAGGACAGAACATTTGAAAAACTTATCATAGTAGATTTACTTCATGTTGCTAATCAGTGCTTTAGTCATGATGGCATAGATGAAGAAGTTTTCATGAATGCGTAAAAAGACTCACATGGTATTTTCACTTCAGCCAGCACAATGACCGGGTTATTCTGTCCCGGTCGTAAGAAAAAGACCCTGTTGAGCGACAATTTGTCATCACGAAAACACCACCTCATTACCTCGAGAAGAAAAGAGTCATCACACATACAGTGGGGTCTGCATTGATGTATCCATATTAACAATCTCGTTATTTGGTTGCTAAGTCATTAAAAAGATTTTCGCCATAGGCAAGACTAAGCAAGATTTTCTTTATAGGCAAAGCTAAGCAAGGTTTTCGTTATACACAAGACTAAGCCAGATATTGGTTATAGGCAGGATTAAGCAAGATATTCGTTACAGAATGGAGTAAGCAATATATTCATTATAGGCAAGACTAAGTAATATTTTCATTATAGGGAAAACTAAGCAAGATATTTGTTATAGGCAAGACTGAGTAAGATATTCTTTATAGGCAAGACTAAGCCAGATATTTGTTATAGGCAAGACTGAGTAAGATATTCTTTATAGGCAAAACTAAGCAAGATATTAGTTACAGGCAGGAGTAAGCAAGATTTTAATTATAGGCAAAACTAAGCATGATATTCGTTATAGGCAAGACTAAGTAAGATATTATTTATAGGCAAGAGTAAGCAAGATATTTGTTATAGGCAAGACTGAGTAAGATATTCTTTATAGGCAAAACTAAGCAAGATATTTGTTATAGGCAAGACTGAGTAAGATAATCATTATAGGCAAAACTAAGCAAGATATGCGTTACAGAAAAGAGTAAGCAAGATATTTGTTAAAGCCAAGAATAAGTAAAATTTTCGTTATAGGCTAAACTAAGCAAGATATTCGTTATAGGAAAGAGTGACTAAGATTTTCATTATAGGCAAAACTATGCAAGATATTCGTTACAGGCAAGACTAAGCAAGATGTTTATTATAAGCAAAACTAAGTAAGATATACTTTATATACAAGACTGTATGCTCAACCGTAGCTTTGTTTACAAATATTTAAATAAATCTGATTACATAAAAACATAAGAAATGTATTTATCCCGTAATCGTCAGTCCGGGAACGTTTTAGCACCTTTTGTGTCTTTATTCTCATAATATATGACACAAAGTATCTTTCTTTAGGATGTAATGACACTCTTTACACACACACACACACACACACACACACACACACACACACACACACACACACACACACACACACACACACACACACACACACACACACATATATATATATATAAGTATACGTAGGTTTTTTTATTTTATGTATGTATATGTGAGCAATACGTGTATCGTAATGTGTTTACATTTCTGGGTTTGGGAAGACACACTAACATCTGTTAATCGGATGAACAGATTAAGAAAAAGATTTCAAGTGCTTAGCATCGAAAGTTCCTTTCTTGAATCTTACTTTTGTTGACTATTCGGTCATATCGTTCAGTCATTATCCATTTTATTTATCTCATTCTTTTCCTATCTATCTATCTATCTATCTATCTATGGTTTTACTTATCTATTTATCTATTATTTTACACATCTATCTATTTATCTATGATTTTACATATCTTTCTACGTATCTATGATTTTTAAATGTCTATCTACTATCTATCTATCTATCTATGGTTTTGCATATCTAGTTATCTATGATTTTACATATCTATACATCTATGATTTTACATATCTATCTATCTATCTATGATTTTATATATCTATCTATCTATCTATGATTATACATATCTATTTATCTATGATTTTACATATCTATTTATCTATGATTTTACATATCTATCTATCTATCTATCTATCTATCTATCTATCTATCTATCTATCTATGGTTTTACTTATCTATTTATCTATTATTTTACACATCTATCTATTTATCTATGATTTTACATATCTTTCTACGTATCTATGATTTTTAAATGTCTATCTATCTATCTATCCATCTATCTATGGTTTTGCATATCTAGTTATCTATGATTTTACATATCTATACATCGGTGATTTTACATATCTATCTATCTATCTATCTATGATTTTATATATCTATCTATCTATGATTATACATATCTATTTATCTATGATTTTACATCTATCTACGTATCTATGATTTTACATATCTATCTATCTATCGTTTTACTTATCTATTTATCTATTATTTTACGCATCTATTTATCTATGATTTTACATCTATCTACGTATCTATGATTTTACATATCTATCTATCTATCGTTTTATTTATCTATTTATCTATTATTTTACACATCTATTTATCTATGATTTTACATCTATCTACGTATCTATGATTTTACATATCTATCTATCTATCTATCTATCTATCTATCTATCTATCGTTTTACTTATCTATTTATCTATTATTTTACACATCTATCTATTTATCTCAAATTTTGCATATCTTTCTACGTATCTATGACTTTTAAATGTCTATCTATCTATCTATCTATCTATCTATCTATCTATCTATCTATCTATCTATCTATCAGACAGCTTCCCAATGACGAAGAAAGTGGAAGAAAGAAACTTATACTCAAAATCAGGAGGAGACAGTTGAAATTTGTAGGACACTGTTTTGGAGCAACCAGATCTGTCCAATACAAATTGCTGACATGCGAATCTGTCCAAAAGAATCGAACGGAAAGTTGTAGAACTCTAGAATGTTCTAATAGCGCTGTTATATAAGCAGTGCAGGTGGAGTGGTTTATTTGTCTTTTTGCCTTTGTCCTGTCCTGTTATACACTGTTGGAAAGACAGTTAATTAACCTATTTGGATTATCGCTGTGCTTTCTCTGCGAGTGAATGAGAGAAACACGACAGACACAATGAGGAAAGAAGGCTTAGGTCGGAGATTCTGGTATTCATCGGACAAACGGAAGGCAAGACAGACAGAGGTAAACAGCGTATAACAAATTTAGTGAGCGTGATTAAATGGATGGCGGAACAAAGTTTAGGAGAAATAAAATTTATTAAGAGCTACGAAGGACAGAAATCTGGTGGGTGTATGATCGCGTACATCCTGAAGGGACACGGCACATAGAAAAGAAGAAAAAATATTGCCATTTATTTTTACTGAATTTCTGTGAATTTATTTATTTATTTGTTCGTATATTCAAGTTGCTCCCCGAAGTTAATGAATCCTAGATGTTATTAGTAACCGCAGGAATTATGTATTCAAGACCAGCGACATTAAAAATATGAAGGACCACATTACTGACAGAAAAGTAAAAAGAAAAAGAAGTCCTTTTTAACAAATGTTCAATTCACAAAGTCAATACCCTGCTAACTTGAATCTCCATCATGTGCTTGCGTTTAGGGTAGCCATTTTAATATAAGGAAGCGTAAAAAGGAATAAATATTTGTTTTATCTCGTTAATAACCTTGAGTTATAATCTTTATAAAACAGTTTAGCGAATATTCCTATTACCTGTGAGTTATTTTCGTTGTTTTATATGTCTTGCTTAGATAGGAATGCGTGAAACTTATAGAAAGTTAAAACAGCTAATTTGAACTTTCATGCTGTAAAAAACGTCAAAGAACTGCTTTTTCCTTGAGACCGCGATTATTTTAATTACATTCCCTCCTACGGTAAACTTTATTACGATGATTAGTGTTATGGGAACCTACCCATAATAGTGATGGACTAGTCCGTACCCCATAAATACTGCGCCTCAAGAGGAAGCAGTGGTGACAGTGAGAGAGTAACAGAGTCAGTCGGAGACAGAGTCAGACAGAAAGAGCGAGTCGGGCAGTCGGCTAGACGATTCCTGGAAGACATTGGAATAGTGATACTTCGAGACAACATAGTTCTCTCTAACCTAACCTGATTATTATTACTAACACTTCTACTCTTTTGTACATATATTCTATTTGTAATATATATCTGTGTTATTCCATACCTGTATTCTTCATTGGTTCTACCGCGGACCATCACCGTGCTACAAGAACCTGGACCATAACAATTAGAATCGTAATAAAAGAGATAATTAGAATCGCAATAAAAGAGATGATTAGAATCGTAATAAAAAGCGATAATAAGAATCATAATGAAAGAGATGATTAGAATCGTAATAAAAAGCGATGATTAAAATCGTAATAAAAGAGATGATTAGAATCGTAATAAAATCGATGATTAGAAGCGTACTAATAGAGATGATTTGAATCGTAATAAAAAGCGATGATTAGAATCCTAATAAAAGAGATCATTATAATCGTAATAAAAAGCGATGATTAAAATCGTAATAAAAGAGATGATTAGAATCGTAATAAAATCGATGATTAGAAGCGTACTAATAGAGATGATTTGAATCGTAATAAAAAGCGATGATTAGAATCCTAATAAAAGAGATCATTATAATCGTAATAAAAAGCGATGATTAAAATCGTAATAAAACAGATGATTAGAATCGTAATAAAATCGATGATTAGAAGCGTACTAATAGAGATGATTTGAATCGTAATAAAAAGCGATGATTAGAATCCTAATAAAAGAGATCATTATAATCGTAATAAAAAGCGATAATAAGACTCATAATAAAAGCGATGATTAGAATCGTAATAAAAGGCGATGATTAAAATCGTAATAAAAGTGATGATTAGAACCGTAATAAAAAGCGATGATTAGAATCGTAATAAAATATAAACATATAGCGAATTCAAACATTTACTCCCTTCTTGAAATTTGACAACTAAAATAACAAACTCTATTTATTAGATTGTTTATTTACACTATTTCTTTATTATATTATTTATCGGAATGGTTGGTAAAACATTGACAGATTTCCAATCGATTCGATCTTTATAAAATGGTAAATCGTAAGCAGTTCTTTATAGTTGGTTCGCATATTTTAACAATTTAGTAAATTTTTATGAATTTATGAATTAAAAATTATTCCTTTATAAATTGGTAAATGATAAACATTGTATCAGATTTAATAAGAATGTACTAATCTTTAGAATGTTATAAATATAAAATTGTTTCTGTAAATAAACAATCTTATAAATAAATAGAGTTTAATATTTTTGTTGTCAATTCTCAAGAATAAAAAATATGTAAAAGTTTACTTTCACCATATGTTTAGGTTTTATTACATTTCTAATCATCGCTTTTTAAAACAATAACGCTTGACAAGGAGTTATGGTATTTAAAAGAATAGTGATGTCTATGGAAAAAACGTCCTTTTCAGACTCCATTTTTTGCGGCTGCTAGTTTGACAAGTAAACTATATGAATACTTATTTTAATTTTTATTTGAAATCCTAACTCCATATATAGGGTTTTCTATTATCTGTGAATTGCAGTGACTTCTCGGGAGAGACTGAGCATTTTCCCATTATTTTCTTCATGGTCCTAGAGTTTTATTTCTCCAAGACAGGCTTCCATCCAAAGCTTGATAGACCAATATGTCCTGCTAGTTAACCAATAAACATTCTCGTGGATTAAAAATAGTTACAAATACACGCGGTGTCAATGGAAAAACCGTCTTTTTGACATTTCGTTTTATTTACAGGAACGAAGGTTCATCGATTGTTGTTAAACCTTCGTGTACTTCGATTCACATAAGATGTAACGTGTGTTTTTTTTATTGATTTAGACCCCCAAAGGAAGGCGTTAAAGCCACTGAGACACAAGGAGTTATTAGGCGTGGAAGAGATACAAACATGAACATTGCTAAGGAACGAGAAAAAAAGAAGAGTAATCAGGACAGTAGATAGCGTTTGACATTGCATTTAAATATTTGCAGATTAAAGTTAGATGGAAAGCATGGGGCCGGAATGGTGTTATACAAGCGAGAAGTGCGAGAAAACAAACTGTTAGCATAGAATTTACGGTTACATCTAGCCAACTGAACGGTAAATTGATAAGACCCAGTTGCCAGTCTAGTCAGTCAGTTATGTGTCATGTGTGATACACGATTAGACGATCATGTATCTTTCGATACATGACTGGCGAGGAAGGTTTTTCCCCTCAGTAGGTTGCTGCTTCTTTCTAAGGTTGACCAGTTGCAATAAAAGGCTATAGAACTCGGTCTGTCCTGTTATTTAACCATTGCTGGGGGGGGTGAAGACGAGGATTCTTATCTTTCCTAAGGGTATTAGCACGAAAATGAATGTAATGGATTCAACTGGAATCTGAACATGGATCTCTGAATCTTCAAACCGAGCCGCTATCTATTACTTCACCGCTTCTAGTCTAGCACTGCGCATAATTACAAAGAGTCTAGTCACAATAGAGTAGAGGCTCATCTGAACAATTATAATGGAGGTATTTATAGAAAAGACAGAGAGAGGCAACTATTCAGCGATAGAATAGACACTGAAGCCGAGGCGCCAGAACACGACCATTAATGTTGGTGATTCTTCCGATTTTATTAAGGAGCGCTAGGTAAATACTTCGATCGCCGCACTATATCTAGCAGCAATAATATAAGAATGGGAGACTTATAGATATATAAGATAGATTCTGCAGAGAAAAATTGTCTAGCACAGTGAACCAACTTTCTTAGCAGATGACCTAGCAATGAATTCAATATAGTCTTTCCACTTCATGTCAACGAGTCACTCTCCTGCAGGTGATCCTGAACCAAAGGATACAGCAATGTTCTAGGCATAGACTTATAGATATGTAAGATAGATTCTGCAGAGAAAAATTGTCTAGTACAGTGAACCCACTTTCTTAGCATCTGACCTAGCAATGGATTCAATATAGTCTTTCCACTTCATGTCAACGAGTCACTCTCCTGCAGGTCATGATTGACCAAATGATACAGCAATATTCTAGGCATAGATGTAGAGATATGTAAGATAGATTCTGGAGAGAAAAATTGTCTAGCACAGTGAACCAACTTTCTTAGCAGCTGACCTAGCAATGGATTCAATATAGTCTTTCCACTTCATGTCAACGAGTCACTCTCCAGCAGGTGATCCTGAACCAAATGATACAGCAATGTTCTAGGCATAGACTTATAGATATGTAAGATAGATTCTGGAGAGAAAAGTTGTCTGGAACAGTGAACCAACTTTCTTAGCAGTTGACCTAGCAATGGATTCAATATAGTCCTTCCACTTCATGACAACGAGTCACTCTCCTGCAGATCATGCTGGACCAAATGATACAGCAATATTCTAGGCATAGACTTATAGATATGCACGATAGAATCTGGAGAGAAAAATTGTCTAGCACAGTGAACCAACTTTCTTAGCAGCTGACCTAGCAATGGATTCAATATAGTCTTTCCACTTTATGTCAACGAGTCACTCTCTTGCAGTTCATGATGAACCAAATGATACCGCACTATTCTAGGCATAGGCTTATAGATATGGAAAGTTCATGTCAGCAGTCCCGGAAAAGGGAGTTACAATATAAGGTTCACGTATTTTTTTATATTCAATGGCTGCTGCTGATACTTCTTATTTAGAGCTGCTACCTTTATTATGTTTAAGCTACTGCTGATATGAATTTTATTTTAGAGCTGCTGCTGATACCATCTTTAATGTCACTACAACCGTTTCCGAATAATATCTCCTTACAATATAGCTATTTCCATAGAAAATGATCTGACAATATCCATTCCTTTGTGCAATCAGTTCAGGCCTTTATATCTAAGACACCCCTTTCCACGTATAATGGAACGAATCCTCCGCATTTCGTTCGTATTCAGTTTGTAAGAAGGCAGTTACATTCGGGGAGCTTCTTCCCGAGAATGACCCCTTTGTGGAACAGATTCCCAAGATGACGCTTTTGATATCGTTGCAAACATAACCTCTTCAAGTCTAGCGTTAAGCGTTATCTATCCTATATGTTCCCATAAACTGCACTTCTTACCTCTTGCATGAAACTTAATCCTTAATCATCTTAGAGTGCTTATCAGTCTGTTCATTATCTATCTATCTATCTATCTATCTATCTATCTATCTATCTGAAACACTTCATACCTCCTTCTCTCTCTCTCTCTCCATCTATCTAAACCAGTTCATACCTATACCTATCTATCTTATCCTATTTATACCTATCTTATCCTATTCCTATCTATCTATCTATCTATCTATCTATCTATCTATCTATCTATCTATCTCTGCCTGTATATTTTCTAGTCTTATGACCATATCGCATTTAGACATTGGTTCTCGCTCGATCATCGAGATTAAGCAACATCGAGCCTAATCTGTACCTAGACAGGTGATCACTTGGGAATAGAACACGCTGTAAGATTGTATGTGGAATTATTAATTGAAGAGCTTTCTTCTAAATCCAGCTGTGCAATATTATATATATATATATATATATATATATATATATATATATATATATATATATATATATATAATTCAAAATTCAAAATGATTTCTCGTGCGACTCCGACAATTTAATATAAATAATTACATGCAAAATTTGCCACGAGCATTAAATTGGCCAAGCCGGCTATTCACTCCAGCAAAGGATGACAGTTCATCGCCAAAGTTTTTACGATCTCCCACCCCAGAAAAATACCCCTTTAACCAACTTATAGAGCAATTCGTAGGACAAAATCTGCCAAATTTTAGTGTCTTTCCATTCTAAAAGTGCGACTACAGAACCACTGAACCAAGGCAGATTAATAAAAAAACAAGTTCAAATCCATACTTAATTCCTTGCATAGATTCTACCAAATTCCACTTACCATAAACGACATATATAGCCAGTAACGTCTCTTGATTTTCATTTTTTCATTTGTTCAAAACATAAGCATCAACACGTGGAGACAGAAACAGTTTAAAACTTTTTGAAAAGCTAAGCAAAAGCGTTTAAGTAAAAAAAGTTAAAAAAAGAAATTATTTTTCTAATACAAAAAAAATTAAAAAATACTATTTTAAGTAACAAAGTTTTAATTCTTCTCTGTAAAAATTCATATATTATAAATAAATATCACTATATTAAATATTAGGTGCCTTTTTTTTCCAATCCTCATTTTAGTCTATGCAATAAGTTTTTTAAGTTCCATTGAGTAAAATGAGGAATTCAAATGTATTTCTTCAAAATTATTATTACTGTTTTTCAAGCTGAACTATAGACTCTTTAGTTTTAGGCCTGAGTCCCAATTAGCACTCTGCATTTTTTTCATTTGTTCAAAACGTAAGTATCAACACGTGGAGATAGAAACACTTAAAAATATTTTGAAATGCAAAACGAAACCGGTTAAAGTAAAAAAACAACAAATTATTTTTCTAAGAAAAGGACACTGAAAATCCAATTGCAAGTAACATAGTTTTAATTCTCTGTAAAATCTCCTATATTATAAATAAATATAATTATATTAAATATTAGGTGACTTTTTTTCCCAATGCTCATTTTAGTCTATACAATAAGTTTTTGTACAGAATTATTCTAAATATATTTTTACCTACCAAACACTGTACAAACCACGGAAAATGTCACATAAATTAGGGAAACCAGACAAAAATCAAATAAGGAAATCCTAAAACATTTAAAAGAAATTAATACAAATCTCTCTGCACTGACAGAAAAATTGGAAAAATTTAATGAAATTAGAGAAAAACATTCAACGAATGATGACAACAATCAAATGAAAAATCGGACTTACGACCCAAATCGGACTTTCAGTCTAAATCGGACTTTCGGCCCAAATCGGTGTTTCGGCGCAAATAGGTCTTTCGGTCCAAATCGGTCTTTCAGCCCAAATTGGTTTTTCGTCCCAACATAAATTTCTGGCTAAATGAATTGCGTCATGGTGCACTTATTCTCACAGACGGTGCCTAACTGACCCTCCTATACTGTGCAATCAAAAACAAATAAAAAGCGGATGGGTGAAATTAAAAATATAAAATGGCGACAATTTACCCATCGCATTATATATATATATATATATATATATATATATATATATATATATATATATATATATATATATATATTGTGTATATTTCGGCAGCAAATTTTCATTAATGCATGTTTCATTAAATAATATAGACAAGTTTTGTCTATTTATTTTAAGTAAGTTTCTTTCATATTGTCTGATAAGCTTAATCAGATTATCGTTGAAAGACGAAATGAAAATATCATATTGATACATGTTTAAATCCAATCTAAGCAGACAATATGAAAGGAACTTACTTAAAATAAATAGACAAAACTTTTCTATATTATTTAATGAAACATGCATATATATATATATATATATATATATATATATATATATATATATATATATATATATATATATATATATAATATTATAAATTAATAGATTTAAAATATGGTTTTACCGCTACACAGTGATAACCATGTTTCAGAAATGGAAACATGGTTATCACTGTGTAGCGGTAAAACCATATTTGAAATCTATTAATTTATAATATTAATTCTCTGTAAATTTAAATTTACATAGAGCACTATTGTGTAAAAATAAAAATATCTATAAGAACACCGGATTTTATATCTTACTGTTCTTTCCTTTTTATTTATATATACATATATATATATATATATATATATATATATATATATATATATGAGATACATACATCGATAGGTAGTTAGAACGTACTACCACAAATCTCAGTGAAGTTTGATCAAATTGAAATTCGAAGAAGACGGTGAAAACCACTTATTAATGCAATATGATTCACTCTAATAAAAAGCATTTATTGTTCTGTATTCAATTGTTGCTCTTTGAATATGACCACGTGGCTATTTATAAATCTAGGTACAGCCGCTTTACCTCTGTACATAATTTGGTTGGTGATCTTTCAGAATTCGCCGGACACAATTTGTTTCTTCTTAAACTTGGCTTGAACTGCTTGTGCGCAGACGCACTTGACGTTTCTCGAATTTTTTCGGCAGTGATTCCGTGCAGTACTGGATGTAGTCAGAGACAAATTACATCTACCATCGGTAGATATTAATTCTGGTCAGTTATGGAAGCAGCGCATTCAGAGGTAAATCAGAGCTGATTGTTTGGTTTTTGCTAGAAATTTTTGGGGGGCGTATAAAACTCTACATTCTAGAAAGGAGCCATTCTATACCGTCTTCCGTTTCTAACCAATACCTGAATTAAAGATCAGCCTTGAGTCGCTCTTAGGTGAAGGTAAGTAAACAAAAAGAAAACTATAAAAAATGTTAGTTATGTTAGTCATATTATTAAGTCCAAAGACAGAAAACGGAAATTTTATTAACGGTCGGTGTGGAAACTTAAAGTTTATTCTTCGTATTTTGTCTTTAAATTTTCGTTCGACAAACCAAGCAAAAACGATTTGCTTTCCTTAAGAGAATCTCTTTTCCCAAGAAAAAATAAGATTAGACATAACTCTGACATTTCTTCGCAATGTTTGAGTCGAATTCCATTACGATGCCAAGTTTGCTTAAAGAATTTTCTTTTCTTTCCTTTGCTAATGCGAAGCGGTCATTAATCTCTGGAGATTAAATTGTGTTTATCAAGTCCCTTTATTATATATATATATATATATATATATATATATATATATATATATATATATATATATATATATATATATATATATAGTGGTTGCCAACTCATGTCCGAGTACGGCCATTACTACATATCTTTTGGAGAATATCTACTGATGGGCTGGACGAATGTGGCTCTTTAGCCGAGCAAGGGACCTGAATACTCTGGCACGAACAGGGAACTTAAGAGGATGTAATAGCGGGTGTTACATTATCATCCAATTTAAACCGCTTCTGA
Organism: Acanthosepion esculentum; assembly: GCA_964036315.1. Lineage (NCBI taxonomy): Eukaryota > Metazoa > Mollusca > Cephalopoda > Sepiida > Sepiidae > Acanthosepion > Acanthosepion esculentum. Next base: position 10,901,272 of record OZ038494.1, on the reverse strand, counting down.
ACTTGCATGTCATATCGTAAATATCAAATTTCATTTTGCTGGACGTCTACGGCTTTATAGTCAATTGTCACCCTCCGTCGGTGCGCTCTCAAGTAATTCCTTAGATCAGCCATCGGCAAACACACTCTATCACAATGTGTACACGTCAGATCGAGCTATATAAACATATATATATATATATATATATATATATATATATATATGGAAGAGGTTATAGTTGTTCCAACGAGAGAAAGGTGTATATTTTAAAAAGAAGAGAGAAATCGAAAACGTTTTAGGTTGGATTTATATATTATATTTTATGATTTATTATATATATATATATATATATATATATATATATATATATATATATATATATATATATATATATATATATATATATATATATATATATATATATATATATATATATGATGGTTCCGAAATAGGATACAGGTTCGATTCCTGTCGGAGAGCGAAAATTTTCTATGAAAATTTCTCGGACATTCAGGCCGGTAAATGTTATTTAATACTGTTTATTATAAAACAGAGCATTTGCTTAAATACTTGTATCTATAAAAAGAACGTTAAACATAATATAAATGTCTATATATATATATATATATATATATATATATATATATATATATATATATATATATGAGGGAGAGATCCGTCTCAGCCTTCCATTAACATACATACCTCCAGGAAAGTAACTCGATGCCCCGGGCTAACGTTCTCAGTTGACAATGAAGTGGACAGACTATACTGAATCCATTACTAGGTGAGCTGATATGAAGGTTTGTTCACTGTGTGGTGCGAGAAAATTTTTGACACAGAATCTATCTTACATATTTATTAATCTGCTCTTCGTCCATACTTAGAATATTGCTGTCGCATAGTGTCCGGTAACCCCTGCTATTTAACTGGAGCTCCTTGATAAAATTCAAAGAACAATAAGCAATATTATCGGTCCTGATCTGGCGCCTCGGCTTCAGTCACCCCCCCCCCGCCGCTGTAAGGTTACCTCTCTGTGTCTTTTCTAAAAATACTTTCATACTAATTGTTCGGATGTGTTCTTCGCTATAATATCTAGATTTTATTAACTTAAGCGCAGCACTCGACTGGCGTCGAGATCTCATCGATTTACTGTTAAGCTGGCTAGTTGTAACCGTATATTCTTTGCTAACAGTTTTCTTTTCTCACACTTCTCGTTTGTGGAACTCTCTTCTGTTCTGACTACATGTTTTACAGACGACTTTAATCTGCTTAAAATCAAACGCAATGTCAATGGCTATCTGCTGTCCTCCCGATTACTCTTTTCTCGTCCCGTTCATGATTAATGTTTCTGTTCCTAATTCTTTCACACTAACCCCTTGTGTTTTAGTGTCTTTTATGCCTTGTATGTGGGGAAACACACAAACACACACACATATATATATATATGTTATAATTTTTTCATATAGGCAAAAACAATTTACTCACTACAAAGATGCCACTTCGTTTCAGTGCATTTAATTGCATTTCGACAGTCAATTTTAATACTGAATGAAATAAAATGCATGAATATGAAAAAAATATTAAATATTTATAGGACGTTAAACCGTGAGTACATTTTTTGGACACCATGTGTGTGTGTATATATATATATATATATATATATATATATATATACATATATATATATGTCATCCACAGACAGACTGTTTCGCAGCGTATCAGTGCGGATAGACGTCCGGTTTCCTCTAGCTAGGATCGAAACCCGACTGAATTGGCGTCAGTTGGAACTTCAACCACTAAGCCGTCGGCGCACGGCAGGGAAGAAGGCGAATTTTAGCGTGTTTATTTTTAGATTTAGATAAACAGAGTGACTGACAGTGATGGGTTAATTAATAAAACAAGGACAAACGAAACGGTAGCCATATAATCAGTAATAGAAAAATATTAAATATTAATTATTAAACTTATTACAGAAATGAAACTCGGAGAGAAAGGTTTTAAGATTGGAAGTTTCGGATACACCTTTGTCCTTCTTCAACGGACCGAGGAATAAACAGAGAAATTGGAATTACTCACCGACTGATGTTTTTGTAGATGCGGTATTTCCAGTGGAAATCGTATTGTTAGCAAAAAACCGACCTCTGCCTGATTCCTCTATATGCGAATCTGTTTAATAAAATAATCTTAAATTTAAAATTTTTGTCGGTTAGGCAGGTTTGTTATTACTAGTGTGTGTCGTGGTTGGGGGCAGTGAGATTGCATACATAGATGAAGAGAGTCATAGGTTGGTGATGGGGAAAGACGTCTCGCTCGTCGCAAGTTGTCGGGCCATGTTGTCAAGTTTTTTAATATATGATTAAAACGAAATTTCTCTGTCGCTGCACACTTCAAGGTTTCAACAACATTCATGACACCAGGTGCGTGCTTTTAGCGACGTCATTCAACAGACAACAAGAAAGACGCAGATCGGTGTTAAAATATATTTTCAAAATAAAATCACACATTCCGTTTGTTTACGTCTTCATTTTTCAGCTGTAGTTTTTTCATCCACTTGTAAATGTTTTTCATCAATATTAAATTTTTTGTCGAAATTAAATTAAATTGTTTATGGTTTATATAGAAGTTGTTATGTTTAATAACTTTTAATAATTTAGTTTGATTATTAAAAGATAAATTAAATTATTAAACAATCAATATTAACTTTTAATAATCAAATTGATTTATTAAGTAAGAAGAATAAAATAATGGGTCGATGCCGCCATATTAACAAATATTTTGTTACTTTAATAATAATATAACATAATAAATCAAATACAATATTATAATTTAATTAATAATAGAAATTAACAAATATTAAAATTTAATTAATAATATAAATTAACATAATAATTTTTATATAAACCATTAAAAAAACATTAATTTAATTTAGAGGAAAAATTTAACTTCGAAAAGTTTGAATATATTGTCATAATTTTAAAGTTACCTTTGTTACATTTGTGGATGTGTTGTGACACAGAGAGTTCTGTTTTTCCGGTAATTTAATATTGCTTTTGTGTAGGGCGACTGTGTTGTTTAGTGCTTGAGTAATATCTATATAGGGTTTGTTGAATTGTGTTCACCTGACAGCATAAGTTATATTTTCGGAGTCACAGTTTAAGAGCCACATTCGTTCAGCACATCAGTAGATATTCTCCAAAAGATATGTAGTAATGGCATTTTAAAATAATTTCACTCCAAGTAAGGCACTCTGACGCAAATGGTTACAGAGTGTAAGAGAATATGAGAAAAATAGAACATTTTTAAGGAAAGAGAACAATAAAAGAACAGGATTTACACAGAGGGATGATACCGATTGACATTGTATTTAATTTTTTTGGTTACCAAAATTGACTGGGAAGCAACACGGCGGAAAAGAGTTCCACAAGCGAGCAGTGCGAGAGAGGAAAACGTTAGCATAGAACTTACGGTTACATCTTGCAATTTCAACTATAAAATAATGGGATCTTGCCGACAATCTAGTACTGCACTTAAATACATAAAGTCATAGGTATCATCAAAGTACGTTTATCAGAACAAATACCAAGAGTAGCAGACTATTATATTTATGGGGAAGTGTATTTCTGCTCTGTATTCCTCAGATTGACTTCAGGGATCAGATACAGGAGAAAAATAATGAAGTCGATTTTGATTGGATGAACAAGCGTGGGAATGATAGATAGAGAAACATTTTTTTCAGGTAGTTGTTTCTTACACGGCAAGCAATATAGACATGTTGTCTTATAAAAATATCATAGGGAATTTACGTTACGGCGTTGGGAAAGTGAGTGAAGCCGAGATGCCAGGTCAGGACCAATAATATTACTGACTATTCTTTGGATTTTATTAAGAATCTCTAAATATATAGCAGCAGCATCAGACCAGATGTAACAGGAATATTTAAAGCGAGGACAAATGGTAGGCTTATAGATATGTAAGGCTGTTTGATTTTTCTGTTTAACGGCATATCAAGTGGGTCATTTAATGGTTAAATCTTTTTGTGAGCTTGGAAGTAAGAAAATATGTTATGTTATTCTGCTTTCACAATTGAATGCATGGTAGAGGATACTCAGATTTTGTGTATAGACATGTTTGTGTGGGCATGATTACTATAGGCGGTGATATATTTTTTTACGTTGTAATTTTGTTGATGTTTTCTTTTTTTAATAAAGTTTGATTTAAGAAATTCTAGGATATTATATGGATTCATGTGAAACTTCCTTCATGTAGGGTGTCTGGTAGTATTTTAAACAGATTTGGCGAAAGCGCTACAATTTATTAGTATGTACGTATTGTTGGTAATTTTACTATAAAGAGGTATTGTTGGTAATTTTTATATAAAAATATACTGCCGGTATCTTTAATACGAAAAGTGTATTTTTATACTTTCATAGTGTTTCGTATGAGGGTTCACTATTTACCCATAGCAGGGAGCCTATCAATTGCTGCCACCCTGGGTCAGGGTGAATCTGGGAACAAAATCAATTAAAAGGGGGTTCCACCCTCTTCAAAAATTCCAGTTATACGATTAAAGCCCTTGCTGCCGGATGTAGTTTATCGTCATACCCAGGACTAATATGTGAAGGTGAGTGATTCTGGCTAGAAATATTGTCTTGCGCGTCATACTGAATCAACTTTCACTAAGTTAAGTAATTTAAATAGTAACTACTTATCCTAGAAATGCCGACAAAACATTTCAGCAGATATCTTTTAAAAAGAAGCACTATGTGGAACAATCTTGGAATCATAACGAAATCAAGAACATGTTTTCTTCACATTTTTTAATCAAATGTGAAGATCGACAGAATTTCTTTTCGTATTCCTCAAACAAAATGTCGTCATCAGTGTCCAAATTGAAGAAAGAAGAAGTCTGATAAAAAAAATATCGGGTCTGTTGCTATGGTAATGGATCTAAAGTACGCCTAGCACAGACTGACCTTGAAAGTGCGTCGAGTGTGATTACCAAACCAATGAACTTCCATCAATGAACACAGCTTGTGAAGCAGATTTTCTCTAAGGACATTACCTCCCCAGCTCTCACAACAGCCATATTCCAAAGATCTGTCTCTTTCAAACTGTCTTCTTCTTGAAAATCAAATCCCATTTGAAAGGAACAAGATTTCGAGGCGTCGAGGAAATCCACGAGAATGTGACGAGGCACTATTCGGTATCCCCCAAAAGGTGTTCCAGGAAGGCTTCACTCAATGGCAACAACGCTAAATAAAGTGTATATCTTCAGAATGGGACTGCTTCGAAGGTGAATACATGCCGATTTGATATGTGTTCTAGTTTTCTTACCACGAGTATTGATAATTTTAAGCACACACATAATCTAATGTTAATGGCAAGATTAATCGTTTCCATTGCAGAGTGGAAAATAATTCGTCGCCTACAAGAATGCGGTGATGTTTTCGGACTTTATCTATAGTGAAACGTGAAGACTGTGTAGCTACAGACCTGATATGACAGCAGTGGTCAATTTTCGGCCTTATCTGACTCTTGTAAAGATAGAGGATAACAGGAGGAGTCAGGTACTTACTGAAAGCGTTACAGGGAAGCGACGATTTTTCCAGCGTTTTTAGCGATCGATCATATGTGCCAATTCCACTTGAAATATGGGTGTTGAATCCCATTTCAAAATTGTAGAAAAATACTGATAGATTTATTTTTATCGGACCCCACTGTTTTATTATAAGTCTAATCAATTCTTGTTTGCTAACTAGACTTTCAGTGAATCTTTGACCAGGGTGTTTGTTCGATTGTTTGTCACGCAAACTGAAATTCTCACACTTAATTCTTTACTCACATATTTCGCATACGTACTCGAGTATACAATATTACAAAAATGATGTTTAGCGATATTGGCACGTAAAACAAAACGTGCATGTTAATTTCCTGACTTCTTTCTTGAGGTCTATGAATACAATTATACACACAGTGAAAACAATATAGACCTGTTTCACATACATCTGCACACACGTAGATGTTTCATATTCACGCTATATGAACAAAATTTATTCGGTTGTACTGTAAAAATTATACACATAATATTTTGTGCGGAGTTGTTTGCAAAAAATCTGTGAAATTCATTTCTTTCACTTTGAAAGAAAAATAATACTCAAATAAATAAAAATTATTGAAACTTGTAGATCCGTGTTTGAAGATTAATCTAATTATTCGATTATACACGCATGTACAACTATATGGGTTGAGTTTAATTCCCAGTAAGCGCTCAATGTATGAATCTTCTGTAAGGGAGCATCCGTTCATCGCATTTGGTGAACGTTCTGGGCCCGAGCGGCGATGATGGAAGGTCACTAATTTGATTTTTGAGACACTGAATGCGACCGGCCAGTTTTACACTACTGCGCTGCTAGATCTAGGTCAGAGGAAAGATCACCTGCCAAGCTGTAGTTATCTAGAGTTTTGGAGGTGAACCTGTTGTATCATCAACATAGATGTTCAGAAATGATCGGAGCTATACTATTAAGCAGATAATGTATGTATAGGAGTAAGAGCGGTGGACGGAAAACCGTGGGGGACACCCGCGTTGATCACCTAGGACTCTGAGAACTGACCATTAAATAATACTTTCAAGGACTGAGCATTTAAGAAGGACTCTATAGCTAGAGATCTTGAGCAGTAACCTTATGCCATACCTTTTCAAAGTGAACATTGGATTCAACACTTAGAGGCCTGATGATTGCGTCTAGCATGAAACAGACTGTCGACTCTAAGTGTTGACTTCAATGTTCATTTTTATATTTACACGCGCTCTATCAGATATTGAGCACTTTAGCCCATAAATATAGTACACTTTAAGACTATATTTCTTCATATATATATATATATATGTATATATGTATATATATATATATATATATATATATATATATATATATATATATATATATATATTTATAACAAACTGACACACACTGGGTGCGATGAATAAATTGTCGTCTAAATTAAGCAAACATGAAAACAACAATGACATTTCATTTTAACAGATATATATATATTTATATATATATATATAGCAAAATTGCACAAAATATATTGAAATACTAAAGAATAAATTTAAATATATATATATATATATATACATATATATATACATATACATATATATATATATATATATATATATATATATATATATATATATATATATATATATATGTATATGGTTTGTCACCTTTATTAATACAGTCGTTGCATAGCAAATGTGCAAAGTGCCTCAATATTCCTCTACTTAGATCGAACTTGGGTAAGTTGCAGAACCTCGAACCAGATGGTGTTACTGTTTCACAGTTCTTCTTTAACTGCAGTACGCCATGTCAATTTTGAACGACCCCTTGCTCTGTTGTAGCCTTGAGCTATCCAGGTTAGATCAAGTTTGGCTGGCCGATCGACATTTAATAGCCGGACACGACCGGTGATCTGCATCCGCATATCTACAACCATTACACTAAGATTTACAGAATTTGAATCTCTTGGCATTTTCTAGTTTCTTTCCAAGACACCTTTAGAATTGTACGAGGACATTTTAAATCGATCAAATGCAACAGTTCGTTAACTTTGTAATGGAATTCCAAGTTTCACCTGCATATCAGTCAGAGATAATATTATTTGAAATCAGATTTTATGAAGTATTTTAAAGACAACATTAAATTTTAAAATACGCTATTTATATTCTTACACATACACACACGCATACACACTCACGCACACACAAACACATATATATAATTATTTATTCGAAAATTATAACATAAATATGTTAAAAGATCACTAGAAAAATAGCCATTTTGTTTCAACACTTCTGGTGTCTTATCAAGTGATGATGTTGAATGTAGAATAAAGGGTTTTAAAAGGTTCAAATCAATCAAACATCCCTCGCTAGGGGAAACGCTGATACATAAGCTGAAATGACCAGTCAAAAAACACGTATATGAGAATTCAAAAAACTTGACAACGGACTTTAACGTTATAATAATTATTTAATGCTTTAATGTTAGGGTTAGACTAAAACCGAATTCGTTCTAACTAATAAATATTGAATTATACTATATAATTAAAAATTACCAATTTTAAATTTTAAGTTTAAAATTATGAAGTTATTTGAAGAAGAAATATATATATATATATATATATATATATATATATATATATATATATATATATATATATATATATATATATATGTAAAAGTGAACATAGAAGTCAACACTTAGAGCCTCTAAGTGTTGACTTCTATGTTCACTTTTATATTTACACACGCTATATATTGAGCACTTTACCCCATAAATATAGCACATCTTAAGACTATATTTCTTCATATATATATATATATATATATATATATATATATATATATATATATATATATATATATATATATTTCTTCTTTAAATAACTTTATAATTTTCTGCATTCTCGAAGCCATATATACAGTGTACGATGGATAAATTGTCGTCTAAATGACGCAAAAATGAAAATAACACTGATATTTGATTTTAACAGATATATTTATCAAAATTACGTAAAATTATCCTGAAATACTAAAGCGTAAATTTATTCTATAACCGCCACCCCCGGCTTCAACCCAGACGTTTTCGAATCTCCTGCAACTCTTCTGGACGGTTTCCTTGTTTAATTTGGTGAATGCTGTCATAATCATTGCCTTTAGTTCATCTTTTGGTGTTACAACGAGTATTGTTGGTCTCTCGCTCAACTGCACTGCACAAAAAATAATCAAGAGGTTTCACTTTGTTGACGTAGGTGGCCAGATTTAATGGGTGATGTGGTCGCAGAAATTGTCTGCCAGTCATGACTGCGTTCCTCTGTTTGTGTGGCATGGTGCAGAGTCTTGTCGCCTGATAGAGGGACTTCCAGCAGCCACCCATTTGACACGGGGCAGCACAACCTCCCTAAAACACCTTGATGTAATCCTTCGTGTTGAGTCTGAGGCGCTCATCAAAAAAATTCTTTAGTGCTTTTCTTATCAGAAAAATCAGTGTGAGTTTACCGAGCCGCCGTACCTTCGTAATCACCATTAGACTCATCCGACTCTTTTCGAATCCTCTACACTCTCCTCAAATTTACTCTTAAACACTCTGAAAATGTTCGTATTGGGTCTTCGGGTGCGAATGCCAAGCAGTACAGCATGCCGTTTACAAATTTCTTGCGCAGTGAATTGCGTTATGATGCTCTTTTTTCACTGACAGTGCCCAACTGACGCTACTATACTATGCAGTCGACAAAATCAGAATCAAACAACACGCATGCGCGAAATTAAAAATATAAAATGGCGACACTTTACCCATCGCACCCTTTTTATATACATATATATTTATGCATTTTCTATTTATTTTCTATTTATGTATATACTTCTATCTGGAGTTTGGTTTGGGATGCGAATAGATTGCGTCTATGTATTTCAATTTCTCACACGGCTATCAATTACGTTAACAAATGGAAATCTAGAACGTAATATTTTCGTAAATAAAGACCTGCTTTATCTATTAGTACCAGGGATGAAACCCTACCTGACTGACCGTGTCTTCAGGGTTGCAATCGTACTCACCATGTTGGCCAACTGCTGGTTGCTGAGGCTATATAATCAATAGTTGGAGCTTTATTGAATTAAGCATCTTCTTTCTACTCGACCGATTGCTATAGGTAGCTATAGGACCCAGTTTGTATCTATAGATAGCATATAAATCCAGACGATATTTTCTCAGAACACTAGACGACCTTGGTAGCGATCACCGTAATTAAATTCGATTTTGAAAGACGGGAAGCAATTTACGCGTCGAATATGTTTGTCTAAGGGCTTATTTCTCGGCTGACGTTTGAATGAAATAACATTAAAAAATGGATATGAAAAACGTTCAAGGCTTATAATCATTATTTTCATTTTCTTTGTCCAAAGAATCTGAGGCAAACTCCGTACGTTGAAAGTGCAATTCGCAACTGTCGGCTATCGGGAATTGTGTAACTAGACAAGTTGAATACACATTTGCTCAAGGCTAAGAATGTTATTAAACTAGCTTATATTGATATCAGACGCGGCTTAAATAGGAGGAGGTCGTTACTGAAAATCAGTGTATGTCGCAGAGATTATCAACTCAGAGAAGCAAGTGACAAAGCGAACAGATAAGCAGCTTTTGTACAGCTTTCGTCTTTGAAATTCTGAGATAAGATTATTATTATTATTATTACTATTATTATTTTCATTATTATTATTTCCCTTCATTTCTGTTGTATACACATTTCCTTCCGGGTCCCAACCAGAGACCTAAAGTCAGAAATGCGATCATAACATTTTCACTGATGATTTTGTAAAAAAATAATAATCTTAAACTCACACACGTTTTACATAAAGTTCTTCATAATGTGTGAGTTGTACTTGTGAGTACAAGATATTGTTTTTCTTTAAGGGATAGGCCATCACGGATCTATTTAGTGAGTCTATCGGAAAAAATTCAAATTAATCTGAATGCTCCAACTACAACTGGAACTACTGATGTCCTCATTTGCAATATACAGGATGTCCATTCGTTCGTGTGCACTTTAAAAAAATTATAACTTTATTTGTATTTGCGATAGTAATAATCTGTAAAAAATGTTATAAAGTTTAATGTACCTAGTTTTAAGTATAGCTAAAATAACTAATGTGATTTCAGGCATTACTGTAAATCAGTTGGCAAATGTTTTCCGTGAACTGCAAAATCGTATTACCCTTTGTATTGCTAATGACGGAAGACATGGGGAAACTTAAATAAAATTTCAATAAAAACTTAAAAAATATAGATTTACTTCTTTCTAATCTTTTTTACAAATTATTTCTATCGCAAATACAAATAAAGTTATAAATTTTTTAAAGTGCACACAAACTTTATGGACACCCTGTATTTTAGATTTCCAATTCAAGATCCTTGTATTTTTATAGTTTTTTGGAAGATCTTCAAAGATATATTACAATCTGCAGCGACTACCATGTCAATAAGAACGCACATTCTGTTTTGTGGTTTTTGATGACTATGTCCGAGCGATTACCTTTGTCTGTGTGTATTGTAACGTCCCATAAAATTGTTACAGGTCCTATCTTTGTAACAGGATCTGTTTATTATTATTATTATTATTATTATTATTATTATTATTATTATTATTATTATTATTATTATTAGATCTATCTTACAAAGCTTATATCTAATAGATTTTTAATTTCTTATACGGAGTTTTGTTTTTCACATTTTAATCATTTCACGCGAAATCAAGGCAAGGCAATAAAGCCACTAAGTCGCAAGAGGGCTACTGAGTGCGAGTGAATATGAGAAAAATATTATTAAGACGAGAGAAGAATAAAAAAGTTATCTTTTCCACCGTTGTCTAAAATAGAAATATGATTCTTTTTTTCAACTTGTATTATCCGATATAATAGTCTTCGAATTATTTACATTATTCGGACTATTGTCCTCATCTTTGTCGCCATATGTATTACAACGTTTCGGCCGTTGTACGCTCCGGCCTTTTTCAGCTGGTTGGAAAGTCGAACTGAACATTATCAGTTATCTCCTGTGAATTTTCCCTCTGAAAGGTCTCCACTGCCTTAACCGGGTATTGAACTCACACTCTTTGGGTCCTGTCACTGGATCTAACCAACGCCTTTATCCACTGTGCCATGTGTCCTTGAGGAGATAACTGATAACTGACATCCATTGAACATGGCACGTGGAACTAGAACAGTCTACCCCAGTGAGCGAAATAAAGGGTTCAGCTTGATATTCCAACCACCTGAAGAAGGCCGGAGCGTACAACGGCCGAAACGTTGTAATAAATATGTCGACAAAGATGAGGACAATAGTCCGAATAATGTAAATAGTGTACATAATACCTCATCTCAGAATATAGACAGATACTGAAAGGCCGAAACGTTGTAATAAATATGTCGACAAAGATGAGGACAATAGTCCGAATAATGTAAATAATGTACATAATACCTCTCCTCAGAAATATAGACAGTCTTCGAATTGATGAAATGAATGATGATGCATGTGAACTCTCTTGTGAAACATACGGTCATAGACTTAGTACGATTGGCATTGCTGCTCTAGTTTTTGTACGAAGTGGAGTCGCCAGCCCCAAGCCCAACATATTTTGGGTTTATAGTTCTCTTATAACTAGTTGCCAACCCAAGCTCTAAAGTTGGACAATAAATCCTTATTTGAAGTGATAAGAGCTGGAATCATACCTGAATGGAAGGCAAGAAGCAGTAGAGATTTCCACAAACCAGAAGAGAATGTTAGCACGGAACTTACGGTTCCTTCTAGCCAGCTCGACTCTAAATTGATATCTTGCCCCTAAGCCAGCAATGCGGTTAAATTCATAGACCTAGGCATCATAGAGTAGAGTTCATTAGAACGTTTGCCATGAAAGTATTTATAGTATTTATAGAAAAGGCGTAGGAAAGATACATTAGGACGGTGAAAAAACGACTGATGCCGAGATGCCAGGCCCGGACCAACAACGTTGGAAATTCTTCTTTGTATTTTGTCAAGAATCTATATTGTAGGAGGACCGGACCAACTGTGCCAGCAACATTCTAAGCATAGACGAATGGTAGAGTAATAAATATGTAAGATAGATTATGGGGAAAAGAATTGTCCAGCATGACACAGTAAAGCAACCTTCCTAGCAGCAGACCAATTCGATATGATCTTTCCACTTCATAATATTAGAAATCGTTAGAAGGCGCAACGCGTCACTCTCCTGAAGGCTAGCATCAGCCATATGGATAGAAGGCGAAAAGGACTCTCTCAAATGATTAATAGAGATCAGTTTCGTTTTGGAGGCGGTAAAACTAACAAGCCATTCCTTAACAACAGAATGTAGGTCATTGTTTTTATCCTTTGCAAATTTGACCTTAACGAACCGATTAGATTTAATCTTAAAACAGGGAAAAATGGCTGTGGTATCAGCATAGATACTGACTTTAAAAGTGAGGTCACCAGGCACGTCGTTGATGGAAATTAGGAACAATATACCTGCAACGTTTGCATTAATACAAAATAGTCTAGATGAGTGGCTGTTCAAGACAACTTCCTTTTCACGATTCGATAAGACAGACTGAATCAGTTCATAAATCCGTCAAAAGATACCATCGTAATAGTTTATAAAATACTAGCCGAGTTACCCGCGCGTGTCATACATTTGTTGTAAGAAAATGATGACTGATTTTAAATCTTTATAAAAATTTGTGGCGAAAAATGACGCATTTCAATATTACCCAATGATCTAGCCGAAATTACCTCCATCATCTGGTTTTCTCCTTCTATCTTTTGGATAGGAGTTATTCCCTTGTTCAAATTCAAATTTAAATTAAATAAAAGGGAAAACATATTCAGTGGGGGTTTGTACAACCCCCTCCCTCGGGACCCAGTCTGATCAAAATGAAATATAATTATACAGGTATCCTGGGAAATGCAGTTTCAGAATATATATAGTTATAGGAGTCTATCTCCAAAACCCTAGGAGGAATTCGATAATAAACAGACAGACACAGATTTCAACTTCATATATATGGATTCCTGTTTTTTTTCCATTAACAGTCAAATGACCTGATTTGTTTACATTCATTTTCTTTCTTCCTACTATTGACTCGGTGGGTGTGGCAAGAAAGACGAATTCTAATCTGTAATTAAAAGGAAATGTACAAAATCTTATACTGATTTTACTGAAAGGCATTCGAATTAATGCAAGATGTCTTTCTTTCTTTGTAAACGCTTTTAAACAAATGCACAGGTCCATTGACTTAATTCTTACTACTAAAAAGTCGGGCGTCTACTCAAATACGTGTATCAAATAAATATAACAATAAATTATTATTATTATTATTAATAATAATAATAATAATAATAATATATATATATATATATATATATATATATATATATATATATATATATATATATATATATATATATGTCATTCACAGACAGTACTGTTTCGCTGTATCACAGCTCCTCAGTGCGACTAGACTTCCGAATGCCTCAAGCCAGGATAGAAACACAACTAATTTTGTGTCAGCCAGAGCTATCTTCACTCGGTAGAGTTACACAACTAAATCTAGCGGATTGTTTTTACAAATGTAAACAAATACCAATCAGCCAAATTGCTCCATTCATTTTACTGAAGAGCTTTGCATTAGTGCAGATGGCTGTTATATATATATATATATATATATATATATATATATATATATATATATATATATATATATATATAAACTGATTTAAAAATATGGTTTCATCGCTACACAAGAAATACCATGTTTCAAAAACAGAAACTAAAAATTTACAATTCAATTATATAATTAAATCAAAAGCATTAGTTCTGTTTCGTCTTCAAGCGAATTTTGGAATAACTTATTTTGAAATTTACTGAGTTTTAATAGCATATACATTCATAATTTTTGTTTCCAAGGTTTACAGAGAAATCCAATCATTTAGACAGGGGCGGTAGCGTGTTCATTTTTATTTACTATTGTTTTAATCGAATGCACAGGTCCATTGACCTAATTCGTACTACTAAAAAGTCGGGCGTCTACTCAAATACGTGTATCAAATAAATATAACAATAAATTAATAATAATAATAATAATAATAATAATAATAATAATATATATATATATATATATATATATATATATATATATATATATATATTAATACAATTTTTATGTTTATAAGTTCTTTTTATAAATATAAATATTTTAGTAAATGCTCTGTTTTATAATAAAGAGTATTAACGACATTTACCGGCCTGAATAGAAAATATGCGATTGAGCCGCAGAAGAGCAAGGTCGATTTTACTGTTTTTAAAACAAAACGCTCCTCTGTGGCTCAATCGGTAAAGCACGTCAGGCTATATGACGTTTCCGTATAGGATAGAGGTTCGATTCCTGTCGGAGTTCGCATATTTTCTATGACAATTTCTCGGACATTCAGACCGGTAAATGTCGCTAATAAATGCACCCCTACCCTCCCTAAACTTAACTTCTGTTTCGATCGTAACTCATAATTGATACAACAAGAGTTAATAAAAATGAACACGCTAGCGCCCCTGCCTGAATGATTGGATTTCTCTGTATCCTTGGAAACAGGAAATTGCGAATTTATATGTGCACTTAAAACTTAGTAAATTTAAAAGGAAATCATTCCAAAATTCGCTTGAAGATGAAACAGAACTAATGCTTTTAATTTAATTATATAATTAAATTTGAAGTTTTTAGCTTCAGTTTTTGAAACACGGTTATAACTGTCTAGCAAGAAACATTATTTTAAATCAGTTAATTTATAATATTTATGCTCTGTAAAGATACACTGAGCACTATTTTGTAAAAATAAAAAATATCAATAAGAACACCGGATTATATATCTTACTGTTCTTTCTTTATATATATATATATATATATATATATATATATATATATATATATATATATATATATATATATACATGATAATTGCTAGTTCACTGAAGGACAAATGATTTTTGTGTTTGTGAGACAGACAGACAGAGAAAAGAGCGCCGAAACTGTATTGGTGAGATGACTGTTGCAATGGCACAAGATTACAAGAGGAAGTTTTTCACTGATGATAAAAATGAGTATATCAATGAATGGTCGGCTAGACTATCAATCATACCAAAGGGGTACAAAGAGAACAAAAAAAAAGAAAGAACAAAGATGAAAAAGAGTGTGAAAAACAATGAAAGTAAGCAATATGCAAGAAAAAAAAAGAAAGAAAGAATGAAAGAAAACTGAAAAAGAAAATGAAAAACAATGAAAGTCAGCAATATGAAAGAAAAAGAACGAACGAAAGAAAAAAAAACGAAAAAGAATGTGAAAAACAATGAAAGTAAGCAATATGAAAGAAAAAGAAAGAAAAATGAAAACGAAAGCGAAAAACAATAAAAGCGAGCAATATGCAAGAAAAAGAACGAAAAAAAGTAAAATGAAAAAGAAAGTTAAAAACAATGAAAGTAAGCAATATGCAAGAAAAAGAACGAAACAAAGAAAGAGAAATGAAAAAGAATGTGAAAAACAATGAAAGTAAGCAATATGAAAGAAAAAGAACGAAAGAAAGAAAGAAAAATGAAAAACAATGTGAAAAACAATGGGTGCTTAGATGTGTAGGTTATGTCGTCAGTGGGATCTCTGAGGATAAGTTAGTCTTACATTTTTTCGTCTTTTGCAAGAATGGGTGTAACCCAATTCAGTCTCCTAAGACATATATATATATATATATATATATATATATATATATATATATATATATATATATATAAAAGGAAGAGGTTATAGTGTTTCCAACGAAAGAAAAGTGTGCATATTAAAAAGAAGAGAGAAACCGCAAACGATTTTAGTTTTAATGTGGATTTAAAAAAAATTAAATTATCCTTCATTTTACATAAATTTGCTACACGGGTTTCCGGTCTCGTGATCTTCATCAGGCAAAGAGTGGACATTTCCACATATTATTAAAAGGAATTAATTTTTCTTAGGTTTTCGATGTTAAATATTCTCGATATTAGACATTCTCTTTTTGTGTTAGTATCCCAAATGTCTTCCTTGTACTGGCAGTGAAAAATTATGTATACATAAATAAATTCTTGGATAAATGGAAATAGAAAGAGATCATTTTAAAGTCGTAATTTTTGGACACACCAGTGTCCTTTTACAATGCGATATAAACAAAGGAGTAGGACTTACAATTGTGGGGAATGTTGTTGTTGCTGTTCAGAAGACCCGCAGTGGGAAATATACTCACTGAGTAAACTCAAATCCCAGTTTAATCCCTCAATATGTAATTTTATTTTGAAAATAAAGACGCTAAAAGCACACATCTGATGTCATCAGTGTTATGGAACGGTTGGTTGAATTGTGCAGTGACAGGAAAATTGTTGTTATCTTTGATGAGGTTTTAATGGTTATTCAATCGAAGACAGAATTCTGTGCCTGTTTCATCAACATAATTCCCTTTTTTTTCATTTGTTTCAGAAAAGTAAATATATAAGATGTGAACTGTCACAAGTCAGAGTCGGTAGTTTAAATATTGTGTTTGTCGAGGGTGTAAAGATGCTATTAGTGATGATATGTTTACAGACTTGGCATCGGGATTTATTGCATGTGATATTCTTTTGATGAGATTGTGGATTATGTATACCAGATAGTGTTAGGAGTAGGAGTGTGTGTAGTTTTGGGGGCTGGCTCCTAGTGTGAGTGGGTTCTCGCTGCATATCTTTAATTCTTTGGTCGAATTAAAAATACTGGAAATCTTTTGTTAAGATATTGGAAAGTTAGCGAATATTTTCATTAAAATAAAAAAAAAAACATGGGAATTCTGGAATTATTTTTTTGTTTCATAGGTTTGAAGAATATTTCTGTTTTGTTTGAAAGCCTTAGGGATTGATTTTTTAATAGTTTTAAGTGGGCCATTCCTATTGAGAAATTAACTGAACAGTTTTCCTACGTGTTTTTTGTAATCCCCACTTTGTGAACAGATACGTTATATGCGTAAGCATTTACTATAGATTATTGAATTTTTAGGTTGGTGGGGTGGCAGCTATTACAATTTACGTAGCAATAAACATCTGTGGGTGTAGTGTGTTCATAACTTTAATTTTACTAATGCCACCGTAATTAAAATACAACATAATTCTTTAAGGAAAAAATACATTGAAAACTTAATAATATTATTACTAACTTTAAGCGCCTAAAACATCTTTCTTTGAATGCATTCTTAAAGAATCTAACTTATCTAATACAAAGAATTCATGTTTAAAGAGACCAGGTATGATTTGGAATCATGTGACACCCCTTGCGCGGGCTGAGCGCACAGATCTCTTACTAGACAAACATACATACACAATTTTATGCGTAAACATTGGCTGTAGATTATTGATCTTTTTTAGGTTGATGCGTTGGCAGATATTAAAATTTAGGTAGCAACAACCATATGTGAGTGTTGTGTATAGTGTACTGGGAATGGTTTTATGTTAGTGATGTGCCATATATTGAAATTTATGTAGCAATTTTCCCAATTTAACACAAATCTATGGGATTTAAATTGTTCGAAATGTCAATAATTTATAACCCGGTCGGGATTATATATCCAAATTTATAACCTACAGTAGACATGGAGAACGAATGGATAAAAAAAAACAAACAATTCTTTCATTCATTTTCTATCTATTCTAAAGGATTTTTATTGCTAAACTCGGACACTTAAAACAAAGAACATAAAATCTTAAACGACATCTTTTTAAAATAAATCACTCATTTTCTTTCGCTTTTTTGGTCACGAACAACGCCACATTCGGACACGCAACTCATTTTTCATCTTTGATCTGATGAAACCTAATAGTCAGATGTTTTTTTCGAAACAAACTTTAATGACCTTTTCTCCAAATGTCAATAATATATATATATATATATATATATATATATATATATATATATATATATATATATACATATATATATATATATATATATATATATATATATATATATATATATATATATATATACATATATATATATATATATATATATATATATATATATGTATATAAATATATATATATATATACATATATATATATGTATAGAAATATATATATATATATATATATATATATGTAAATAAATATATATATATATACATATATATATATGTATAGAAATATATATATATATATATATATATATATATATATATATATATATATATATATATATATATATATATATATATATATATACAGGGTGTCCATAAAGTTCGTATGCACTTTTAAAAAATTATAACTTTATTTGTATTTGCGATAGAAACAATTTGTAAAAAGGATTAGAAAGAAGTAAATATATATTTTTTAGGGTTTTATTGAAATTTTATTTAAGTTTCCACATGTCCTCCATCATTCGCAATACAAAGGGTAATGCGATTTTGCAGTTCACGGAAAACATTTGCCAACTGATTTACAGTAATGCCCGAAATCACATTAGTTATTTTAGCTATACTTAAAGCACGGTACATTAAACTTTATAACATTTTTTACAGATTATTTCTATCACAAATACAAATAAAGTTATAAAATTTTAAAGTGCACACGAAATTTATGGACAACCTGTATATATATATATATATATATATATATATATATATATATATATATATATATATATATATATATATATATATATATATATATATATATATGTATGTATATATATATATATATATATATATGTGTGTATGTGTGTGTGCTGACGTGTACAGGAAGCACAGATACATGCCAACGTAAGTATGTGTCAATATATTAATAAACACACCTGCGGGAAATGCAACAATTTTTACTATTGTATGATAATGGGAAAAGAAAAAGAAAAAATCGTCTGGAACCCGAAATATTCCGTGTTAAAATTTCTGAGAAAACGCCATAAAATAGCTTGATTGTTCTTCAATATAACTATTGAGCTGGGACAATTTAATAAAATAGCTTTTTTATTTTCTGGACAACAAACAAAACAATGAATAAATATTGCTGTCTGATCATCGGTCATAGATTTTTTTCCCTCTTTTTTGGCACTTGGACAATTGTCAAATACGAACAAAATATTTCGACAAAAATGAAGCCGACATGATAATTTGATTGGTTTATTATTGCGAGATGTTTTATGGACATTTCTCTTATTCACTCTCTATCTATTTACCTATCATTCGCAATATCAATAGATCACATTGATCTATCTAAAAGCTGTGTCTCTGTTAAAAGCTCTATATTAGGTCTGTTCATCCCCACATTCTCTCTTTAATATATATATATATATATATATATATATATATATATATATATATATATATATATGTATGTGTGTGTGTGTGTGTGTGTGTGTGTGTGTGTTAAACTGTCCAGATCTTTCTCAGTCGATTCATATCTATCTATCTCTCGCAATATCAATTTGTTCATATTTACTTATCTATCACAGTCTGTCAAAATCTGTCTATTCATCTCGGTCTATCTATCTATCTATCTATCTATCTATCTATCTATATATATATATATATATATATATATATATATATATATATATAGATAGATATAGATATAGATATATATATATATATATATATATATATATATATATATATATATATAGAGAGAGAGATAGGGAATATCAATCGAGGCAGGCATTTAGAGTTCGACACATAGGCCCGGAAGTATTCTAGTCCGAGTCCGATCATTTTATTGTATCCCTAAAGACACTTTCATCGTTTTCATTGCTTCCAGTCAATGGGAATACGTGTTTTAACTTTTTTCATAAATTGACTGAGGCTCGATCTGAGTAGGTAACTTTCAATCACATAATTGCCCGCAGATTCGTACTGATTTATATCATGGTCATGTTTTCAGACAGTTTAAATACTAAGATGATACGAGGTGTGAAAATGAATGGATAAAAACGTAAATGGGATAATAGTTCGTCTTATTTCCAAAATAGAAGCTTCATCTGTAATTGATGCATCTTTGGAGCCTTTTCGCACACGCCCCGAAGGAGTCTTACACATTCCCGCCCTTGATAGCTTTATAGAATGCGATGAAACGCGTCTTGATGTTCTTCTTCCGCCTGAAGTTACATTGTGTTATATATGGTGGGGTGGCACGGTGGAGTAATGGATAGCGGCTCGGACTGAGAAATCGGAGAGCGGAGTTCGAATTCCACTCGAAGCCATTGCATTCACTTTCGTGCTAATACCTTTGGGAAAGGTATGAATCTTCTTCTTCGTCCTCCGATTATGGGTAAATAGCAGGACAGACCGGGTTCTTTCGCTGGTCTACAGCAGAAATAAATGGCAACCTACTGCGGGAAAAAAATCTGCCTCGTCAGTCATGTATCGAAAGATACATGATCGCCTAAGCGTGTATCACGCATGGCACATAGCTGACTGGCTGTATAAGGCGAGTACGGTAGATATTCATGAATGGCTAAGTCATTGTCGGCTTCCTCTACATATTTTTCAGCAGGAGCTCACTTGGATTCCCCCCATCCTAGACTTTTTTCTCAAGACATATCGTTACACGATACACATCTATGTGACGTGTTCATTCAGAACCTGGCTGATCATGGCTCCCCACCACTTCCTATCCATTTTACTCTTCCTATCTGACTTAATCCCTCTCTTGAAAAAGATTTAATCAAGCTCTTTAGTTAGGTGTTTACCTGAGTCTTACTTGTCTTCAGTGTCCCCCGTGAGTGTCAAATTTTATAAGACCTAAAATGTAAATGGCACAGCCAATCGTATCCGGGAATACCAATCTACTAGTTAATCCCTTTTGTAGACGCATGTTCAGGCACATTTTTCAACACCCACAGAGCCTAACTGTGCTTTATATTTCAACTATGCGGTGCGGACGCTAGTTACAGTTTCTCGGGGAGTTATTTAGCGTGATCAACAGTGTAAACAACGCCGAAACACTCAAACCCTCGGTAACGATGACGTGTGACTTTATGCTAGCACAGCCATCGTCGGCTCCCAACGGTTCTATCTACCCAATTTCACGCAACCGTGGTATGTTTTTTAGGACACTTTCCAAAGGGGCAGCACGGTGGGATCACCTCCTCCAGACCGATAACATCAAGTCACCTTCGCAACAAATCAACCATGGTGAGATTCGACACCGGGTCGGAAAGTGAATGTTCTAACTACCCTATTTCCTCATCATCTGCCAAGGGAATTTAAATTTTCTCTTTGTCTAAATATATGTCATTTTTCTTTCTATTTTCTTTAAAACTTCTTCGTTACTCACATGATCACTCTATTGCATTCTCAGCATCCTTCTGTAGAACCCCACTTCTGTTGCCTCAAGTCTCTACTTCATCTGTGAGTAAATTGCCCAACATTCACTGCCATATAGGGGAAATTAACATTCAATTTCGAAATTTTCTAGTTTCTTAACACTTTACTTAGCTTTCGTAAAGCATATTTCTCTATTCTAAAGGACCTTTCGATGTCGTATTTACCGTCCCCTGTTAAATCCTGACTATAAAATAATGTAAGTTCATAAAAGAGTCTAGTCACTTATTGTAATTAATCGGTGTCAGAGTAACAGACCTTTTTTTTACATAGATCATAAAGCAGCATAATTTCAGTGTGTAATCAAATAAGCGTCTTTGTTTATTTTTGTACTGTATAGAACTTTTTAGTCAGTTGTCCTGTATGCGCTAGTTGCATAAGCATATTTTAAAAAGCCAGGTGAATATTCAAAGTTATTTTTAGAAAAGGTATTAAAAGGTATTGTCTTAATGACAACTGGAGAACTGACCGACTGAAAGCCTGCCTTTGAAATAAAATAATGAAAGAATTCGTCCACTGATTCGATAAAATAATACTGCGTCATGTATTCTCTAATCTATGGTAAAAAAAATTATATCTGTCTATATTTCTGAAATGATGAATTTTAACTATGTACCCTATATACATCATCCGGACGGTTGTCCTTAACTTTGTTACCATATTCACGACATTTCAGGCATTGTACGCTCCCCACTTCTTCAGGATCTGTCGATATTTTTGAGACGACGTATTGTAACTATTTACGCTATTTACATCGTTCAGACTGTTCTCAACTTTGTTACCATATTAACGATGATTCAGTCGCTGTACGCTCCGGCCTTCTTCAGAATCTGTCTATATTTCTGAGATGAGGTATCGCAACCTACTTACACTATTTACATTTTTCAGACTGTTGTCCTCAACTTTCTTGCCATACTTACGAGATTTCAGCAGTTGTACACCCCGGCCTTCTTCAGGAACTGTCTGTAATTCTGAGATGAGTTATTGTAACTATGTAAACTATATACATCGCCCGGACTGTTGTTTTCAACTTTTTTGCCATGTTCACGGTATTTCGGCAGTTGTATGTTCCGCCCTTCATCAGGATCTGTCGATATTTCTGAGATGGAGTATTGTAACTATTTAGATAATTTGCATCGTTTCGACTATTGTCCTCATCTTTATTACCATATTCCTGACGTTTCGGCCACTAGATGAAAGCGTTGGTTGAAGTAATTCAAAAAATGGCTTCACCAAAGAGTTTGGTTTGGTTTGTTTGATGGTATATCAACTCCTTATGAATATTACACACTAATACTTGGTAATATACTTTACTATTAAAATCTATTATCGGGAATATTTACTATAATAATGTATTTTTTATCCTTTCCTAGTGTTTTAGGAGTTCACTATTTTTCCATAGCTGGGACCCTAATAAGTGCTACCACCCCGACCCAAAGTGTTGTGTGTTCAATAGCTGGGTACAGCAGAGAGAAAAAATCTTGGAAAGTTGAGTTACTAAAGGAAATTAACTTAAACTGAAATATAAAAAAAGGCATGGCGCGTGGAACTAGAACAATCTACCCCGTGTATTAAAGAAACCATTTTTTAGTTGTAACCATTTTTGTTCACATTGCATGTCTCATGAATGTATCTGTGTACCAAGTGGTTTATTTCATATTCGATAGTCGTATAAGCTGTTTCCTTTAGCAGATTAAGTTAGTTCATATTCGCCTCCAATGGTCAAAGAGTGCACGGAAGTTGCGCTTAAAATCTTTTCCGTCGGGAATCGTTGGAGGAGTGATTCGAGTTTGCCATTTTCAGTGGAGCAGGCCTACGTTTATCACAGAGCGGAATAGAAGATTTATCTTGCTTTTTTCTTTTACTTTTCTCTTTTCAAACCTCTCTTGCTCGTTTTTTGTTTCTTTTCCTTTTTTTTCTTTTCGTCTTTCAAAAAAAAAACAGAACACTTTCCCTTCCTTGTATGCTTCTTCATTTCATCCAGTGTTTGAACAGAGGCTTTCGTTCTTTCTTATATATAATGTTGTTTCTTTTAAAAATGTTTCCTGTTTTCACGCCTATTTCTCCTTCGCTTTCACAATATTCCTTTCTTTCATTTTCCACTATTCCTTTCTTTGTCGTTTGTTAATTTATATCCTTAATTTATTTTTCCGGTTTCTTTCTTTCTTTCTTTCTTTCTTTCTTTCTTTTTTTCTTTTCTGTCTTCCGTCCTTCCTTCTTTCTTTTTAGTATTTCTTTCTTGCCTTTATTTTAGCCTTACTTTCTTTCTTTCTTTCTTTCTTTCTTTCTTTATCAGGCAATATTCTTCCTTCTTCATTATTTGTTCGCTTTCTTTCTTTCGTTCTCTTTATTTTCTCTTCTATTCACTTTGTATCCTTTTCTTTCTCCTTTACACGTTTTCTTTCTTTATTTCTTTAGTAATTTCTTTGATTCTTCATTTCTTTCCTTTCTTCCTGTTCACACATTCTCATACTCCCTTTCTTTCTTTCTTTCATTCTTTCTTTAGTTATTTCTTTGATTCTTTCTTTCTGTTCACACATTCTCATACTCTCTTTCTTTCTTTCTTTCTTTCTGTTCACACATTCTCACACACCCTTTCTTTCTTTCTTTCTTTCTTTTCACACATTCTCATACTCCCTTTCTTTCTTTCTTTCTTTCTTTCTTTTATATACCTGCGTGCCTTTTTAAAATATTACCGTTTTTTTTTCGTAGGCCCGGTTTTCTTCAGTTTACCAATATTTCTTACGTTCGTTTCCAGTATTCCTTTTCTTTCTTTTTCTTTCATTCTTTATTTGTTTTATTCTTTCTTTCTTGGTTTTTTCTTTTTCTCTATTTTTCTTTCTTGTTTCTTTCTTTCTTTTTCTCTATTTGCTTTCATTTTCTTTCTCTTTCTTTTTCTCAATTTTTCTCAATTTTTCTTTAATTTTCTTCTTCCTTTCTTTTTTCTTATACATGCGTGCCTTTTAAAAATATTACAGTTTTTTTTCATTACGTCTGGTTTTCTTCAGTTTAACAATTTATTTATATTTTCTTTCTTTTTCTCTATTTTTCTTACTATTTATTTTTTTCATTCTTTTTCGCTATTTTCTTTATTTTCTTTCTTTCTTTCTTTCTTATACGTGTGTGTCGTTTAAAAAAATTACAGTTTTTTTCGGACGTCTGGTTTTCTACAGTTTAACAATATTTCTTTCTTTCGTTCCCAGCATTCCATTTCTTTGTTTGCTTCTTTCAGTATTTGCACACATACTTATTTTTTTCTTTCTTCCCTTCTTTATTTTACCAGTTCCTTTCTTTTATTCGACGCTTCATCCACTTAATTTGTCCTTTCTTTCCTCCTTTTCTCCTTCCTTTCATAATTTTCTCTACTTACTTGAAAAATTAATCTCTGTAATATTTGATTTCGTTGCACCGGATTAATCCGGATAACAGAATGGTTTAACTTTCATTCGATATCTACACTTGTGTCTTCTATTCGTCCTTGGATTTCTGCTCCGGCTACGAGGAATTTTGTTTTTACAGACCACAGAATACATCTGAAAGATAATAAGAATATCTTACAGACAGAATAAGACTATTATATGTATGAAGGCATAGGGATAATTTTACGAGAGAATCAAGTACAACAATATTGTCACCGTGTCAGAATTAGGGTTAGCATTATAAGTATCTGCATAAATGACACTGTTGATTGCCGACCCAGAAAGTAACTGAAAGACAAGATAGAAAAAGAAGGCATGAATAACGGACTAACTATTAAATTTGTTAAGAGAAAAAAAATATTTGTCATGAAAAGAGACAGCCAAAGCTGTGAGTTACGTATAGGTGATGTTAAATATTTGGAATCGTCAGTACTATATATATATATATATATATATATATATATATATATATATATATATATATATATATAAACATGTGCCGTCATGCAGAAGAGGATTATCTCGCTTTTGAAAAGGGAGAATTAACTGATGTTTTAAAGGGCTCTTGAGGTTCGCGAGAAAACCCGTTGGCGAGGATAGTCGTTGTATACTTGGCTCATCATTGTAACGGACGCGATATTCAGTTGCAGCTTGACGGACCACGAAAAACAGTGCAATTCTCACGGCTCTTAAAAAGGTACCTAAAACTGGTCGTCCCTCCTGGGGACGTTATAAGTGAGACCTTCCTTTTTATTCTCCTCTTTCATATATTGGCTGCATTTTTATGTGTTTTTGATTTCTCTGTGTGAATATATTTTTATTACACATACACACACACACACACATATACATATATATATATATATATATATATATATATATATATATATATATATATATATATATGCATACATCGATATAATAAATGCGAATGTCAGTGTGTCACTGTGCCACACTATATCAGCTTTATGATACCATTTTGGAATCAGGCCAAATCTGTGAGCAAATTAAAAACATTCCGGGCCGGATCCGAACCTGCAATCTTGAACTTCTGGTTTCACAAGTTTTCATTACTGTCATTGTTTTCGGTGATTTTTCACGTGACATTTTGCGACGAAGGCAAGAAGAAAGGACTTAACACTTTTTATAACTTGGAAATAAATTTGTGAATATTAAAAATTAATTGCGAAATCTAGCGAAAGTCACCCATGAAATAAAAATAATTGTTTGTACGGAAAGTAAGGACCTACGTACATCAAACTGTGTTTAAACTGAGTGAAGGTAAAAGAATTATCTTTGAACTTTTAAAAGGTTAGATTAAATATTAAATATTAATGCTTAAATGCAGCGATCAGTTTTGTGTTCATCTGTAGTTTATTGTTGCCTATCGCATCTAGTCCTCACTACCGCTTTTCATGAAGGCACAATCAAGAATTCTCCGCATGAGGTAGCGTAAAAGTCGCCATATGGGGCGGCATTTAACCTAGTTACCTGTTAATTTAATATTACTTAAAAAGTAAAACTATTTTTTTCATATATATAAAGATATATATATATATATATATATATATATATATATATATATATATATATATATATATATAGATAGATAGATAGATAGATAGATATTGCATGCGACCGACAGAAAAGTTGCTCAAATACCGTAAATTGCTTTCATGTCTTATTGTTAGATAGATAGATAGATAGTCATTGTTGAAGCAATCAAGAAATTCATTCATGGATTAGGAAGGATTAAAAGCAAAATAAATAGACATAGTACATCTAAATTATTTAACCAAAGATGCTTCAATGAAAATATGCTGCCTATATCGCTCTCTCTATCTATGTATCTATATATCTATATATATCTATATCTATATCTGTCTATATACAGTTGCGGCCCAAATGTTCAGAACGGCATTGTTTCCGTCAGAAAAGTAGGTATAATTTTTTATCAAAGTTGTTTTATATTCTATAATTTTCACAGACAATAAATATGATATTAATCGTTATAGTGGTGTAATTTGTAAACATCACTTTAGTTCGATAAAAAAATATTCGATAAAGTCCAACATATAAAACACCTCACAAGAAAATATTTTTTCACTTTATAGAAACTTACTGCTAATATGAATATTTATTGATATATACATAGTCGCTCTGTTACATTACAATTTTTACCCATCCATAACAGAACGCATTTTAGATAAGGCCATCAGCTTAGCTCAGGAACAAATAATAATAAAACCAAACGAAATCGACATCATTAAGCACTCCCGTAAATCATTACTATTTCACCATGAAGAAACATGGATAAAGAAAGATGGGATATTTAACAATACAATGGGAAGCTTTGACGGTGCAGACCCATGAGAAATCGTAGGTATTATTACACGAACTAAGCAAAATAATAGATATAAATGACACAGGACTCTACAGGGACTACGGTCTCATAATTTTAAGAAACTTCAACAAACAAAACACAGAAAAAACTAGAAAAGCAATAATAAAGATTTTTAAAAATAACGGATTCGAGAGATATAAAAACTAACCTAAATGAAGTAGATTTCCTCGATGATACCTTCAGCCTAAGAAAAGGCACATACAAACCATACGGAAAACCCAATGATAAACCACTCTATATACACACATCTTCCAACCACCCGCCTTCTATAATCAAACAGATACCAAAATCGATTAACCGCAGGCTTTCCGACAATTCCTCCAATGAATCTATATTTAACAAAGCTAAGAAAGACCACGAAACAGCCCCAAAAGATAGCGGATTCCCAGCAAAACTCACATACTCATCACAGAACACAAAAAGGCCAACAGGAAAAGAAATATCATATGGTTCAACCCACCGTACAGCAAAAACGTAATAACAAACGTAGGAAAAATATTCTTCAAACATTTACACAAACACTTACCGGATTCAAGCATCCTACACAAAATATTCAACAAAAACACAGTAAAAATCAGCTACAGTTGCACCGAGAACATGGCACAAATAATAAAAAAGCACAACAAGAAAATTATTAACAAACCACACGAACAAATTAAACCCACGTGCAACTGCAGAATAAAAAACGAAAAACGAAACCTTAAACGGTAATTGTTTACAAAACAACGTAATCTACCAAGCCACGATAAAATCACCAGATAATAAAGAAAAAGTATACATAGGAGTAACCGAAGGACCCTAGAAACAAAGACATTATGTACACAAAACATCTTTCACAAATAGTAAATATGCGAACAGCACAATGCTTTCTAAGTATATCTGGGAAATAAAAAAACAAAACGCACACCACACCAAAAATATCTTGGAAAATAAGGAAAAAATCATCAGCCTACAACAACTTATCAAAAACTTGCAAACTTTGCTTGGAGGAAAAAATAGCTATCATTACCTTCCCAGACCAAAATAAATTATTAAATAAAAGATCCGAGCTAATCTCAAAATGCAGACATGAAAACAAATTTTTACTACGTAACTTAAAAATCGAAAACGGAAAAACAAACAAAATGACAATAAAATAAGCAAAATAAATTAATCCAAACTAATTACACCTGTTAGAATAGACGAAATAGAATAAAAAATAAGGAAAAAAATCAATAAATAAAGTAAATAATAAACAAATTAGCAAACTATTATGACCAAAATATTAGACTATAAAAAATCAAACCAAAAAATCGGACGAAAAATAGCTATAACTGTTATATAACGATAAAAAAATGAATAAAAAATAATATACTGCGTTACTTAAAAATCAAAAACCAAAAAAAGAGAAAGTATACAATGTAATAAATAAATAACGACAAGTATAATAAATTGATCTAAATACATCCAAATATATAAATAAACTAACAACCGATACTGATAAACTAGCCGTTTAGAAAAAACAAATAAATATAATCAATCCAAATAAATAAATAAAAACTGTTCCCGCCAAAATAATAGTCAGAACAAACCACAACAATCAACCCCAAAATTCAACAAATAGCTTTATCTTCCCAAACATAAACAAAACTATTAAATAAGCTATATAAACAAACTTTTATTAGGTTAGTAAATACACCGATCAAAATAAAAATAATAAATAAATATATAAGATATAAAATAAAAATAAAAATAAATAAAAACAAGAGAAATAATTTGACCCAAATAAATAAACAAATAAACGACTTCCGGTAAAATAGCCGCCATAATAGACTACCCACAATAAGCTATATAAACAAATGTTTACTACGTTAATAAAAACACCGATCAAAATAAAAATAAAATAAATATAAAGGATAAAAAACAAAAATAAATTAAATAAAAACCATCAAAATAATTTGACACAAATAAACAAATAAACGACTTCCGGTAAAATATCTGCCAAAATAGACTACCCACAATGCACCACTGACCCGTATATATAAATAGCCGAGAAAAATAACAGCACTCGTGGCCAGACGATTGCATCTAGCATGAAACAGACTGTCACCTCTAAGTGTTGACTTCTATGTTCACAAATTGTTCGAATTTCGATAATGGCTTAAAGCAATAAGAAGTCTAGTCACACTGATGAGTCATTATACAGAGAAACAGTCTATTTATTTATGACTATTTATGGTCTCGTACGCCGATTGAACACTATGGAGAAAAGGGAATTAAAACGGCTGGTGCTGCTTTAATGCATTGCTCGTCGTAAGAATTGTGCGCTATGACGGCCGGTAGACATTTATATATCACGTATATAATGTGTTAAAATTCCCTTTCTCTGCCGTGCGCCGATAGACTTAAAGCAATTAGGTATTTCGTCACACTGATGAGCTGTGATACAATGAAACAGTTTGTGGATGACTATATATATATATATATATATATATATATATATATATATTAAGGAATTCTATGACAAAGCTGAAAAATATTTTCTTTTGACTCGTTTGCTGCCGCACTTAATCAAGCTAAAATGATGTTTACGTTGATGGGATTGCGCATGCTCGTCGAGCGAGAAGTGACGCTGAAATTTGAAATTTGAAATTTTTGATATTATGTTAAATATGCGTTTGGGTATAAAATCTAAACGATTTCAATTAGTTTTCATTTTCCTAAAATTATCCTGACATATAAAGATTTATATGTCTTGTTCTCTCTCTCTCTCTCTCACACACACACACACACACACACACACACACACACACACTATATATATATATATATATATATATATATATATATATATATATATATATATATATATAAGCATTCAACCCCAAGCCAGGCTAGAAGCCACTAGCACGCAAGGGTTTAAAAAGAGTTGGAGCGAGAGCAAAGAGGAGTGACAGAGGAAAGGATGAAGAGAAGGATAGGGGATAGATCAAGGCATCTGGAGACGTTGATTGACATTACATTTGAATAGTTGGAGATTGTAGCTATCAGGAAAACAAGAAATGGAAGGGGAGTTCCACAGGTGAGAAGTGCTAGTGTTATTGGAGTAGAAGAGACGGGTTACATTTAACAGTTTCGACAGTGAAAAGGTGAGAGCGAGATGCCAACCTACTAGATCGCTTAAATTCATGAAGTCTGGGAACGAGCAAAAGCAGCTCATCGGAGCAGTTACCGTGAAAGTATTTGTAAAAAAAAGACAGAGGGAGGCTACGGCACGTCTGTGAGAGAGCGGCTGCAGACGAGATGCCAGATCAGGGCCAATTACATTGCACACACACACACACACACACACATATATATATATATGTGTGTGTGTGTGTGTGTGTGTGTGTATAAATCGTTGATGGCTAAATATATATAAAGATATATATATATATATATATATATATATATATATATATATATATATATATATATATATATATATATAGATAGATAGATAGATAGATAGATATTGCATGCGACCGACAGAAAAGTTGCTCAAATACCGTAAATTGCTTTCATGTCTTATTGTTAGATAGATAGATAGTCATTGTTGAAGCAATCAAGAAATTCATTCATGGATTAGGAAGGATTAAAAGCAAAATAAATAGACATAGTACGTCTAAATTATTTAACCAAAGATGCTTCAATGAAAATATGCTGCCTATATCGCTCTCTCTATCTATGTATCTATATATCTATATATATCTATATCTATATCTGTCTATATACAGTTGCGGCCCAAATGTTCAGAACGGCATTGTTTCCGTCAGAAAAGTAGGTATAATTTTTTATCAAAGTTGTTTTATATTCTATAATTTTCACAGACAATAAATATGATATTAATCGTTATTGTCTGAGATTTTGGTGTAATTTGTGAGGATAATATAAAAGTTATGGATGATTTATTGAAATCTCAGACAATAACAAATAATGGAGGGGGAGTTCCACATGTGAGAAGTGCTAGTGTTATTGGAGTAGAAGAGACGGGTTACATTTAACAGTTTCGACAGTGAAAGGGTGAGAGCGAGATGCCAGCCTAGTTGGATGCTTAAATTCATGAAGTCTGGGAACGAGCAAAAGCAGCTCATCGGAGCAGTTACCGTGAAAGTATTTGTAAAAAAAAGACAGAGGGAGGCTATGGCACGTCTGTGAGAGAGCGGCTGCAGACGAGATGCCAGATCAGGGCCAATTACATTGCACACACACACACACACACACACGCATATATATATATATATGTGTGTGTGTGTGTGTGTGTGTGTGTGTGGTGCAGCATGACCGAAAAGAAAAGAGTGAGAAGTACAGGAGCCATGACACAACCTTGTTTTGTGCCCTTTGTTACATCAAAGGTTTCTAAAAACTCTCCATTAGAGAGAACAGATGCTTTCATTCCTTCGTGAAACGAGATGATGACATTTAGCATATTTTCAGGTATCCCAAGCTTTTTTGAGTACTTTCCAGAATCAACATCGCTGACTCGAGCACACATTATTCGTGATCTTTTGTTCGCTGATGACGCTGCGATCGTCGCCACCTCAATCGAAGCACCTCAAGCACTCGTCAATCGTTTTTACTCCGCTTGCATTTCATTCGGATTAACTATCAACATAAAGAAAACTGAAGTTGTCCTTCAACCAAGGCCTACACCTAAGCAG
Organism: Acanthosepion esculentum; assembly: GCA_964036315.1. NCBI lineage: Eukaryota > Metazoa > Mollusca > Cephalopoda > Sepiida > Sepiidae > Acanthosepion > Acanthosepion esculentum. The sequence continues at coordinate 10,868,826 of OZ038494.1, read as the reverse complement.
GTGAAGCGTGTAAAACAAAAACCACCTGACCATACCTTTCCAATCGTTCTCATTAATGTTGCCAGCAATAACCTGAACTACGTGAAATCATTCTCGTACTTAGGAAGCAAAATCAATTCAAGTGTCTCTTTGGATGACGATATAGTTAACCGAATATCAAAGGCATCAAATGCCTTCGTGAAGCTTAAGCATCGCCTATGGGGTGTTCATGGGATTTTACTGAAAACGAAAATCAGTGTTTATCGAGCAGTCATTCTTACTACACTTCTTTAGGGGTTAGGATCATGGACGCCATACTGTACGCACATCAATCAACTTGATGCTTTTCATAAACGCTGCCTTCATTCACGGTTATACCTGGTTGGATAAAATCTCTAACCCTGATCTTTTCATCAAATGAGGCATCGGTGGTATTGATCCAATCACAGTTCAGATGGGCTGGTCATGTCATCAGAATGAATGATGATCTCATGCCGAAAATCTTCATGTATAGCCAACTTTTTCATGGTAAGCGTAATGTATGCCGTCCTGCTAAGTTTGAGTTAAAGCCAGACGTAAACCCAGTTTTTAAGAAAAAGCGTAACATTCCATTTGCCTCGTTAAATCAAATTGACGAAGAATTGAATCGTCTTGAGGACATGGGAGTTCTGGCAAAGGAAAAGAATGAGAAAAAAAACCTCCTGGCGTATAAACTTTTGAATTTCGTGAAAAACACAACAGTCACTGTATTTACCATCCACTTTCTTTTTCATTATTTTGTATAATGAATAAAGACGACTGTTAACACGTGAAATGCGCGTCGAAATCTAAAGAAAAAAAAAGAAACTGACATAATTCCCACATAAGTGGTTGTTGCTGCTTTTTTAAAATTTTATTTTGGTTGAATAAAGTATTGTGTGGTAATGTTAAAAAAGAGACACCATGCGCAGTCAGCCTGAAAAGAGGGTGTTGTGGGGTCCTCCCTCTAATGAGGCTATTGTGGATTTTTCCACTTACTATAAATTTAGTAGGAAAAGTAAACCTTGTGGGGAACGGTGATATAAACCGTACATTGCTGTCAAAATCTCCGCCGAGGCGGAGAGGAACCGGAACGAAGCTTTGCTGAAGGGCAAAGTTTCATCCGCGGAGGTAGACAGGCCCTGAACCCGTTTATGCGGGTTCTAAGGAAATATTTTTGGCCGAGCCTACAGGCTCGTAGAACCCACGCTAAACTCGGCTTTGTGACACATACGACCCACATGGTGGTTGGGGGGGGGGGGGGCGTTAAATATAACGGTGATATAGACTGAACGCTGGTCAACCGACACGCACTCCCAAGACGTGTAATTGGTTAAGGAATAATAAAACAAGAGGTTGCAGATATTTTGCGTATTGAACAGTAAATACAAAAAAATTCAAAAATTTTTTCGCACTTTCGTTACGCCGTTAAATTTGTATTTGTATACATAAAGATTTTTTTTCAAAAATCCAAATCTTTATTTATACAAATACAAACTTAACGGCGTAACAAAAGTGCCAAAGATTTTTGTCGTTGAAATAGACCTGACGATATGCTTTGAACGAATGTCTTCATTCGTTCGAAAAAAGCACCCCGACCCTACCTGTTCGGAAGTAACTAATATGTTGATACAATAGTTGTCAGAGAAAATGAATACCCTAGCGGCCCTTATTAAAATGATTGGTTTTCTTCATATCCATAGAAATTAATATTACGAATGTATATGCTTATAAATCTCCGTTAATTTCAAAATTAGTTAAGCCAAAATTCGCTTGAGGATGAAACAGAACTAAGGTATTTTAAAGTAATTGAATTTCTATAATTGAATTGGAAGTTTTTAACTTCTGTTTTTGAAACATGAGAACTCGATAGTAGCGATGGAATCATATTTTTAAAAAAATTATAATATAGCCTCTACTTGTTTATCGAGCACTGTTTTTTAAAAATAAAAACAAAAATACTAAAGAACTTCGGATTATTAACCTAAAGGTTATTTCCTGTTTTTCTATATATTTGCACACACACACACACACACACACACACACACACACACACACACACACACACACACACACATATATATATATATATATGATGAAAACAGACAACTTTAAGGGTCCATTGCTTATAATTTATTTCCGCAGGGAAAAAAAAGAAAATAAATTCCCTAGAGAAATAAATTATAACCAATGAAATCTTAAAGTTGTCTGTTTTCATTGAATTAATCGCTCTGATTTAACATTGAGCTCTCTGGATTTCATCCTCCTTGGGATTATCCATACGGATAAGATTTTCATTACTTATATATATATATATATATATATATATATATATATATATATATATATATATATATATATATGAAGAAATATAGTCTTAAAGTGTGCTATATTTATGGGATAAAGTGCTCAATATCAGAGATAGAGCGTGTGTAAATATGAAAGTGAACATAGAAGTCAACACTTAGAGGCGACAGTCTGTTTCATGCTAGTGCAATCGTCAGGCAACTAGTGCTGTTATTTTTCTCGGCTATTTATATATAAGGGTCACCATTTTACCCATCCATAACAAAACCGCCAAAATAGACTACCCACAATGCACCACTGACCCTTATATATAAATAGCCGAGAAAAATAACAGCACTTGTTACCTGACGATTGCACTAGCATGAAACAGACTGTCTCCTCTAAGTGTTGACTTCTATGTTCACTTTTATATATATATATATATATATATATATATATATATATATATATATATATATATATATATATGTAAGGGTGTGTGTGTATGAATAAAATTACAAGAAAAAGCTATAGCCGTCGTGTCTCGTCATCTGAAGGACTTTATGAAGGCAAAAGTTTAATCTGATTTTTGGCATTTTAAAATTACATTCTCAATTAATCCAATATAACTTCTGAATAAATATTTTCTGAAATCTTTTTGATTCTATTCTCTGAGATGGGAGAATCGAAGTCTGACTGAATCTCATCTGATATGTCAAACCTGGCAGAAAAATTCATTTGCTGACAAATCTGTTTCTCTGCTATTTTCGCTTTAGATCTAAGAGAACCAAGTTCTTTAAATTTTATCCTGTCTTAGATATATTCATATTATCGTTTGGATTGCAGACAAAAAAAAAAAAAAAACAACCCAAAAAACTGCGATACCTCTTTAGTTATCGTAGTAGATATTTCCCTTAAGAGTTGGAGGCTAATATGATTTAAATTTCACACACCTTGATTATCTACGCATTGATCATTTAGAAAAAAGGTGGAGCCAACGTCCAATCAAAATAATTCCTAAATCCGTTTTGTGCGTTGCATATAAGAAGAGGACAACGAGACTGCCATTTTCTTTATTTCTTCCACCGTTCATACAGTTTTCCTTCTCCATAAAATGTAAGAAAGTTGACGATATTATTTTTTTTATTGGTATCGTCTGCAGATTAAGTTAATAAATTTTCGAAGATGAAAATATATTTGTAGCTAAAAACATATAAATAAATACACATTAATATTTATAGGTAAATTTTACATGCTAATTTTATTAAAATATATATATATATATAGTAAGTAAAATCGATTTCTTATAATTTTGCACAGATCTTTTATACTTTGTAAAGTTATTTTTTTCAATACCAGAAGTACCCAAGACTCATTTTCGTTTTCTCTCTGGTAAAGGATGCAATTATGTCATAAAATAACTCCAGGGAATTGCTTACGTCTTTATTTAACTCTTGCCCAAATAATAAATTGTTTAAGATGAAACCACCTATAGAATAATGGTGTCATAAGTGCCAAACTAGAAGAGGAAAATGATTATGCACAGGCTCCATATTGAACTACCAAAACCCATTCGTATGTCATAAAAAAGAAGAACATCCTGTGTGTGGCGTGCCGAGTGCCATTAATCATAAAACACTTACTGACAAATTGCAGCAATTCCATCCGCTTAAAATACAAACAAGAAACATTAATTAACCTTTTCAAAATACTGATTCATTTTACATTCTTCAGTTCCTAAGAGAAATGAAACTGTTTTCAAAAATATAATGGAAGCAAATAATAACCTTAACAAAAGCAGTCTTACTAATTGTCGGAAATAATGAAGAATAAACCTACGTGAGTGGATCGGCGACATCGACCGGGGAGTGCTAAGGCGCGAACGCCACATTCTCCTCCGGTTTAGTACCCTTCCAGTTGGATTGACGGAACAGAGGTATATTAGGAAATATTAGGAAAACCCTGCACCTCATACTCGAGAGGCTTTTTGGTCGACAGCGAAAGTTGTTATTATTGTTCCTGTCTGTTATTACTGTGGTTACCTGACCCAAGAGGAGATGGTCGCAAACGAAGAACGTTTTCATTTGCAAGTCGGTCATTCACCAACTCACAGTTCAGATAAGTTTTTGAATGTTCCGATATTGGTGTCTCCACTCTATCTTACGACATTGTGGATTGATATCTTTCTCCTACCAGGTGTAGACACTGATCAGTTTCTAATGGATGAGAAGATGAATTTGATTTGGTCATATGCTGCTGCCAGGTATACATAAGAGTTTTATTTTTAAAATATGTCGAAAATGATTTCAACTGAAAAGACCAGCGTGACTGTTTAAATGCAAAACTTTATTTAAAAAAATTTTTTTAAATTTCGCATGAAATGAACCTATGGGTTGATATGCGGTAAAACAAACCAAACGAAACTTTATTAATAGGAAATTGCATACCTGTTATGTATACGTGGCAGCAGCATCCGACCAAATCAAGGAGGATTTCATCGCCACATCCATTAGAAACCCATGGATGTCTAAACCTGGTAGGAGAAAGATATAAATCCATAATATCGTACGATAGAGTGGAGACTCCAATATCAGAACATTCCAAACCTCATCTGGACTTTGACAAGAAGTAGATGAGAGATCAAATCTATTTAATCTCTTTTTAGACCCTACTATATGCATATACAAGCCCAGAGATGTGGACTTATGCCCTTATATTGTCATGGGGGTTATCGGTTAAAAGGAATAGTCGATTTATCCGCGCCAAGAAGATTAATGGTGGATGATAATGAAGAAACACACAGGTAATTTTAACAAAACAAGATAAGGAATTTATTCATGAGTTTACACGCTTGAAGTTGTGTTAGTAGCTCGATTCAGAAAAATAAATCAGAAATTTTTTAAAGTCCTTAGTTTTAACTTATTGTCCCGTAGAGGAAATGTTCAAATAACAGATTAAATAATCTAATACAAAATAACACTCAAAAATGTTGTTATTCACACAAGGGATATATAACTTGCATATCACCAAAAGTTGACTAAGAGGGATGGTTTGAAATACTTGGATTGTTGAAAGAAAATTCTTTGAAGTTCCGCGTGTGTGGTTAAAAGCCAATAACATTATTGCCAAATAATCTTTCACTGGTAAGAACTTGAACACGGGTCGCTGATCGCGAGGAGCTGAAACAAAACCTTTCACTACTTCAGATTCTCTTATTAATTTAATATTCCTCATCATTTTATATCAAACATAATTCCGCTATTTTCTCTTCTTTCTTTTCTTGGCTGACCGGCTAATTTCTGTGGCGGTAAGATTTAATTGTTCCAAAACAATTTCACATAGGCTCACGAATTCATTTCCGACTTCTAATATCGCCGGTCAGTCTCTATGAAGGCAAGGTTTTTATTGGTCCAAAACAATTTCACATGGGCTCACGAATTTATTTCCGTCTTTTCATCTCACCGGTCAGTCTCTATGCAGGCAAGGTTTTTATTGGTCCAAAACAATTTCACATAGGCTCACGAATTTATTTCCGTCTTTTCATCTCACCGGTCAGTCTCTATGAAGGCAAGGTTTTTATTGGTCCATAAAAATTTCACATTGTCTCACGAATTCATTTCCGACTTCTAATCTCGCCGGTCAGTCTCTATGAAGGCAAGGTTTTCATTGGTCCAAAACAATTTCACATTGGTTTACCAATTTATTTCCGTCTTCTCATTTCACCGGTCAGTCTCTATAAAGGCAAGGTTTTCACTGGTCCAAAGAAAATTTCATTGGGTTCGCGGCTTTCTTTTCGTCTATTTCCTAAGTCCCCAAAATCTGTTATAAGTGGGTAAAGGGAGTGAATATTATTTCGCACTGGTTATACCCTTAAACATTCTATATCGTATCCCAAATTAATCTGCTAATAAAAAAAGATTAGCACGTACTCCGAATCTTTCATAAAAAAAAGACAATCATGTCGAATTAATAAACACCGAACACTTCAAATAGTTCAAAGTATGGATCAGTTACCATAAATTTGGTTGGTTGATTTTGTTTAGCGGAATTCCAACCTCTATTGTTTATTTAATGACCAAATCTAAATATTTTGAACACAATCTTAGAACGTACAGATAAAATGTATTGTTTATAATTCTACTATAAATACGTATTGTTGATAATTTTGTTTATATAAAAATGTGTTACTGATATTTTTAATATAAAATGTAGTCTTTTTTATAATTTTATTATTTTCCCATAGCTGGAACCCTAACAGATTCTACCACCCCGAGTCAGGGTGGACATGGGAACAACAGCAATTAAGAGGTAGTTAATATACATACCCATCAAACAATTAATTAACTCTGGACGATTTGCCTACCCGTTGGTTTAGTTACTAGGGAGCCTTGATGTCGCTAAGTAGAAGAATTGTTGGCAAGTGTAAGATTCTGCGTTCAACCAACTAAGGTGCTCTTTTTTCCTCGGGTTAAATAAATATTTCAAATTTTCTCCACGGTCTTCACACTTCCAGAAATAATTTGATTGATTCATTTTTTACGGCTTATCAATGCTTTACAGGTTATTTAAAGCCGGGATTTTTTTTTAGAGTGTAAGAATTTCTTTTGAGAGAAAAAAGATATTTGGTGATACAAGTCTTGCTGATTAACCCATAGCTGACGGGGTGGGAGAGAAGAAGTTTATACCTATTCCAAGGGTGTGCGCGCGTGTGAATATAACAGACGCAACGGCAATTTGAACTCGGCTCTCCGTTTAACAATTCCTAGCCGTTATCCATTATTACACGACCCGCACATCCAAGTTTACAGCACGTGGTATTCCCACGCGGTTACGCATCTGGATACTGACCAGGCTCAACGTTGCTTAACTTCGGTGATTGTACGGAATCCGGTGTTTCGACGCTATATAACCGTAAGCCAATTCCAGAAATAGATAGACAATTCGATGTCAAAATCGAAAATATTTTTATTAGAAAATTTCACTGTAGCTGTACGAAGGAATAAACGAAATTATTTCCTCTGAAAAATATAAGAAGCTGATATTAAAATCAGAATATTTACATGCACTAAATTCGTGTCTTTCTCGAAATAGTTCAACTGACAACACACACGCTCTCGCACACACACACATACATGTATAATACATGGCTATATAGAAGGATATAAATGTATAGTTATAATATAAGGTAAGTACCTTATATTCGATCGATAGATATGCATAAAAAATTATATTACGTATCTTATATTAAAATGGAAATATATTCGTGTAAAAATTATTATGTAGATAAACGATGAAAAGTGTTAATCTTCTGCTTTTGCAAGGAAAAAACGATTTTTGAATTTAGAAAAAAAAAAAAAGAACACGGAGAGACACAGCCTGGGGGAAAATCACTGACAACAACTACAATGGTATGTTGAGAATCGTGTAAAATCTTTTCTCGTTTCAAACAGGAAATCGTTGCCGAAATCTTAAATATTGTTCTATATGAAATATTGAACACTTTACTGGAAGCAATTTCGTAATTATATGCGCCAGCGGTCTGAATTGATTTATATTTCGTCCTGGGTATGACGATAAACTACATCAGGCAGTAAGGCCGCAGATTCGGAGATTTTGAGGAGTGTGGTGCTATTGTTCCAATGCCCACCCTAACCTGGAGTGGTAACATCTTTCAGGACCCTAGCCATTAGTGAACCCATAAACAAAAATCAACAATACTTTTTTAAAAATAAAATGACCAACAATACATTTTTTATAGCCAAATAACAATCAATGTAATAAAAAATATAAAAATACATTTTTATAAAAGTAAAATTACCAACAATATATTTTATGATCGACAAATTTTATAACTAAAAAATTATACTTTTATTTCAAAGTATAGAGTTATGTACAAATATCTGTATATTGAGTTGAAAGCATAAACTTACGTGAAAAATATTTAGATTTCGGCATTAAATAACCAATGGAAGTGTTGATATGCCACTAAACAAAATTAATCAAAAATCGGTTTTTATTGGGTTTTTTTTTATCGGTTTTTATTCGTGTGTATCAAATCGTTTTCGTTCTTTGACAGTCAAAGGAGTGAATGAGGTCAAAAGAAGAGTGTATCAAAAGTCTATTCCAATTGCCGTCATTTTTTCAGACATTTTCATATTCTTCCTTTTACTTTCTTTGTTTCACATTTCTAGAGTAATTATGCTCCTGCCTTCTTATCCTCTCTCTTACACACACACACACACACACACACACACACACACACACACACACACACACACACACACACACTCTCTCTTTCTATCTCTCTCTCTCTCATTCTGTCACCCTCTCTTTGGAGTCTGTACGGATACTGAGAAAAATAAACAACACTTATTATTATTATTATTATTATTATTATTATTATTATTATTATTATTAATAATAATAATAATAATAATAATAATAATAATGCTTGTTAACTAGGAATTATCAAGAACATATACTAAAATACTGTGTTAGCCCAAAATGCAGATTCTGTGATAAATATCCAGAAACCATTGATCATCTTGTATCAGGTTGCATGATATTGGCATCCACTGAGTATAAAACCCGGCATGACAGAGTGGGCCAATATCTGCACTGGAAAATCTGCAACTTCTACGGAAAGGAAACTGAAAGAAACTGGTACGAACACCACTCAGACCCGGTTACGGAGATAGGACCTGTTACAATTCTGTGGGACTACACAATACACACTGACAGAACAATCAAAGCCAACCGCCCAGACATTGTTATTAAAGACCACAAACAAAATAAGTGCCTCCTTATTGATATGGCACTCCCTGCAGACTACAATGTATCTTTGAAGATATTCGAAAAACTGTCAAAATACAAGGACCTTGAAATAGAAATCTAAAAAATGTGGCACATGGGAACATCAACAATCCCTGTTGTAGTTGGAGCCTTAGGATTGGTTGGAAAAGATTCCAGTAGACTATTTGAAGGGATCCCTGGAAGTCCATGCCTCAAAGAGATACAAAAAATTGTTCTGACAAGTACAGCCCACACTTTACGAAGGGCTTTATCTATGTAATTATTATTAATTTTTTTTCTCTTTATTTTTGCAGTGGAAAGTATCATGATGCCATTTCTAACCTTAGTTCCCTGGCGGGACCCGGAAAGACATGTGTAAACGCCAGATATCTAAAGAAAATAATAATAATAATAGTATTTCCTTTGATTTCTGTTATATACACATTTTCTTCCCGGTCCCAACCAGAAACCAAAGCTCAGAAATGGCTTCATATTATTTTCCACTGATTCATTTTGTAAAAACAAAAACAAAAACAAAAAAAAACAACTGAGATCACAGACATTTTGCATCAATAAAGCTCTTCGTAATGTGTGAGCTGTACTTGTGAGTACAGTTTTTTGTATTCCCTTAACGCATGAGCTACCATGAAGTCTTACTATAAATTTATCAAAACCTTTTCCAATCAACCCGAGCACTCCAACTAGAATTACTGATGTCCTCAAGGGCCATACTTTTTAGATTTGCATTTCAAGATCGTTGTATTTTTTGAAGATCTTCAAAGATACATTACATCTGCAGGCTGCAGGGAGTGTCATATCAATGAGAAAGCCGGAGCGTACAACGGCCGAAACGTTGATCACGTGTCTAGGCGATTAGCTTTTATTGGTCTGTCTGTGTTAATGGTAAAGTCTAATAAAATTATGACATGTTCTATCTCTGTAACCGAATCTGGGTGGGGTTCATACCAATTTCTTGCAGTTTCCTTCCCGTAGGAGTTGCAAATTTTCCAGTTCAGATATTGGCCCACTCTGTCATTCCGGGTATTATATTCAGTGGGTGCCAATATCGTGCAACCTGAAAGAAGATGGTTTCTGAATATTTATCACAGAATCTGCATTTTGGGCTAACACAGTATTTTAGTATATGTGCTTGATAATTCCTAGTTAACAAGCGTTGGTGCTGTGCTGTTTCAACCCTGCACTACGTAGCCACTGATGGGTACAGTTTTTGTCTACGTCAGCTTGTTTGGTACGGGCAGAGCATTGGCCATGAAGCGGTTTATCTTGCCATTGTTTCTGTATCTGGTCGGTTGCATCTGTCTTTGCTTTCTTTTTTAAGTATTTTGCACCTTCAGCCGGTTTACCGTGTTGTACTTGTATTTCTGTGACCATTTGAAACTCCATTTTGATTATTATTATTATTTCTTTTTGTTTTCTCTTCAATACAGTCATTTATTCGGTCATTACTCCAAAATTATTTTACGGCAAGGTGGTTAATATATTCATTCCGATGTTAAATGATATTTAATATGTACAGTGTTTATTTTTGCTTTAAATTGATAAAACTCTCCTGAGTAAATGAACAGCTCCGCAAAGTGAAATATTTTGAATCTCTTGTAAACAGAAGTTACCAGAAATTACGTACGTTTTTATATCATATGAAGTGTTCCAGTTATTATAGCTATCACCGTAACTTTAAGTCGCTACATTTATTTAACTTTCATATATGTAATCATTTTCTCATATTCTTTAACAGACACACTATTACTTACATCATTCGGACTGTTTTAGGGAAATAACTGAGACAACCGCAAGAGGCATAGCATGAGGAACTAGAACAATCTACCAGTCACCTGAAGAAGACCGAAGTGTACAACGACCGAAACGTTTTGAATATGGCAATGAAGGTGAGGATGACAGTTCGAATAATCTAAATAACCATAATACCTCATCTCATAGATATAGACAGAGGTACGTTATCATATGAAGTCATTTTTTGTTTGTTTTTTTCTTTATTCATTGTTCTGTTAGTTTTTATGTCTGTCGACATGACTTGTAAACAAGCCATTATTATTATTATTGTATCTTGCCTTCTTTTGATAGAGTCCTTTACATGGTCATTTCTTGAGGCTTAATGTAAAGTAATGTCATTAATATATACATATTCTGTTTGCAGAATGTCGTTAAGTGATACTTAACATGTACACTGTTCATATTTTCTTTGCATCACTAAGACTCTCCGGAGCATTTTCGAAAATCGCAATGTTTTAAATCTATTGTATATAGGGACTACCTGCTGTGTTACTAACTTTCTTGTTATAACCTTTTTTTCACCGTAAACAGTCCTGCTATTATTTTAGGTATAAAAATAATTATACGGTGTTATGGACTTTTCAGTTTAACTTTGATGTTACTTCTCTATTTTGTCACGTGCAGTAACAGATATATTTTATCTGATAGAACCGCTTTATCTATGAGAAATGTGCGTTTATATTTGGCCGACTGGGAATTGGGTACGCGATGTTTATGCTCAAAATGATACCAGAAAAAGTAATGCAAATACACAAGTATGTTTACCTATGCTTTCGAGATTATTGATAAAGTACGTTTCACAGAACTGTTTGAACTGCTAGCTAAGCTTGATATATTTAGGAAGGATATTAGAATAATCCGGGACTTACACTGGGAGTAAACTCGCTGCATACAGACAGAAAATCAATTCAGTACGTATACAAAACTAGAAAGGCTTGTAAGACAATGATGTATCTTCCCACCCGACTTTTTCACCCTATACAGTGAGGTGATTGTGAAAGAGGTAGAAATCCTACCAGGATTCGTTAGTGGGGTCAACATCTTAACAACATCAAATATGCAGATGACACTGTGTTGATAGCAAACACAGAAAGGAAATTATAAGACTTTTGTAGAGATGCTTGTAGAGGAGCCAGAAGAAAGGACTAGAATATATGGTTGTTGGCAAAAGGGACAACTCTGGATGGTACTTACAAATTGGGGATATACAAAAATATACAGCACGAGGCCAAAAAATAGACGCACCCACAGAAAGTCGATTTTTGTATTTTTACCAAGACAAGTGAGTAAGAGAATTCATTTAGTATCTGTCTATATTTCTGAGATGAGGTATTATGTACGCTATTTACATTATTCGGACTATTGTCCTCATCTTTGTAGCCATATTTATTACAACGTTTCGGCCATTCAGTATCTGTATATATTTCTGAGATGAGGTATTATGTACACTATTTACATTATTCGGACTATTGTCCTCATCTTTGTCGCCATATTTATTACAACGTTTTGACCCTTCAGTATCTGTCTATATTTCTGAGATGAGGTATTATGTATATTATTTACATTATTCGGACTATTGTCCTTATCTTTGTCGCCATATTTATTACAACGTTTCGGCCGTTGTACGCTCCGGCCTTCTTCAGATGGTTGGACTGTCGAACTGAACCCTTTATTTCGCTCGGTGGGGTTAACTGTTCTAGTTCCACGTCCCATGTTTAATGGATGCCAGTTATCGGCTATCTCCTGTTAATTCCCCTCTCCAAGTGCTCCACTGCCTTAACCGGGTATTGAACTCACACTCTTTGGGTCCTGTCACAGGATCTAACCAACGCCTTTATCCACTGTGACATGTCTTTATTAATCAATAGTATTAATACAGGTGTACATATGTACACTATTATTGTGAACAAGTGAATGGTTTAGTCCACCAGAAGAGTTTTACACTTGTAAGAGTGTATCGAAGGAACTATCACTTGATCTGTTCACTGTTCCCCGAAGCTTTCTGTCCTACTAATCTTATAGTAGGCGGAAGAGTCTAACATAGACTCTTTAGAGGGAGGACACCACACCAGTTATGGAAGTCAAAATGATTTAGTAACAATAACGATCCTAATCGTACTTACTGCCTTAAAGAATAAACGTTATCTTAGAGAGGAAGCGTGACGAGGGTAAATTGCAACTCTTCCAGTGGCCTAGTCAGAGTCCTGACCTTAACCCAATTGAAAACCTTTGGGGAATAATGGACAAGCGTACTCGTAATAGGAAAGTTAACACAGAAGATGAGCTTTTTTCACGAATTAAAGAAATGCTGGAAAAATCTGGCGAAAGATGTTGACTTACTAAAGAATTTAGTCTATTATAAAATTTGATACACACAGAAGGCAAGAGGGAAAGAGAAAAACAGCCTATAACCCGTACCTGCCGAGCTAGTTTAAATTGTTGTCACAACAGGGATTAGGAGAGATAGCAAAAAAATAAAATTTATTAACAGCTACGAAGGAGAAGAAATTTATGGAGAGCCTTGATCGGCCACGTCCTTAAGCGACAGGGCACCAAGAAAAAGAGAAAAAATTTATTTGAGAATCTTGTGGTGTTACCCCTCTAATGAGTCTATTGTGAACTTTTCCACTTACTATAAAGTTAATAGGAAAAATAAGACTCGGAGGAACAGTGATATAGACTGTTCAACTGTCGAACTCTCTGTCTTTGGCACAGAGGAATCCGGACGAGGCTGTGCCGAAGGGCACAGTTTCGTCCGGGGAGGTAGACAGACCCGGACCAGTTTATGCGGGTTCTACGGGAATATTTTTTGTCCGAGCCTGCGGGCTCGGAGAAACCACGGTAAACTCGACATTGTGCCACATACATCCATCGTTGTTAAATATTAACAGTGCCATAGCCTGTTCAATTGTCGAACTCTCTGCCTTGGTAGAGAGGAACCCGGACGAGGCTGTACCGAAGGGAAGAGTTTCGTCCGGGGAGGTAGACAGACCCGAAGCCGCTCATGCGGGTTCTACGGGAATATTTTTGGCCGTGCCTACAGGCTCGGAGAACACACATTAAACTCGGCCTTTGTGCCACATACGTCCCTCGTGGGGGAGCTGTTAAATATTAACAGTGATATAGACTGAACGCTGGTCAACCGACACACACTCCCAAGTCGTGTAAGATTCTTCTGTTGTATTTACTGTTCAATAGACGATTTATCAGCAACCTCTTGTTTTGTTATTCCTTAACCAATTACTTGGTCACAACAGAGATTGTAAAAGCCGGGCAGAGTATTGCGAGATCGGAGGATTTCTTTGGCAACAAAGAAAAGAATACTGAGCTGTTACGTGACATCTGTTCTTTACGGCAACGAATGTTACACGATTTCCTCAAAGATGAAAGAGACTCGGGGCTATGGAGGTGTGGTTCCGCAAAAGGATGATGAGGTTATCCTGGACCGAGCGTGTGAGCAGTGATGAGGTCTTGGAGAGGAGGAGGCTTATACTTAACACCAGAAAGAGGCAGCTGAAATTTCTGGGACACGTAATGAGGAAGGAGGGCCTGGAGAATCTGATACTCACGGGTCGAATATAGGGAAAGAGAGACAAGAGAAAGCAGCGCGTGACATACCTGGCGAGCTTGAGCAGGCGGATGACAGAACAAGGTCTGGGGGAGGAAGCAGAGAGATGGAACTTGCTGAGTGCTGCAAGGGATAGGAGGAGGCGGAGAGCCATGATCGCCTACGTTCTGAAAGGATATGGCACATAAAATGAAATCACTGAAATTTTTATGGAATATAATGAGGAAAGAGGGCTTGGAAAATTTGCTACACACAGGCTAGGAAATCAATAAGTAAACTACCTAACGATGTATTTGGAGAGATAACAAAATTAAAATATAAAAAACTGTGACATGATTTTCTCTAGTAATAATCATTCAACTAAAAAAGAAAATCTTTCTGATGCTGATGGACATTATTTTGAAATGCAAGGGTAAATCATATTGTCATTACCAAGCTAATTAACAGTGATGACTCTTTGTAAATCACTCTATGTAAAAAGCGGACATTAAATTCATTTACAGGCTCGTTGGGGCTAATATATACCGCATAAAGAATAATTTCTATACCAATTTAATTCTTGGCGAATATATTGCTCAAGGAATCTATTCCTTTTGGGGTGAATAAACTGAATGATGACGAATTTACAACCTGAAGGGACATAGGACATAAAAGAAAAAAAGGACTGACATGAACTCTCCCTGACCAAAAAGTTTTTTTTTTTAAGGATGGATTAGTTCTCCCTTGAAACAGACTAGAAATAAAGCCGCATCTGTTGTTGATTCTGATTTTTCAAAACGCAAATCGATTTACCAGTTGTACATTTTTAGAGAGGCTCATCCTTCATAGATTTCGGAGAAAGAGGAAAATAAATTGAAAATATTTCGAGAAATTACATTATTAAAGATGAATAGAAGCAGTATCCCCGTGAATTGAAATTTACTTTTACACATTCAATGATAAAAATTTTGAATTTTTTTTTTTTTGCACATTGTGAAATAATGTTTTTAATTTTTTTGGCACATTCTGAATTGATGTTTTTAAAAATATTTTACACATACTGAAATAAAACATTTGAAGTTTTTCACATTCTGAAATACAAATTTTTCAATTATTTTTTGCACATTCGCAAATAATACTTTTCCATTTTTATTCTGAAATAAAAGTTTTGAATTATTTTTCACATTTTGAAATAAAACATTTGATTTTTTGTACATTCTGAAATAAAAAGTTTATCAGTTTATTTACTGATTGGAATATAGAATTGATCCCTCAATTTAGATCCATATTATAATTTATTGTTTATAAAATTCTGATTGGCTATGAATTCTCCACCTCTCTCCCCAGCTATGGGTTAATTAGTAAGATTTGTATTACTAAGCCATTATTATCTTTAAAAAATTCTTAAATCAATCAATCCATCAATCTGATCTGCCTAATGTTTTTTGTCAATGTTTTTTATGAGACATTTACGTCATAAAATATTTTGGTTTGGAACTACTTTTGAAAATGATCTTCATACAAATAATAGAAGAAAATCTTACGGCCATATCACGTTGAAACATTGGTTCTCATCAGATCACCAAAGTTAAGCAACGACGAACCTGGTCATACCTAGATTGTTGGCAGCTAGTGAAAACCAGGTGCTCTAATGTGCCCGGATGTGCGATATGCAGATCGTGTAATGGATGGTGTCCCGGAAGCAGAAATTGTAGAGCTGCGGTCAGATTTCAGTCGGCTTCTTTACATTCACTTATCTGCAAATACAATTGTGTGATCGTGAACAGAAAAGAGACATGATCGCACAAACATATCATATCTGGCCCCTACAGTCACGCATTAGACCAGCGTGATAGTGTAATATCCAAGGCAATCGTTATACCAGGTCTGGCAAACATGCGACTGGAGTCCATAACTGGGGGCGGACATGTGGAGACCTAAATTACTGAGAATATTTTAGTAAGGAATCTGTTTGTAATGTCTAGTATTTAGTTAAATAGAAACTATATGTAATATTAGAAAGCATTTTACAATTATTGACTTATTTCCATAAATGCAAATGCACAAAAAAAGAAGAAAAATACGATAAAAAACTAAATGTACAAAAATCAATTTATTCACCATAAATAAGACATTTTTCAATAATATCGCAAAAATAATGAGTTAATTTGTTTGTGCTCATTGGTTACAGGAAATATAATTGTATAAAACAAAGCAAATAAAAGATTTTACAAAATCGTATATAAACAAAGACTGAAAATACTTTACAAAAATGTTAATATCAGAGAAAAAAATTATTTTGATAATTTTTACAATATTTATTGTGATTTTTTTCTTCTGGTGAATTGGACAGATATAATCGTAAGTCCATTCTTCAGTCTTTTTTTTTCAGCTCAATTGGACAGATATAATCGTAAGTCCATGTTTCAGTCATATTTTGCAACTGAATTGGGCAGATATATCCATAAGTTCATTCTTCAAACATATTTTTCAGCTGAATTGGACTGATATAATCGTAAGTCAATTCTTCGGTTTTATTTTCCAGCTGAATTGGACAGATATAATCTTAAGTCCATTTTCAGACTTAATTTTCAGCTGAATTTGACAGATATAATCCTAAGTCCATTTTTGAGTCATTTTTGTCAGGTGATTTGGACAGATATTCGTAAGTCCATTTTTCAGTCACATTTTTCACATGAATTGGACAGATATACTCGTAAGTTCATTCTTCAGTCTTATTTTTCAGCTCAATTGGACAGATATAATCATAAGTCCATTCTTCAGTCTTTTTTTCTCAGCAGAATTAGAAGATATAAGCGAAAGTTCAATCTTCAGTCTTTATTTGCAGCAAAATTGGACAAATATAATGATAAGACCATTTTTCAATCTTATTTTTCAGCTGAATTGAACAGATAAAATCGTAAATCCATACTTCAGTCTTATTTTTCAGCAGACTTGGACAGATATAATCGTAAGTTTATTCTTCAGTCTTATTTTGCAGTTAAATTGGACATATATAATCATAAGACCATTTTTCAGTCTTATTTTTCAACTGAATTGGACTGATATAATCGTAAGTTCATTCTCCCGTCTTATTTTTCAGCCAAATTGGACAGATATAATCGTACGTCAATTTTGCAGTATAATGTTTTACTGAATTGGACATATATAATCGTAAATCCATTCTTCAGTCAAATAAAGGAATAAAGTTTGATGTTATTAAAGCGAATCTTGAGATTTGAAGATAAAATTTTTCTACCATTTTTCACCTAATAGAAGGCACAAGAGCCACTCAAGCAAGCTTACCGAAGAGCGTAATTACAAGAAATACGAAGTGTACGTTATGGGGATATGGAGGATAAATAACTGTTGATCCGAGACTTAAAGAGGATAAAGTTCTCGAACCCGCCCTTTTATTGCTTTTAGGTGGATAATTCCGGAAGAGTTCACATCGAGGGAAGTCCATGTTTATGACATTCGTATTGCAAACTGTTGTAATGAATATGCATACACCTAGGTTCCCCCTCACAGTAATATGATTGGCTGGTGTCAGCCATAAATGCAGACTGATGCGGAGGTATATCGCCTATGCCTATTGCCTACTACTACGACGAGTACCAGTCCATTACGGCTACCGGCTAGATTGTCCTACTCGGTTACAGTAACCAAAACCACTTAGCTACTTTGAACAAATATATCCCTTTCCGGGATATATCACAAACAAATGAAATAGAATTAAAATTATTCAAGACGAAAAATATTTTTTAATTAATATTCAACCAAGACAAGGTCAAATTGCCCGTCAAGGTTAAGGGTTACTAAAGGGGGATATTTAATGAGCGGTAAATATAAGAGGTAAGTGCAGTTTATGAAGGTATGCGGGAAAGGTCAAAACTTTGACTCGAAGACCTTAAGACTGTAGTGGTCGAGAAAGTATCCTTTATAGAAAAGGAAGAAAAATGCTCAGTTGGCGCCATAGGTCACAGACAACATTTAGTCATGGTTTAAAATATTCGTGTTTACGAGAATTTTGTTTGCCAATGTTGATATATCTGTAATACATCATTTTCTTTTTTTTTCAAATTACGCCTATTTTTAGATGACTGTGTAAACAAGGTGGTCATGACTAGGATAAAACGTACAAAATTAGCTTCCTTTCGAGCTGGTGAAAAAAAAAAAAAAGAAATTGAAAAAAATGTCTTTTATTCACATAAATTCATAACGTATTTATTCAATCACCATGCCTGCAGTGTTTTTATTCCAAATGTTGGTAAACTAGTTATATCCATGATATTAGGCTTCTGAAAAAGTTTCCAGGTGTTTTGAGATAAAATCTTTTATTCCTATGAATTCTTAGGATTATAATGCAGTTACGAAATTACATTTTCAAATATTCTAGAATATTAGGCCACATTTTGCTGTAAATTATAAAATTTGTTATATCAGGTTTACGTAGAAGTTCTTCGATGTTTTTTTGACAGTATCTTTTAAAATTCGCAATTTCATTAACGTTCTTCCCCTGTCGTGTAACCACCAGACACATTTTCGCTAAATTATGAAATCAATCCCATTATTGAGCTGGAAAATATTCCAAATGATTCGAGAGAAAACTCCAGCGTATAACTTCATAAGATCTTTGCTTATAGATGTTTTATTTTTACAGCAAGAGATTCTTCTTTGAAAATCTCCCCTACAAACCAAACTTGTGCAGATTCTTTCTAACATTAGATGCATGTCTTTTAACAACGGCTGAGCTGTTTGTATGTACAGGGCATTAGTATGTGGGGTCTGAAATTGAGCTCTAGGTGTGCTGTCAATAGTTTTAAATGTCTTCTACTTGTAAAATAATTTCCCGGACAATAGAGTGGCTGATTTAGAATTTCTTCTTTCTTTGCTCAAGCCCATCAGATATCAGATTTTCCAAGCCCTCCTTCCTCATTATGTGTCCCAGAAATTTCAACTGCCTCGTCCTGATATTAAGTATAAGTTTCATCTGGCCGTTGCCCTACGTCGAAGTGCCCCGGATTGCCAAATATCAGTTTTCAGTTAAAACTTTCCTTGTAGCTGATATGATCACCGAGGTTAAGCAACGTCGAGCATGGACAGTACTTATATGAGTGCCCGTTTGGGAATACCAATTCCAATTGAGTTCATTACATTCACTTACGCACAGATACACTTGGGAAAGGCATGAATCCACCTCTTCTCCCTCCAGCTATGAATAAGACTTATATCATGGCCTTCCACACCCCCCTGTCACTTGTAGCTCATAATGTTTTGTCTTTTTGTTATTTCTCCCAGACCTTATTCTGCCATCCATTTGCTTAAGCACATTAAGTAGGTCACACGTTGCTTTCCCCTGTCCCTCTTTCTCCTCTATCTGTCTTGTGAGTATCAGATTTTCCAAGCCCTCATTCCTCATTACGTGTCCCAAACATTTCAGCTGCCTCTTCCTGATATTAAGTATAAGTTTCATCTGGCCGTTGCCCTACGTCGAAGTGCCCCTGGTTGCCAAATATCAGTTTTCGGTTAAAAATTTCCTTGTAGCTGATACGATCACCGAGGTTAAGCAACGTCGAGACTGAACAGTACTTAGATGAGTGACTGCTTGGGAATACCAGGTGCTGTAACCTTGGATGTGAGAGCGGTGTAACGTATAATGGCTCGGAATCTGTGAATCGGAGATAAATAATTCACAACCGAGGATAAATAATTTACAACTAAAATCGAGGCCAATGAACCGTTTCTTCTTCTTCTATATGCCGCGCCCTTTCAGGACGTAGGCGATCATGGCCCTCCACCTCGCCCTGTCCCTCTTAGCTCTTAATAAGTTGTGTCTTTTTGTTATTTCCCCTAGACCTTGTTCCTCACTCCATTTATTCAAGCCTATTAAATATATCACACATTGCTTTCCCCTGTCACACTGCTTTCTCATTACGTGTCCCAGAAATGTCAGCTCCTCATGTTAAGTATAATTTCCCGCTTTGTTTCTCTTCTCTCCAAGACCTCGTCGTTGCTCACATGTTCGGACGTCCAGAGTATGACGATAAATTACATCCAACAACAAAGCCTCTGATCAGGAAGTTTTGAGGACCATGGAACCACCTCTTAATTGATAGTGTTCCTAGGTCCACCCTAACCCGGGGTGTTAGCACCTGTTAGAGTCCCAGTTATGGGCAAATCGTTAACCCGCAAACTAGGGTCCAAACACTATGAAAGTGTGAAAATAGGTTTTAACACCAGAAATACTTTGTAAAAAATTATTACCATCAACACATTTTTGGATAAAAAAAAAGAAAAAATTACCAGCTATACATATCTTGAAAAAAAAATATTACCAGCTATACATTTTTATGAAAAAAAAAGAAAAAATATTACCAGCCATGTATATTTCAAAGAAAATTATTACCAGAAATATATTTTTGAAGAAAAAAAATTACCAAAAGTAAATTTTTTGAAGGCAAAATTATTACCAGAAATATATTTTTGAAGAAAAAAAATTACCAAAAGTAGATTTTTTGAAGGGAAAATTATTACCAGAAATATATTTTTGAAGAAAAAAAATTACCAAAAGTAGATTTTTTGAAGGGAAAAATATTACCAGAAATATATTTTTGAAGAAAAAAAATTACCAAAAGTAGATTTTTTGAAGGGAAAATTATTACCAGAAATATATTTTTGAAGAAAAAAAATTACCAAAAGTAGATTTTTTGAAGGGAAAAATATTACCAGAAATAGATTTTTGAAGAAAAAAAATTACCAAAATTAGATTTTTTGAAGGGAAAATTATTACCAGAAATATATTTTTGAAGAAAAAAAATTACCAAAAGTAGATTTATTGAAGGGAAAAATATTACCAGAAATAGATTTTTGAAAAAAATATTACCAACAATAAAAATTAAATAACCCACTGAGGTTGATATGCCCTAAAACAAACCAAACCTAAGCAAACCTGTTGGGGTGCCAGCTATGGGCAAATAGTAAAAGCAAAACACTATGAAAGCATGAAAATGAAATTTTATAGAATGACAAACAATACATTTTATCTGTACTTGAACACATACGATTACGCTTAAAATGTATTTAGATGAAGCCATAAAATTGCGTTAAAAATATTTACGTTCGGCATTAAATAATCCATAGAGGCCACTAAATAAAATCATCCAACCAAAAATCATACGTTCGAACCATGGTTATTCTAGCACCCGTCTGTAGAACGACATTTCTGCTGCTTTGAATCTCTTCTCAAAATTTCTACGTTCTATCTGAAGGCATGAAGCAGCTCTTCCGATCTCATCATAGTGGCAACACGCACTTCAAAACCCAAGAGCAAATCAACAAAGTGTCTGTGGCTAAATAAGAGAAGATCCTTTCCTAGCCCGTTCTAATGATTCGCATCTGATCTGGTGCGTATGTTTCGAATGTAAGGCATTTTAGTGCCGAAATATCAGGCAATGCTGATTGCATGCATTAATTTCAACTAATCTGATTAATAACGGCATCGATTATTTCTAGGTAAACTGATATCTGACTGTTCAAATAAAACTTCCAAAGTAACTAGTATCGATTCTCTTGAAAATAGACAAAATTTGTTATCGTGGTGTTCTATAAAGTACTCGCAGAAAAAGGGGTCAACGCCCATGAAAATTCATACGGACATGGTTGTTGCATTGGGGGGGGGGTGATGATCCAGCATTATCAACAGTGCAAAACAGGGCAGCAAAATTTAAGAGAAGAAGGAGAAGTCTAGAATATGTCCGAAGATGTGGATATCGTGTAACTGCCACTAAAGAGTAACATTTTGATCGTGTTAACCCCATGGTGCTGGAGAGCAGGCGATTGAATGTAAATATAATAGCCAATGCTATTAGCATACCTCGTGAGAGAGTTGAGAACATTCGCACCACGAAAGCTTCTGCTCGGTTGGGTGCCACGTCTTCTGACACGATCAAAAGCGTACCAGGCTGATCGCAACACATAAAATCCGTTATTGTTTGATGCAGATCCTTCTGTTTTACTTGACTCAGGATGAGTGCTCGGTTCATCAGTTTAAGTCAGAAACAAAAAGTCAATTCACGAAGTACAAACGCTCTTTCTGACTTCCATCAAAAAAGCCAATGTTGTTCCATCTGCAGAGAATTTGGTGGGAGATAAAAAAAAAGGCATTATGTCTATTAAATCTCTTCAGAAGAGCCACACCATCAATGGAGAGTACTATGCCATCTGGCTAAGACAGTTATGAAAGACGGTCAAAACCAAATGCTCAGGAAAACAGATGAAATGGGGTTTGTTTCATCGGTAGAATGCTACAGCACACGGGTCATTGGTTCCAATAGCTACTGCGCGTGAGTATATTTTTAACTGGTTGTTCACCCTCCCTATTAACTTGATTTGGCTACATCTGATAAACATATTTCCCAACATTAAAAAAAAATTGTCAAGGGAACAGTACCTAAGTTATAATGACGTCATAAATTCTGTTGATAACTTTTTTTTTACCAATAGGTAAAAGCTTCTTCACCAAAGACATCGAAGCACTGCAACACTGATGGAAGAAATGTGCGGACTGTATGGGAGACAATATTGTAAAATAAATCTCATTTAATCACAGTCCATTAAAGTATCTTGAACAGCTTATGAACTTTTGAGCCGAAACTTGTATGCGATGCAGGGATCTCCTAACCTTTTCCCAAGAGAAAATTATATTTCTATTAAAGAAATATTTCAAATAATCAAAATCAAAACACCAAATGTCCATATGTTTAAATAGTTCTAAAAACAAAAGGTTCCATTCATTGTCCTAAGTTTTTCATATATTTCTTACATTTCATCTTTCTATAATTTGTAAATCTTTAAATGAAACTTGCTTCTTATGTTTACATGAAAAAACAGAAATTTTCAAATTTGCTGACAAAAATCCTTATTAATTCAGAGGAGTGAATTAGCTGTAAACTGCCGATACAGTTTAACATCAACCTTAAAATATAGTTAAATTTTTAAAATTACGTATTACCATTTCTTATAACCATAATTTATGAGTAAATAATGATCCACCCTCTACGGTTATGTACTTTATTTTGTTTATTCAGTTTGAATTTTGCTTTGTATTGCCGACATGTTAGCATTATTAATATCTTATATAGATGTTATACATATTTAATTTTATCTACAGGCCCCTTTAAGAAGCTTCCTGAATAATTTTCTTTCTGTTAACTTTACGTCTGGTTTACCTACCCCTTCCTTCAACACCCTTTCAAAAAAATGAACATGTCATATTTGTCTACAATCACGATACATTTGTCGCTGACATATTTTTCCGCAACCGTCAACGATGGCCTATGTCCCAGTTTATCATGACATGAAAAAAATAACTCACCCACCTCCGCTCTCTGTGATTACTTTTCTATTTAGCGTAGATCTAACATTTAATTGGTTAATCGAGACACACCCACAAGTCTAATTTTAATAATGACCATAAGTTCTCCCCCACCCACTTGAACTTTCGGAAAATAGGTAACAATTTGTTTTTAAATTTCCTTAAAAATCATTTAATCATCAGTTACTTACCATCGACTGAAGAAGTACAATAAAAGTATTGAAACATGAAAGCTTTTGTGTAGTGATTTCAATATGTTTTTATTATAAACTTTTATAATAATAATAATAATATACAGTACGAGGCCAAAAAATAGCCGCACCAATAGAAAGTCGATTTTTGTATTTTTGCCAAGACAAGTGGGTAATAGATTTCGTTTATTAATACAGGGTAATAATACAGGTGTGACCTTTTGCTTTCACTACGGCTTTAATTCTTCGTGGCTTGCTATAGACTAAATTCTTTAGTAAGTCAACTTCCTTCAGATTTTTCAGCATTTCTTTAATTCGTGAAAAAAGCTCGTCTTCTGTGTTAACTTTCCTATTACGAGCACGCTTATCCATTATCGCCCAAAGGTTTTCAATCGGGTTACGGTCAGGACACTGACTAGGCCACTGGAAGAGTTGCAATTTACCCTCGTCACGCTAACGTTTATTCTTTAAGGCAGTATGTATGTTTAGGATCGTTATTGTTACTAAATCCTTTTTGGCTTGTATAATTGTTATGGTGTCCTCCCTCTAAAGAGTCTACGTTAGTCTATAAGATTAGTAGGACAGAAGAATTCGGGGAACAGTAAACAGATTGAGTGCAATTCCTTCGATGATACACTCTTACTAGTGTAAAACTCTTCTGGTGAGTAATAGAATTCGTTTATCACATTAGTACAGGTGTACATTATACAAGTAAAAAATCATTATTATTTTGTTGGGAAACCTTTTGCTTTAATAGAGTGTTCAGTATCGAAGATAAGGATTGAGCATTAATAAAATTCATAATAATAAAACATATAATGTTTCGTAGTTGAATAGATGCAACGCCTCGTCAGAACAGAGTGATACTGCTAATATTTCTCGGTTTCCTTTTACTTTTATTGTGGTGCAAATGTTCTGGTTTCATTTTCGTCTGTTGAATGAATGCTACTTTTATTTTTTCTTTCTTCCTTCCCCTCTGTTTTTTTTAAATTAATTTTTATTCATTATTTCTTTCATTGTTCTCTGTTTATATGTGTGTCTATGTATGTAAATGCGTGTATGTATGAACACGTACTTACACATTCACCTGCACACGTACGTTTATATATATGTGTATGCACGACTAATTATGACTTTGTATTTGTGTTAGCTGGGTTTATTACTACTAAGTGGGAGCAAGAGTAAAGAGGCGTGATAGATCAAAACATCTGGGGATGTTGATTGACATTGCATTTGAATAGTTGGAGATTATAGCTATCAGGGAATCAAGTAAGAGGAAGGGAATTTCACAGACGGGAAGTGCTAGACTTGAAGCTATTGGAATAGAAGGGACGGCTAAAATTAGTCGTTTTCGACAGTGAAAGGGTGGGTCTGAGATGCCAACTTAATGGCACGTTTAAATTCGTTCAGTTCGGGAACTAGAGAAATAGCTAATAGGAGTAGTTACCGTGAAATTATTTGTAGAAAAGGAGGAGGGAGACGACGTCACGTCTGTGAGAGAGCGACTGTAAATGAGATGCCAGATCCGGGCCAAACACATTTCATATCCATCTCCGGCTTTTGTCGAGGACCTTAAGACGAACAACGGGGGCTCCAGTCCATATATAATAGCAATATTTCATGCAAGGGCGAATTTGACTGTTTATGGTTATGATAAGATTTTTGTGTGTGTATGTATTTTGTGTAGGTATAAGTTTATGTCTTTGTTTTTTTTTTCTGTGCGGGTGTATGTTTATGTGTGTGGGCATGCGTGTAAGTACACATACATACAAATAACTACGCATTCACTCGCGTACGTTTTTGTGTTAGTGTATGAGCGTCTCATTGTGTGTTTTGTGTTTGTGTGTATATTTTTGTTGGTGTATGTTCGGGTCTCTGTATACGTTCTCGTTTTATTTGTGTTTTATAAAGAATGTCGTTGGGGTGAATTTTGTTGGATAATGTTTCCTGATATTGTGATTATCCTTTCACTGTTGGATTGTGTTTCATATTGTTATACATTAGATGTTCTGTGTTTTATGTGTGCATGAGTTTGTGTATCTGCATCTGTTTTCTCTTTTTGTGTATGCAATTATATTTCATGCAGTTCCTGCAATCTTCAGGTGTGGATTCTGACCGTTATCTGTCGCGACGAATAACTCGTCAGGAGAACACGACAGGTAAAGGTCAGAACCCACACCTGAAGAGTACAGGAACTCCATGAAACTCCGAGCCGTGCTATCGACGTTGGATATTATGTATATTCAATAATATATACTTACAACATTTAGCATTGATTTATAACACCTTAGGAATAAATATACTTACATACATGCAAGTATTCTGCGTGTTGTAAATTTTTCATCCTATCCATTTGCATATATATATATATAAATACATTTTTATGTTTAACATTTTTTTTATAGATACAAGTATTTAAGTAAATGCAATGCTCTGTTTATAATAAACAGTATTAAATAACATTTACCGGCCTGACTGTCCGAGAAATTTTCATAGAAAATATTCGTCCTCCGACAGGATTCGAACCTGTATCCTATACGGAACCGTAATTTAGCTTGACGTGCCTTTACCGATTCATTCTGACATTCCTTATTTTTCCTTGGGTATTGGTTTGTTCATTTACAATCCAAAACACTTAAGGTTTGTACAAACGAGTATATATATATATATATATATATATATATATATATATATATATATATATATATATATATATATATATATATATATATATATATATATATATATATATATATATATATATATCGACCCATAATACAGAAGAAACTTCAAAGAAAAAGGAAACGAAAGTCTTTCACGTTCCGCCAGAAATGCGAGGTTATTGAAAAACTAGACGAAACCCGTAATTCGTTGAATTTGCAAATTAACAAACAAGGATGGCAGAATCTGAAGGAAACACCAAAACATGCGCTTGAAGAATTGACGATGGAGAAGACTGGGGTTCAGTAGAATAAGTTATTGATGAGGTCATCACAGTCATCGAGAATAAATCTCTGTTCAGGAGTACAGAATGTCTAAGTGCACGTCATTTGCTTTACTTTAAAAATACTAGATGAGCGATAAGTTAGCGAAATGTGAAAAAAAAATAAGAAAGACAATTGAAAATAAATCTTATTGATCATTAAATATTGCAAATTAATATTTACTTTCGTGAAACACTTAATTTTTCATATATTGCAATAAGTTCTTGTGTTTTTTTAAGTTTTTTTTTTTAAGCATTCCCCACCAAGCAAGGCGGGAAGCCACTAGTACCCAAGTGGTCACAGAGAGTTGGAGCGAGAGCAAAGTAGAGTGATAGAGGGAAGAATGAAGAGAGGGTTAGGGGATAGATCAGGGCATCTGGAGACGTCGATTGACATTACATTTGAATAGTTGGAGATTATAGCGATCAGGAAAACAAGAAAGGGGGGGAGTTCCACAGGCGAGAAGTGCGAGACGTAAGGGTATTGGAGTAGAAGAGACGGCTTTATTTAACAGTTTCGACAGTGAAAGGGTGAGAACGAGATGACAGCGCAGTTGAACGCTTAAATTCAGCTCATCGGAGCAGTTACCGTGAAAGTATTTGTAAAAAAAGACAGAGGGAGGCAACGGCACGTCTGTGAGAGACGGCTGGAGACGAGATGCCAGGTCAGGGCCAATTACATTGCATATCCGTCTTTGGATTTTATCAAGGACCTTGAGACAAACAGAAGGGGCTCCAGACCATATATGGCAGCAATACTCCATGCAAAGGCGAATGGTTGATTTGTAGATTTGAAGGATCGACTCCGGTGAGAAAAATTTCCTTGCGGTGGACGAAGCTATTGACTCAGTGTATTCATTCCATCTCAGGTCAGCGGACAGTGTGAGACCGAGAAGTCGCAAAGACGTGCTCTCGTGGAGTTGAGCGTCAGACATTCTAATGGCGGGGCAGAGATTGTTCTTTCTGGTGAGTAATACAGAGCAGTTTTGTTTTTGAGGCATTAAAGTTAACCAGCCAATTCCTACCCCAGTCCACAAACGATTGGGGCAGGAATTGGCTGGTTAACTTATAGTTATACTAATTATATTATAATTAATTAATTATATTAGTTAATGTATAGTTATATTACACATGCCGCATTATATCCGAACTTTCGAGTAGTTTGGATATGTAAACTTCTACTGTATTTAAAACTTAGTAAATATGTATTTTTGGTTCGGTGGTTCAATTCAGTTCCCTACAGGAATATCAGCAAAACTAAAAAGAGACAATCATTGCACGGTGTTTATGAAGTGAATCCAAAAAACTGAATTAAAGCCATTTATTTCGCTGATACCGAATTACCGAGTTCTTGTGATGTTAAAAGTTAGAATTTACTGTAATGTGTGTCGATATCTGTGAATGTTCGTAAGTTGAAATTCGTAAATAAAAGAACACTGTTTACTGATGAATAGAGCTCAATAACAATCGCTTGTGAGATAAGCTGTCATTGACTGCACACAAATGCAACTACTCTCGATGCCTCTTTCCTTTTTCATCCAAATGCACCGATCAGAATTTCGCCAGAAGTATCAAAATTCAATTTTATTTATCTGGATGACGAATTTCACTTTGATGTTCTTTGAAGTCATTTTAAAACTATTGATAAAATGCTTTAGTCTATAGTCTCTTCGGTTTGGGGCTGTCAGCACTCATTCTAATCATGAGAGGTTCCTTCCGTGTATCTGACGTTGACATAATAACAGTAACGACGTTCATAATCATAATAATAATATTAATACTAATACCACCACTACTACTAATAATAATAATAATGAAAATCCAAATGAACATTTCAATTCTTCGGATTCCTTTTAGTGTATTTGCTTTCATATCTTATTTCTATTTTCTGCTTATTTTTCTCTCTTATTCAATCTTTTCTTTTTTTATTTCCTTTTTTTCTTTTCCTTTCTTTAAAAAAAACTAACATTATTGATTTCGGCATTTTTATTTCATTTTCCTTTCCCTCGCTTATCGATATGTTGGCAAATTTCATCAAACCTCCCCCTTTTTGAGTTATTGATATGCCCTCACCTGTCTGGCTGTTCTTGTACTAATTAACCTTCTTCCGTAGATTCATCTTTCTTCAATTTTATATCTTTTCCTCCTCTTTTTCTATTATTCCTATTTTCTGCTTCTTTCTCTTTTTTTATTCAACAGTTTTTCTATTATTTCTTTCTCTAGTTTCTTTCTTTCTTTTCTCATATTTTCTTTTTCTTACCATTTCCTTCCTTTTTCCTTTTCTGTGATTCATTCATTCTTTCATTCTTTCTTTCTTTTCTCATATTTTCTTTTTCTAACCATTTCCTTCCTTTTTCTTTTTCTGTCTTTCATTCATTCATTAATGCTTTCTTTCTTTTCACACATTTTCTTTTTCTCTCCATTTCCTTCCTTTTTCCTTTTCTGTCTTTCATTCATTTCTTCATTCTTTCATTCTTTCTTTCTTTCTTTTCTCATATTTTCTTTTTCTTACCATTTCCTTCCTTTTTTTTTCTGTCTTTCATTCATTCATTCATACATTCATTCATTCCTTCATTCTTTCTTTCTTTCTTTCTTTTCTCATATTTTATTTTTCTTACCATTTCCTTCCTTTTTCTTTTTCTGTCTTTCTTTCATTCATTCGTTCATTCATTCATTCATTCATTCTTTCTTTCTTTCTTTTCTTACATTTTCTTTTTCTTACCATTTCCTTCCTTTTTCCTTTTCTGTCTTTCATTCATTTCTTCATTCTTTCTTTCTTTCTTTTCTTATATTTTCTTTTTCTTACCATTTCCTTCCTTTTTCTTTTTCTGTCTTTCTTTCATTTATTCATTCATTCTTTCTTTCTTTCTTTTCTCACTTTTTCTTTTTCTTACCATTTTCTTCCTTTTTCCTTTTCTGTCTTTCATTCATTTATTCATTAATTCATTCTTTCATTCTTTCTTCTCTCATATTTCCCTTTTTCTTTCTTTCCTTTTTCTTTCAACATCCTCCGTAGCCGAGGTGTCAAAGAACGTCAGATCTAATGACAGCTTCTTCCAGGTTTACGCAAGTTCGAATCCTACCTGGGGTGGCATATTTTCTAACACGATTTCTAAAATATCCAGGTCGCTAGATGGAAATAAATAAATATACTGTTTAATAAATAAATAAAAACAGACCATCTACTCAGATATGAGTATCCATTAAAATAACGTTTAAACAAATGAATTCAAATAATTTACCTTTATAGGGTTAAGCCACATTTAGAATATCTACTCTTATATATTGTTATTATAATTTAATATCTTTTGATTATTTTTTTGTTTATTGCTCGACGTATTTTCTTTGTTCTTCTTGAAATGTTCATTTATCAATAGTTACCGCTTTTGAACTCACAAATTCGTAAGTGATTGTTGATCGATTTGATTTTCTTTTATAATGGCATGTCGCTTAAAAAAGTAAACGATCATGGCTCTTCAAGGTTTCTTTATTTTATTTTGAATTTTAATTGTGGTATATTGCAGCTGGGCTCAAATAAGGCGACGGGGACTTATATGTAATAATATATAATTATATTTATTGTTCTAGTTGCGGTGATTGGGTGGAGTGGGGGAGAATCGCAGAGGTTAGGATTGCGCACTCAGGAATTGACGGAGACAAATCTTCGGTGAACATCTAGAGAGCCTCTCTGTCCAGATCAAGAATCGGACCGGTTATATAACATTTGGACACCTACACAACTCCATGTGTGTACGATTTCTTAAGGTATGTCATCTATGCAAATTCGTGTGGCCACGCCTCACTCGGCACGCGCTCACGCGTTTCCTTCCACTGAGGATACCTGTGCGCCCTCTTTATTTTAGCCTATGAATGCATTTTCCTCTTTATGATATTGCCAGTTCCGATTTCCGCTCTTACAAAAATACAGCGGAAGTATCTATCTAATTCCGTTCATATCTATCTATCTATCTATCTATCTATCTATCTATCTATCTATCTATCTATCTATCACATTTTTTTCATATCTATCTATCTATCTATCTATCTATCTATCTATCTGTCACATTCTTTTCATATCTATCTATCTATCTATCTATCTATCTATCTATCTATCTATCTATCTATCTATCTATTTATCTATCTATCTATCTAATTCTGTTCATATCTATCTATTTCTTTCTGTTCCTTCCTTCCTATCTATCTATCTATCTATCTATCACATTCTTTTCATATCTATCTATCTATCTATCTATCTATCTATCTATCTATCTATCTCATTCTGTTCATATCTATCTATTTCTGTCTGTTCCTTCCTTCCCTCCTTCCTTCCTTCCTCCCTTCCTATCTATCTATCTATCTATCTATCTATCTATCTATCTATCTATCTATCTATCTATCTATCTATCTATCTATCTCCTTCTGTTCCTATCTATCTATCTATCTATCTATGTATCTATCTATCTATCTCATTCTGTTCCTATCTATCTATCTATCTATCTATCTATCTATCTATCTATCTATCTATCTATCGCATTCTGTTCCTATCTATCTATCTATCTATCTATCCATCCATCGCATTCTGTTTCTATCTATCTATCTATCTATCTATCTATCTATCTATCTATCTATCTATCTATCTATCTATCTATCGCATTCTGTTCCTATCTATCTATCTATATATCTATCTATCTATCTATCGCATTCTGTTCCTATCTATCTATCTATCTATCTATCTATCTATCTATCTATCTATATCTATCTATCTATCGATCTATCTATCTATCTATCTATCGCATTCTGTTCCTTCCTATCTATCTATCTATCTATCTATCTCTCTATATATATATATCTATTTCAGTCTCTTTATATTTATCTATATTCGGAAATGTTTCAGCAGCTCATTGATAAAAAAAATGTATAACGCATTAAATTTGGATTTGTGCATTTGTGTTTGTACGTCTGCTTCAATGCATTGTGAACGCCTTTACGCATAGGATGCAGTTAAATGCATATGCATATTTGGCACACGTTTGAATTCGTGTATGTTGATACATGTTCATGGGTGCACGTGGGCTTTGTTAAATGTTAGAGCGTATGTGTAAGCGAATTTGTATGTGCGCGCGTGTGTGTGTAGGTACTGGAGTCCTATGTGTTTTACGAAAACAAAATTTATAGGATCTTTGCCGATTGACAAATTGTTTTGCTTATCATTCAGTTAATTCAATTTATTCGCCAAAGTGGGAAATTTCCTAAAGAGATTCTCGTTAATAGTTGAACTAAATTCAATAAACGGAACACTGGAAGAAAATAGAATAGTCACACACTCAGCGACGGTGCAGATTTTGACCTGAATACGGTAAGTGCATTCTAGGGAGTAGAGATTGTAATTAACCGAGGAGATCTATTGGAAAAAAAAAAAAAAAAGAAAAAAACACAAACAAACAAACAAAAAATGCACAGACATAGGCTAAAATGCTTAGCGATCTTAAATTATTGATCTGTTCGCTTTAATAAGGAAAAATGTACATCGATTATTGAAATCAGTGCGTCAATAGAGGCAGAATATTTCGACAAAAATGATCTTGCAAACGTGGACAACATTCCAAAGTGGAGAACTTCCTTACTTTTTGTAATTCATTTCAACCCGATCAAGAGAATAAATTCGATAAGATTCAATGGGTTACTCAGAGAGAAACTCCGCCCCCACCAAAAAAAAACCGGGAGCATATAATAACTTATTTGATTTTGTTTTATATGGCCTGTCAAAATTTTGCAAATTATTTATATCCAGAAAATAGTTTTAGGTTTTTTTAGAGATAATAATGATTTACTGATCCAATTCTAATTAATCCACACTGATTAACATACTAATTAACCCATAGTTGGAGTAGAGGTGGATTCATGCCTTTCCCAAGGGTAATTCCGCATGAGTAAGTATAATGAACCCGACCGGAATTATTTCTCGGCTATTATCCATTACGCTATCAGAGTTTAAGGCAGCAGAACAAAATATTGACATTTGCGTCTCTGAAGATCGCAAGTGACAGGAAAGTAAGAAGCTGGAAGAGCGTGTAGTGCGAGCGAAGAAACAGTTAGGCTCGACGTTATGTTTACAACTATCAGTCTCAACAGTGACATTATGAGACCTAGTTGCCAATCAAGTACTGCGCTTACATTAATCGAGGCACCAACGAGAGGAGGTTATCAGAACAATTATCGTGAAAATATTTATAGAATAGACGAAGGAAGTTACATGACAGCGGTGGAAATTGCCCAAAGCCTTGATGCCAGGTCATGACCGATAACGTTGCCGATTCTTGTAAAAAAATGTCGAGACACAGAGTAGAAACACAGACAAACCAGATGTACTTGCAATATTCGATGCACAGACGAATGATAAATTTATAAATATGCAACATAGATTCTGGCGAGAAAAATTGTCGAACACGACAGCGTGAACCGACATTCCTAACAGTAGACTTATTTCAATATAAATTTTCCAATTCATGTGTAGTTTTAACCGTTAGTCAAGGAACACATTTTATAAATTTCAACCATCAGTGAATTCCGAATTTTTCTTTATTAAGACAAATATAATAATACTATGTGGAGTAATGGATATCGGCTTGGATTGAGGTATCGGAGAGCCGAGTTCGAATTCCAGTCGAATCCATTGCATTCAGTAACGCGCTAATTCCCCTGGGAAAGGTATGAATCCTCTTCTTCTCACCCCGCAGCTACGGCTAAATTACAGAACAGACTAGGTTCTATAACCGGTCTAGGAAAAGAAAAATACTCTGAATTCAAAAACGGTTGGGATATGTCAGGCTATTTTGTCCAAGAAACACCACTTCTACTGTGACTGCAGTACACACGGTGTCCCTACGGGTCACGGGATGATGATGATGATGATGATGATAATAATAATAATAATATTACTACTACTACTACTACTGTTCTAAATGAGGAGAACAGATACTACACTTTGATCTCAACATGATGGCTATGGATTAAAGAAAAAAGACTGAATTGCACTGGCTTCACGTTCAATGAACTTTGAACGTTTCCAGATAAGGACAATGATAATATCACTATTAGCATTAGAGATGAGAAGGACAGATACTACACTTTGATCTCATCCCAGTAGCCAGGGATTGAAGAAAAGCGTAAGTCGAGTTGCACTGGCTGCAATATTTAAGGCTAAAATGGGGAGTGGAGAAAGGAGGGTCTTCTTCTGTGTTAAAATTAAACTTATCTAGCCACAATCACTGACCCAAACGAAGCACAATAATCCTTACACAAAAACAAAAACATTCTTACTTAACATCCACCATAATACCTCAATGTCTCTATGGAGTCCTAAAAGGTCCCCATATGTACAATTCTTGTCTTTGGCGTGAGGGGACAATGATTTAAAATCTGAACCCCAATGTGTATTTACAATATGAATAAAAACTATTTACCAGAAACTAAATAAAATAATGTTAGTAATAAAATCCCCCCCATTCCTTAATTGTGGCAGAAACATCAGTTAACTGGACGAAATCAATGCGGGTCATTAATAATTTACAGCACTGATTCGTTCAAACACTCACTGAAAGACACACTCATTCAAACAGTAGAACAAATACGAAAATCACCGGAAACGAAAGGCGCACCGCATTCACCAGAGAACTGAAGTCTCTGCGCACATAAACGGGGGAAGGCGAATAGAAGTAAGGAAAGTAGGGACAGAAATAAAAGGGGCAAGGTTAACTTAACGGAAGAAACTAAAAGACAAAGAACAACCCTGAACTAATCTAATTTCGAGAGGGGTTGCAAATGTTCAACACAGCGCAATATCCTGATGCCTAACCGGCATCAAAGTGCCACTCCAAATCATCCGCTTTTACTTGACACAAACACGCAATATTCACCCACATTTTACAAAATTCTAATGAAGGGAACCGCCGCTTTCACGTCCTAATCTTGACTTTAAGCTGATGCTTAAAGTCTAAGATCAGTTGGGAAGTAGTAAACTTCTCACCCCCATAGAATTCCTTGTGACAAGTCGTCCAAATCAAGACACTCATATCACCTAGTTCAGCCCTCGGAGGTATCAAATTGCTACAGACAGAAATTGCCTCAAGGACAAAGAACTTTCCGCGCAGCATGCGAAACATAATGTCTTCGTTGCACAACGGGACAACGAGCCTGCAATGAAACAAATCGTGACCCAGGGTCTCCACCTCGCCATCACAGCGAACGCAGTTTGGAGATTTCGCCATGCCGCCGAACAAAGCATTTTGCCGACCCAGATGGCTTTACGAATCGCCAGCCAGGTGAGTTATACCTCATCATTATTAAGGCATTTCAACCCAGGACCCCTCGGTCATACTGAGTGAGCTTGTCAATCAGGTCATCTTGTACAGATCTCCTAACTAAAGTTTGATATAATGCCCTTCAAGACAACGCGTGGATGTTAGAGAGACCACCTGACGTCCGTAAGATGTGTCTCAGAGCAATACGACATTCACAATAGAAAGGAGTACTCGCATCAGGGTATACGAGGGGCCTCATTCGTGCACGGGTGCGCACTTCTCAGAGATGGGAAATTCTTACGGGCGTC
The DNA here is from genome assembly GCA_964036315.1 of Acanthosepion esculentum. NCBI lineage: Eukaryota > Metazoa > Mollusca > Cephalopoda > Sepiida > Sepiidae > Acanthosepion > Acanthosepion esculentum. The sequence goes on along the minus strand of OZ038494.1, from coordinate 10,833,234 downwards.
ATCCTTCCAGAAAATCGCCCTATTCATTCAATTTGCGACACATTCGATCTAGGAACGTGATGCGAAGCGTATGATGGCGAGCCTTAACGCTAGACATATCCAGACCATCTTCAGAAAGGTGGAAATAAAATAATGTTCCAATGTACCTTAGGGGACTTGCCTCCCCACAAGAAGAACAACAAGAGCCTTACTAATGAAATTAATGTGTTAAACGGAAGTGGTTTACAGAGAAACGGTAAAGGAGAATTGGGTAGATGTGCGAGGCATATACTTCCGCCTTTAAGGAAAGATTCCTTCGGGACCCCAGTCGAACTGCGACCTCGGCTTTCTCCTATACCTCCGACCAATTAATTTCCAACAAGAGATCTGAACCAAACCAGACGCCGAGTATCTTGACCGGCTCGTCAGTACAGAGGAAAGGTCCCGGAAAAGAAACTCTCTTCCACGCATCCAACCGCAAGCCAGCAGACTTATCGCGATTGATCTTGGCCCGTGTCACCGTCGCATACCGTCTGATTTCTTTGCTGACTTCGTCAGTCTCGGCTCTGCTGGATACAAGAACCGAAAGGCTCCAATCGTACCCCATTCACTTCAACCAGCGAACCGGGGAACGCATATAGAAGTCGGATCCAGGAGCGAAAGTACGGCCCAAAACCGGCCGCTGAAAGGACAGCCTCCAGAAGTCGATGGTCCACTCTATCGAATGCCTTGGACTGAACTAAATTTACCAGCGTGTCTTCACTGTTGATTTGACTGATGATCAAACATACCATATGAAGGTTGTTCTGAATAGGCTTGCCCTTCACAGCACAAGTCTGTTCGGAGCCAATCAGACTAGCGAGGACAGCTTGCAAACGGATGGCTAAGATCTTTAACTCTGTATTTAACATAGTTAAAGTGCGAAAATTACCTATCCCAACCCAACCGTCACTGTCATTGCGTAGCAACTTGATCACACCCCTCGTGAAGAGTTTAGGTATAGACCCCTGCGTCAACCAGTTGTGGAAAATCATTGCCAGAAAATGAACAAAAACGAACTACTGCCTCAAGAACAGTTCGTAAGGTAGACCATCTAAACCCGGAGAGTTTTACCGACCAACCTGTTTCAACGCTTCCCGTATTTCCGACTCTGTGATGGGACCCTCGCACCCAGCTGCCTCGAGGTAGGGAAAGTCGGCTAAATAAGCGTCGAACTGAGCAGTGCTCAGACCCGACTCTCTGGGGAACAGATCTTGGAAGTAGTCACGAAAAGCCTCACATATGCTCCGGTTTGTAGGCACGGTCCAATTATCCGGTAATGTCGACGAGATGCATTCCTAATTTCCTCTTCACGAAATTCAACCGCCATATTTGTTGCCTCGGTGGACATTATTTTTAACCAAGCCCTAAGCACCGGAGCTTGATCCTTTTTCATATGCAAGAGGCCAACTCTGCCTTAGCTAAAGCTACGTCCCCGCTATCATGACTTTTTCTGGCTGATCCACTTTATCTAACATGCCGTTAGCGCCGCTAATCTACCTAGATTGAACCAACGACTATGTTCAGCAGCAAACGACATCTGTTCCCTGTTCTGGCAACCACTTGCACAGGTGCGTTACCTGTTGCTTTCCGCTATCCAATGACGCCATATATCAGTTCTGTGAGTGTTAAATTTTCTAAGCCATCTTTCCTCGTTAAGTGTTTTAAAACTTTCAACTGTCTTTCAGATTCTCAGTATAAGTGTCCTTTGTGCTTTCATCTTTTTAAAAACTTCCTCATTACAGACATGTCTAATCCATGGCATTCTAAGTATCCTTCTGTAGAACCTCATTTCCGTTCGAGTCCAACAAGGCCTATAACATTTCAGATTGTCCTTTGTATTTTCTAAAGAATCTCTAAATGCGTAACAGATTCAACAATGTTTCCTTTGTTATTGTTGCTTCAAGTGACATCGTCATTTGTGAGGAAATTGTCCAGCATTCGCTGTCGTATAGGAGGGTTGATCATACATAGTAATTCAGTCATCGTTTCCACTCACTCTTGCTTTCAATCTCATCTTCATCTGTGAGGAAATTGGCGAGCATTCACTGCCGTATAGGAGGATTGGTCTTACATAGCAGTTCAGCAATGTTTTCGTTATTTTTGTTGCTTCATATCCTCCCTTCATTTATGAGGAAATTGCCCAACATTTGTTGACATATAGGGGGATATATATTGCATAGCGATTCAGCAATGTTTTCTTTGCTATTGTTGCATCAAGTCTCAACTTCATCTGAGAGGAAATTGTCCAGCATTCACTGCCGTATAGGAGGATTGATCTTACATAGCAGTTCAGCAATGTGTTCTTTCTTTCTTTCTGTTGCTTCACGCCTTCGCTACATCTGTGCAGAAATTGTCCTGTATTCACTGCTGTATAAGAGGAATTATAATGAAACCTTGTTTCTTTAATTATTGATATTAATGACATTTTTCGAACCTAAAACAAGATATAAACGTAAATACTCTAATTTCTCTATATTAGATGAAAATATCCTCCAAATTGTCTTATATTTTACGGTATGAAATTAAAGATTTATATAGATTAAAGATTTATATAGATTGAATTGTCTGGCCTAAATATACATGAATGTTTCACATTACGAGGATGATATAAAACACGGTAAAAAATACTGGTACATGCATATTTAATTGAGTTTAATATTGTCTTTCAAATCAATTTTGATGTCTCCAAAAACCATGACCGCCTACGTCATTTCAGAACGTAGCCGATCATGCCTCTCCACATTTTCTTCCTTGTAGGTATTAGTAAAGTTTGATTTTTGATATCTTTCCTAATCCTTTTTTAGTGAACCATTTGTGTCATTTTCTAAATTTCTTTGTTCGTGATTGTGTAGCGCCAGTCTGTAAGATATTTATTCCTGTTAAACTTCTTCATCACGTTTTCTTTCTACTTCATTTCTTCTCCATCTTCGTTTTCCACCTTTCCTCCATTCTTCTTCTTCACCATATATTTCTTTTCTCTATTTACCATCAAACTTCTTCGACCCCCCATTCTTCATATATTACTGATATTCTTTGAAATTTAATTGTCAAAAGAATTGTGTCGCAACAAAATGAGTTGTTGTCCGAGTACACCATTCTGTTCCTGTTTCCAAACAAACCGAGTCTAATAAGTATGGTGATGTCATCTCTTATAATGAAATAAATATTGGTATTTACATCTAAAACCAAAATCCTCATTAAAACCTCTGGCCCTAGATGATAAAACCATTCATATTTCAGATAGCCGTTTCCAGAGAGTCAACTTTTGGCTCGATTATCTTGACATCGCTCTTTCTACTAACGATGGGAAGTTCTTTCGCAACCTTTTGTCTAAGGTAGTGTAAAAGGTGAGAATCTTGATTATGCCAGCTTTCTTCTCTATTCTAGTTACATGTTCTATGCACTTTAGTTGTTGCCGCTGTTGGAAGTCTTCAAGAATGATGTTTTTGTCATTTGGATAAATTTCTTTGGGATTGTGTAGCGACAGTCTGTAAGATCTGATGATGGCCTGTGTTCTTTAAGACTTCGATGATTCCTTTTTGTTGAAGCCAGTTTTAAGCATTGACCTGAGAAAATGGTTTTATTTAGATATTGCCGCAGTTGGAAGTCTTCAAGAATGATGTTTTTGTCATTTGGATAAATTTCTTTGGGATTGTGTAGCGACAGTCTGTAAGATCTGATGATGGCCTGTGTTCTTTAAGACTTCGATGATTCCTTTTTGTTGAAGCCAGTTTTAAGCATTGACCTGAGAAAATGGTTTTATTTAGATATTGCCGCAGTTGGAAGTCTTCAAGAATGATGTTTTTGTCATTTGGATAAATTTCTTTGTGATTGTGTAGCGACAGTCTGTAAGATCTGATGATGGCCTGTGTTCTTTAAGACTTCGATGATTCCTTTTCGTGAAGCCAGTTTTAAGCATTGACCTGAGAAAATGGTTTTATTTAGATATTGCCGCAGTTGGAAGTCTTCAAGAATGATGTTTTTCATATGGATAAATTTCTTTGTGATTGTGTAGCGACAGTCTGTAAGATCTGATGATGGCCTGTGTTCTTTAAGACTTCGATGATTCCTTTTTGTTGAAGCCAGTTTTAAGCATTGACCTGAGAAAATGGTTTTATTTAGATATTGCCGCAGTTGGAAGTCTTCAAGAATGATGTTTTTCATATGGGTAAATTTCTTTGTGATTGTGTAGCGACAGTCTGTAAGATCTGATGATGGCCTGTGTTCTTTAAGACTTCGATGATTCCTTTTTCGTGAAGCCAGTTTTAAGCATTGACCTGAGAAAATGGTTTTATTTAGATATTGCCGCAGTTGGAAGTCTTCAAGAATGATGTTTTTGTCATTTGGATAAATTTCTTTGTGATTGTGTAGCGACAGTCTGTAAGATCTGATGATGGCCTGTGTTCTTTAAGACTTCGATGATTCCTTTTTGTTGAAGCCAGTTTTAAGCATTGACCTGAGAAAATGGTTTTATTTAGATATTGCCGCAGTTGGAAGTCTTCAAGAATGATGTTTTGTCATTTGGATAAATTTCTTTGTGATTGTGTAGCAACAGTCTATAAGATCAGATGATGGTCTGTCTTCTTTAAGACTTCGACGATTCCTTTTTCGTGAAGCCAGTTCTATGCATTGACCTGAGAAAATGATTTTATGTAGATGATTATTTAGTCATTTCCGAAGAAGTCGAGATCTGACGATGCTATTTGAGAACATACATGGAGCACAATTTCGATTTGTGAAATAAGCTGTTTGCCTTGACAGAATATATACGGTATAATACAGTGCCCAACGAGCAAGCAGAAAAATGCAGGCGAACTGTTAAGAAGAAAAAACAGATGAAAGAAATATATTGTGGTTGAATTTGAAGCCTTCTTCTTCTATGGGCCGTGTCCCTTTAGGACTTTGGTTATCATGGCTCTCAACAATTTCCTATCCTTTATGGCTTTTAGTATTTTTCTCTTTTTGCGATCTCTCCTAATCCCTGTTCTGTCATCCATTTGCACAAGATTCTTCGGTAGGTTATGCTCTATTTTTTCTTATTCTTTCAACTTGAAAATGTCCAGCGTCCAAGAAACTTCAAGAGTGTCTCTTTCTCTGTAAAGTATGTCTGTCCATTTTCTTTCCATTCTCTCTAAAAGAAAAGATGGCGGCAAATAGTCAAGAAGGAAAAAAAAAGAACGAATAAATATATTGTTACGAAATAAAAACGTGCCTTTCTTTTGCTCGACGTCCAAGCCTTCATCTTCAGTACGCTGTATCCCTTTAGGTGAGTGGCTATCATGGCTCTCCACTATTTCCTATCTTTTGTAACACTTAGTAACATTTCTCTTTTTACGATCTCTCCTAAACCCTGTTCTGCCATCCATTTACACAAGCACAAGTTATGCTGATCTTCTAAAAGTAGATTAAGAATGATGCTTTTGTTATTTGGATAAATTTCTTTCTGATTGTGTAGCGAGAGTCTGTAAGATCTGATGATGGTCTGTGTTCTTTAAGACCTTGAAGATTCCTTTTTCTTGAAGCCAGTTTTAAGCATTGACCTAAGAAAATGGTTTTATATAGATATTAGTTTAGACATTTCCAAAGGAGTCGAGATCTGACGAGGCTATTTAAGAACATACATGGAGCATAATTCCGATTTGTCAAATACACTGTTTGCCTAGACAGAAAATATACGGTGTAAGACCGTGCCCAACGAGCAAGCAGATTGCTTCAATGAAATGGGGGAGATAAAAGAAACGATAGGAGCGTATAGTGAGGAAGAAAAGAATACAGAGAGAAGAAATAGATTGTTACGAAAGAAACAATGTCGTTTGAATTTGAAACCTTCTTCTATGTACCGTGTCCCTTTAGGGAGTTGGTTATCATGGCTCTCCACAATTTCCTATCTTTTGTAGCTCTTTGTATTTATTCTCTTTTTGCTATATTTCCTAAACCCTATTCTGCCATCCATTTACACAAGATTCTTCGGAAGGTTATCCGCCGCTTCTACCGATTCTGTCAACTTCAAAATGTCCAGCGTGTGTCAAATGCGTCCAAGAATCTTCAAGTGTGTCTCTTTATATGTAAAATACGTCTGTTCATTTTCTTTCAATTCTCTCTCAAAGAAAAGACGGTGGCAAATAGTGAAAAAGGAAAAAAAAAGAAAAAGAAAATACTGTTACTAAAGAAAACACATGCCTTTTTATTGCTTGATGTCCAAGCCTTCATCTTGTATATGCTGCCTCCCTTTAAGAGTGTAGCTATCATGGCTCTCCACTATTTCCTATCCTTTGTAGCTCTTAATACTTTTTCTCGTTTTGCGATCTCTCCTAAACCCTGTCCTGCTATCCATGTACACAAGATTCTTCGGTAGGTTATTCTCTACTTCTTCTGATTCTTTCGACTTCAAATGTCCTGCGTGTGTCTAATTTTCTAAGCCTACTTTCCTCATTATCCGCCCAAGAAACTTCAAGTGTCTCTTTCAGGTGTAAAGTATGTGTGTTCTTTTTGCTTCCATTTTC
>OZ038494.1:10789210-10821710 GCA_964036315.1 Acanthosepion esculentum | reverse complement strand
CTCATCTCAGAAATATAGACATATATTAAAATAATTATATCTTAATATATCCTCTGTTTCAAATGACCAGCACGTTTACCATTGAATGATACTCACTATAACTTTCCCCATGAGCGTCGCTATTTCGCGAAAGTAGTTTCGTTTGGAACAAATTGGGAGAGTCATATCAAGGCTCATTACATTCCCAAAGACTTGATAAGCACAGACTACGGTAGGACGACTTTTCAGGATATAAAGTTTATCATTCATTTATACTATCTGTTTGACATCTAAACTATTAATTGATAAAAGAATCTGATAAAATAAAAATCGGGCTAACACAAAGTACCAAGCTCATGGACTACATAGCTGTTGTACTTTCGACTCTCCTGTACACCATCTAGACTTGGGTACCCTATCGAAGAGATACCTGCAATGTTGAAAGATTCCATCAAATGAAACTGCTTACGGAACACATGGCAGGGCCGGATCACAAACAAGGAAGTTCTCCTCCGCGCAGAGCCTAGAAACCATCCTGTTTCGCCTACCCAATCCAATCTTCTCGCCTCTGGCAAGAGACTACGAAGAGCTCCATCTCGTCGATTCGAAGGTTCAGCTCAAAAACACCTGGCTGAGGACAGAAATCGATCCGGTTATTTGGGAGACGGAAGCTGTAGAAAGAACCTATTGGAGAAGAGCAGTCCACGAAAAAAAAAAAACATCATTCGAAAACAACAGAAGAGAAATTAAAGAGAGCAAAAGAGCTCAAAGAAAAGCCAGAGCTCCCCATTTCCTGAAACCTCTTACCCTACCTTCCGTTGGCTGCGGTCTTCTCTGCAGATCGAACATAGCACTCATTTCACACAGAAGGAAATGTCGATGATCAATACTGGCCAACGAGTTCCGCAAACGACGACTAAAGATTATAAAATTCAGATTTAATTTAAAATCAGATTAAAATGGATTATCCGTTAGTTAAATTTTTTGAAAAGGTTTACTTAAAAAAAAAATGAATTAATGTAAATACGATAAGTGCCCGGGTTACGTCAGTTCCGATCTACGACGATTCATCGTGAAGACGAAATTTCCATTAATCTTGTTTCGATTTATGGCGTTTGTTTCGTACATACGACGGGGCAGGAAATTACGTTTCTTTTTCTTTCTTGCCTAGATTTGCTTCTGCTCCTGAGTATTGCAAGACACATAGATCTTATGCTTCGTCATCTCATCTACCGAGAGCCAATGGCATCACTGGCAATAAACATATAAGCAGTTTAAAACAATTTAATTTCATATTTATATATTATATATATTATTTTCATTTCATTATATGTATTATATGTCTGCCCTCCATGTCTATTTTTAGTCCTACCAATGTTAACATATGTCCCAGAAATGTGTTGTTATGTCTTAGATTTTTTATTTATTACGCTAGAATAGGTAACATACCTATTTATTACGCTAGCATAAGTAACAGTGCATATTCACAGAAAATCGCGTTACAACGCCTCATAGGAACGGAATTCTGTCGTAAGTGGAAGACTCGCTGTATTTTCTGCATTCCATAATTAAACAATATAATGTAAAATACATCATAAAATGAACAGAAGGAAGAAATATTTTTATTTAGTTTTAAATTTCTCAATCTTGTGTAAAATTACACCCCATCGAGTTCTTTCCCCTATAAATGTGCGAAATTGATATGTTAAATAATTATATTTAATCTTAACCATGTAAAACGTATCTATTATCAATTAATATTTCTCTATGGCGAGCTTTATATTAAAGGAAAAATTCCAATCTTTTTTGTGACGTTAATAATTAATTATAACTCAAGACTTCATTGTTAAGATAAAACAGTATTTAATTACAACAGCAAATAAGAACAAAGAAGTCAACCAAAGATAATTAAACATTTCAGTGAATACTTTCTTAGTAGCGCGGCTCGGTCTAACGTACGGTAAATCTTAAATCAAAACCCAAATCATCGACGCACAATAATTCACACTAATTCGACTGGATAGTTCAACTAAATAGTCACTCAATAATCACTCCAGTAAATCCTAAATCAAAACCCAAATCATCGACGCACAATAATTCACACTAATTCGACTGGATAGTTCCACTAAATAGTCACTCAATAATCACTCCAGTAAATCCTAAATCAAAACCCAAATCATCGACGCACAATAATTCACACTAATTCGACTGGATAGTTCCACTAAATAGTCACTCAATAATCACTCCAGTAAATCCTAAATCAAAACCCAAATCATCGACGCACAATAATTCACACTAATTCGACTGGATAGTTCCACTAAATAGTCACTCAATAATCACTCCAGTAAATCCTAAATCAAAACCCAAATCATCGACGCACAATAATTCACACTAATTCGACTGGATAGTTCCACTAAATAGTCACTCAATAATCACTCCAGTAAATCCTAAATCAAAACCCAAATCATAGTTCCACTTAATAGTCATTCAATAATCACTTTCGTCAGTAGCCTGACACCGTTATTTATACACCTGGCAGAAAACGTATATTCATGAGCCCAGAGTGTCACGTTCGAACCTCGGTGTCGGTAGTTACTCATTTTCTTCCTATATGACAATTTTAGTCAATAAATACAGCGTCCAAATGTATATGTACCGCTAGTTTCATTAAATTAAATAATTATTTGAATTAATTTAAATAATTATTTGAATTAATTTAAATAATTATTTGAATTTGTCTTGCGTGTTTAAAACAAGTCGATAAAAAATAAAACGCGATCTGCCGACAAACAATTCCGTCTCACTTTGATCTTCACTGGGTGTGGCCCATCCTTCCGGCCTTGTGCGACACACAAGCTACGCTTAGAAAATAAGGCGCTAGAACAATTACGACTGAGTACTAAGTTCGACCCTCACTGGGCACACCATTCTATTGTCCTTGTACCGCATCTAAGCTACGCTTAGAAAATCACCGTACTAGGCCAGGATTTGAACACAAGCACACACTTATGTATTAGTCCAAACGTTATTAAAGCGGTTAATTATATTTGAAATAAAGGATTTATTTATATTTGAAACATTGTTTGAAGTAATAAAAACAAATGGATTAAAAGTAAATGCATTCATTCTTTAGAAATCCCTTTGTTTATCTTTGGATACAAATTGAACCGATATGAGATTTCGAGAGAAAACAACTAAATGGATAAGTTTGCTCTTAAAAAGGAAAATAGAGTCTTGCTGAAATGTTATACTCTCTAAAAGAGTTGAGATCGAACGAGAGCACTAGACTTCTGAGAATTTTATTTTCATTCCACTATTCAATCTGTTTTGATTATAGTAAAATATTTAATTAAATTTTTAATGACTCTTGTATTTACTCCCATTGAGAAAGGGTCTATTTGAGAATCAACTTTTGAATATGGGGAATTTTACTTTCAATTTCTCTCTTCCACTAATAAAACTTTTGTAATTAAAGGAAAGAGACATTACTTTTTAACCAAAGCTGGAAACACTAATGATAAAGAAGGAGACTTTATTGAAGACTTTATTTGGAATATTATAGGCACTTGGTCGAGTGGTTAGAACGTTCGCATGAGACCCGGGTTCGAATCTCATTATGGTCGACTTGTTACCAGAGTGGAGAGGTCGATCCCAGCGTGCAGTAAATTTGGAAAGTGTCTGAAATTTACATTATCGAGGATAACATTAATTATTTTTACATTATCAAGTATAACATAAATCATTTTTACATTATCGATTAAAACATAAACCATTTTTACATTATCGAGTAGCCTATCTTTCATTGAAAGTACAAGACTAATCACTTCGAAAAATAGGTGGAATAATCATATACTTTTCTAGGACAAAACTAATATTGAAATCTCAAATACCAGACGCCATGTCAAATAAATAAATAAATAAATGACTAAAATTAAACTTTTTTTCTAGTCCTTTAAATATTATTCAAATTTCCTATTTTTTACTGTAAGAGAGGGAAGCAATTATTAACTAAATAGTAATTAGCCACTGATATAATTATTTTATTAGAGAAAAGTACCTCCGTCATTACTTTTAATTCTATTTTCGAATAAGGAAGCAATGAATGGAAGATAATTAGCCCAATTAGAATAAATAGACAATCGGAACGACCATCCTTCAAGAGATAAGAATTTGCGAAAGGAAGATAACCTACTGTGACGCCTGTTTGTTTTATATTTATTTATATATATATATATATATATATATATATATATATATATATATATATATATATATATATATATATATATGTGTGTGTGTGTGTGCGTGTGTGCGTGTGTGTGTGGTGAGGCAGAGAGGACGGACGTTTTTGAAATGGGGGAAGGGACATATGTTCGACAGATACCATTTTTCTTTTTCAGTTGAAGCCATGGCGCTACAGACGATAGAGCAGCGCGTGTTCGCTTACGACTGGTTCGTGAAAAATAACGAGTCTGTCCCAGCAGTTTAGCGTGAGTTTCGTCGCCGATTCAGCATTCAACGAAATCGGACTTTTTCCCACTCGTAACACACAATCTTATATTGGGTTCAGGCACTTCGTCCGCTAAGGAATAGCAGACTAGTTTGGCCCCATGAACGGTACGTACCCAGGAAAATGTGAAACGCGTCAGATAAGCTTTGCTGCTCAGTCCGAATCGCTTTGCTCGGAGGCATGCTATTGAACTTCGCCTCGATAATCGTTCGGTAATTTGGCAGGAAGAACTGAAATTCTACCCTTACAAATTAGTCATTGCACAACAGTTGAGAACAGAAGTACAATGCGCGGCGGCTTATCTTCGCAAGTCAGATTGAAACAAATTTTGATGCAAAAGACAACCCCATGAGGAATATTGTTTGCCACATGATTTTGTCAAATGTTAATTCAATACGAACACTTTGATGTCAATACATATTTTCTGAAGCTAAAATTTATGATACTGCGAAATTTTCTCTGCCTCATCCTGTATATATATATATATATATATCCAGTGTTTTCTGCATTCTGTTGAGGATTGTAAGCTCGACGAATTATATATATATATATATATATATATATATATATATATATATATATATATATATATATATATATAATTCGTCGAGCTTAATAGAAACTTAATAGAAAAGCACTTCCCTGAAACAAACCGATTAGCAAAAATATTCAACAGAAATAAGTCGATATCCTGTCAAAGATTTGACTTTGCTGACTATGCTGACTAACCCTATCCCTACAGTCCCCATTACCAATTCCACAGTTCTTTTAAATCATCTAGAAAATGATGAAAGCCATGTTGGACTTTATGTCAATGCTTCTAAAACTAAATTCACAGACTGTAAACAGCAAAGCCCAGTACAAAATGTCTTAGGTGAATCAATAATATCTGTTGAACTTTTTACATACCAAGGAAGCGAGATAAATTCTAGTAAAAAGGATATGAAAATTTGCATATCTAAAGCTTGGACCGCCTTGAATAAAATGGATGGGATAGCAGCTGGTGGAGTCTTCATTGACGGACGTATCAAGTAAACCCCTCCAAAAATATTAAAAATGTACTTGCTTCATATAATAAATATACCACTTGAATTTCGGTTTATAAGGTTCGTTTCTTTATAAGTTTTTCTTTTTAATCCTTTCACTCAAGCAAGGTGTGTATGCTACCGGTACGCAGTTTATTTCATAGAGTGAAGGTGAGAGAAAAGAGTCTGTATGGATGAGTGAGAAAAAGAAAAAAAAGATAAACGGCATTCAAGAAGATAGAAGATGGCGATTGCTGTTGCATTTAAATTTATGAAGATTATAGCTATCAGGGAACAAGTAAGTGGAAGGGAGTGCGAGAAAAAAAACTGGTGTAGAAGGCGTTTGCATTTAGCTATTTCAAGCTATGACGAGCTGTTTCCATGAAAATATTTGTAGAAAAGACAGAGGTAAACGACGTCATGTGACTGACTGAAGTCGAGAGACCTGGTCTGGATTGATTACTTTACAGACCATTATTTGGATTTTTCCAAGAATCTGTAGTTATATGGCAGGAGCAGCAGATCAGATGACAGCAGTATTCAATGCACGGACGAATGGTAGATTTGTAAATGTGCAAGATCAATTCTGATGAGAATATTCTTCCTGATACGACACAGTCAGCCAACTTTTCATGCAGTATACGAAATAAATGATTCAATGTAATCACTCCACTTGAAAAGTCAGTGGAAAACGTGACGTCAAGAAGGCGTAGTGTTTTCAATTCCTGGAGTCTAGCGTCAGCCATGTTGATGGCAGGCAGAAAAGGTTCTCTCTGATGGTTAAATGAAAGCAGTTTATTTAAAATCATCTTGGTGTGTGTGTGTGGTGGTGGGGTTAACGGTTCAGGTAGATTACTATGAGCTGAGAAAAAAATAAAACAATTTAGTTACTGATAGCTATTCTTTCAGATATTTAAAGATTGCCATGGGTTATAAGAAAGAACTAATTCCGAAGAGAATGAAATTATTGCAAAGCGACTGATATGAACAAAATGGTAGACATTGGGAAAAAGTTTAACAGAGATCACCGACGAGTCAAAGAAGAAATTGAAAATTTGGCAGCATACGACGAAGATCAAAGAACGGTGGCTCTTTAATGAGGCGGAAAGATTCGACAAAAAAATAAATGACTGATTTAATAAGCTGGAAAAGTGGATTGACCAGGAAGAAAAAATTTGAAGTGGCTGCTATTGCGATTGTAAAAGAAAATTGTGCAGCATTAAGAATGTCGGCTACAGACGGGAAAGCAACGAAAACACCATCTTGAAATAAATATCACAAAGGAAAACGAGACATTTGGCTGACAAAATATACGTATAAGTTCAGCTTCTTTGTTTATTCCTTGTATCGTTGAAAAAGAACACAGGCGTGTTCGAAAATTCCGGAAATAAATCCATCCCTTCGTGCTTCAGTTCAGCCAAAATTTTAAGATATAAAAAATATAATTTTCTTTATTAACCAGCCTATTAAATCTATCTCTCCATATATATATATATATATATATATATATATATATATATATATATATATATATATATATATATATACATATATATATATATGTGTGTGTGTGTGTGTGTGTGTGTGTGTGTGTGTGTGTGTGTATTTTAGACGTGTCTGATTGAATAAATTACAGACATTATGTTTGCTAATTTTTAACAAAATCCGTTCATACTCACGAATAACCTTTTGTGTATTGATATTAAAGGAAGAGAGAAATGTGCTTATTTTCATTTCCCAAGTACTTTCGATCTTCTTCCAAGATCATCTTCAGGGGTGGAAGTGGTACAAAACTATATGTTGTTCAGATATATTTATACAAAGCTGTGTGTTGGTATCCATTACCGTCATTTGCTTTTATGCCTTAAATGGAAAACGGTTGACAATGTGCCGAGCGTTCATTAGAACGTGAATAATTATCCATTATGAAATTTTTGCTTTAAGCTATGATTGCATGGGTTGCGCACATAATGAAAAATTACAGTAATATATATATATATATATATATATATATATATATATATATATATATAAACATAAACAGGGTGTCCATAAAGTTCGTGTGCACTTTAAAATATTTATAACTTTATTTGTATTTGCGATAGAAATAATCTGTAAAAAATGTTATAAATTTTAATGTACCTAGTTTTAAGTATAGCTAAAATAACTAATATGATTTCAGACATTACTGTAAATCAGTTGGCAAATATTTTCCGTGAAGCGCAAAATTGCATTACCCTTTGTATTGCAAATGATGGAGGACATGTGGAAACTTAAATAAAATTTCAATAAAACATTAAAAAATATAGATTTACTTCTTTCTAATCCTTTTTACAAATTATTTCTATCGCAAATACAAATAAAGTTATAAATTTTTTAAAGTGCACACGAACTTTATGGACACCCTGTATATATATATATATATATATATATATATATATATATATATATATATATATATATATATATATATATATATGGTGTCCAAAAAATTTGACATCATTTTAAAAGCAATTATCTTGAAAATTACTAAGTCTAGCTCAATAAATTTGAATAGTTTCGGTGTTGAACATCGTAAGTTTATTATTTAATTTTTGGTACCAAGTCCAAATTTGTTTGCCAGTTCATGAAATTTTTCTAAATTTTGCATTGACGGCACGCTGCACATTCTTGGCTGACTGTTGTGCGAGCATATTCCAAGATGCAAAATGACTTCTCTTTGGAAGTGAACGGAACAAAATTAAAACATTAAGTATAAAATCTTGATCTGTTTCTATCCATTCTTTGAGAATTTGAGGTTATTTCAACAAGAATTGCCAAAATTATTGGCCTGGGAAATGATGCCAAATTTTTTAGAACATCCTAAATATATTCTATTTATACGTTTGTAGATACAATTTATTTAAGTAAAAGCACTTATTTCGTTAAATAGTATTAATTACATTTGAATTTGGACTTTGCTAACCAAGCTACTTTGTAGCAAAATGGTACAGCACGTCAGATCTAATGACAATTTCCTTATAGGAATACAGGTTCGATTCCTGTCGGAGAACGCATATTTTCTACAAAATTTCTTGAATATTCAGGCCGGTAAAAGTAATTAACAATGATTAATTAAAAATAGCGCATTTACCTAAATAAATTGTATCTATAAAATATATATATAATTATTTAACATATTTTCTGTTCATACGTTAGGTATGAACAGAAAATATGTTAAATAATTGTCGAACTTAATCCATTTCATTATACATATATTAAGACATTATTATGTTTAGACATTCTATTTATAGATACAAATATTTAAGTAAATGCTCTGTTTTATAATAAACAGTATTAAACAATATTTACCGGCCTGAATGTCCGAGAAATTTTCATAGAAAATATTCGTCCTCCGACATGAATCGAACCTGTATCCTATACGGAACCGTCATATAGCCTGACGTGCCTTTAACCGATTTGGTCACAGAGGAGCGTTTACTGCCTTTAAACTTCAATCTTCCATGAATCTCTCACGTACATTCATATCTGCTCATGACACATTATGAAATGGACAAAGTCCGACAATTATTTTAAGATTTTATTTTAATATATATATATATATATATATATATATATATATATATATATATATATATATATATATATATATCTTAAGATTTCAGAAACAGCAGATGTTTTTATATACAGTGCTCAATATTAAAAATATTAAAATAATATTAAAAATAAAGTGTTAATGATATTATATGAAAAAATTACTTTTTAAATATCAATTTTTATCCCGACATCGAAGTTTCTTGGTAAAATTTCCAGACTTCAGAGGTAGTGATTTTAGACGGTATTTCTATTTTTTTTCAATTTTAACAAAAGAAAGTGAAAAAGTTGAAAAGAAATGGAAATGCCGTTCAAAATAACTATCTCTGAAGACTGGAAATTTTACTAAGAAACATTTATTATTTAAATTATTCGGATTATTGTCCTCATCTTTGTCGCCATATTTATTACAACGTTTCGGCCGTTGTACTCTCCGGCCGTCTTCAGGTGGTTGGAATGTCGAACTGAACCCTTTATGTCGCTCACGTGCCATGTTTAATGGATGTCAGTTATCAGTTCTGTTAATTTCCCTCTGAAAGTTCTCCACTGCCATAACCGGGTATTAAACTCACACACTTTGGGTCCTGTCACTGGATCTAACCACAGCCTTTATCCACTGAACCATGTGTCCTTGAGGACATCTGTGTATGAATTTCTGGGTATTATAAACGTAATGTCTTCAGCAACCAATTTTTTTCCAACCACCTGAAGAAGGCCGAAGCGTACAACGGCCGAAACGTTGTAATAAATATAGCGACAAAGATGATGACAATAGTCAGAATAATGTAAATAATGTACATAATCCCTCATCTCAGAAATATAGACAGATACTGAAAGGCCGAAACTTTGTAATAAATATGGCGACAAAGATGGGGACAATAGTCCGAATAATGTAAATAGAGTACATAATACCTCATCTCAGAAATATAGACAGATACTGAAAAGCCGAAACGTTGTGATAAATATGGCGACAAAGATGAGGACAATAGTCCGAATAATGTAAATAGTGTACATAATCCCTCAACTCAGAAATATAGACAGATAGAGAAACATCGATGTAGGGACAAAAATTGTTATTTAAAAAGTTAAGTAATCTTTTCATATAAAATAAAACTGCAACGTTTGTGAGGAATGTCGTGATTAATTTCATTTTGGCTAGAGGCTTCGATTCTCATGAAGCTGTCACCAAATCTGACATAGAAGACAACAAGGAAACACTGAGGAACATTTTGAGATAACACTGTAAGTAGTAAAATTAGTGACGCCTTCAAAGTTGCTGATGGTGTTAAGATAAATGCAATCAGTTCTTTTAAATTCGGTTCTGAATGATAAACTTCTTGGACAAGATGTTTGTCAATGGTTCGAGACACAACCCGGAATATTTCAGTCTAGCAAAATAATAATCGTCTATGTTTGAAAAGCCGACTATTGTCCAACTTGCCGGAAGAAGAAATAAAGTTTTTAAAGACACCAGATTAAGTGATATTAATCAAATACCTCTAATATATTTTTATATATAATACAGAGTGCGGTTGGTATTTGAAGACATTGAGATTTAAGATTAATACTGCTTCCCACTAACTTCTAATGCTTTTATTTTTCAGAAATCAAGAATGGCAAACGCTATGATAACAAATGAAATGAAAAGACATGCTGTGATTGTGGCATTAAAGGCTGATCATAGCGATTTGGATATTGCACGTTTCCTCAGAGTTGCAAGATCGTTTGTCCACATGATACGAAAAGAGTTAGAAGACGCTGACAGTTGCCCAATGTCTGTATCAAAACGTAAAATACATTCTGCACGTTCTGATGAAGTGAGAACATCCGAATTTATTCAGGAAGTCAAGCAGACAATTGATGAAAACCGAGGTCAATCAATGAGGTCAATTGCCAAAAAGCTGCATGTGTCTGAAAAAACAATCAGAAGGAGTGTTCATGAAAACATTCGATACAAGTCCTACGTGATGAAAAGAGGTCAATTTATGTCTGAAAAAACAAAAGATCCAAAAGACTTTTAAACAAACTTAAAAATCCTTCAGACACTGGTGGGATTTGGTTTTTCTCAGATGAGAAAATTTTTTCTCAAGATCAAAATCTTAACAGAAGAAATGACAGATGGCTTTGTTCAGATCCTTCTGAGGCGCCAAGAGTGATGCGCACAAAGTTTCCTTCAAGTGTTATGGTATTGGGTGTTGTTAGCAATGAAGGACATGTTATGCCACCACACTCTTTTCCACTTGAGGTCTTATAGCTAATGCTGCTGCTTACATTGAGGTTCTAGAAACAGTTGTCAAGCGCTGGATTTACTACATATGCAACTGCAGACCATATATATTCCAGCAAGCCTAGACTCCATCCCACAAGGCTCTACGAACGCAAGAATGGATGGCTGACCATTTGTACGACCACATCACACCCAAAATTTGGCCTCCTAACTCTCCAGATCTCAATCAACTAGACTATTATGTGTGGAGCGTTGTTGAGAAGGGGGTTAATAAACAGCCTCATAAGACCAAGGACTCTCTTAAAGCTGCAATAGTTCGAGTAATGTCTCACATAAATAAGGACCAATTAATCAGAGCTTGTAGCCGATTTCGATCTCGTGTAGTGGTGGTTTTATTGAATAAAATTAAATAATAGCTAAATTTCATGTTTACTTGTTTGTAATCAAATATAATTATATTCATTTGTTTAGCAAGTTTTTTTTTTTTTTTTTACTAATCCATGAAATCTGTCCTCAAATACCAGCCGCACCCTGTAACATCGGCGATATATCTCCTTGGAAAATTATTGCTTTCAATGTTTTCGTTATTATTTACAGATTATTTTGAATGTATATCTGTGTTAAAGCCAAAGAAAAATAAACCTTCTCGAGGGGGGATATCGTCCGTCGCGCACCGTTCATTCATTGCCTGCCTCTTATTCCCACTTACCTTACGCGTATTTCGTCACCTTACACTTCCTTACAGTTACACCTACCTTAAAATTAAGCTATATTTCCTTCATTGCCATAAACTACCTTACGATTACAGTTAGGGTACACTCATACAACATTTCCTTCATACAATCACACGCTTCCTTCATCGCCTTACACTTCCTTCACTCAGTTATGTGCCATGCGGGATAAACCCTTAGGTGATCATGTATCTTTCGATACATGACTGAAGATTTTTTTCCCGCAGAAGGTTGCCATTTCTTTCTGCGGTAGACCAGTTGCCATCCAAGGCTATAGAACCCGGTCTGTTCTGTTATTTACCCATAGCTGGGGGAGAGAAGAGGATTTATACTTTTTCCAATGGGATTAGCACGTAAGTGAATGTAATGGACTCGATTGGAATTCGAACTCGGCTCTCCGATTCCTCAATCCGAGCCGTGCCTCCTACATTCCTTACACTTGTTAATACACTTAACTTCCACATCATTTATCGCTTTGGACTTCCAAAACAAAATTGTTTTCACTTAATCACCCAAGAGAAACTTCTTTGTCTGCCATCAGCATTGCAGACAAAAAAACGAGTAAAACTCCTGAATCTTTTTCTGCTCATATGTTCCAGTGTTTTCCCCGTCAGAATCCGTAATAAATTTACCATTCTACAGTGCATTGAATACTGATGTCATATCTGGTCGGTGTCTCCTGCTCCATATCTCCAGATTCTTTGACAATATCCAAAGAAGGGTCTCTAATGGAATCGATCTTGACTGCACGGATTTAAGCTTGTTACTAGATTGCCAACTGCGTCTCATCGTTTTAGTGTTGAACTAGTTAGAAACAACCGCAACATCTATTCTAACAGTTCCTTCTCTCGCACCTCTCCTTTGTGGAAATCCATTTTGATTTCTTGCTTCCCTGTTAACTACAATCTTCAAGAATTTATATGAGAAGTCAACCTCTATGTCTTTTTGAAGCCTGTTTCTTCATTGACATTTCCACAGTTCTGCGTCTTAGTGACATTATAGCCTCTTTCCTGGGATGAAAGGATTAGTAAAACATTGCCTTTCACTTCCATAATTAACTTACACTTCCTTGCATATACTTTAAAATTATTTAATTATATTACCCATACTTAGATTTATAGCTAGCTTTCACTTCATTCATCGCTTTACATTTCCTAACCACTATACGTTATTTTTTAACTTCTCTAATCATTTTTCACTTCCTTAGTCCTTTCACTTCTTTAATCAAGTTACATTTCCTTACACTTTTTCAGACATTTAACTCGTTTCACGCATATATTTTAACTTTCACTTCATTAATCTCTTGACATTTCCTTAAACTTATATTTTACCTTTCACTTTATTAATAGTTTGACACTTCCCTACACTTGTACTGATGTTCCACTTCATTAATCGATTGACACTTCCTTACACTTATACTGACGTTTCACTTCTTTAATCGCTTGACACTTACATTTTATCTTTCACTTTATTAATACGTGTGACACTTCCCTACATTTATACTGACGTTTTACTTCTTTAATGGCTTGACACTTCCTTACACTTATACTGACGTTTCACATCTTTAATCGCTTGACACTTCCTTACACTTATATTTTCCTTTCACTTCGTTAAACTTTTACTTATCTTATTCTTAACTTCCACATCCTTGATAAGCATACACCTCTTAACACTTAGATTACATGTCATGTAGTTACAATGTTAAGCCAGTAACAGATTTAGTTGTAGCTTATGAAAACACCAGGCAAAAGTTCTCGCGTGATATCTCGTTAACTGCTTCAAGATAGTGATTTCAGTTTCCGTCTTCTTTGGATTGTTTTTATTTATCGTTCCGCATTCACAGAGATATTTCGTAAATGCTTACGACATATTTAACATACCCGATTCTGTCACAATTATTTAAACAACCCCAACAATTTATGGCGAATAGTTTTATTCGCATTTTAACGTAGTGTCGTTAAATTACTTCAGGAAACGTATGAATCTATCTCTTCTCCTCCCAGCTATGGGTTAAAGAGCAGGACAGACTGAGTCTTATAGTCTTGGTTGACAACCGGTCTACCGCAGAAAGACACGGCAAGCTACTTCGGGAAAATCTTCTGCCTCATCCGTCATGAACCGAGAGAGACATGATCGCATTGCAGTTCAAACAGTATCGGTAAGTAATTTACCATAGCATTTCATTTTATTAACCTGAATTACCCAGAACCATTTGAATAATAAATATCTCGACTGTTGATTAATTGGTCTGTCTTAATTGTTATTGTAAGTAACTGTATAAGGACTTCATTGCTATCTTGTATATATATATATATATATATATATATATATATAGAAGTCAACACTTAGAGGCGACAGTCTGTTTCATGCTAGATGCAATCCTCGTGGCCTGACGATTGCATCTAGCATGAAACAGACTGTCGTCTCTAAGTGTTGACTTCTATGTTCACTTTTATATTTACACACGCTCTATCTATGATATTGAGCACTTTATCCCATAAATATCGCACACTTTAAGTAACATTTCTTCATATATATATATATATATATATATATATATATATATCGTTATCATTATTACTATAAACGTTATGTTTGTAGGTAGACGTATTTGAATTGCTTTCACTGTATATAGCTATCTTTACACCATGATAACTTTCAAATCCTTACTGGAGGGTGCAGACAAAAACTTGGAATGGTCTGGTGTACTCTTACAACTGAAAGGAAGTTGAAATAACGCCACGGTGAGAAAACAAGAGAAGGACCCTGTTTTCAATATATGCAACTTTCTTCTACGTCAGAATGTATAGCCAAGAAAATGATTATGTCCAATTGGATAAAAACTGCTTCCTTAAAGAAACAGGAAGAGATAAAGCCTAATTGAACCAATGAAGATAAAACGGATGTTGAATTTATCTATCGTCTTTTCTATGCTGCAAATCACTTTCCGCAAAACACTCTGTTGCAGATGCAAAGGATATCCGAAGTCTAACCTTTCGACTCACATGTGCCATCTTCAGGAGTGTGAAGTAAAAGATAGAAAACCAAATGAGTTTTAAGGAAGTGTCATTATATTTTATTTGAAATTGCATCCGATAAACCATAAGTGAGAAAGTCATGTCAACAAGTTTATATTTTTATTGACATGTTTAATGTGTCTATGGATTATAGTATGTATTGCAATTTCATCTTTGTAGTTTTAGTGTGTTTCTCTTGAATGGCATTGTTATTAATCTGTAATCCTACACATAAGCGGCGTAAAAATAATCTGTCAATCCATGTCATGAATCCAACTCTTTCCCCCAGCTATGGGTTGAATAGCAAGACAGACTGCGTTCTATAGCCTTGGTTGGTAATCAGTCTACCACAGAAAGAAAGTTTAAACGATTGCAGAAGAATCTTCTGTCTAATCAGTCATGAATCGAAAGTGACACGATCGCCAGAGAGTGTAACACGGATGGTACAGAAAGAGTCAACAGGTGAAGAAGTTGTGGAGAGACATGGTCGCCCAATCGTGTACCACGTATGGCAATAAACTGACTGAAATATTTACATGTAATTTAAGGATCGAGAATTTACTCGTTGTTAATGAGATTTGAAGTCAAATACTTATTTAGAAATGAGCCAATAACTGATTGAAAGATTATCAAAGAAATATTCTTTAATCGTGATCTTTTCTTTGATTTTCTAGAAGCTTGACCTTTACAAAATATATTTATCATTCTTGTGTAAATATTAAGCGCTAGAAATTATATACGTGCTCTCGTTGAAACTGATAACTATTCCACGACTATGTTGTACTGCAAACAAAATATAATGACATTTCCTTAAAACACATTTGGTTTTCTTTCCTTCACTTCACTTTTCGTTTTCACACTCCTGAGGATGACACATGTGAGTCGAAAGGTTAGACTTCGGATATCTTTTGCATCTGCAGCAATCTGGTTTGCGGAAGGTGATTTGCAGTATAGAAAAGACGATAGATAAATTCAACAGACATAGAATATATATATGGGTGAGGGTATTCCGATTCCTTCAGGTCTGCTAACATCCATTTTATCTTCATTGATTCAACTAGGTTTTATTTAATGTCTGCCTCTTTAAGTGGACGTAGTTTTCAGTCCATTGGACCTAGCCATTTTCTTGGCTCTTAATTCTGACGTACTTCAAAGTTACATATATTGAAAACAGGATCCTTCTTTTCTTTTCTCGCCGTGGATTTATTTCACATTTCATTCGCTTGTGAGCGTACACCAGACATTTCCAAGTTTTTGTCCCTACCCTCGCAGTAAGGAGTTGAAAGCTCACTATATATAAACAGTGAAAGCAACTCAAATACATGTACCCGTCCTGGGTATGACGATAAACTACATCCGCGTCCTGGGTAAGGCGATAAACTACGTCCAACAGCAAGGGCTATGATCAGGAGGTTTGAGGAGCGTGGAACGACCTCTTCATTACTAGCGTTCCCAGGTCCACCCTTACCCGGGGTGGTAGCACCTGTTATGGTCCCAGCTATGGACAAATAGTTGACATCCAAACTTGTGTAAAAATAGGTTTTAATACCAGAAATACTTTGTAATAAAAGAAAATATTACCAGCAATAATTTTTGAAGGACAAAATATTATCAGCAATACTTAAAAAAAAAAAAATACCAGCAATACAAACAGTTATACAATCTTTGAAAAAAATATGACCAGCTATAGATTTCTTCAAGGAAAAATATTCCTAGAAATAAATTTTTGATGAAAAACATATTACCAGCAATAACAATTTTGTCGGCATTAAATAACCCAGTGAGGTTGATACGACGTAAACCAAACCAAACCAAACCAAATCAAATACATATACCAACAAAAATAACGTTTATAGTAATAATAATAAATATATATATATATATACAGGTTGGCAATAAAGTCCTTATACAGTTATTTACATTCTTTAATCATGATCTTTGATTTTCTAGAAATTTGACCGTTCCAAAATATATTTATCATTCTCGTGTAAATATTAAGAGCTAAAAATATACGTGCTCTGGTTGAAAGTGATAGCTATTCTGCTCTTATATTGTGCTGCTGTAGTGTGAATAGAAGTTTATGAGAACATAATTGCTGGTCGAATTTCGATAGTTCTTCTTAGAAAGGACAATCTAAAAGGTGATCGAATTGTCTTCTATTCGAGTTACATATGCTATCCATTTTACCTGTTGCCGCTATTTGTATTCCCCAAGTGATGTGGTTTCTGTTATTTGTTACAGTTCTTTGTTTGTGATGTTGTAGCGCCAGTACCAAATCTGAAAAAAGTCACTTCCAAGGACGAAACAATAAATATGATTTCCTTTTTATCATTCAGTTACTCACTGTTCTTCTGATATATATATATATATATATATATATATATATATATATATATATATATCCACATTCAATTTTTTTAATTTGCAAATTTCATTCAAACATTCAATTTTTTTTAATTTGCAAATTTCAGTTGTTTTTTCTACATATATATATATATATATATATATATATATATATATATATATATATATATATATATATATATATATATCAAAAATATTAAAAAGTCAAAGATTTTTCTCTACCCTACTGAAACCTTGGAATTCCTTTCTGCGGAGAATTCCTTCCAGCTGATTTAGAACTTCCTGTTCTTGATACACAGGAGAAGCACCAAACCATATGTAGCAACATTATTCAATTCTCGAACGAATGGCAGACATATAACGGTGAATGATGTACTCTGGCGGGTAAAATTGTTCAACACGACACGGTAAAAAAAAAAGTTTCTTAGTAGCCGATTTAGAAATTGGATCGATAATTATTCACTGAGGCTTTTAAGGACTCTTATGAAGCGAACATCGCTAATTTTTGCTCTTAAAAAAATAAAAGGAATTCATTTTTTTTTTCATCTAGTGTTCTTCTGTATTTTATCATTATTAAATTTGCGCCTTTTTTCCTCCCTGAAAGATATTTTTTTCAAGAAACATGATCGAAATTTTACTCATTATCAAAGGGACTTGCGGAGAAGTAAGATCTTTGTTCTTCAATACGCTTAACAGACGACACGAAAACGTACTGGTATGCACAAAGAAATGTGCATTTTTGGCACCAGGTCTTATTTGAAATGTGCGAACCAGTTTTAATAACAACAAGCAAAACAATAATAATAATAATAATAATAATAATAATAATAATAATAATAATAATAATATTAATAATAATACATCAATAATTCCAGTTGTAGATGGAGCCCTCGTTTGAACGGAAGAGGTTCTGACGGTCTCATTACGGGTACCTCTGTTAGCCATGCCTTAACGAAATACAAATGATGTTACTCGCACGTACAGCTCACACCATAGGTTGCTTTATTTTTAACAAAAAAACTTAGTGAAAATGACAAGATACCATTTCTGACTTTGGGTCTCTCATTGGAACCAGGAAGGAAATGAGTATGCAACAAAAATCAAAGGTTAAAAAAAGATATACACAGAGGGATCAATCAAAGCTGATCACCCAGACATCGTAATCAAAGACCACAAGAAGTGAATGTGCTTTCTTATTGACATGGCTCTACCTGCAGATTGTAAGGGCAATGTATCTTTTAAAATCTTCAGAAACTATCAAAATACAAGGATCTTGAAAGAAAAATCTAAAAAAAAAATGTGGCACCTTTGGATAATTTCCACGACGGGATCTTAGTGAGGCTATCGACTTTTCAGCCGACCGTCGTAACTAATGTGATATTGTAATAATAGTGATAATTTCACATTCCAGAAATTAAGACAGAAATTTTTTTTATATTGGATTAATATCTACGGAGATTTGAATCAATCTGTTAAAGTTCCATTCTTTTTAATAGTCTTACTACTAAAAAAAAATCTTCAACACATCAAACATTTTCAGCATTCAGCATGATACGATCAAAAAATTTGAATAATTTTACTGCTTAAAATATCTCTCCAAAAATATTTGAAAACTCTCCACTGTTGACCTCAGCGTCTGGTCGTTGAGAATTTCCATGAATGATCCAAACATCTACGAAATCCAACCAATGTAGCTTTACACTCATAACGTAAAAAGGACTCTTGAGAAAAAAATATTTACATATACTTCGCTCTACTCACATCTTTCTCTGAGTAATATTTACTAAAATGTGGATGGTCTCATAATTTTAAACAGTATTTTAATACCTACATCATTTTTCAAGCGATTACGATTTTCTCTTCAGTTAATCCAATTTTCTAGCTCAATACGTTTTCATTTTTTACTAAAATCCCTTGTTGTGATATTAAGATTATCTGTTTTCTTTGTTCTTATATTGCCAAAGTTTTTCTTCAGTTTCTTATCGTTCTCTGATGTCTGTCATGTTGCCTTCACTTAATATCATTCGTAAATATTGAAACTATTTCCTACTTAAAGTTTACTTACGACCTATGTCCATCTTGATGAAATGATAAACTAGATATAAAGAATTATGCAATGATATATATATATATATATATATACATATATATATATATATATATATATATATATAATCGTTTTCACTCTCGCGTGATCATGTGTGATGCCATGAGCCGCGGTGCGATTTTCGCTTCCAGCGTCTCGTATGCACGAGTTTGTCGATGTTTGGAAATCTTCCATGCAAACAAAAACAAACTATCATTATTGCCATATCAGTGTATTGTTTAATATATTGTAATGTTATTGTTAATAACATAATATTTAATATATTGTAATGTTATTGTTATGTGAAACATGCATCAAGATATATATATATATATGTATATACATATACCTATAAATATCTATATATATATATATATATATATATATATATATATATATATATATATATATATATATATATATATAATTACAAACAAGATGAAACTAGAATTAAGAACATTATAAAAAATGCACAACACCAATAGTCAATAGCAAAAAAATAGACTAATTATTTATTGCCAAAAATTTAAGACCGCCAACCTATAGTTAAAATAAATAATTCCCTTCCTTAGAACAAAATTAAATTGAACAAATATTATTTAGTAATTTAAATGCCCAAAAAGAATTGTATTCCTAATCAATCAAAATTCGTAAACAATTTTATAGGCAAACTATAAGATGTTTGACAAGAAGACTCACACTAAGTCTTTCTGACTATGACTCAATTTGGTCTCATTTAAATACTCATAGAGACCTACTGGACCCTATACCTAACATAGTTGTTGATAACACAAATATAATAGTATCGTCTACATGTAAAAAAGTTAAAAATAATGAGAGCCATATTAATGAAAAAAAACACTCAATTATATCATTCTATGAACACGGACACAATATGTTGACCGTGTTTCGAAAAAGAAAATATTATATAAATATATACATACAGCAATCTATTTCTTGTTAAGATTTAATATATTTCAACCTTAAAAATTGTTAAATGTATAGCCGAAAGCGCTCGGAAAATAGCAACAATTGGACAGTATTTATATCCAACGAAAAGAAAAAAATTATAAAATCACATGAGAAATTCTATAATAAACTAAATAAAAGCTCCTTGTCTGTCATATTCAATGAAACCTGCACACACACACACACACACACACACACACACACACACACACACACACACACACACATATATATATATATATATATATATAGTATATTGGGGCAGCAGATCATTATTCAAACATATATTGTTAAATATAACAGACGACGAATGTTTGTTATGTTTGATCAGGAGCCGTTCTAAGCTTTGGATTGTGGCTTTAATTTCGGGCGAAAATAAAGACAAAAACTGTTCAACATTTGGATATCGTTTTTGTTATGCCGTTCTTCGATCTAAGCTTTCTTGAGAGTGGTTATATGGAAATTACAACAGAGATGTTTACCATTAAATATGACACCCTGCCATGTTTACGTCCTCGTCGCATAACAACCTTCTATGTAGACATAACAAGACGTCGTCTTTGACTACAACACCCTTGATTATTATGTGTGCGGCGCAGTTAATCGATAGACCAAGAAAATTACTTATAAAACCAAAGATGAACGGAAGGCAATGATTATGTCAGCATTCTCCAACTTAAAAACGGAAAAACGGAGACCGTCCAGAAGAGGTGAAGGAGATTCTGAAGTCCTCTGGAGGCCGTCGTTGAAGCCAATGGCGATTTTATTGAATACATTTATCTTGAGTATTTCAAGATATTTTTATGTAATTTTGTTAAACATATCTGTTAAAATGAGATATAAGTTGTCTTTTCTTTTTTTCGTAATATATATATCCCATCCCCCAATTACGTATAGCAGGATAGGATTCCATTGCGTCATGGTGCTCTTTTTCTCACAGACAATGCCCAACTGACCCTATTATACTGCGCAGTCGACAAAATCAAAAACAAATGACGCGAATGCGCCAAATTAAAAATATAAAATGGATACAATTTACCTATCACACCTCGTACATAAATCAGTACATACATTTAGTTAAAAGTAAAAATAAAATTCATCCTTTCTAATAACTAAAAGTATGTCTACAATGTCTTCATTCACGAAGAGAATGTTGCGGACCCGATAGCGGTGCAGATCTGGCTTACGAAAATAAGGCCTTGTGCCAGACGCTACACACTACTACCGAATCCACAAACAAAGTGGAAAAAGGAAAATATAATATAAAGACGTGCTCTTTCCACCGTACAAACGTACAAAGTGAAAAGAAGTAGATAGGCAAAACAACGAAAGGTTAAGAACAAACATAGATTTTATTAGAGTTTAACAAGTAGTGTCTTCCGTGAAGACCTTCAGTAAATGTACTGGAAATGTAGTTGAAGAAGAGGCCAATTAGATTAGTAAATTGTCTTCTGTGGAGACCTTCAGTAAATGTACTGGAAATATGTAGTTGAAGAAGAGAAAAAAATTCGATGAATACTGAAGTTTTACAAGAATTGTTTTCATTTTTTAAAATTTTAATTATAATAATTTTTCGCTTAAAATTCTGCATTAATTTCTTCCGGTTAGATGATAATGTTATTAAGTAAAAACTATATTTACTTATCTAAAATTGAAAATCTTAATAAAGAGTATTATACAGCAAGATTTTAAAAATAATTGTAATTCTTTATGTATATAAAATATTACTGCCACTGTTTATAAGTATGGTTGCCCATACACGACATTATCAGAAAATAAGAGCGATGTCTATAGTAAATTTAAAGAGAACATTTCTTAAATTAGATTAAGGAGAATATTTTCCAAAATTTTAAAGATTACTGAGTACTTTAAAATTATATAAAAAAGGCGCTCATCCATCATTTTCTTAAATTATACTTTAACGGATAATGTCTCCATAGAAAAACAAATAAATCTGTCAACAATTTACAGCAATTGTGACCGATGGACGATGGCAAGCGCGTAATGAACCGCTACTCTTCGTTTTGAAAATCTATTTCTCTGTTATTTTCAAATTAAATAATTTTTCTTTCAAATCAGATTAATTATACTTTAAATCAGCTAATATTCCTCAAATAAAGTTTCAGAAAAGTATATTTTATTTTTGGAAGATTTTTTTAAAACCGAGAATTAACTTTCGTTTACACATGTGTCAAAAATGACCTATATTTGTCGATTGTTATCGGTATTTTAAAAGCGACAAAAATTGAGATTCTAATCAATATAATTTCTATTTTGAATAAATCAGAATATTTTGCTTACTGGAAATAGTAAATGTAGTCACTTAGCTTTCATCTAAAGCTAAAAAGAAAGCCTCAAGAATGCTTTTTCATTTAAAAAAAAACTATTTTAAACTTTAGGTTTCAAAGATTTAGTGGAGGTTCCTATGCAATACCCCGCACCAAAAAACACTTTTTAATAATGTTTTTAGCAGAAAGGTAAGGGGTTAGTATAACTGAAATTATACAGGCGTTAGACAAAATAATTGGAACAGTTACACATTCCACTCCTATATTTCAAAGACCTATGAAAAACTTTAACTAAAACTCCATAATTGGAGGTTATATCTATTGTAAATACGTTTATCTATCTAATTGATTCTCTTTGTTTTATTTATTTTTAGAATTTAGTAAAAATGCGTGACCTCTCCGAGTTCGAAAAAGAGCAAATTGTTGGAGCGCGCATAGCAGGAGCCTCGATCACTAAGGTTGCTGAGCTGTTGGGTTTTTCAAGAGCTACCATATCAAGAACACTGATGCAATTCGAAAAACAGGGCAAGACCTCTAGCAACCTTAACAATTCGGGCTGGACTTGCAAACGTACTGATAGGGACCGACGTGCACTGAAACGCAATGTGGCAAAAAATCATCGGACAAATGCGGCCAAAGTGACTGCTGGGTTTTCTACTAAAACTGTTCGCTGTGAGCTCCATAAGGCTGCATATCATGGAAGAGCCGCTATGAGGAAACCTCTTCTCTCCACTCGCGACATTCAGAAGAGGTTGAAATGGCGCGGAGATCACAATGCCTGGTCTGCAGATTAATGGAAGCAAGTCATATTCTCAAACAAGTCCAGTTTTTATCTTTTCCCAACTTCAGGGCGAGTTTATGTGTGGAGGCAGCCCACAGAAGCCTACAGCCCTGATTGCCTTCTTCCAACAGTGAAGCATGGAGGTGGGTCAGTGATAGTTTGGGCCGCCATATCATGGAAATGTCTCAGTCCAATAGTTGCCCTGCATGGTAGAATCAACAGCAAAGATTACCTGAACATTTTGGGAGATCATGTTCATCCAATCGCCAAGACTTTATTGCCTGATGGTGACTGCATCTTCCAAGACGATAATGCTCCAATACATACCGCTCGAGTGGTTAAGAATTGGTATGAAGAGCATGAAATTGAGCTAGAACACATGGAGTGGCCTCCCCATTCTCCAGATATCAATATTATTGAACATTTGTGGTGCATTTTGGAGCGACAAGTTAGGAGCCGCTATCCTCCACCGTCGTGTCTTAAAGAGCTGGAGAAGGTTTTAATGGAAGAATGACTGAAAATTTCTCTGGATGAAGTCAGGAAGCTGTATATTTCCATTCCTAGACGTATTAAAGCTGTATGTGAGGCTAAAGGAGGAACTACTCTATATTAAATAAATTCTCTTTGAATTTATCAAGTGTTTCACTTATTTTGTCTGACCCCTGTACATATCTCTTCTCACTTTACACTGAGGTCAACATCGAATGGCAACAGTATGTTTCCAGCTTGAACCCAATATTCAAGCAATCGGCTGATATAGAAAACAAGCTAATAAGTCTCATGTTCCGATTCCAAGTTTCGCGGATAGAAGTGTGGTCTTTAAAAGAAACCTGCAGCATTTATTAAAAGACATCAACTCTAATTTAAAATACGTTACATAAGAACTATGTCGAAATTAATGTATGCGATATTTCGCAGCTCGTCTTCGAGCATTATTCCTTCATAGTCCGCCCTTGAATTTATCAGCCGACCCTAATAATTTTCGAATAGAATCGGCACATAATTTACAATTATCATTTGTTCTTCAATATGTTATTTATTTAGCTAAATTTTTAATTTTTATTTTATTTATGTTCCCCCTTTTCATCTTTGATCTTCAATTTCTTCTTTCATTTTCTTTTTTTTCCGTCATTTTTTCTCCTTTTCGTTTTCTTTACTCCGTTCATTTTATTCTGCAATGCTTCCTTTTAGCTTTTATTATTTTCCTTCCTACTGAATTTTTAATCTCTTTCATTCTATTTTGATGTTCTTCCTTTTTTTCTCTTCTTTCCTTTCTTCATCACCTCTAATTTCAACTTTTCGTACATGTTTCTTTTTCTTCTTCTTCTTCTTCTTCTCTTTATTTTCCTTTCTTTCTTCTTTTTCATTTTCTTTCTTCTTTTTCTTATTATTGTTTCTTTCTTGTTTTTTTCATCTGTTTCTTTTTCTGCGTTTCTTTCTTTCTTTTGTTTCTTCTTCTTCCTTCTTCTGTTTCTCTTCCTGTATTTCTTTCTTTTTTCTTCTGTTCATTTTTCTTTCTTTTGTTTCTTTTTCTGTTTCTTTCTTTCTTTCTTTCTTTCTTTCTTCAGTACTTTGTTTATTTTTATTTCTTCTGTTTATTTTGCCTTCTTTCTTCTTTAACTTTTTCTTCTTGTTTCCTTTTCTTTATTTCTTTCTTCTTCTTCTTCTTCTTCTTCTTCTTCTTCAAAATCTAACTTTTTCTTTGACCGCATTTTCTCTTCTTTCAGTTCTCATCGTATCATCATTTTCTCTTTTTCCTTCTATCTTTTCTACTTCATCTACAACAGCTTCCTTCGTTTTCAGTTTATTTTTTCTTCTTCCATTTACGGCCGCCACTTTCTTTCTTTCTTTCTTTCTTTCTTTCTTTCTTTCTTCGTCTACATCTTTTCTTCATCTATATCCTTTCTTTCTTTCTTTCTTTCTTTCTTTCTTTCTTTCTCCATCTACTTGCTCTCCTATCTGCTCGTTTATCTACTATTTCAGATTTCTTTTTCTTCTTTATTCGCATCATTTTCCCTTCATTTGTACACCTTTTGTCGTTTTCGTCGTCTTCTTTGTCTTGAAATGTTTCTGATTCCCATTATTGGCAGATGAAGACTTTAATATAATAAATGTTGTTTTCACGTGGAATAGAAGAGTACTAAGAACGAAAAAAAAGAAAAAGATTGATTCGAAATATAATTTGACTAATGTATTTTGTTGCAAAGTTTTGCAGGTTGTCAGAAACTGCACATGTTCAGTCTATCCATTCCATATTTACAACACCGGGGGGGGGGGCGCTTTCGTAGACCACACCACGTTGCGTTCCATTTTACCATTTTAATCCAAAGAAAGAATTGTTCGTTTTTGAGTTAGCTTTGCATTTTACCCGTCAAAGTCATTGGGAAACTATCGATTCCAGTGAATATATATATATATATATATATATATATATATATATATATATATATATATATATATATATATATATATATATATATATATCTTTCGGACTCAATGAATTACTTAATTATAATTATCAAATCCTCCTTACAATTTCTATCATATGTATATCATTGCTTGATCCGGCTTCTAATGCTTCAGTTTGAGTGGCTTGGTGATAGTATACGTGGCTCCGGGATGCACAGTCCTATGGTTACAGAGAACTTCAGTTGAGTTCCACCTGGGAATTTGTGAGCGAGCGGCGCTATATTGAGTCTGATTTGCTATCTCTTCGTCAGCGAGGCCCGTTGAAACAGTTGGTATGATGTTTGCTTGACAACCTAACTGTCATGGTTTCAATTCTCTGTAGTTGATGCGCACTGCTGATGAGACCCAAATATAGGACGAAACGGTCGTCCAGTGCTTTCTGCATTCTGTTGAGGTTTCTTTCGGACTCAATGAATTACTTAATTATAATTAGCTAATCATCCTTACAATTTCTATCATATATATTTATATATATTGTGTATATTTAGGCAGCAATCTTTTACTGATGAATGTTCCGTGATGTAATTGACGTCTTTGATAAAGGCTTATGTAAGCCGAAAGCTTAGATTGGATTTAAACATGTATCAATATTGTGATTTCCTTTCTTCTTTCAATGATAATGTTATTATGTTTATCAGACAATATGAAAGGAACTTCCTTAAAATAAATAGACAAAACTTGTCTATATTATTTGATGAAACATGCATCAATATATATATATTTCAATTGAGCACTGTTAAGTGATAAGCTAATTCTATAAACAACAGCCACCTGCACTAATGCAAAGCTCTTCAGTAAAATGAATGGAGCACTTTGGCTGATGGTATTTGTTTACATTAGTAAAAACAATACGCTAGATTTAGTTGTGTAACTCTACCGAGTGAAGATAGCTCTGGCTGACATCAAATCAGTTGAGTTTCAATCCTGGCTTGAGGCATTCGGATGTGTAGTCGCACTAAGGAGCTGTGATACAGCGAAACAGTACTGTCTGTGAATGACATTATATATATATATATATATATATATATATATATATATATATATATATATAGCCGAGTTCGAATTCCAGTCGAATCCATTATATTATTATATCACATTCACGTGCTAATACCCTTCGGAAATGTGTGAATCCTCTTCTTCTCCCTGCTCCAGCTATGGGTAAATAGGAGGACAGACTGGGTTCTATAGCCTTGGACGGCAACTGGTCTAGGAGAAGGACACATCTGAATTCAAAATCTGCGGAGGTTCGTTTGGGGACCCTGTGGCACATAGTGCACCAAGTCTCTGTATTAGTGTTGAGATCAATAAAACATCCTTCGTCGCCACTGTTGAGATGTTGAGTGTTTCCACGTGAGTATATGGTAATAACGAACAAACACAGTCGTAGGGAAAAATACTGGTATATTCAGAGAGGTATTTACATCAGAGAGATTAGTAGTAGAAC
Organism: Acanthosepion esculentum; assembly: GCA_964036315.1. Classification (NCBI taxonomy): domain Eukaryota; kingdom Metazoa; phylum Mollusca; class Cephalopoda; order Sepiida; family Sepiidae; genus Acanthosepion; species Acanthosepion esculentum. The sequence continues at coordinate 10,794,226 of OZ038494.1, read as the reverse complement.
GAACGTAGGTTAGTAGTAACAATAAGTAATAGTAATAAAGTCCAACGGTATCTTCCGGTCGAGAAACGGAAGTGTAACTGATCACTACAGAAGTCTCACTCTGCACTGCACTACACTGCTACACTACAGTATTTAACAACCCGCCCACGTGGGTCGAATGTGGCACAAGGCCGGTTTAATGTGGGCTTACCGAGCCCGTAGGCTCGGCCAAAAATATGCCCATTTACAACCCGTATAAACGGGTTCAGGGACTGTCTACCTCCCCGGACGACACTTTGCCCTGCGGCAAAGCCTCGTCCGGGTTCCTCTCTGCCAAAGCAGAGAGTTCGACAGGAGCAGCGCACAGTCAGAGACTGCGTACACTGCTACACTACTCACAGTCTCTAGAACTACTGTTGTATTTATAATAATAGAATCAGTCTATTGTGGTTGTGAAGGTGGGTGCCCCCCCACCCAAATTGTTTTTTCGATGTGAAAAAAAAAAAATTTTTCTTCTTCAATATTTTTTTCTTTTCGGATCCATAATGAATTGTTTAGTCGCTTTTCGCTTTCTCCCATATCTGCGCTGTTTTTGTTCTGTCTGTGGCACTTGTAGGTCAAACGTATCATAGAGTGCGAATAATTCTTCTTCTACTTGTGGAGTTTCTTCCGATTCTTCGGTACCCCTTTTCTTTAGTTGGTTAATGCCTTTTGTGGGTAAATTTCTTACCTTTTACTATATATATCATATTCCCAATCCGCTTTTGAATGACTCCTGGTTCCCACGATGTTGAATTATTTTTATAGTTCTTAAAAAAACCTTTTTCATTTATACGAAATTTTCTCTTAGGAACCATTGCGACTGGTGTGTGTATTTTATTTTCTGGTATCAATTTATCGAATGCAGATCTGATTTTCCTTGCAAAAATTAGCTCCGCAGGTGATATACTTGATGGGGCAGATTTATTTGGGGTAATGCGGTAAACTTGCAAGAATAACTGTAATGCCTTTCTAGTCGGTGTACCCGTTGCTTTCCTAAGAGCCCTTTTTAGGGTATCGACAAACCTTTCGGCTAGTCCGTTGCTGCGTGGATGATACGGAGGAATCCTCACGTGATCCACCTGGAAATTCTGGCAGAATTCTGTGAATTCATTGCTTGTGAATTGGGTACCATTGTCACTAACTATAGTATCTATCACTCCAAACCTTGCAAATAATTCATGTTATTTATTTATTGTATTTTGTGATGTTGGCCTCTTCATTTGAAAAACTTCGGGCCATTTACTGTAGCTGTCAACTACGACCAAATAATGCCATCCGTCAATTGGACCCGCAAAATCAATATGAATCCTTGACCATGGTCTGTCGGTTTTTGGCCATGGTTTCTGTAGAATTTGTGGTGATTTTGAAGCCAAAATGCAGCCTTTACATCTGCTGACCATAGACACGATGTCGTTGTTCATACCTGGCCAGTAGACGTATGCTCTCATGAGGCTCTTCATTCTATTTATGCCCGGGTGACCTGCATGAAAGTCTTTCAGTATCCTTTTTTGGAGTGTACTAGGGATTACTACCCTTTCACTGTATATTAGAACATTATCACATCGAGAGAATGTTTCTTGAATTTTTACGTCTTTTTTGGCTAGTTTGTCTTTTATTTCAATGATGTATTTGTCATTTACTGCCTCTTTTTTATGTCATTAAGCGATACTGGTAACTCTCGAATTGTGTTTGCCAAATCTTTTTCAACTTCGTCCTCTGCTCTGAGGGATGCAATTACCGTATCCTCTAAAGGTTCTGTTGCTTTCGGAATGAGTCTTGATAGACCATCTGCGTGACCAATTTTGTGCGTGGACAAATATTCTATATTAAAATTATAGTTTAACAAAATTGTCGCCCTACTAAGTAATCTATTTGCGGTGTATGTTGGCAGGCCCTTCTTAGAACCGAATATCGTTACCAGAGGCTTGTGGTCTGTCTGCAGCGTAAAATATCGTCCATGTATGTAACGATGGAACTTTGTTACGGCGAAAATAATTGCCAATCCCACTTTTTCAATTTGAGAATAATTCCGTTCAGCAGGTAGTAACAATCTGCTTGCATGAGCGATCGGTCGAACTTTACCATCCTTCCACTTGTGCAATATGCACGCTCCTACACCATGAGTACTGGCATCGCTTGCCACGATGATATCTAGTTTTGGATTAAAATGTACTAGAAATAGATCTGATGTTAGTTTTTCTTTTATTTTCTTGAATGCTTGCTCGCATTCTTGTGTCCATAACCACGGTTTTTCTTTTTTTAGTAGATCCTTAAGGGGAGCTCGTAGAATGTGGAGGTCTGGGATAAAATCCTGGTATTATGATACCAAGCCTAAGAAACTTTGCAGAGATTTAATATCCATTGGCCCCGGCATATCCTTTATTGCTGATGCTCGATTTTTGTCTGGCTTTTTCCCATCTTTATTCACAATATGTCCCAGATACTTGATTTCTTCCAGGAGGATATCGCATTTGTTTTCTTTTACTTTAAAACCATAGCTTCTTAATCTTTCAAAAACTTTGCGTAAATGGTGTTTGTGTTCATTCACTGATTCACTTTTCACGAGTATATCGTCGAGATATGCTATCGTGTAGTCTAAATCGGATAACATAGTGTCCATGATTTGTTGGAATATTGCGGGTGCTGTCTTCACTCCAAACGGTAAACGATCGTATCTGAACAAGCCTTTATTCGTGTTAATGCATAACAACTTTGCGCTTTCCTTATCCATGGGTACTTGCAAGTATGCCTCGCTAAGGTCTATTTTAGAAAATATTTTTCCGCCATTTAATTTTGCGAATACTTCTTCGGGACTTGGTAGTGGGTAGTGATACTCTTCTATTGCGTCGTTTAAACCGGTTGAAAAATCGGCGCAGACGCGAATTTCGCCCGACTTCTTCTTTATGTAGACAGCTGGAGCTGCCCAGTCGCTGTATTCAGTTTTCGAAATCACACCAATTCTCGTTAGTCTTTCGAGTTCTTGGTCAATTTTTTCTAATGCTGCAAAAGGAATACTCCGCTTTTTCTGAAAAATTGGTTGAACATTTTTCTTCAGCTGTATTTTTGCTGATGCTTTCGTACAGCGTCCAAGTCCTTCAGCGAAAACTTCGGGGAATTCTATTTTCAATTCTGTTTGCAAATCTTTTATATTATTTTTGCTTTCGGTAATGTTGTTACAAAAAGAACTAATGGGCACGTCCCATAGATTCAACTTAGTGATTGCGTCAGTCCCAAACAGGTTGTTCGTGTTTTTCATCACGAAAATTTTCATTTTTATTGTTTTGTTGTTAAAATTAATATTCACCCATATTTCACCTACAAAATTAATCCTATTTCCCGTTACCGTCCTGGCTATTTTGTTGGGCTTTAATAGAGTTGGTTTTCCTAGATTTTTCCATGTTTGTGTGTTAATAATAGAAATGTCAGATCCTGAATCCAGTTGCATTTTAACCTTCTTGTTGTACATTTTTACATGTAAATATTTCCGAATATTTCGGTCTTGGTCCTCATCTGACTTAGTAACTTTTACTCGACTACTGTTTAATTTTCTACACTTGGACATTTTATGTCCTACTTTCTTGCAATTTCTGCAAGCTTTATTTTTATATGGACAGTCATTATACCAGTGCCACTGGCCGCATCCATAACATGCACTCGGAGGGTTTTTTTCTTATATTCTCTGTTCCTTCTTGTAGTAGGATACCACTTCCATTCAGGCGATGGAGAACGGAAACGCGTCTTTTTATTTACTTTCTTCGCATTTGCGATAGCAGTTTCTTCAATTTTCTCTGAATCTTGCCTAATGCTTACGCATTGTTGACAGTACTCTGCTAGCTTTTGTAACGTCGTGTTTTGCTCATTTTCGAGCTTTGCTAAAATGCGTCTTCGCATTTCACTGTCTTTCTTAGACACTTAGCCTAGCACGAATATTAGACACTTAAAGTTGTCCGCCGATAATTTGGACAAGCGAAAATCGTCACACGTCTTATTTACGATTGACGCAAAAGTTGTGTAGTCTTCCTGCTCACTTTTTTGAATATTAAGGCATTTCCAGCTTTTGTGAAATAATGATAATCTGGGGTTGAAGAGCTCCTTTAATAATTCAATCGCTTCGTTGAATTTTAAATCTCTTGTTTTTTTAGGTAAGATAAAATCTGTAAACTTATTATGCTCTGTTGTTCCAAGTTTTCGTAAGAATAATCTTATTTTTTTCTCATCTGACCATGTTTGGCAATCGACTTCATAAAAGTCCTGATATCTGTGATAATATCTTTCGAAAGTCTTTTCTTCTTCTGGGTTATAGGTAAAACTTTCGATCGTCGACCATATTGTGTCTTGAGAAAAAATATTTTCATCCGAGTTTTTCTGCTTAGACAGTATAGCTTTGTGTATAAGTTCAGTCATTGCTAACTGTTTTATTTCATTTTCTTTTTGGATTTTATTTTGTTTTTCCTGTAAATTAAGTAGTTCCTTCTGAATTTTAAGTTGTTCCTTCTGAAAACGTTCTTCATTCTCCTGTTGTCTGAATCTGACACTTAATGAGTTCCAGGATAGTTGATTGAAATTGCTCCATGATTATTTATGTGTAGAAAAGAAAAAGAAAACAAAATTATGTGTGTTTTTTTTTCTTCTGAGGGGGGCCAAAAAATAATTTAACAAATTCTCTGGCACGACAATTTCTTTTTTTTTATATGTTCTAATAGATAAATAAGTTAATATCTAACTTACAGTTTTTTTTTCTTTTGTCGATAAATTTTTCAATCCTCTGCTTTGAAAAAACGCTTAAACTCTTTGAATTTTCCCGTGTTGAAATCGTTTCTCTTCGCTATTGCGATATTTATTTTTCAACGTAAGTCACTGTTGGGATCAATAAGACATCCTTCGTCGCCACTGTTGAGATCAATAAAACATCCTTCGTCGCCACTGTTGAGATGTTGAGTGTTTCCACGTGAGTATATGGTAATAACGAACAAACACAGTCGTAGGGAAAAATAC
>OZ038494.1:10736710-10784210 GCA_964036315.1 Acanthosepion esculentum | reverse complement strand
ATCATTTCTTCCGAACCAAAGCAATAAAGCCCCTAAGATGCAAGTGGGTTACTGAGAGTGAATCAAATTTTGAAAAAGTTGCTGAGGAGAAAGTAGAAAGTAAAGAATAGGATTGGATGAGACAGAAGATAGTTTTTTTAATCTCTCACCCCAAGCAAGGCGATAAAGCCACTTCGATGCAAAGGGTTACTGAGTGCAAAGGAAACTGAGGAAATGATGCATAGCGAAAAGGGCAATAAACAGAACAGGATACAAAACCACAGAACATATTTTCATCAAGTAATGTAATAAATCCACTAAGCTGCAAGGGGTTACTGAGAGTGAAGGAAACAGAAAACGTTGCTGATTTAAAATGGCAATAAAAAGAACAGGATTCTAGAAGACAGAAGAATGTTTTTCAATTTTTCATCCCAAGCAAGGCAACAAAGCCACTAAGATGCAACGGTTTACTGAGGGTGAATTAAACCGAGAAAAAGTTGCTGAGGAGAAAGGACAATAGAAAGAATAGGAGACAGAAGACTATTTTTTAATCATTTCACACCAACCAAGGCGATAAAGCCACTAAGACGCAAGTATTTTACCGAAAGTGAAGTAAACTGAAACATTACTGAGTAAAAAGGACAATAAAAAAGATAACAGGATTCTAGCAGACAAAAGGTGTTTTAATAATTTCACCCCAAGCAAAGCAATAAAGCCACTAAGATGCAAGAGGTTTACCAAGAGTAAAGGAAACTGAGAAAAGTTGCTGACGAGAAAAGACAATAAAGAGAACAGGTTTCAAGGAATAAGAAGATGAGGATAAACATTGGATTTAAATCTTTGAAGATCATAGCCTAAAGAAAAGCAATAAGTCGGAAGAAAGATCCACGAATAATAATTGCGAAAAAAATGATCAGTAAATAACTTATGTGTACAGCTAGCAAATAAATCAGGAAAATGATGAGATGTTGTTGTCAACCTGGTAACATTTCAAATTCGTGAAATCGACTTACCTAAATAGTAACAACAATCGCCATGCAACTATTTATAGAAATTAGGAGATGTCCAAAACGACGTTAAGCTTGTTGTTAAATGAGGCGAAATGTTTCTTATCAATTTTAACGCCTCCAAAACTAAGCATCTCCTCATTAATCTCCTGAGAGAAACCTCTCTCTACCTTCTATCAGCATGGCTGATGCTAGCCTCCAATAAAGTAACTCGTTTCTGACATGAAGAGGAAAGACTATATTGAATCCATTTCTAGGTCAGCTGCTAAGAAAGTTGGTTCACTGTGCTAGACAATTTTTCTCTCCAGAATCTATCTTTGATATCTATAAGTCTATGTCTAGAATATTGCTGCCTCATTTGGTCCAGCATGATCTGCAGGAGAGTGACTCGTTGACATGAAGTGGAAAGACTATATTGAATCCATTGCTAGGTTAGGTGCTAAGAAACTTGTTCTATGTGTCGTGCCAGACAATTCTTCACTTCAGCAACTATCTTGCAAATATATATATATATATATATATATATATATATATATATATATATATATATATATACCCAAGTATAGGACTGGTATATACGGAATAAATTCCAATAACCAACAATTATTATTCTTAAAAGAGTGCTCAATACAGAGTAGAGAAGATATAATTATTTATTTAAATATTATAACATAAATATGTTATAAAATCACTACAAAAATAGCCATTTTGTTTCAACACCCCCGGTGTCTTATCAAGTTTCAAATTAATTAACGATCCTTCGCTAGAGGTAAATGCTGTTACATAAGCGAGAATTACTATGAGAATTCAAAAAATTTGACAACGAAGCAAGGTTATCATAGATATTAAAAGCTTTAAAGTTGGGGTTTTTGTAAAATAGAATATGTCCTAATTAATAAGTATTAAATTATATGATAAAAAATGAAATTAAAATTAAAAGTAAAAAAATGACCCATTTAGAAATTTAAATCTAATCTTTATTAAGTTTAACTGAGCGTGGCTTTAAGCTAGTTTAGACTATATGAGATTAAGAGGGTGGAGAACTATGAGAGGGGAATTAACAGGAGATAACTGACATCCATTAGACATGACACGTGGAACTAGAACAGTCTACCCCAGCGATCGAAATAAAGGGTTCATTTCGACATTCCAATCACCTGAAGAAGACGGAGCGTACAACGGCTGAAACGTTGTGATAAACATGGCGACAAAGATGAGGACACTAGTCCGAATAATGTAAATAATGTACATAATACCTCATCTCAGAAATTAACAGGAGATAATTGATAACTGACATCTATTAGACATGGCACGTGGAACTAGAACAGTCTACCCCAGCGAGCGAAATAATCCAGAGCGTACAACGGCCGAAACGTTGTGATAAACATGGCGACAAAGATGAGGACAATAGCCCGAATAATATAACTAGTTTACGGCGATAAGTCTTACAGGCGAAATCCATCCATTTCTATAATAGGAAAGCATACTTTTCCGCAGAGGAAATGCACACATACATACATTCTATTTTCGTCGGTAAAAATATGCTTTTGATCTGTCGAAATGCGTGCTTTTCACTTGTAGGAAAGGATGACTTTCCCTTTCAGAAAATGATGCTATAATTATTCTATTATTTCTTTTTTTAGAAAACTCTGCTATTCCCCTGTACGAACACACTCCTTTACTTAACTCCCCAGCCCCTAGAAAAGTGTTTCCACAAGAAAATAGATGCTTTTACCCGTGTTAAAAATAAGCTTCTTCCTTGTAGGAAATAATGTTTTTCGGGAATAACAAATTATACTATTCTACTGACGAAATGTATTGTTCATCCATATCTTTTATCTTATAGGAACGGTCGCTATTTCACAATGGGAAATGATGCTATTCTCTTGTAAAAAAGAATACTGTCCCATTGTAGGAAAGCATGATCTTCCCTTATAGTAATGGATACCGTTCCTTTCTCGAAAAGAATACCGTCCCTTGTAGAAAAATTATGCTTATCCTTTATAGGAAAGTATATTTTTCCTTATAGGAAAAGTATGCCTTTCCCTTGTAGAAAACTATTCATTTCCCTTGGAGAAATGTGTACTTTTCCCTTGAACGAAAGGAAATTCTCTCCTGTAGAAGATTGTGCTATACTCTTTGTAGTAAATTATGGTTTTCCCGAATAGAAAAGTATGATTTTTCCTTTGTAAAAGATATGGTTGGAAAGCATGTTTTTCGCCTTTAAAAATATGCGATTCACCTGTAGAAATTTAAGCTTATTCCCTTGTAAGAAAGGGTACTTTTCCCTTGTAGATAAGTGTTTTTTGTCTTGTACAAAAGCATACTTTTCCACTGCAAAACATACGCTATTCTTGTTAGAAATATGAAATTTCCTTTGCAAGAAAAGGCAGCTTTTCTCCCGTAGAGAAGTATGCCTTTCTTTTGTACAAAAGCTTCCATTCTCTCTCTAAAAGATATGCCATTCACCTGTATAAATCTAAAATTTCCCTTGAAAGAAAGGAAGCGTTTCCCCTGTAGAGAAGTAAGCTATTCTCTTGTACAAAAGCATTTTTTGCAGGGTAAAACATACGCCATTCCATTGTAGAAATCTAAAGGTTTCTTTGTAAGAAAGGATGATTTTCCTCTGTAGAGAAGTATGGTTTTCTCTTGTATAAAACCATGCTTTTCCCCTGTAGAAAATATGCGATTGTTCTGAAGATATTTTAGCTATCCCCTTGTAGCATGAGGTGCTTTTACCCGGTAGAGATGAATACTTTTCTGTTGTATAAAACCATGCTTTTCCCTTGTAGGAAAAAGTGTTTTTACCCGGTAGAGAAGTATGCATTTCTTTTGTATAAAACCATGCTTTTGCCCTGTAAAAAATACGCGATTGCCCTGAAGAAATTTTAGCAATCCCCTTGTAGGATAAGGTGCTTTTACCTGGTAGAGATATGCATTTCTCTTGTATAAAACCATGCTTTTCCCCTGTAAAAAATATGCGATTGCCCTGATGAAATTTTAGTTTTCCCCTTGCAGGAAACGATGCTTTTACCCGGTAGAGAAGTATGCATTTCTCTTGTATAAAACCATGCTTTTCCCCTGTAAAAAAAATAAGCGATTTCCCTGAAGAAATTTTAGCTATTCTATTCTAGGAAAAGTTGTTTTTACCCGGTAGAGATGCCTGCTTTTCTCTTGTATAAAACCATGCTTTTCCCTTGTAAAAAATATGCGATTGCCCTGAAGAAAATTTAGCTATCCCCTTTTACGAAAATGTGCTTTTACCTGGTAGAGATATATGCTTTTCTGCTATAGAAAACCATTCTTTTCCGCTGAAAAAGATATGCTTTACCCTTGTAGAAATTTAAGTTTTCAAAAAACATATTTTTCCCTTGTACAGATTTATGCTTTTTCTCCGTAGAGATGACTGGCCTTCTTTCCGATTTTTCTCTTGTAGAAAAGCATGCGCTTTCTCTCTGTTAATGTATGCTTCTCTGCCCACATAAAAGCTTTAAACAGATGGGAAAACATTCGATTGCGAATCCCAGCACTGATTATAGTCACCATGTCTGCACATTTGTAGCCTATTTACATTATTCGGACTATTGTCTTCATCTTTGTCGCCATATTTATTACAACGTTTCGTCCATTGTACGCTCCGGCCTTCTTCAGGTGGTTGGAATGTCGAACTGATCCCTTTATTTCGCTTACTGTTCTAGTTCCACGTGCCATGTTTAATGGATATCAGTTATCAATTATCACCTGTTAATTCTCGTCTCCATGTTCTCCACTGCCTTTACCGGGTATTGAACTCACACTCTGTGGGTCCTCAAGGACACATGGCACAGTGGATAAAGGCATTGGGTAGATCTAGTGACCGGACCTTTCGTAGCCATATGTAATTTTTTTTCCAATTTTTCGAATAACTGACTGACTGAAGGAACTAATTTCAATGTTAATGTGCAGGTTATTACACTTAATATTTAAAAAAATAATGTATTGTATATTTCACGGTTACGCTATGACAACATTTTTTTAAGAATTTTTAAGCGGCGTTAACTTGAGTGATCGTCACGCGTAATACACATTGGGCATCTATTTTGAACACGGATGTCCAATAAATATAGCCTTTGAACTAATAGAAAAGTAGAGTACCTTATAGTTCACAATTATGATATAGTGAGGAATCTTCCACGACACCCAGTTTACCCTCCGCTGGGAAATGCACTCTTCCAGTTACGATTTTACCAACATCATACTTATAAAGTAATCAATAAGCATTCATTGGTTAATCACCTTCAATCTACCTCGCCAATTGGCCGACCAATCAAATCACCCCCACGCGACAGGTCTATTTTAGGCGCCAATTCAGTTTGATCCTGTCACGTGAGGCAACATTCTATAAAACCAAACACGAGTGATTCTCGCTCTCTTTTTTCGTTGCGTTCTTCTTCGTCACTCGTGCGTCTAATCATCGCTGCCAAAATGTGACTCTAAAAGAACTCGCGTCTTGACTAATGCAGTCAGACGTAAAAGATCTTTACAACTAATCACGCAAGTACAACTGTTATCTTTCTGAACTATTATGCAACTTGTACAATACACAATTAGAAAACATAGTCAACCTTTTAAACTACATTTTAATAATCAACTTAGTCGTTATGAGCTTAGGTACAAATATTACCTGGTCTAAGAGACACAACTCTGTCTAACCTTTTCAGTTTATGCGCATGTACATCAAATACTTAATAAATTCAATTGCTATGTTTCGAATCATTATTTTTGTCTTTTGTTAATTGTTGTGGATGGAAGATTATTGAACACGCACAATTTTAAGCCTTCTGACCCTTCAAACCTTCTGATATTTCTTAACATCTTCACTCAATCCCAACAATAGTAACTCTTTTAATAACTGTAAGGCAGCGTTGTTGAATGATGAGTAATGAAACAAAATATATATATAAATAGAAATATAAAGTTATCACCATTTCATGACGAATAGGTGAAGGAGTCATAATAGTTACAGAACACTCACATAGGTGAGTGACAGAGTTCGAATAGAAGCAGAATATTAACAAGCTTATTTATAACGACAGCAATGTTATAAAGGCAATATATATATATATATATATATATATATATATATATATATATATATGCCAAATAAGCCGGGTTTCGATCCCGGCTTGAAGTGAAGCAATCGGATGTCTAGCCACACTGATGAGCTGTGAAACAGTCTGCCTGTCGATGACAATATATATATATATATATATATATATATATATATATATATATATATTACGAGGAAAAAAATGGACGCAGCCATAGAAAGTCGATTTTTGTATTTTTACCAAAACAAGTGAGTGACAGAATTCGTTTTTTAATAAAGGGTGTTAATACACGTGTATATATATTCATTATACAAGTCAAAATTGATTTAGCATTTTTTGGGGTAACCTTTTGATTCAATAATTCCCAACACTTCCAGTGGCCTAGTCAGAGTCCTAACCTTAACCCAAGTGAAAAACTTTGGGTGATAATGGACAAGCGTGCCCCTTAATACGAAAGTTAACACAGAAGATGAGCTTTTTCGCGAATTAAAGAAATGCTGGAAAAATCTGGCGAAAGACGTTGACTTAATAAAGAATTTAGTCTATAGCATGCCAGGAAGATTAAAGGCCGTTATTAAAGCAAAGGATTACTCAACAAAAGTCTGTCAGTCTTATTCAACCCAGATGGATGGATTGTATTCGTGTCGGAACTAGAGATTTAAAATTTAACAAAAACAACATTTGAAAAATAGGTACAGAGACTACTCATATCGACGCCCCGAGTCAGTGTTAAGGGGATGGCGGAAGTTATCTGTCTTAAAAGGAAAGAAGCTCCTCAAATTCAACCCAGATATTAAACCTAAGACCACACATTTGGTTTATAAGAAAGATGAAGGGTTAAATTGAAACTAAAAGAATGCGGAAAAAGGCAGTTTTATAAAAAGTAATTTTTAATATAAAAATATTTGGTCCCACAAAACAATACCAAAATAAACTTATATAAACGTACTATATATATATATATATATATATATATATATATATATATATATATATATATATATATAGTTAGACATAGAGAGCCAGGCAAACCTACCACGGTTTCACCTAAACGGATCGTCAGGGAAGGCCGGCCTTCCCTGACGATCCTTTTAGGTGAAACTGTGGTAGGTTTGTCTGGCTCTCTAGGTCTAACTAGGTCTGTTCTACTCACTGTATTGAGCAGTTTATTTAGTTTTTTGTGTACTTGTATCTTTTCTTTTCTTTGGGTCTTGGACTTGCATGCTGGACGATTATTTTCGGCTAACGTACATGTTCTTGCTTCTTTCTTTTTTATACTGTTTTTTCCCTTTGGTATTGGTTTGATTATTTGCAAATCAAGACACCGAAGCTTTTCCGATCGAGTATAGTTGTCTTATACTACTACTACTACTACTACTACTACTACTACTACTACTACTACTAATATATATATATATATATATATATATATATATATATATATATATATTATATATATATATATATATATATATATATATATATATTAATAACTATACCCGGTTGGTGTAAAAAGTACCCCGGATAACACAATTTGTGAATAAAAATATATTAGAACAAATAGGTATCTGGGGAAGAAATCTGGAAAAAAAAGAAAGGAATAAAAACTTCCAATAAAATCGTCCGCCGTAATTTCTAGTCCACAGAAAAAAAAAAAAAAAAAAATGAGTAAATAAGAAAAAAGCGTAAAGTGCTCAATAGACTAAGTAGAGCAAAGTATAAAAAATCCCTGTGAGCCAGAAACTACCTACCTAGGTTTCAACTAAATGGATCTTACTCTGAAGAACCCTTTAGGTGAAACCTAGGTAGGTACTTTCTGGCTCATTAGGATTAAATATATACGTATATATAGAAGTGATTATTTTGGGGATTTAGGCTAATCATATAGTAATTCGTCGAGCCTAGAATAATCCACAACAGGATGCACTAGACGGCCGTTTCGTCCCACATCTAAAACCGAGGATCAAACCCAAACCGTTTCGATACAAAGCAGACGTCATACCAACTGTACCACTAGCCTCGCTGACGAAGAAGACACAAACTAGACTCGATATAGCGCCGCTACTCTATTCAGTTCCGCAGCGATACTCATCCAAGTATTCAGATAACCTCGGGACAGTGCCGCAAGAGCTGCATTCTGTTGAGGATTATTCTAGGCTCGACGAATTACTATATATATATATATATATATATATATATATATATATATATATACACGCGCGATATGATGAGATTTTTAAACAGTGTTAACTTGAGTGATCAAAGGTAGGATCCTTCGATGCTCTGGAGGGAGCATTAGAAGCTAGGGCCGGTTCCGGTGGGTGATGTATGCATGGATGAGTATTACCACCGTAATTAGAGTAGCTGTGCTATACTGAGTCGAGTTACGTTCTGATACGTCACTGAGGCCAGCTGGCACAGTGTTATGATCTTTGCGTTTTATCATAACGGTCCGGTTTCAATTCTCAACAGTGGATGCGTAATGCTGGTGAGTCCCAAAAAGGACGACACGGTCGTCCAGTACTTTCTGCAATCTGTTGAGGTTTCTTGTTCATTATTATGGGAAATTATTTAAAATCTTCAAAAAATTCTGCCATATGTATGTTTTAATTTTAGAAGTTATTTGTCCGTTGATTTTGCGAACTGTGTTAAGAGTACACACATCTTCTGTGATAGCATTCCATAATTAATTTTGGATGGTATTTTCTTTCTGCCAACCTTCATCTAGATAGCGCTCCATAAAAAAAATCTGTCCCCATCTTTAAAGTAGAAGAATCGAGGGGATGACAATAAACTAAATTCATCACCAAGGCCTCTGATCAGGAGAATGGAGGTTTTGAGAACCGTGGATCCACCTTTAAATTGCTTTTGTCCCCAGGTACATCCTAACACAGGATGCTAGCATCTGTTAGGGCCCCAGCTATAGACCAATATTGAACCCCCAAACAAAAATCCAAACATTATGAAAGTATAAAAATACATTTTTATAGTAAAAGTACCGGCCATATATTTTTATATATAAAAAAGATTGCCAAAATATTTATTTATAATAGAATTACCAACAATGCAATATCTGTTGTTGAAGACATACAAATACGTTCAAAATATTTAGATTTCGGCCTTAAATAAAAAATAGAGATCGATATGCAACTAAACAAAATCAACCAACCAATCAAAGTAGAATTTTTCGATATTTATCCAGATGTTAGTTTTAACCCTAAAACCGTTTCTCTCCTTTTTGAAAAATGGTTTCCTGGGATACATTCAAAAAAATAAATATATTCTTGGGATTTGATTTTACAACAGCCTCGGTCACGCTAAGGGCATATCGCACTGACATCAATAATCAAATACCAGATATTTACAGCATTTTCTCCTTGCTGTCGTGTCAATTCGTGTTTTTTCTCCCGTCTGACCTATCAGCCTGTAATGGCGATTTTCCCCAATAGCCAAGAAGACGTTGCATTATCCGTTGAAACCATCTCGGGAAGAAAGGTATTCGTCGGTGAAAAAAGAATCTATTCACGTTTTTTGTTGGTGATGTCATTCGATTTTTTATGAATGTCTTTAAAAAAAGCGGTCTATTGATTGGTCATGCAAGTTTTATTTGATTTATGATCGGCTATCTTGTAGTTGCGGATACTTCATCGATGCCATGAATAAAGGAAAAAGAAAATGAAAATCTCAAAATTGAAAGAAGATATTTTAATGTGATTGAAATATTGGAAATGGAGAGAAAAACAAAACAAACTGAATAAACACTTCAAACTAAAACTCCGAAGACAATTGTAAAAACACTGACAGTTATGAAAACATGTAAAGTGATGACTTTAAGACTGTCACCAAATATGATTTTCTAAATAATGTGTAAATCAAATTACCATTGCCTATATCATTTGGACATTTCTTCTATGTGCCGTTTCCGCTTCAAGGGAACATATGTCACTCATTGGCTTAGTGTAGCCATGCAGATACACGGTTCGTCTCAGAGTGCAGCTTCTTTCAGTCAAACACTTATGGATTAAAAATAATCCTTAGACCAGATACTTCACCTACGAATTAAAACAATTAGTAACAGTAAGCAGATTTGATTTTTGGGTTGTAACCTACTGTTATAGCTGAGCGAGGCAGAGATGAAGCGTAGATGAGGAGGGGGTGAACGTTCTAAGGGGAGTCTTTCCTTCCAAATATATCATTTAAAATTCAAGTTATGCTAGCGGTGAGGGATAATATATATATATATATATATATATATATATATATATATATATATATATATATATATATATATATAGTTTACGAAAAACTAGGTAATCCGTATGGGTAGACCCAAGGAGAATAAAATCCAGAGAGCTCAGTGTAAATCAGAGCTAATAATTTAAATAAAAACAGACCACTTTAATGACCATGTAATAAATTATTTGACCACAGCCCTTTAAAAGGACCGCGGATGATCAGACTTTACTTCCAAAGGTTGAAAGGAATATATATATATATATATATATATATATATATATATATATATATATATATATATATATATATATATATGTATGTATATATATATATATATATATATATATATATATATATATATATATTCGAAAATTATAACATAAATATGTTATAAAATCACAGAAATATGTTATAAAATCACTAGCCATTTTGTTTCAACACTTCTGGTGTCTTATCAAGTGATGGTGTAGAATATATATATATATATATATATATATATATATATATATATATATATATATATATATATATATATATATAATGGATGCATATTGAAGTGAAGATTGTAAATTATTGTTAAAAATATACTAACGTATACTAAATTCTCTTAATGAACTAAGTACACCAGAAAATGTATTCGGTTTATTTTCAATAAAGTACTTTTTAAAAATCTATACATTTAAGATTAAATAAGTTTTAATTTTACTGAGGTTCCCTTCTCCTTTCCTTTACGTTGCAATAAGTACTCATAATACAAAAAGGCTTATACTTAAAATCTTAATTCACTTCAAAAGCAGATTGGCATTTACTTATGTACCTATCTAAATAGTATATATATATATATATATATATATATATATATATTTGTAATTCTAACGATTAATTTCAAGAATGCATTCGATGGTACAGAGTTTGGTGCATAGATAACGCTCATATTTTAATAGAATAATCAATGTATTGAATATTGGTACGAAAGTGGTCGCCCAAGAAACTGCACTTAGAGTGTTTGTACAGGAAGACACATTATTTTATAATCGAGTCTATAAAAGTTTAAAACAGTTATGTTTAATGTAGATTATACGCTAGCTAATATATAGCTGTGTGTGTTTGTGTAGGGATGTGTGTATATTTAGGTAGCATATCTTCATTAAAACATGTTTCATTGAAAAATATATACATATTGTCTCTACTTTTATACTGATAATTTCCATTTGTCAAATCAGATCCTTGATGTTAAGATGAAATTCACCAAGGAAGGTGCTGTATTTTGTTCTAACATAAGTACTTTACATATTTTCCAAGATCATCTTCCGTGGTAAATTACTATGGTACACTTATTGTAACTGCGATAATGTTATATACCGTTCCTATGAACACTAATGGATATGTCCCAATCTTCATAAATACGTTGAACACTATTGTAAACGGGGATAATATTCTGTCTTAGTAGTTCACCACTAGCAGTGGTTTGCCTACTTCATGCCGTTGGCGAGTATTGTGTTTCGTTAATGTTATAAAGATTACGATTTCATTTCCAACCTCCGTTTTGGTTATTCCCCATTCAAAAAACATTTCTGGGTTACAACAGATATATACATAGGAATGAGTTTGTTAGATAGATAGATAGATAGATAGATAGATAGATAGGTAGATAGTGTTATATACCGTACATATGAACACTAATGGGTATATCTCAATCCTCATAAATACATTGGAGACTACTGTGAGTGGGGGTAATATGCTGTCTAAGTTGTTCACCACTAGCAGTGGTTTACCTATTTCACGGCCCTGGGAGTATTGAACTTTGTTGATGTTATAAAGATTATCATTTCAGTTCCAACTTCCATTTTGGTTATTCCTCATTCAGTAACCATTTCTAGGTTACAACAGATATATACATAAGAATGAGTTTGTTAGATAGATAGATAGATAGATAGATAGATAGATAGATAGATAGATAGATAGATAGATAGTGTTATATACCGTACCTATGAACACTAATGGGTATGTCTCAATCCTTATAAATACATTGGAGACGACTGTAAGTGTGGGCAATTTGCTGTCTATGTAGTTCACCACTAATAGTAGTTTACCTATTTCACATCGCTGGCGAGTATTGTATTTTGTTGATGTTTTAAAGATTACCATTTCATTTCCAACCTCTATTTTGATTATTCCTCATTCAGTAACCCCTTCTGGGTTACAACAGATAAAATCTGCATTCCGTTGTGATGGTGAATTTTAAAGGGAGTATCAGCAATTGATTGCTAATACTTCTCGATTTTTCTTTATTTATGACTTTTCATTGGTTCAAACTTTTTTTGATACTGTATGTTTGCGTGTCTGTATTCGCGCTCGTGCGCCCATACGCCCGTCTGTGCGGATGTGCATACGTGTAGAATGTCGTGATTATTTATCCTTTTCTCTCTTCACCATTTCTCTCGCTTTCTCTTTTCTTTCAGTTGTTGCCATTTTTGATTTCCGATTTTTTAGACACGTTGTTATTAATTTTTAAACATTCTAGACTTTTCGTGATTTAAGAAAAATGTATTTCATTTTTTTTACTTATATAAGTTTAATGCTTAAATAATAAATAAATTTATGAAAAAAGAACAAGATGAAAACATTTCCCAACGCATTTTGTTAAATGTAAATTTAAGGTTTTAAATTTTGAATTAGAGAACGCACTAAACGATACTAAAAACTTACAGTGTTAAGGAAATATAAACTATAGATGAGGCTGAGTAGTTTAATTCGTCGTCCTAACATTATTTTATTTTCTCTGATTCACTTCTTTGTATAAATAAAGATTCCTAAATAAATTCATTCACTTGCCCTGGTAAAGTTCTTCGAGGAACGAAACGTGTTGGCATAAAAGATTTTCGTCTTTTATTTATATTGTCTTTACAGATATATTTTATAAATATTTTAAACATGTTGTGTTGAATGTCAAAGACAACATAGTCCTGCATATTCTCTTTTGAATTTTCTCATATTTTTTAATGAGACTTTTTATTTGAAAATTATATTGAAATAAATATTGTCCGTAAGATAACCGAGTACTTTCGAACAATATTGTTCATCTTCAGGATCAAAATAGAAGCAGTATTTAAGAGGTTAATATTATTTTTGTCAAAATCAATTTGTCGTTTAACAAGATATTCTTTGTAATCCCTGGTGTTGGTATCATATAAAGCTGCGGGATCATGTAGTTTAAAATATGTGTAACTTTTTTTTTAAACATGTTGTGTTGAATGTCAAAGACAACAAAGTCCTGCATATTCTCTTTTGAATTTTCTCATATTTTTTAATGAGACTTTTTATTTGAAAATTATATTGAAATAAATATTGTCCGTAAGATAACCGAGTACTTTCGAACAATATTGTTCATCTTCAGGATCAAAATAGAAGCAGTATTTAAGAGGTTAATATTATTTTTGTCAAAATCAATTTGTCGTTTAACAAGATATTCTTTGTAATCCTTGGTGTTGGTATCATATAAAGCTGCGGGATCATGTAGTTTAAAATATGTGTAACTTTTTTTTTAAACATGTTGTGTTGAATGTCAAAGACAACAAAGTCCTGCATATTCTCTTTTGAATTTTCTCATATTTTTTAATGAGACTTTTTATTTGAAAATTATATTGAAATAAATATTGTCCGTAAGATAACCGAGTACTTTCGAACAATATTGTTCATCTTCAGGATCAAAATAGAAGCAGTATTTAAGAGGTTAATATTATTTTTGTCAAAATCAATTTGTCGTTTAACAAGATATTCTTTGTAATCCCTGGTGTTGGTATCATATAAAGCTGCGGGATCATGTAGTTTAAAATATGTGTAACTTTTTTTTTAAACATGTTGTGTTGAATGTCAAAGACAACAAAGTCCTGCATATTCTCTTTTGAATTTTCTCATATTTTTTAATGAGACTTTTTATTTGAAAATTATATTGAAATAAATATTGTCCGTAAGATAACCGAGTACTTTCGAACAATATTGTTCATCTTCAGGATCAAAATAGAAGCAGTATTTAAGAGGTTAATATTATTTTTGTCAAAATCAATTTGTCGTTTAACAAGATATTCTTTGTAATCCTTGGTGTTGGTATCATATAAAGCTGCGGGATCATGTAGTTTAAAATATGTGTAACTTTTCTTTTAAACATGTTGTGTTGAATGTCAAAGACAACAAAGTCCTGCATATTCTCTTTTGAATTTTCTCATATTTTTTAATGAGACTTTTTATTTGAAAATTATATTGAAATAAATATTGTCCGTAAGATAACCGAGTACTTTCGAACAATATTGTTCATCTTCAGGATCAAAATAGAAGCAGTATTTAAGAGGTTAATATTATTTTTGTCAAAATCAATTTGTCGTTTAACAAGATATTCTTTGTAATCCTTGGTGTTGGTATCATATAAAGCTGCGGGATCATGTAGTTTAAAATATGTGTAACTTTTCTTTTAAACATGTTGTGTTGAATGTCAAAGACAACAAAGTCCTGCATATTCTCTTTTCAAAAGAGAATATGCAGGACTCGGTTGTCATTCAACACAACATGTTTAAAAGAAAAGTTGCTGCGAAATTACACATATTTATAAATATTTATATATATATATATTTATTCATATATATATTTTATATATATCTTATATATTTTATATCTGATTTTTACATGTATATTGGACATTCACATCGGTTTCAAGTGAATCGCTAAACTGCCCACACTTATTATTTAAATACGGTGGTGAAAGTCTATGTACAACAAGATACATTTTGTGAGAATTGCAGGATGGAAAATGAAATAGAAAGGCGTGTGAGAAGATGATGTTTTATCTTCTCACCAGACTTATTCGACCGATGCAGTGTAGCGATTCTGAGATAATTAGAAGTTTTTTTTAAGCATTTCACCCCAAGCAAGGCGGGAAGCTACTAGCACGCAAGGAGATACAGAAGATTTGGAGCGAGAGCAGATAGGAATGATAGAGGAAAGGATGAGGAGAAGGATAGTGGATAGATCAAGGCAACTGGAGATGTCGATTGACATCACATTTGAATAGTTGGAGATTATAGATATCAGGGAAACAGGCATAGGGAAGGGAGTTCCACAGGCGAGAGGTGCCAGATATAAAGCTATTGGAGTAGAAGAGACGGCTACATTTTCAACAGTGAAAGGGTGAGAGCAGGATGCCAGCCTCGTAGGACGCTCGAATTCATGAAGTCTGGGAACCAGCGAAAGCAGCTCATCGGAGCAATTACCATGAAAGTATTTGTAAAAAAGATAGAGAGAGAGGCGACGGTACGTCTGTGAGAGAGCGACTGCAGACGAGATGCCAGATCAGGGCCAATTACATTGCATATCCGTCTCTGGATCTTATCAAAAACCCCGAGGCAAACAGAAGGGGCTCCAGACCATATATGTCAGCAATACTCCATGCAAGGGTGAACGGTTGATTTGTAGATTTGAAGGATCGATTCCGGGAAGAAAAATTTCCTGGTGCGGCACAGTTAGCCAACTTTCCTTGCGGTGGACGAAGCAATTGACTCAATGTAAGTGCTACCAAGACTACAGGCGGTCACGATATTAGCAACATAAGATATAATGAAGACACTCTGTTGATAGCAGACACAGAAAGAAAGCTACAGAAACGCCTACAAAGGTTAGTGAAGAAAAGATTAATCATCAATTGGAATAAGACGGAACGTATGGTTGTCAGCAAAAGGAACATCCTAACGTACTAATTACAAATTGGGGGATACCAAAATCAAACAAGTCCATGAGTTAAAAAATATCTGCGATGTGTTTTTCACAGAAAGGACGGGATGCTCAATACTGAAATCCGGTATAGCGAAAGATGCTTTCCAAAAGGTAAGCAAAATATTAAGAAATAGGATAAATTATTTACAAAGAAAAGAGTACACAAATATGAGGTAATATCAGTCGTCCTATATGACAGTAAATGCTGGACCATCTCGTCGTAGATAAAGAAGACACTTGAAGCAATAGAAATGTGCTTCTACGTTGTGATAAACATGGCGACAAAGATGAGAACAATAGTCTGGATAATGTAAATCGTGTACATAATAGCTCATCTCAGAAATACAGACAGATACTGAGCTTTCATCTTTTTCGAATAATCTCAAACGATCATCATCCTAATTTATGTGCCGTATCTCTTCAGCATATGGGTGATCGTGGCTCTCCACTACTGCCTGTTCTTTGTAGTTCTAAGGGGTGTTTGTTACTTTGCTATCTCTCTTTTTCATTTAGATAACTTACATGCTTGCTGTTTACCTCCCCCCACTTCAGTGCGTATTATATTTCACAAGGTGTCCTTCCTCAATATATTTCCCAGTCATTTGAAATGTCTGTGTCTGGTTTTAAGTATAACTGTCTTACTAATCAAATTTATTTAAAACTTCCTTCTTGCTCACATGTTCTGCCTATGTTATTCTTAGTATCCATATCTTCCGTGTATCTTCTCCAGCAGTAAATAAGTTGCACAGTATTCATTGCCATATAGGAGAATTTATATTAAAAAGCACTTTGTCAGTCTGTTTCTAAGGTAAATAGCTTGCATATACACGCATAATCTATAAACGACGAAAGAATTGCTAGCTCATAGTTAAATCTATGTTAAATGAATTACTTTTGGTGACGAGATTGTTTTGTTTTATTTTTTGTAATGTCTTCAGTGAAACTTTCTCGTCTTTTTCTTTAATATAATCAACTGGCTCTCCCTAAAGAAAGACTTAAGAATTGTAGGTATAAACGAAAGAGAAAAGCCATGATGATTTCAAAGTAAACGCTGATCTCGAAATTGAACTTCCTGACATACGACACAAATGATAATGTAGAGAACAGACAGACCACAGATTCATTAGTGACGCCATCAAGATGAGCGATGTGATGACTGGGAAACGCTGCAAAGGCTAATGGCGGAAAGGGATGATGAAAACGAGGCTGGAAGTAAAAGCAAAAGAAAAATGAACGCTGAAGACAAAGCACTAAAATAAATTTATAGAAAATAGAAACAGAAGGGGAAAAAAGGGAAACTGTAGAAGAAAAAAAAAAGAAATTGGAAGAAAGAGATAAATAGAAATGTCGAGGAAAAATAAAAAATATTTAAAAAAAGTGACAAAGCAAAAAAAACAGAAAAGAAGGCGACGGCGAGAAACGATCAAAAAGTAAATTGAAAGACGCGAAGAAAAATTTAGAGGGGACAGAAATAAAAAAGCAACCAGCGGCACGCAAAGAAAAGGGAAGAGAAAAAGACAAATAGACAAAGACTGATAAGGAAGTGACAAAAAGTAAGAAGGTATTTTACAAAGAAAATTAGTAATTAAACAGATATATATTTAGAAACTTTTATGAATGAGAAGAAAAAAATAAGAAGATGAAGAAGAAAAGAAGGTGGTGGTTTGTGATTAAACAGTTGCATATTGAAATCTATTGAAGAAACGGAAAAAAGAAGCAATAAATAAAATGTATTGTGACATATATTTGTATATATATATATATATATATATATATATATATATATATATATATATATATATATATATATATATATAGAGAGAGAGAGAGAGAGAGAGAGAGAGAGAGAAAAGGATAGAGATATACATGCATACATTATGGGAATCTATTGAAGAAGAATAATAAATGAAGAAAAATCAAAGAAGAAGAAGAAGATTGTTGACTAAACAGATACATTTAGAAATGTACTGAAGAAGAAAAACAGGAAGAAAAAAGGCGAAAGTAAGAAGAAGGGCTTTGATTAAATATATATATATATATATATATATATATATATATATATATATATATGTATATATATAAAGAAGAAGAAGAAGTAGAAGATGACGAAAGAAGAAATAAAAGAAGAAGAAAGTGAAGAAAAGGAAAAAGAAGTGTGATTAAACATATATTATGGAAATTTATTGAAGAAAAAGAAGAAGAAAAGAAGGAGAAAAGAAAAAGAGTGGAAGAGCAAGAAAAGCAGGAGAAGAAGCAGATGAAGAAGAAAGAAGCAATGAACAAATAAATGAATAGGAAGAAGAAAAGAATAAATGAAAAAAAGAAGAATAAGAAAAGAAGAAATAAATGAAGAACAAAGAAAAGAAGAAAAGAAGTAGAAGTAGAAGAAGAAGAAGAAAAGAAGATAAAAGGAGAGCAAGAAGAAAAGAAGAAGCAGATCGATAAGAAAAGAAGAAATAAAAGAAGAAAGAGAAGATGAAAAGAAGAAGAAACAGATAGAGAAGAAAGAAGAGAGAAAAAGACAAGAAGAAGAAGAAGATAAGAAGAAAAGAAAAAGAAGGAGAAGAAGAAGCAGATAAAAAAGAAATAAAAGATGAAAATGAAGAAGTAAAGAAGAATTAAAGAAAAAGGAGATGAAGAACAAGAAAAGCCAAAGAAGAAGCAGATAAAGAAGAAATAAAAGAAGAAGAAAGAGAAGTAGAAAAGAAGAAGAAGGAGAAGAGAAAGAAGAAAAAGAAGAAGGAGAAAACGAAGGAGAAGAAGAAGAAGAAAAATAGAACAATGCTTGTAGTTGAACAGATGCATATGGAAATCTATTGGACAATAAGTAGAAATTAGTAGAAAAAGATTCATTATAATGATATATGTTATGGAATTTTTATTAAGAAGAAGATTTGGTGTGTGTATTTGTGTAATTAATAGATGCAAACTTTCAGAACACATTAGCAACGATCATACAAACTTTTGGCAACATCTAATTCAATTAAAACTATTCAAAACAAAGAATTACAAACAAGACAAATTAATTCACCCAGTACAAAACCCAAGAACCACTCAAAGTAGAGCATTACTGAATCAGTCTGATACTAATAATTATAAGGATATGTAGAATATATAACACTTAACCAGAAATTTGAATAGGCTAAGATTGCAGTAATCGGGGATGAGCTGTCCAAATAGAAATTATTTTGTACTAATACGGAAGACAAAGAGACTAGAGATGACACATATCAATGAAGCTGACATGACGGATCTTAGTTGTGAAAGCCTGAACTGGGGAAACTTAGCAATGTAACTCGCATGAAAACAACGAAAGACAAGGTCATAATGGCAATCTATTTTCTCTCTCGAAATCCCTCTTATAAATCTACTATTCGTCCATGGTTAGAATATTGCTGTCATATTTGGTCCAGTGATCCTGCTATTCACCTTGAGTTCCTTGATAAAATCCTAAAGAAGAATCTGCAATATTATTGGTCCTGATCTGGCGGCACGACTTCAGTCACTTTCCCATCACGATAACATTGCATCCCCGTATCTCTTCTATAAATACTTTCATGATAGTTGTTCGTTTGAGCTCTTCTTATACTTTTTATTTGGTTTCTTGTAAATAGTTTTTGTTTTCATATTGTAAATACTCGTTAGGGCTAGTTTGTTTTTAAATTGCTGTTTTATTCAGCACCTCCTCCTCCAGCTTATGACAAGAAAGATATCAAGGCGTTTTATGGTCTGCTTCGTCAGGCATATCGTCCAGAAACTTCCTCAACTACGCCACTCCATCTCATTCTGTTTATGTAATTCTATCAAATAAATCTACGGCTATCTATCTATCTATCTATCTATCTATCTATCTATCTATCTATCTATCTCTTGCTGTTTGTTTTTCTATCTATCAAATCAATCTGTCTACGCCCGTCAATCAATTTACCTCTCTCTCTCTCTCTCTACACACACACACACACACACACACACACAAACACACACACACACACACACACAAACACACACATATATATATTTGTTTACGTCTATCTATCTATCTCTTTCTGTTTATGTTTACCTATCTATCAAATCAATCTATCTACGCTTGTCTATTTCTCTCTCTCCCTCTCTCTCTCTCTCTCTCTCTCTCTATATATATATATATATATATATTATATATATACATATTTGTTTACATCTATCTATCTATCTATCTATCTAACGCCGTAAAACTTCATTATTTTATGTCATTTTCTGAGGTAGATTTCACGTTTAATATTCGCGCAGATTGAATGAAGATCGAAAAGGGGGTGCGGAATGAACCCATTGGAGATGAAATGTTACGAAAGGAAGGTAACACACCCTACACACCACACACACAAAAAAAACGATCAGTCCCATTTCTTCTCATTTCGCAAAAGTGTGTTCCTACGCCGCGCTAGACAGCCACACCATACGGACTGATAAGTTACAACGCAGGGAAAGTTTCATGAAAAAATAAAATAAAATAAAACACTACGTAGTATTCTGATACATTTAAAAACGTCGGAAGAAATACTTAGAGTAAAGCATTGAATTTTCTCTTGCCCCAGGGAAATTGTAAACAATTTAAATTGAACGATACCTGTGAGAAATACATTAATTGAATGATAAATGCGTAAGTATTGTCATTAGTAATATACATACATACATATATATATATATATATATATATATATATATATATATATATATATATATAGAGAGAGAGAGAGAGAGAGAGAGAGAGAAAGAGAGAGAGAGAGAGAGAAAGAGATAATATCCAGGTAATATATATATATGTGTATATATATATATATATATATATATATATATATATATATATATATATATATGTGTGTGTGTGTGTGTGTGTGTGTGTGTGTGTGTGTGTGTGTGTGTGTGTGTTAGATACATTTTTATATAACAGAATAATGTTTTCATCGTCTCCTCTCCATCGATCACGATCAACGGAAATATCACTTTAGGAGGAAACGCGTTACATTTATTACACTTTGTCATTAAATCCCCTAAGATACGTGTATATATATATATATATATATATATATATATATATATATATATATATATATATGTACATATATATATGTATATGTATATATATATATATATATATATATATATATATATATATATATATATATATATATATGTATGTATGTATATACTACAGTTAAAAAGTTTGAGGGTACAACGGGTAATTTTTTAAATTGGGTCAAAAAGTAGTTGTTTTATACTGCAAATAAGACCAAATTATTATACATGGTTAAAAAAGTAAGAGATGATTTCTTATTAGAAATTTTATTATGACATTTTATGATTATTTTTTGATCTCCTTCTTTAGACTTGGTATTCGTTGCAAAACTTTCTCAACATTTGAGTTTGATAAGCGATTCCTTTCTTTTTCATTTTTGGGATCGAAATGTATCATTCTTCTGGGGGTGTCTTCAATCTTTTGAACTGTAGCATATATATATATATCTATATATCTATCTATATATATATATATAGATATATATAGATATATATATATATATATATTTCAGTTTAGTCAAAAATTAATATATAATAAATATCATTAATCTTACTGCCAATATTGTTATCATTTTGTTGGCTTTTTATTCCTCCAATTTTATTAAGCGGCCTATTAAATACCTACCTATACACACACACACACACACACACACACACATACACACACACCCATATATATATATATATATATATATATAATTATATAAATGATGGACTCTCCCGTCGTTTTCGACGTATGAGAGTCTTTCAGTTCATTTTTCATGCTTATGTTTCGTATATCATGCACGGGATTTGCAAACAAATCCACGCGAAGGGCATACTGGAGGGTTGGCCGTCATATGGGCTGATGTATTAGCCTGAGATTTAGTGTTAATTCTTAATTCTCTCAGATGGTTGAGACGATCCTTTTCAAAGTTAGTTATACCTCGGTGGCAGGTATTTCTCCAGTTTGCTTGCTTTTCAACAGCAAGTTCGAACTCCTCTACAGGGATGTTTGCAGCAAATAAATTATATTTAAGTTTATACTTGAAGAGCAGCCTCGGGCGGAAGTTATGGTTACCATGAAAAGGTTGGCTGTACATGGGGACTTTCAGCATCCGATCATCACTCATTCTGATGACATGACCAGTCCATCTAAACTGTGAATGCATCAGAAAGGATTGAATACCACCGATGCCCCATTTGATGAAATGATCAGGGTTAGAAATTCTGTCCTGCCGTGTATGACCGCATATTTAGCGAAGACAGCGTTTAAGAAAAGTATCAAGTTGATTGATGTGCGGCCTGAATGGCGTCCACCATTCTGACCCATAAAGAAGTGGGGTGAGAATGATTGATTGCTCGATAGACAGTGAAATCCCATGAAAATCCCAATATATATATATGAAATCCCATGAAAATCCCAATATATATATATATATATATATATATATATATATATATATATATATATATATATATATATATATATTGGCATTTGTTTACATTTGTAAAAACAATACGCTAGATTTTGTTGTGTAACTCTACCGAGTGAAGATAGCTCTGGCTGACACCTAATCAGTTGTGTTTCAATCCTGGCTTGAGGCATTCGTATGTCTAGTCGCACTGAGGAGCTGTGATACAGCGAAACAGTACTGTCTGTGAATGACATTATATATATATATATATATATATATATATATATATATATATATATATATATATATATATATATATATATACATATATATTTCCTAGGAACCGACAGCCAGACAACCTGTACATATGATACGATTATAGTGGTGAAGGTTCTGTGCAGAATCAACCACAGTTTTGAAGAGCCGAATGACTCTGCTCAGTTTTTGCATTCAGAGTTTTCCCTCTCCAAGATCAGTTGCCATCCAAGGCTATAGAACACATTCTATCCTGCTATTTAGCCATAATTGGTGGAGAATAAGCAGATTCATACCATTCCCACGTACGCAACTGGATATAACGGATTCGACTGCTGGAATTGCTCTCTCTCTCTCTCACTCTCACTCTCTGTCTCTCTCTCTCTATATATATATGGTATGATTTATATATATATATATATATGTATATATATATATATGTATATATATATATATATATATATATATATATATATATACGTTCTTTTTATAGATAAAAATATTTAAGTAAATGCTCTGTTTATAATAAACAGTATTAACTGGCCTGAATGCCCGATAAATTGTCATAGAAAATATGCGTCCTCTGACAGGAATCGAACCTTTATGGAACCGTCATATAACCGACTGGGCCACAGAAGAGCGTTCGGTTAGCAAGGTCACTTTTACTGTTTTTAAACAGAATTCTCAATGATTTTATCTCACTCATTCATATCTGCTCGATGCGTATCCAAATGTAAACAAATGACGTCACATATTATGAAATGGACAAAGTCAGACAATTATTTAAGACATTTTGTTTATTATAAACAGAGCAATTACATAAATATTTGTATCTATAAAAAGAACGTATAAACATAAAAAATGTCTTAAATAATTGTCAGACTTTTTCCCTTTCATAATGTATGACGTCATATATATATATATATATATATATATATATATATATATATATATATATATATATATATAGATACACATACATACACACACACACACATATATATATATATATATATATTATAGCGATAAAGGATATTTTTTTTTATTTTTTTTTTTATTTTTTTTAAATTTTTTTTAGTATACATTTTCTGTTTTTTAAATTAAAATCTCCCGTTGCAAGCCTGATGAGCGGGAGCGAAACCGGTTGCTTCGCGCGTTTTAATATGTCTAGTAATATTAAGCTGAATACCTTTATCGCTATAATAAAATTTTGTACCTATAAAAATATTTTCAAATATATATATATATATATTACAAAAAGTTAATCATACCTTGAATCAATTAGCAATATTAATGCAATTATTGGCGAAATCCCTTCTCTAGTAGACATAATTATAAGCATTATACTACTAATAATCCATTGAATGATGAGATCCTTATGTATAAAATGGATATAGTGTATTTTTTAATTCAGCTAGTACTTTCAAATGCTTCACGCATTTATCTTCGGGCTGTATTTTTTCCATGTGGGTACGGGTTTGATTATCAGTTGCTGATGAGTCCCAAAACGGCCGTCCAGTAATTTCTATTGAGGATTCTTCTAGACTCGATGACTCAATTATATATATATATATATATATATATATATATATATATATATATATACCCCTGGTCAAAATCGTAAAAGCAGATAAAAAAGGGTTAAATAAAGTAAAATACTGTTACTTTAACCAAAATATATTTGCGAAACATTTACATTTAATCAGAGAATGTATTTATCAACAAACACCTGAACATTTTAAGCTTTTAACTGATTAATTTAAACAAACATTGAAAAAAGTTTTTTTTGGGGTTGGTCATAAAGATAAGACCATATGTGAAAAAAACAAATTACCCGACAAAAATGTTAGAGCTAGTCATTGTACTAATAGCTTCAGGCGTGTAAACATCTACGTAGCTCATTCCCAGTATTTAATTTCAGATTTTGAAATGGCTAAGGGCAAGATTTTAACAAAGTTCGAACAGGGAAGGATTGTTGAACTTCAAAGACATGGTCTTTCGCAACAAACCATTGCAAACGAAACTGGCCGCGGCAGAACTCACAATGCTAACTTCATTAAAAATCCGGATATTTTTTCTTTGGGATTTCGGAAATGGTTAAGCCCTACTTCTTTGAACAAGGGGTGAAGTATATTATATATAGCTACGGAGCTTATAATCACTGCATTGACATCTGGATTGATTAATTTATTGGCTGATTTCTTTTTCTTTATTGACTAACGACTTTAACTGCAGATTATTTAAATCCAGGAAATATTTTGAGATTTTAATGACTTTTTGGAGATAATAATGAGTTTTACACTTATAAAGTCCTACTAACTAACCCATCTCTGCTGGAAGAAGAGATAAATTCATACCTTTCACAAGTAAATAAATATAAGGAACCCGACTGGAATTGGAACTCAGATCTCTGATTTGCAACTCCGAGCCGTTATCCATTATACCACACGTAATCAAAGATTACAGCACCTGGTATTCCAAAGCGTTTCCCATCTACGTACTGACCAGAGTCGACATTGCTTAACTTTGGTGATTGTACGAGAACTGGTGTTTCAACGTGATATGGCCGTAAGTCACTGGTCTCTGCACGGAAAATATTATACTATAGGTGATGACAGCAGAACGACTTCTAAATATTCTAAAACGCTGAAGAAGTCAGAACGACACTCCTAAGATTTTTCTAACATTGTGTGAAAGAATAGATATATGATCTTTCAATTATCTAGCTCTAACGTCTCGGTGGAGAACAACTTGCTGTTACATTTAATGCCTCGTAAACCATTTCCTCATCGCCGATCGGACACTGTCACGATAAATGGATATTACCTAAGGGAGTCTTGAGCGACTCGAGGGCCAAAAACTCACCCCATACCTCAACTGGAACTCGTGAATACGAATAATCGCTAAAAATGGTAGGTTCCTTGTGCCGCTCCAGTGATCTCTTGTGAAATCAGGCTCAAGACATGCCATATTTGCAAAGAAGCTGCCAATCCTTGCCTTCAGGTTTTGATAGAGTCCAAAAGCCTCTCCGAGTCCTTGTGGATGACACATTATTAACGGCTCTAAAACCTCTTTCTCATAGACGAAATACTGAAAGCGTCTCTCTCATAGACTAAATACTGATAGCTTCTCTCTCATAGACGAAATACTGAAAGCGTCTCTCTCATAGACGAAATACTGAAAGATTTTCTCTCATAGACGAAATACTGAAAGCGTCTCTCTCATAGACGAAATACTGAAAGCTTCTCTCTCATAGACGAAATACTGCAAGCTTCTCTCTCATAGACGAAATACTGAAAGCGTCTCTCTCATAGACGAAATACTGAAAGCGTCTCTCTCATAGACGAAATACTGAAAACTTCTCTCTCATAGACGAAATACTGAAAGCGTCTCTCTCATAGACGAAATACTGAAAGCTTCTCTCTCATAGACGAAATACTGAAAGCGTCTCTCTCATAGACGAAATACTGAAAGCGTCTCTCTCATAGACGAAATACCGAATGCTTCTCTCTCATAGACGAAATACTGAAAGCGTCTCTCTCATAGACGAAATACTGAAAGCTTCTCTCTCATAGACGAAATACTGAAAGCGTCTCTCTCATAGACGAAATACTGAAAGCTTCTCTCTCATAGACGAAATACTGAAAGCTTCTCTCTCATAGACGAAATACTGAAAGCGTCTCTCTCATAGACTAAATACTGATAGCTTCTCTCTCATAGACGAAATACTGAAAGCGTCTCTCTCATAGACGAAATACTGAAAGATTTTCTCTCATAGACGAAATACTGAAAGCGTCTCTCTCATAGACGAAATACTGAAAGCGTCTCTCTCATAGACGAAATACTGAAAACTTCTCTCTCATAGACGAAATACTGAAAGCGTCTCTCTCATAGCCGAAATACTGAAAGCTTCTCTCTCATAGACGAAATACTGAAAGCGTCTCTCTCATAGACGAAATACTGAAAGCGTCTCTCTCATAGACGAAATACTGAAAGCGTCTCTCTCATAGACGAAATACTGAAAGCTTCTCTCTCATAGACGAAATACTGAAAGCTTTTCTCTCATAGACGAAATACTGAAAGCGTCTCTCTCATAGACGAAATACTGAAAGCTTCTCTCTCATAGACGAAATACTGAAAGCGTCTCTCTCATAGACGAAATACTGAAAGCGTCTCTCTCATAGACGAAATACTGAAAGCTTCTCTCTCATAGACGAAATACTGAAAGCGTCTCTCTCATAGACGAAATACTGAAAGCTTCTCTCTCATAGACGAAATACTGAAAGCTTCTCTCTCATAGACGAAATACTGAAAGCGTCTCTCTCATAGACGAAATACTGAAAGCGTCTCTCTCATAGACGAAATACTGAAAGCTTCTCTCTCATAGACGAAATACTGAAAGCTTCTCTCTCATAGACGAAATACTGAAAGCGTCTCTCTCATAGACGAAATACTGAAAGCTTCTCTCTCATAGACGAAATACTGAAAGCTTTTCTCTCATAGACGAAATACTGAAAGCGTCTCTCTCATAGACGAAATACTGAAAGCGTCTCTCTCATAGACGAAATACTGAAAGCTTCTCTCTCATAGACGAAATACTGAAAGCTTTTCTCTCATAGACGAAATACTGAAAGCGTCTCTCTCATAGACGAAATACTGAAAGCTTCTCTCTCATAGACGAAATACTGAAAGCGTCTCTCTCATAGACGAAATACTGAAAGCGTCTCTCTCATAGACGAAATACTGAAAGCTTCTCTCTCATAGACGAAATACTGAAAGCTTCTCTCTCATAGACGAAATACTGAAAGCGTCTCTCTCATAGACGAAATACTGAAAGCTTCTCTCTCATAGACGAAATACTGAAAGCTTCTCTCTCATAGACGAAATACTGAAAGCGTCTCTCTCATAGACGAAATATTGAAAGCTTCTCGCTGCTCTATCACTGTTTCCATGGAAAGTGCTCAGATGAACTACATTCCTTAGTTTCACCAGTTTTAAGCACTACCATGTTTTGTACATTGCACTAGCTTCATTCCCTTCGTATTACATTGGTGAGAAGTGACTCTCACTCGAGCAGCTTCTCCCCGCGCACCGCTGCTCTATGTACGCCCAGAAGGGGGTTTATTTCCCGATCACTACAATCATAACCTGTTCAAGTCTAGAGTTAACCGGTATCTTCCCCACAGATCCGCATAAACTGTACCTCTCACTCTGTAACACTCTGCCTTCGGTAGCTCCCGGGTCTTGAACAGCGTAAACATCACTATAGAAAATAAAAACGATTATATCGCTATCTAATACTTCTGGATGTATAGTCGATTCGAAATGCAATTTGAAATTCAGGTTCTATTTAGAGATTGTATTTATCGATTGAATAGGCGCATCTTGTAAATTCATCTTCTTATATCCAAAGAACTTAATTTTTTCATATTTTATATTGTCATTTTTTTATAAAGCAGTAAAGCTGCCGCTGTATTTTTCATTTCAGATACAACGAAATATTTCATTTATATCATCTTTGGAAATAATACTTGATTAGATTAGCATGCTAACCAATGAGCTAAGGAGAAGCTCGTTTTTCTACTGGTCTGAGAAATGAATACAATTATATGGCAGCTAGAGAGGATCAAACTTAATGTTTTCTATGGTGTGTCCTATCTGAAAGCAGTGAAAACCATGAATCTCCACAATCTGTAGTTCTTTATGAGCTAGAAATTGCTATAAATATATATATATATATATATATATATATATATATATATATATATATATATATATATTAATTTAATTTTTAATAAACAGTGGCCGACCACAACTAAAAGAATCATGTTTGTCACGCAATCAACAGGCGGTCGTATATGTCAGTTAATATGGTATTTGAGAGCACTTTTTCCCCGGTGTAATGAAAAATTAGGTAATCCGTATGGATAATCCCAAGGACGATATAATCCAGGGAATTAAATGCCAATGTTTTTTTTTCACACTTGGAAATGCGGTCTGATGGACCAGGTAAAAATCACTCACCTGGGGAAATAAATTATAACCAATGGACCCTTATGCCTGTCTGTTCATATATATATATATATACATATATATATATATATATATATATATATATATATATATATATATATATATATATATATATAATAATAATATATATATATATATATATATGTGTGTGTGTGTGTGTGTGTGTGTGTGTGTGTGTGTGTGTGTGTGATTCCATAGCAAAAAAATAATTATAATTTAGGCGCTACTTGTGTATTGAGCACTATTTTTTAAAAATAAAAACAAAAATTGTAAAGAATTTCGGATTATTAACCTAACGGTTCTTTCCTATGTTTTCTATATATTTGCACATACAGCATATATATATATATATATATATATATATATATATATATATATATATATATATATATATATATATATATATATATATATATGTTTACAATAATAATAGACCTGCCCAACGCTTTTACAGCGATCAAAATTTTAAATATAAGTTCATTTTCATACATTTTTCGCACAGCGAGGAGTCAGACAGAGATGGGGTTTTATGCTAATAATATGACTCCCACCAGAAAACACACCGTCTACAAAAACATCTGCCGATTAGTAATTCCCATTTCTTTGTTTACTTCTCGAACCGCTGATGAAGGACACTGGCATGTCCGAAAATTCCGAACTAAAAAAACTTTCTTTCCGTGCTTCATTTCTGTCATATGGTTAATAATTAATAAATGTTTATCGTATTGATTATATCGGTACCCTTTTTAGGTTTAAGGTTATTTTATTTTATGTATTCTATTTATTTTATTTTATTTTATATATATATATAAAGCCAAAGCACTGCGACCCGGGTGAAAGCTCCATTCCCCCTCCCTTCCCACGTTAAACTCCGACCTTGTGTCACAACCTGGCCTTGTGGGAGGTCAAGTAAATCCCAAGGCTAAGATCAAAGTGTAGTATCTGTTCGCGGATTACTCACTGAATGATCGCCTATGGGGCCGGGATTCCTTCTCCGATACGGGCCGGCGGCGGGGATTCGTCCCTGCGCTGTTAGTATCGTGGCTACGTCTGACTAGCTATGACCAGCTTGGACAAGCTATGACCAGCTAAGACCAGCCAAGACCAGTTATGACTAGCTAAAGCCAAAGCACTGCGACCCGGGTGAAAACTCGGGTCCATTCCCCCTCCCCTTCCCACGTTAAACTCCGACCTTGTGTCACAACCTGGCCATGTGGGAGGTCAAGTAAATCCCAAGGCTAAGATCAAAGTGTAGTATCTGTTCGCAGATTACTCACTGAATGATCGCCTATGGGGCCGGGATTCCTTCTCCGATACGGGCCGGCGGCAGGGATTCGTCCCTGCGCTGGTGGTATCGTGGCTATGTCTGACTAGCTATGACCAGCTTGGACAAGCTATGACACAGCTAAGACCAGCCAAGACCAGCTATGACTAGCTAAAGCCAAAGCACTGCGACCCGGGTGAAAACTCGGGTCCATTCCCCTCCCCTTCCCACGTTAAACTCGACCTTGTGTCACAACCTGGCCATGTGGGAGGTCAAGTAAATCCCAAGGCTAAGATCAAAGTGTAGTATCTGTTCGCAGATTACTCTCTGAATGATCGCCTATGGGGCCGGGATTCCCTCTCCGATACGGGCCGGCGGCGGGGATTCGTCCCTGCGCTGGTGGTATCGTGGCTATGTCTGACTAGCTATGACCAGCTTGGACAAGCTAAGACCAGCCAAGACCAGCTATGACTAGCTAAAGCCAAAGCACTGCGACCCGGGTGAAAACTCGGGTCCATTCCCCCTCCCTTCCCACGTTAAACTCCGACCTTGTGTCACAACCTGGCCTTGTGGGAGGTCAAGTGGATCCCAAGGCTAAGATCAAAGTGTAGTATCTGTCCGCAGATTACTCACTGAATGATCGCCTATGGGGCCGGGATTCCTTCTCCGATACGGGCCGGCGGCAGGGATTCGTCCCTGCGCTGGTGGTATCGTGGCTATGTCTGACTAGCTATGACCAGCTTGGACAAGCTATGACCAGCTAAGACCAGCCAAGACCAGCTATGACTAGCTAAAGCCAAAGCACTGCGACCCGGGTGAAAACTCGGGTCCATTCCCCCTCCCTTCCCACGTTAAACTCCGACCTTGTGTCACAACCTGGCCGTGTGGGAGGTCAAGTAAATCCCGTGTAGTATCTGTTCGCAGATTACTCTCTGAATGATCGCCTATGGGGCCGGGATTCCTTCTCCGATACAGGCCGGCGGCAGGGATTCGTCCCTGCGCTGGTAGTATCGTGGCTACGTCTGACTAGCTATGACCAGCTTGGACAAGCTATGACCAGCTAAGACCAGCCAAAGACCAGCTATGACTAGCTAAAGCCAAAGCACTGCGACCCGGGTGAAAACTCGGGTCCATTCCCCCTCCCTTCCCACGTTAAACTCCGACCTTGTGTCACAACCTGGCCCTGTGGGAGGTCAAGTGAATCTCGAGAGGAATCACGAGATCCAACTAGAGACTCTGCCCGACTGCGACTAGTCAACACATTCTCCAGGAACGTCTTCCCAGAAATATACAGAAATACTATATGTACTTATTGTGTAGACTTTCTTGTTATAATACATTCTTGTTCTAAATACATTTTGTGTTGCATTATTATTCCATGCATTAGGCGAGATTCAACAATGAGTCAAGACTCAACATATATATATATATCAGGACGCTCACTCGGAAAAACAAACCTACTAATTTTTAGAACACATAAAATTCATCTTTAACAGACAAGTATGAAGAGAAATTACCAGCATTTCAAAACTAACAGTCTTGTAAATGTCTAAATAAATGTCCAAAAGCGCATAGGACAAGAGACAATATGCACAATGTTGCATTTCCTTTGCCCACCAAATGAAAAAGTGTAAGAATTTTGCAGAAACTAAATAAAAAGAATATTCAATTCAAACTGCTATGGTATATGCAACTAAACATATTTAAAAGAAAGGTTGCTGGCCTAACACACACACACACACACATACACACACATACACATATATATATATATATATAAATATATATATAATTAAATATTCTGTCACACACACATATATATATATATATATATATAAATAAATAAATAAATATATATATGCACATTTCATTAAAAACGACTGACAAGGTGCTTTTATTTATTTTTTTATATAATTTCTCGTGCGATCTAATAATGAATTTCTTTTCAGATGATAAATTATATAATTAAATGTGCATGAAAGAAGGACTGCTGCTTAAATACACAAATATATATATATATATATATATATATATATATATATAACAGTTCAGATACCGCTACAATATATCTGTAAAAGGACAATATAAGGAGAAAATTAAAACTCATCTTAACCAATACGATTTGTTTTCTAACATGATAATGTCCCTCAGAGAACTAAACGCCTTGGCTAAGGTAATTTTATGTCTTTATTTATATATATATATATATATATATATATATATATATATATATGTATATGTGTGTATGTTTGTGTGTGCTGTGTGTGTGTGTGTGTGGCGGACTTCCCATCGTATTCGTCATATGAGGGTCAAGCAGCTCAGTTCCAAGGAACCGACAGCCCAGACACCAGCACATATGATTTGATTATATTAGTGAAGATTTTGTACAGAACCAACCGCACCTTTTGAAGGGCGGCCGCATATATATATATATATATATATATATATATATATATATATATATATATATATATATGTGTGTGTGTGTGTGTGCGCGCGCGCGCGCGTACGAATAATTTTGATAGATGTCGATTCAAGCTTTTAATGGTGCCTAATGCTTGAACAATTTAATTTCGTATCTGGCGAAGAAGACACGTTGGAAATCAAATGACTCAAAGCTATATTACAAGTGACATTTAAAACAACATCTGGAATTAAAATGCGGCTCTTTCTTTTTTCTGTTTTCTTTTTTCTGTTCGTAAATATAATAGCTGTAATATTGAAACGTTAAGTTCCTTGAATATAAGAAGATGAATTCGAAACTTGAGTTTATTTGATCAATAAAATTAATCTCCCAGCATCATGTAAACTTCTGCTTGGATGTCAGATCGACCGTACAGCCGCCTGTTTAGTTACCGAGAATTCAAACTGTCTTTCCTCTTGAAACTATCAATCAACCGAAGTACTATATTTTATTGACTGAGAAAACATTCTAGTTCCACTTGCCGAATATTTAATTAAAAATAAAAATAAAACATGTTTGTAAAATTCCCGTACAAAATGTGTATTTTTTTCCTAAATGATAAAACTAAAACGTTACTTTTGTATGAGTCTATATTTTCATATATATTTTATACACTTTAAATAAGATACCGCCAATGAAAAGTGATGACTAATGATTAAAATGAATTTTTAAAAATGAAAACATCTTTTCTTGCAGCTTTTATTTTAGTTTTAATTTCAAGCTAATAGATTAAATTTGATATTTCTAATGATCAAAATACTTCGTGCGTCCTCGACTTTGTGTTCGTATGTAGTCTCATCAACACACACATCACTTTAATCCGAGGAAGTCCTTCAGGCCAAAACCATCAGACGGACATTATTTCACTTTATCAATGATTTTCCTAAAACTCTTTTGCGATGTTAACGAACACGCGTTTGACACTTTAGAATACTCGCTGTCTCTTCCGTGATGCTCGTTGTATTAGAAACGCTGTAATTATAGATACAAACTATAGTACACCGTTGAACAATGCTGGTGTTAGACGACTTCGAATAGCAATAGCACTTATAGTACTTGCACGTTAATACTCGCTCAATTGTAATCCGTATAGAGATCCAAATAGAGAAATAGTATAATGAATGGAGAAGAGAATAG
The DNA here is from genome assembly GCA_964036315.1 of Acanthosepion esculentum. Classification (NCBI taxonomy): domain Eukaryota; kingdom Metazoa; phylum Mollusca; class Cephalopoda; order Sepiida; family Sepiidae; genus Acanthosepion; species Acanthosepion esculentum. The sequence goes on along the minus strand of OZ038494.1, from coordinate 10,750,530 downwards.
TGAACCGTATAGTAATGGAGAATAGAATAGAAGAAGCGATCCGAATAGTAATAGAGGATAGACTAGAAATAGCGATCAGTCAGACGTCAGCTACTCCCTAGATATATCCGTTTCCTCTATGGTCACGTGGTCTACTTAATTCAATAATAGGATCGCCTGTGTTTGCTCACTGGCGATCTGAGTTCAAACTCAAGTGTTGGCAGTGGCAGTTTATTCCTATGTAACACACATATAAAAACACACACACAATTGCTGATTTCCATCTACGAAACTGTAGAATTGGGATAATGAAGGTAATATATATATATATATATATATATATATATATATATATATATATATATATATATATATGCTGACCCCAAAAACGGGAACTTTTTAACAATCCAATAAAACCAATAGTGGTGGAAGAAAGTATTTAATTCATAGTAATTGAAACCTTAAAACATGCCATTTAAAAAACAATGATGGAATTTTCATTTTTTAAAAATTACGTCCTGTACATGGCGTCCTCCTGTACGGATGCATTCTTGAAATCTGCTGTTGAGATTCCTCATTGACTGCTGCAACATTTCAGTTGGGATACTGTGAATTTCATTCTCGTTACTAAAATGGCGAAATGTTTACTTTCTCAAGGTCACTGTCTCGCAGTGTTGCCACTTGCTCATGTCTGGCAATACGCACTTCAAAAATTCCCGTTTTTTGGGTCACCCTGTATATATATATATATATATATATATATATGCTTTTTGTATGAATGATTCATGTAATATATATATATATATATATATATATATATATATATATATATATATTACATGAATCATTCATACAAAAAGCAGATTAGTGAAGTTAATGATATATTTATATCATTAACTTCACTAATTTGCTTTTTGTATGAATGATTCATTTAATATAAATTTAACTGCACCTCACACACACACACGTACACACACACACACACACACACACACACACACACACACACATATATATATATATATATATATATATATATATATATATATATATATATATATATATATATACATACACATATATCATTTACCTGTTAGAATGCACACTATGCCAGAAACTATATGTATGTAACTCTGAATGGCCCTTTCACTACAGAATTAATAATTATCTGAATCGGGTTAAATCTGCTCCCCACGAAAGATTATTACCTGTAGAATAACAATTCCGCTCAGAAAAGAACATGGTTTTAAAAGTCATGCAAAATTCACTATAATTGAAAAAATAGAAATAGACAGAACAAATAACCTTATAAATATACTAGAGGAACATGAAGACAAATGGATTTTGTGCCTGAAAACACTTCCTCCAGATGGGCTTCACAAATTTAACAACGTAGATAGAATTAATGTATAATCCTATAAATCAAGCTATACACACATTTCTCAACCACACAAGACAGTCATTCTTGCGGAGGCGCTGAGGTCTTACATTTATACACAGGCATACTAATATATACACTTAACATATCATACACACTCCCAAAGAACAAATGATAACATACAATTAACGCACACACACACACACATCCCCTTTCCAGCAACCAATAAAACTGTGAAAAATGACCAAGAGAATTCTGAGTGACATGAATCTCCCTGACCAACCCAAGGTCTGACCAAAGTTAACGATAAAAAACAAATGAAAACAACAGATAATGTTCATTTTCTTCAGAAAGTCATTCATTCCTGTAGTTCACTGCTACAAACAAGCAAGATTTTTTTCTCCTGGTGATGGCCCTGCTGGCTGAATCAAGTCGAGAAACCTAATTGAAATAATAAAACAAAAATATTAATATACAACCCAGTGTGCCTGAAAATTTTAATGTTTCAATATTTTTATTGTTCTGGTATATTGAAATATATTTGTTTGGCTTCTACATTCTTCCACGTTTCTTTTCTATCTATCTATCTATCTATCTATCTATCTATCTATCTATCTATCTATCTATCTATCTATCTATCTATCCTTTCCTCTAACACTCCTATTTGCTCTCGCTCCAAATCCTCTGTAACCCATTGCGTGCTAGTGGCTTCCAGCCTTGCTTGGGGTGAAAAGCTTAAAAAAAAAAAAATAAATCTATCTATCTATCTATCTATCTATCTATCTATCTATCTATCTATCTCTCTCTCTCTCTCTCTCTCTCTCTCTCTCTCTCTATATATATATATATATATATATATATATATATATAGTTTGAAATTTGTAATTTTTATGGGGTAAGAGTATTCAATATATAAGATAGACCTTTGAAAATATAATGTTGCCGTAGAAATGAACACTACAAGGTGACTTGGACTTTCATACCATAAGCTCTCATCAGAATACATGACCTGATGATTATACAAAATTCAGAAATTGCTAGTCGACATTAATTTTGACTTGTTTTTAATATTCTATATTGAAAGTATATAAGATGCGTGCAAATAAAATATAATCCTTTGGTAAGAATACAAGACTGCATTTTTCATGCATAATATTGGCACCTGTCTATATTTCTGAGATGAGGTATTATGTACATTATTTACATTATTCGGACTATTGTCCTCATCTTTGTCGCCATATTTATTACAACGTTTCGGCCCTTCAGTATCTGTCTATATTTCTGAGATGAGGTATTATGTACACTATTTACATTATTCGGAATAATGCAGCTGTGGAAAGAAATATAAAGGAGAGATAGGCTGCCCCCTTAAGGTGAGGCTTCAAGAACACCAGAAAACTGTAACACGAGGGGAAGTGGAAAAATCAGGCTTGACTGACCACATAAGGATAGAGAATGGAGACCACCGCCCTCTGTGGGATCATTTTGAGATCATAGACAAAGAACACCATTGAAAAATTCGTAAACATAAGGAATCAGCACATATGCTAGCCCACAAAAATCTCCTGAGCCGACCAAGCATAGAAATGAATACAATAGGGGAACCAGTAATAAGGAGTGCCAGAGAAAAGCGATAATAACAACAAAGTTGCAATATGAGTTCTGGTAAAACTGCAATGATAAAAGCAAAAATTGCAATATGAGAACTGGTAAAAATGGTTGCTGAAGGTATTAGTTTTATAATACCCAGAAATTCATAAACAGATGTCATCAAGGACACATGGCAGATTGGATAAAGGCGTTGGTTATTTCCAGTGACAGGACCCAAAGAGCGTGATTTCAGTATCTGGTTAAGGCAGTGAAGAACATTCAGAGTGAAAAATTAACTGGAGATAACTGATAACTGACATCCATTAAACATGGTACGTGGAACTAGAACAGTCTACCAAATAAAGGGTTCAGTTCGACATTCCAATCACCTGAAGAAGGCCGGAGGGTACAACTGTCGAAACGTTGTGATATATATGGTGACAAAGATGAGGACAAAATAATGTAAATAATATTGGCATGTATTCACTTCTGGACTCCGGCCGAATCGAGTGGTATGCGTTTTCGAGTTTTTCGTCGAATGCTCGATTATTCTGAGAAGGGTGTGACATTATCTGTCGTCCGTGTTGTCCCAGACGTCTGCTTAAATAACTTCAAATTACCCAAGTGCCATGCGTGTTTATATCCTAAATTCAGATGCATAGTGACACCGACCGACATCATTTGAGACTAGATTCGGTATTTGGCTGTTTTTAAATCACCTGCTATGTAACTCTATAGGCACCTAGATCTTTTTACTTTCTGAGGTGAAACTAAATATAATGATGACGATATGATCTCTTCGGGTGAATTCATATTTTATCGGAGATCATCACTTCTTAAATAAAGTCAACTTAAATTCGATACAGAGATCCTGTGTTCCCCTTGCGTGAATCATATCCCGCAACGTCAATATAATTCTAAGCTTAATTTCGGACGGTGGAATAATGGATAGCGGCTCGGATTGAGGAAGCGAAGAGCCGAGTTCGAATTCCAGTTGAATCAATTACGTTGACTTACATCCGTTGACTTACATCCTAATACCTTGGGAAAGGTATGAATCCTCGCCTTCTCCCTCCCCGTCACATCTATGGGTAAATAGCAGAACAGACCGGGTTCTATAGCCTTGGATGGCAACTGGTCTACTGCAGAAAGAAATGGCAACCTACATTCGTCAGTCGTCAAGATACGTGATCGTCTATGCTTGTATCATGCGTGGCACACAACTGACTGACTGAATTTCCCTGTTTGCAGGTTTTCTTGTTTCTGCTTTTCGGTGTAAGTATGTTGATGTGTGCTTCGGGTCGGACATGTTTCTTTCTTGATTATTTTTTCTGTATATATCTTTTCTTTTTCCTAATAATTTATTTTTATTTTACGTCAATATCCTTTTTCGTCAGCAGTTCATTTTGTCTTTTCTTATTTCGACGTTTGTTTTGCATCTTATTTCACTAGCATCTTCGATTCCAGCTGTTAAGTTTAGATTTTAAATACAGGTGATGTAATTTACGATCTTATTGCGACACATTTTGTTTCGCTTAATTTCCAATTCAAATTTGACTCTTCACGTTGAAATTGTCGAATGAATTCTAATATTAATTTTCTTTTCTGACTCTTAGATCTTGACTAATATTGGCTTTGACAGCAATTTTAAAATCAATTTCAATTTTATTTTCTCCCTATTTGAGAGAATCCCGTTGGCTTTGAGACGCTAACGCGCTTGGGAAATTGCATTCATATCTGTCATGTTGTATCGCTCTGAAAAGTTAACATTACTCCTTTATAGTTTCTCTTTACAATTCTAAGTTTTCCTACAGTGCATCGCACATATTTTGGGGGGCTCACTTTGGAATTGAAGTCGTCCATCAAAATAGTTTAATTTTTCTTTCCACGCTAACCATCCATAATCTATGTACTTTCCTGATCAGAGTTTTTCGAAGTTGGTGCATATTTTCCATTTACTTGGAAAGTGGATCTATTGTACGAAATAATCGTTAACCAAATAATTGAATCACTGACGAAATCTTTGATGGGTCTTCTTGTTTTAAAAGCTACTGATTAAATTCTGACTACATATATTTACATATACTGCGCTGAAAAAATGCTATTAGTGCTTTAAACGTGAACATTTTAAAATTATCCATAAGCATGTACAGAATGAAGAGGCAAGCTATTGCAATATTTCGCTTAGAATGTCACCTTGGATAAAAATAAGGGTGGGGAGTGACGAAATATGAATAAAGATAAAAGGGAGACTTTTTTTTTACTTGGTACCTTATCAAGATAAGGATACTCTTTTACAGAATGTATTTATAAGCAGGAATAAACGTTTTGTAAAGTTTACAAAATCTTATAGTATTAAAGCGAACAAAAATATACATAATAAAAGTCGCTACTCAGATGCTACTAGGCACCTGAAGATTGCTTTCTTAAGGAAACACTGACTTGTGCGACCAGTGAGGAATAAAATATATATATATCAATATATAATTAATATCACAGTTATATTACTGTTATATTACTATTTTATTAACACCGACACTCACTGTTCGATATATATATATATATATATATATATATATATATATATATATATATATATATATATATATATATGCACATTTCATTAAAAACGACTGACAAGGTGCTTTTATTTAGTTTTTTATATAATTTCTCATGCGATTTAATAATGTTTTTCTTTTCAGATGATCAATTATATAAAAACTGTCCGAATGTTCTTTTTATCCGAGCGCTTTCGGCTATACATTTAGCCATTTTCAAGGATTATATTTCAACTGTCAGAATTAGATATAGATTTTTATATGTATGTTTTATAAAATGTTTCATTTTGTTTTTGTTTCCAAACATGGTCAAGATATTATGTCCATATATATTTAATAACTGTCGATTAATTGAATTGTCTTCATATTTATTGAAAATAACTGTATGGTAAATTTATTGCCACCCAGTAAACATATATATATATATATATATATATATATATATATATATTAAAAGGAGATGAAGGGTTTGTTAATCCTTGTGGATTATTCCAAAGAGGATGTAATCCAGGGAGCTCAATGTAACAACAGAGCAAATATTAATTGAATAATTAAAAAAGTGACAACCTTAAGTTTCCATGACAATAATTTAGTTCCCCAGAAAATATATTTTTGCTTGTTCATCAGGTCACATCTCTAATTACAAAGGATTTAAATTTCTTTTCTTTTCTTTTTTTTTTGTTTTTTAGGGATAGTTTTAGATTGATATAAGGTGATAAATTTGGTGGGAGTACTATGGAATGGTCTATTATGGAAATGGAAAGTGGGGATAAGGTTGTTTTAATAATTAACTTAGTTTCAACTCTACTCAGTCAAAAGGTCGGACGATTTGACTTCTTAAATAATTTTACACAGGATGAGAAAAGAAAAAAAAGGCAAATTGTAAAGCAGGGGAAGGAGAAAGAAGGAAGAAGAAAGGATAAAGAAAGAGTTAAGTAGGGGAGGGGAGGAGGCAGGGAGAGTCAGCTATCATATGTATGCATATGACGGGGACAATTCAAAAACACGTCAATATAATTTATAGTTAATACATAAAGCATTAAAGATTGACAGCAAAGTAGGGATAAATTAAAATAAGATATATTAATAATGGTTTGGTTTGTTTTACGGCATATCAACATCAATGGGTTATTTAATGCCGAAAACTTTTTTTTTTCTTGGTAATATTTTTGTTGTCAAAAATCTATTTCTGGAAATATTTTTTCCTCAAAATTGTATAGCTTGCAACATTATTTTCAAAAACCTATTGCTTGTAATAGTTTTTTAAAAATTATTTCTGGTAATAATTTTTTACAAAGTATTTCTGGTATAAAAACCTATTTTTATACTTTCATAATGCTTTTTACCTCAGTTTCAGGGTTAACTATTTACCCGTAGTTGGCACCCTAACAGGTGGTACCACCCCGGGTCAGGGTGGACCTGGGAACACCAGCAATTAAGAGGTGGTTCCACGCTCCTCAAAACCTCCTGATCAGCGGCCTTGCTGTTGGACGTTCTTTATCGTCTTACACAGTACGCGGGTGTAGTTTATCGTCTTACCCAGGACGCGGATGAAGTTTATCGTCTTACCCAGGACGCGGATGTAGTTTATCGTCTTACCAGAACACTATATTAATAATATTATTAATCCTAATTAATACAATTGTTATAGGACAATATATTAAAGATTATTAAAAAATTTTAAAAAAGAACATAAAAATTAATATTATTATTAATGTTAATAATAATAAAGGTTAAAAATGAAGTTTAAATTTGAAACCTTAAATTTAAATATTAAAAATTAAAATTAAAGTTTGTACATGGAAAATTAAAAATATATTCAATATTAATGAAATTTTAGATGTTTAATATTAATTTAATATCCATAATCAGATTACCTACTACTACTACTACTACTCAAAATAATATTATTAATCATAATAATAAAAAAGAATGAAATAATTAGATAAAAAAAGAGTAAAATCTAAAAAATAAAAAATATAAAATAATAATTTTGCTTGGTAAATTTTTAGCAACCTTATTTTGATGGGAAATTCAGCAAAGTAAATTAAAACGCCAAATATATGCAAACATATTCATACATATACCTATTCTTATACATATATTTATATACATATGCTATCAAACAAAACATACAATTATATAAAATAATCGCATATACATCTTAAACATGCACGTATATATACACATATACCCAAATTCACATATCTACACCTATATACATATGTATATATCTACATAAATAAATATATACATATATATACACAAACACATATATACACACACTACACACAGAAAAGATTAATATTAGCACACACCTGCACACACACACAAATATATATTCAAACGTATAAACATATACACACAACTATATACACATACATATATACACATACATACACACAGACATGCATATACACATACACGCATACATAAAAACACACACAACACACAAAAATGTTTAATAATATTATCACACAACTACACATGTATACATATACATACATATAAACATATACACACCTATATATATATACATATATACACATACATATGCTCATTTATATATACACATATACATGTACACACACATATATATATATATATTCATGTATATATATGACATGAATCATTCATACAAAGAACAGATATTGAAGATAATGATATAAATGGCGAGAATAGATCTTCGCAAATTATTTAAGATGTATTCTCGGAATTAATATCATTAACTTCAATATCTGTTTTTTTGTATGAATGATTCAGGTCATGTAAATTGAACTGCACCACATACTTGATATATATATATATATCTATATATATATATATATATATATATATATATATGAAGAAATATAGTCTTAAAGTGTGCTATATTTATGGGATAAAGTGCTCAATATCAGAGATAGAGCGTGTGTAAATATAAAGGTGGACATGGAAGTCAGCACTTAGAGGTGACAGTCTGTTCCATGCTAGTGCATTCGCCTGTCGATTGCACTAGCATGAAACAGACTGTCGCCTCTAAGTGCTGACTTCCATGTCCACTTTTATATTTATATTTATATATATATATATATATATATATATATATATATATATACCGATATACACATGCACGCATGTATATACATATATAAACACATACACATAACCGAATATACACCCATATATATATATATATATATATATATATATATATATATATATATATATATATATATATATATATATATATGAAAACATTGCATAAAAGATTTTAACCAAAGTCCTTATTCCAACATATACAAAATTAGGTAATATTCGATATCCTGGTGATTTAAAATCCCCTAGTTTCCATGGGAAAGTCTCACCTCAAAACATTTTAACTATTATTTTGAAGCGGTATTTCTGTCTGCATTTTGACATGATTTCATTACGGTGATTCAGTAATTCATCAGATCTATTGAATTTGATTATTAATAATTTTAATTTTTTAAATTGTGGCCTCATAAACTATATATATTAAGTTGGTGCAAAAATAATGTCGTTTTCTCACATATGTTACTTTTATATATGATTTCTGAATTAATTCATTAATATATATAGCCATGTTATATATCATTTTGAGGCGCGTTTTTCGCTCTATCGAATCGTGTTATTCGTTACCGTTCTCACTCTCTTCATTCATTTTTTGCAGGCTTTTCGACAGCATGGACAAAATTCAAATCCGCACGATTTTCTTGTTCCAGTTCAAACTAGGCCGAAATGCTGCCGAGACAGCTCGTGATATCAATGATGCGTTTGGCCCAGGAACCACTAACGAACGTGTGGCACAACGGTGGTTCAAGAAATTTCGCAATGGTAACGAGACCCTCGAAGATGAAGACGGTCGCGGCCGGCCGACTGTGGTTGATAACGAACATTTGAAAGCCTTAATTGAAGCCGATCCTCGCAAAACCACACGAGAAGTTGCTGTTGAACTCGAGGTCGACCACACAACAGTCGTTCGCCATTTAAAGCAAATAGGGAAGTCAAAAAAGTTGAATAAATGGGTGCAACATGAATTGAACGATAATAAAAAAAAAATCGTCGTTTTGAGGTGTCTTCTACGTTTCTTCTGCGCAACAAAAACGACCCATTACTCGAGCAGATTGTGACAAGTGATGGGAAGTGGATCCTCTACGACAACCGGCGACGTTCGGCACAGTGGTTGGATGCCGGAGAAGCTCCACAACACTTCCGGAAGCCGAAATTGCACCAAAAAAGGTTATGGTGACTGTTTGGTGGTCTGCGGCCGGTCTCATCCGTCACAGCTTCTTGAATCCGGGCGAAACGATTATGGCGGAGAAGTACTGCCGACAAATTGACGAAATGCACCAGAAGCTCCAACGTATGCGCCCGAGATTGGTCAATATGAAGGGACCAATTCTCGTCCATTGACAACGCTCGCCCGCATGTTGCTCAAGTGACCCTGCAGAAGCTGAACGAATGGGGCTACGAGACTCTGCCTCATCCGCCATATTCACCAGACCTCTCGCCCACCGATTATCCCTTTTTCAAGCATCTGGACAAGTTCCTGCGCGAAAAATGCTTCAAAAGCCGAGATCCTGCCGAATCGGCCTTCAATGACTTCATCGCTTCCAGAACTCCGGATTTCTATGCTAATGGGATAAATAAACTTGTTTCTCGTTGGCAGAAATGTGTCGAATCTAATGGTTCTTATTTCGATTAATAAAGTCTATTATGAAAGGAGTTATGATCTTTTGAAGTTGAACGTCAAAAAACGACATTATTTTTGCACCAACCTAATATACACACACACACACACACACATATATATATATATATATATATATATATATATATATATATATAAACTCTATTATTAAACTCTACTTCTGTATCGAGTACTGTTTTTATAAATAGAAACATAAATACTAAAGAACATTGACTCATTAATCTAACTGTTCTTTCCTATTACATCAATTCACAGACACACATACACATAGATAATTCTATCTATCTATCTATCTATCTATCTATCTATCTATCTCCCTCTCTCTCTCTCTCTCCCTATATATATATATATATATGTGTGTGTATATATATATATATATATATATATATATATATATATATATATATATATATATATATATATATGGGTATCCAGAAAATATTCACAAATACTCCGGCCAGTAGACGAAAATATATATACTGTTTAATAAGTAAATGGAGCGTCTATTTAATTATGAATATCAGCTAAAAATAACGTCTAATAATAATGAATATATATAATTATGTTTAATGTTTAATTATTATTTATTTAATTGAATTTGATGAATGATCTAATATGTATTAATTTCAAATAATAATTTAATTAATAATTTATTTAATTTAATAATTTAATTTTAATTTTTTATGCTCATGTATGTTGGCTTATTACAACCATATCTTATTAGCTGTCTTTTTACGATTTATTTTTATTTTTATTTGATTTTTCACATACATACATTGTTTTCCATTCTTTTAATCCAAAAGCCATTAAAGTCACTAAGATACAATGAAATACAGTCTGAAAGAATTAGAAAACTGAATCGTTCGTAAGGTGCGAGAACAAAAGAAGAGTAATCAGGAATACAGCAGATAACGATTGACATTGCATTTAAATTATAAAAGATCAAAGTTAACTGGAAAGCGTACAACCGGAAGGGAATTCCACAGGCGAGAAAGGCGAGAATGTAAAAGGTTAGCATATAACATACGGGGTTATATCTAACCAATTGAAGTTCAGATTGATGAGACATTGTGACGAATCTAATACCGCCCTTAAATTTCTAAAAGTCTAGGTACCATAGTGGAGAGCTCATCCGAACAATTACCCTCAAAGTATTTATAGAAAAGGCTGAGGGAAGCAAATTTATGGCGGTAGGAAATAATAATAATATTGCTTATTCTTTTTGAATTTTATCAAGAATCTCTAAATATATAGCATGAGCAACGGATCATATGTGGCATATAAGTATGGACGAATTATAGACATAGATATCCAAAATGAGAATACTTGTCTGGCACAGTGAACCAACTTTCTTAGTAGCTGACCTAGCAATGGATTCAATATAGTCTTTCCACTTCATGTCAACGAGTCACTCTCCTGCAGGTCATGATGGACCAAATGATACAGCAATATTCTAGGCATAGACTTATCGATATGTAAGATAGATTCTGGAGAGAACAATTGTCTAGCACAGTGAACCAACTTTCATGGCAGCTGACCTAGCAATGGAGTCAATATAGTCTTTCCACTTCATGTCAGGTGAAAACATTGCCCCAAGAAGTCGCAACGAGTCACTATCCAGGAAATTACCGTCAGTCATGGTGATGGATAATAGAAACGTTTCTCTTATATGATCAATAGAGAGTAGTTTAGTTTTGCAGATATTAAAACTAAAGTCATTCTTTGCTCCTGTTAAGAACAGACTGTATGTCGTTTTTGACCTCAGCCGCTAATTTGACCTTATCGAACTGATCATGCAACACATATTTTAAAAAGAGACAGATCGGTAAGAGTGGTAAAAAATTACTTTCTGTAAAAGTGATGGATCGGAAAATTATAACATAAAAAACTAATTAGAAAATGGCTAATGTGTAATCGATCCTCGCTCTTCAGATTCAATCAAATTAAACATCCGTGGATAATGAGTAAAAAAAAAAGTCGGGTGGACTTAAATTTGATACCAGGGAATGAGTAGTATAAGTTACAGAAAAACATTACATTTAAATCCAGCAGGCATTCATTCTGTTTACAGAAGGAAAACTGCTTTGAATTAATATAAATGGTCTCAAGAATGCAAAAAATGTTAATCGGAAAACAATTTGCCGATTATAGTTAAAAATTCCTCGGAAAGAACGAGGCACATACGAAATTAATTGCGACGTTTCGGCAATAGTATGTTTGACAAGCCTATGAAAATTTTCACACCTTCATCGACTGGTCTTAGCTGTGAGGCTGTGGTGGTATTAGGCTGAAAAGATTCTGTTAAAAACATGATGAAAATTTTGAGAGACGCCGTTAAGTTTATATGATTACTTTTATTAATTCGGCCTATCCATCCACTGCAGGTTATTTAAAACCAGAAAATAGTTTTAGATTCTAAGAATATTTCTTTGAGATAATACTAATTTCTTCAAACAAGTCCTACTAATACCAATAACTGAGGGAAAACATGTGGATTCATGCCTTCCCCAAGTCTATTTGCGCGTAAATAACAAACTCAACCTGAATTGGGACTGGCGCTTTGATTAAAAATTCCAAGCCGTTACCAGTACACCAACCGCACGTCCAAGCTTATAGGGCCTGATATTCCAAAGCGGTTACCCATTTAGGAGTGATAAGGCTCAACGTTGCTCACATTGGTAAATGAGCAAGTTCTTCCTATGGACGTCTATGAGGTCGTCAAACGTGTTGATTCTGTACGGACCTTGTTGAATAGTTTATCAATAACCCACAAGCCCGATTTAATCAATGGTGACTTCATAACGTCAAAATGATGCCAAATGCCCGACATTTTACAATCAGATTAATTCTCGTCATTGCATAAATATTCATTCACTTTTTCTACTTTTATGCGAAAATGTCCCCTTGAATGTGACAAAATTACGCCTTCGTTTGATATCAGCAATCTGTTTATGTGTGTCCTGCTAAGGGACACATTTGATATATGTCCTAATGCATTATATTGGAGTCTATTGTCTCCCCAACAACTATACATGGTGTCCATAATTGGTTGCCTTTGATATTCGGTTAACTATATCGTCATCCAAAGAGACACTTGAATTGACTTTGCTTCCTAAATACGAGAATGATTTCACGTAGTTCAGGTTGTTGCTGGCAACATTAATGGGAACGATTGGAAAGGTATGGTCAGGTTGCTTTTGTTTTACACGCTTGACCTGCTTAGGTGTAGGCCTTGGTTGAAGGACAACTTCAGTTTTTCTTTATCTTTATAGTTAATCCGAATGAAATGAATGCGGTGGAAATGCTTGATCTTCTTCGATTGAGGTGGCCACGATCGCAACGTAGTCAGCGAACAAAAGATCACGAATAATGCTTGCTTGAGTCAGCGATTTTGATTCTGGAAAGTACTCAAAAAAGTTTGGGATACCTGAAAATATGCTAAATGTCATCATCTCGTTTCACGAAGGAATGAAAGCATCTGTTCTCTCTAATGGAGAGTTTTTAGAAACCTTTGATGTAACAAAGGGCACAAAACAAGGTTGTGTCATGGCTCCTGTACTTCTCACTCTTTTCTTTTCGGTCATACTGCACCACGCTTTTA
>OZ038494.1:10716710-10734210 GCA_964036315.1 Acanthosepion esculentum | reverse complement strand
TATATATATATATATATAGATATATACAACGTAAAAACAAACATAGGGAAAAGATTCATGAAACTCATACAAAACCCCATCAAGCATTCTCCACAAAATATTCCACAAAACACGGTAAAGATTATCTACATCGGCACTAAGAACATGACGCAAATAATTAAAATCAGATCAGGAAAACAACTAAAAATTACATCCAGACAAATCTAAGCTATTTTGTAACTGCAGAAAAAAGAACGAATGTACCTTAAAGGGCAAATGCTTTCTGTACAATTTATTAAACCAACACACCATAAAAACAATAGTTAACGAAGAAGAAATATACATAGGAGTAACTGTAGGGCCCTGGAGACAAACACATTAAGTACATATATAGGAAATTAAAAAAGATATACAAATCACACTAAAATTATCATGGAAAATAAGGAAAACAGCACCAGCCTACAAGAATAAAACCAAATGCTGTTAACATTCATAATTACCATCCCATACCATGAAAAACGATCAGAGTCCATCTAAAAATGAAGACACGAAAACAACTTTATACTGCAATTACTTAAAAATTAATAAGTAAAAACGAACGAAAAAATAACTAAATTAAAAGTAATATGTAGAATAAATCAATAAATATGCAAATATATTAGCATTTCTTTTAATGGTTTTTGAAAAAGTAGATGGCAGACCTTACCTAGCATTCTTCAAGCACTGAAAAAGCTCACTCTCACTTTGTGGGTATTCTCTTCTAATTTTACTATTTATTGTATATTCGTAGGAACCCTGATGAGAAACAATGAGAAAAAAATTGAAATTTTTAGACATACCTGTGTCCTTTCTCGACGATAGATAAAAAATGATGGAACAATATATATGGATGGATACAGTTTCCACAGAAAGCATTCGATAAACTCTCTACAATTAACCCAGAACTATGAGATCTCATCAGTTTTTAAAATAGACACGAAAAATATATACTGAAAAAAAATGTGTCATTTAATTTTTTATTTCCCGTTGAGAAAGTATAGAGGCGTGTTCGAAAAATTTATTTTTTTACATCTGTCTCATCATGCTTCGTCTAAAGACCTAATAATATAGAAAAATTGATTTTATCTATATATATATATATATATATATATATATATATATATATATATATATATATGTCTGTGTGTGTGTGTGTGTGTGTGTGTGTGTGTGTGTGTGTGTGTATGTGTGTGTGTAAATATGATCTAAATAAAGTGATACGATCATCATTACTTATACATTTAGATGAACAGTTCGTAACTTTCTGTACCTGATGATTGGTGAAGCCATGAAACTCTGAATCGTATTGTATACGTAGGTATATGTGTAATTATTCATATTATAAATATATATATATATATATATATATATATATAAATATATATATATATATATATATATATATTACATGAATCATTCATACAAAAAGTAGATTAGTAAAGTTAATGATATAAATGGCGAAAAACATCTTCACAAACAAATTTATTAAAGTTTCATTAAACCTACTAACCACTCGATGAATGTTATGATCCTTGTTTATAATAACTTCAAGTTGTATAAGGTCCTTTTTTTATTCTGCTAGTACTTTCGGCTGTACATTCAGCCATCCTCAGGCATGGAAATTATTTTCTTTTTTCTTTTAGTAGATCCAGGTAATAGCGGACACGAAATATTAAATGCGAATCAAAATATGTTTTTGTTAGAATGTGCTATTGTTAACGGATAAAAACTTATGGAGCGTGCAGTCGCGATGCTATGGTTGAATTATTTACTAATCTACTTTGTGTATAAATGATTCATGTAATATAAATTGAACATATTTGATATATATATATATATATATATATATATATATATATATATATATATATATATATATATATCAGGTTATTTTTCTTGCTTCGTTTTCATTTTCTTTGGACTTTTCACGTTTATTTTAATGGAAAATGTTCAATGTTGATAGGGTTGTTGACAGGGGTGTTTTTTGTGCTTAGTTTATTTTGTTCATTCCTATATATATATATATATATATATATATATATATATATATACGTTGTTGAGTTCCTTCCACCATTCCTGATTTTATGAATGATACTCAAGTGGAAAAGATTCAAATACATCTGTGTCGATGTAATACACTGCTTGGCTAGAAGACAATGCTATCACGAGTAGAAGCCAAGTTTTTCTGGGGATTTTTTTTACGACAGCCAGCCCTGATGTCTGAGCAGCAGTGTACACGTTTAAATCACTGATAGGGTTTCGCTGTGTTTACCCTTTTGATAGCGAGCTGAAAAAGTAACAATGTTCCTCGAAATGTAAATGTCTTATTTTCTTCCGTAAACATATAAGATACAGGTTGATTGTACAAACGTTATGAAGTAGAATTAATGAGATCAAAAGTAAAGAAAGAATGACTTTTCTTGACTACTTTTGGTAGTTTCATGAACTCTTTAAATCGGAATCTTTTCATTCCTCTGCCTGAACTTAGTAGTCTGCTAGTTGTGTTGAAGAATTATTCAGCCATTTCGTATATGATTAAGAACCCCCCTGCGTAATTCTAATGCGTTAGGTTTGGACAGAATCCCCTGACGCTTGCTTTTCGATTATATCAAGTAGAATTTCGTATATCACTCGACGTTCCGATGTTTCCTCTTTTTCTTTCAGGGATATTTAATGTCAAGTTGAAGAATTTCTGAATTAAGGCAACTCATACAGAATGAGTTTTGATGGTATTCATTTACGACAAAACATGCTTCACGAATTCAAACATGATTTATTGGCTCCTGAGGAATCGAGTAGAAATTTCTTTGTCTACGGAAAACTTTTAACAACAAATGGAGTTGGTTGCGACAGTTTTAACGATTTCAAATGTTAAATATTGCTTTCGCTCGCGGCCATAAGCTTCTATCAGCAACCACTTATAACTTGAAATGAAGAAAATTCTATGCTTACAACGTGAGAAATGGCACAAGGCAGACAGGCATCATAAACTCAAACTTGGGATAGAGTAGAATTATGTTATGAAGTGTGAAGAGAGTATTTCTAGGTGACAGGAAAAAAACACAATTTTAGTATCAATTTATAATTGCTTTTTTCTTTGTTCAAAATGTCTTCGAAGAAAAACATACCTGAAGCTAAAAGGGCTGAAATCATCACATTGTTCAAAGAAGTGTTATTACAAATTGCAAGAAAAGTGAAATGCTCAAGAAATGGTGTACAAAGAACCATTAAAAGATATAACGAAAACACTTCTTTCAAAAATCGAGATTGTCAAGGCCGGAAAATGTGTACAATGTCAAGGGAAGACAAACTGCTAAAGAGGGTAACTCCAGGTGACAAGAAAAATACCCTTCTAATGTGACTTCAAGAGGTAATAAAGTGATATCGACTCAACACAATGAGAAGGTTAATAGAATAATGGCCTCAAAAGATAGAAAAAAACAATTGGTGTCTGAGAATAATAAGGGAAAAGAGATTTTCTTTTGCAAAAGAGCATGAAAATTGAACGGTTGAGAATGGGGCCAAGTTTGTTTGGTCTGATGAAAGCAACTTTGAAGTAAGTCTTTTTTTATTAGTTGTTCTACTTACTTTCGCACACCAGCTGTTGTCGTTAACCTCACTTATCATATTCGTAAAGGTAATTTGATACAAAGCCGAGTTCAATGTGCATTTAAGGACAGTACCTTAGAAGGGTTCTCAATTTCACTCGGCACTTCCTCATTGTGGAGACGCCTCTGTCGCCGCGCAAGAAACCATGCCAATTCCCGAAGGAAAGGTACTGCTTTGGTGGTGAGTGCTAGCAGCCTCGGGGTTGAACCCATACTATTGCCAGAGCGAACTTCTCTGGCAGTCAGAATGTTACAATTTTTGAGTATATTATATAACTAGTGAGCAAACTCAAATGACTGGACTCACTTTATAGTTCCCTCAAATGAATGTTAACCAATAAGAAGGCGTAAAATATTCAATCCGTCTTATATAACGGCGGCCATTTTGGTTACTCTCTACGAATGTCTAATGCCAACCTGTCAGAACGAAAGGTGACCAGAACAGAAGAAAGAACTACGCTCTGCGACTGAAACGAGATATCCACTGCTAACCTGAACTACGCTTTCCTACTGTCTTCGAAATATTCACTGCCAACCTCTGAATTCTGTACTCAAAGATTACCGTCATCATGATCCACACAGAAAACAATGCTCAGTAATCGTATTCGATACGGCCTCATGCCGGCAGGACAGGCACAAGATCAAACTAATGTGGAAAAAATATACAGACCCCATAACAGCTCAGCACCCGCAGGTGCCGCTTGCGCTTGCATCGTTATTAATGCCGATCCCCAATATTTAGAGTCATGTGAGCGGTAATGTCAACGGTAAACTCTTCTCCGACACTGTGCACCTCTCAAAATGTTGGTTGCGCTATTCACGGATACAGAAATAAAACTGAGTTACGCTCCGTCCGAAGACAGAGACAAAACTGACCTGAGATCTGTCCGAAAACAGAGGCACAAATGAGTTGGGCTCTGTTCAAAGACAGAGACACAACTAAGTGACACTCTGTCCGATGAGAACCACAACGGCGTGGCGCTTTGTTCGAAGACAGAGTGGGGCCGTGTACAAAGACAGGCACAACTGAGTGGCACTCTGTCTTAAGACAGAGACACAACTCAGTGATGCTCTGTCCGAAGAGACACAACTGAGTGGCACTCTCTCCGAAGCCAGGGACGCAACTGAGGATCGATTTGTTCGAAGACAGCGATACAACTGAATGGCGCTCTGTTCGAAGAGAGAGACACAATTTAGTTTCGGCCGGTCCTGGTATGGAACGACCTCTTAATTGTTATTCGTCATAGTCCTATCTTGACTCGAGATTGTAGCATCTATAAGCAAATAGTGAATGTCCATATTAAAATAAAACACCATCAAAGTATGAAAGGAACTTACTTCAAAGTTGCTTTTATCAGACTAAACAAGTTTGGCCCAATCCACTGCCGTCCCTAGTGTCATGCTCTTTTGCAAAAGAAAGTATTTTTTTTCCTTATAAACCTCAGAGAGCAATTGTTTTTCTAGCTTTACATCCTTTGAGGCCAGCTTCTATTAATCTTCTTCTCATTGTGTTGTGTCGATATCACTTTCTTACCTCTTGAAATTCAGAAGTCACATTAGAAGAGTATTTTTCTTGTCACCTACAGTTACCCTCTTTACCAGTTTGCCTTCTCTTGACTTTGTACACATTTTCCGGCCCTGACCATCACGATTTTTGAAAGAATTAGTTTCGTTATATCTTTTAATGGTTCTTTGTACACCATTTCTTGAGCATTTCACTTTTCTTGCAATTTTGACTTGGAATAACCCTTTTTTTTGAAAAATACAATGATTTCAGCCCTTTAATTCCGGGGATGTTTTTTCTTCGAAGACATTTTGAACAAAGAAGAAAGCAATTATAAATTGATACTAAAATTGTTACTAAAAAATTAGAAAAGATTTAGCACTGCAGATTAAATTTTAGTAGTAAAGATTAAATTTCAAATAAATGATTTTGCCACATATGCAAAATAAGTCAAAATGAATACAAATCATTATTGGTAGCCATAAATGCTCGTGAAACATCAATTCAAGATGGCTTATTATAGAGTTTTCCGTTAATATATGTACGATTTTCAATTATATTTCTAACTTTTCTACGCCTGCCCCATCATTTTGTTCGTGGTTTTATCTGTTAAAATGAGATGTCATTGTTATTTTAATTTTTGCGTATATTAGACGACAATTTCTGCATCACGCGCGTGAGGCCCCCACACACATCACCAACACAAACCAACACACACATACACACGCACACACACACACACACACACACACACATATATATATATATATATATATATGAAGAAATATAGTCTTAAGATATGCCATATTCATGGGACAAAGTGCTCAATATCAGAGATAGAGCGTGTGTAAATATAAAAGTGAACATTGAAGTCAACACTTAGAGGCGACAGGCTCTTTCATGCTAGACACAATCGCCAGGCCATATATATATTTATATATATATATATATACATATATATATGTGTGTGTGTGTGTGTGTGTGTGTGTGTGTGTGTGTGTGTGTGTAGTCTTACACATGCCAAAATCGGGTTACAAGATAAATTGTCGCGAAGAGGCATTTGTATATGTTTGGTTCGGTGTCTTTTCAGGAATTAGACAAGTAAAGCCATAGCACTGAGCATCAAAGCCAGGTGACCTGGACATTGTAAATATTAATAGCTTTGGAGAAATAGTCCACACTAAGCTTGCATAAATGTTTATTTATCGGCGGCTTCATATGTCAACGTTCTAGTCCAGATAAAAGCCAGCACGTTACAAATTTTAAAAATAGACGTGAACAAATGATGAGATAGATAGATCGATAGATAGATAGATAGATAGATAGGAACAGAATGACGTAGACAAGCATACAGACAGATAGATACATGCACATGGACAGAATGCAATACATAGAATGAAAGGGATAAATAGAGAGATAGATTAAATGGAACATATTTAGATAGATATTCCGATACATACATATGAACAGAATAAGATAGATAGATAGATAGATAATGAACAGCGAGATAGATAGATAGATAGATATGAAGAGACTGCGATAGATAGTAGATGTAGCATACCTACGGACGATAATAGGTATGTCCCCATTCACATAAATACAATAGCAAATACTGTATGTTGGTCTGCAGTTAGAGATTCGTCTCCAGCTGAGCTGGTAAATCTCACTGCGTCCGGTCAAAGAGGATCACCAGATGAGGCTATTTCAAGTGGCAGATTTTAGTCTCGGAAACCAGCTTCCCGACTCCGTTTTATACAGGATCTATGGAGAACTTTTGGCTGAGCCTACGGGCAATGGATACCCCACATTTAATTCGGCCTTGTGCCACATATGACGTCGTGAGGCGGTTGGTAGATATGCTGCAGTCGGAGATTCGTCTACCGCTGTGGTGGTCAAACTCTCTGCCTCCGGGTAGGGAAGATCCCCAGACGAGGCTCTGTCGAAGGACAGAGTCTCATCTCGGGAAACAGCTACCCGACCCCGTGTTATACGGGATCTACGAGGAATCTTTGGCCGAGCCTAGGGGATCTAAGGTGGATTTTTTCCCGAGGCTATGGTCTAGGATACCCCACATTAAATTCGGCTTTGTGCCATATTTGACCGCATGGGACAGTTGGTAGGTATCCTTCAGTTGGATATTCGTCTCCAGCTGTGGTGGGCAAGCTCTCTACCTCCGGGCAAAGAGAATCCCCAGACGAGGCTATGTCGAAGGGCAGATTCTCATCTCGAAAAACAGCTTCTCGTTGCCTTTTTATACTTGATCTACGGGGAATATTTGGCCGATTCTACGGGCTCGGATCCCCCACATTAAATTCGGTCTTAGGCCACATCTGACGGCGTTGGGCAGTTGGTAGATATCCTGCAGTTGGGGGCCTATTGTAGAATTCACTTGACAAATTTCTAGCAGTTGAATAATTCTTCTACGCGATGCTGGCGAATCTTGTGTGGTTCGTGTCTCGAGTATTATCGTTCATGACCAATCTTCGTTTGATTATTCTATTCAGTAACCTTCCCTAGGTTACAACAGATATATATATATATATATATATATATATATATATATATATATATATAGATAGATAGATGTGAAGCAAATGAGAAATGCAGATAGATCGATAGATAGAGTTGAACAGCTAGAAAGGTGGAGAGGGATATGAATAGATAGATAGATAGATAGATAGATAGATAGATAGATAGATAAAGACCAATATATGTTAATTAAACACAGCTAGTTTTAGAAAGCATCGAATGGTTATCGTATCCATAGCAAACTATGCCTTCTCAGGGAAATTTCCATACCACGAAAGAATTTTGAAATTTCTAGATCAATAAAATAAATCAATGAATAAAAACCTACGTGATTGATGAAGCAATCGTCGTATCACTCTTGCTCTTGGTAGCATTATTTGATTGCCGGTTTCAGGCAAAGATTAGAATGTGTAAAAATGGTGGCATCAATTAGGTTGTCTAGCAAAAATATCTCTTTGCTTTTTCTTCATTTCCCACCGTTATTATACGTTTTTATATATAATGTGTAACTGACACTTTTTCCACAAGTTATCGGCAAAAAAATCAATTGTCGTCTGAAGAGTAAAAATATTTTCAGCAAGCACCAATTTTTGATTTGCTCACTGTTTATTATTATTATTATTATTATTATTATTATTATTATTATTATTATTATTATTATTATTATTATTATTATTTTCTTTAGTTGCGTGTAAATCATGAAACATTGGCGCGAACATCGACGTCAGTTTATTTTTTGATCGCTGATGTGTATTTGACCGTAAGTGGATGCAACAAACACGAACCCGGATTTCCGATTTCACATGATTCCACGTACTGACCAGTGTTGACGTTGCTTAACTTTGGTGATCGTATGAAAACCGGTGATTCCCCGTGATATGGCCGCAAGCGTGATGTAAAACAAACGATTATAATTCAGAACTAAATTTATACAAACACACACACACACACACACACACACACACACACACACACACACACACACACACACACACACACACACACTTTGTCGCCATATTTATTACAACGTTTCGGCCTTTCAGTATCTGTCTATATTTCTGAGATGAGATATTATGTACACTATTTACATTATTCGGACTATTGTCCTCATCTTTGTCGCCATATTTAACACAACGTTTCGGCCTTTCAGTATCTGTCTATATTTCTGAGATGAGGTATTATGTACACTATTTACATTATTCGGACTATTGTCCTCATCTTTGTCGCCATATTTATCACAACGTTTCGGCCTTTCAGTATCTGTCTATATTTCTGAGATGAGGTATTCTGTACACTATTTACATTATTCGGACTATTGTCCTCATCTTTGTTGCCATATTTATTACAACGTTTCACCCTTTCAGTATCTGTCTATATTTCTGAGATGAGGTATTATGTACACTATTTACATTATTCGGACTATTGTCCTCATCTTTGCCGCCATATTTATCACAACGTTTCGGCCTTTCAGTATCTGTCTATATTTCTGATATGCGGTATTATGTACACTATTTGCATTATTCGGACTATTGTCCTCATCTTTATCGCTATGTTTATCACAATGTTTCGGTCGTTGTACGCTCCGGCCCTCAAGGACACATCTCAAAGTGGATAAAGGCGTTAGTTAGATCCAGTGACAGGACCCAAAGCGTGTGAGTTCAATACCTGGTTAAGTCAGTGGAGAACTTTCAGAGAGGAATTAACAGGAGATAACTGACATCGATTAGACATGACACGTGGAACTAGAACAGTCTACACCAGTGAGCGAATTAAGGGTTCAGTTCGACATTCCTATCAACTGAAGAAGGCCGGAGCGTACAATGGCCGAAACGTTGTGAAAAACATGGCAACAAAGATGAGGACAATAGTCCTAATAATGTAAATTGTGTTAATAACCAGATATTGGAAACTGTATATGCGTGGGATATCGTGCATACGCAGATAAGCAATTAAATATTTAATTATTTCAATTCATGGTGCAAAAACAGTGTTCAATATAGTTAAACAGAACCATGAAGTATATATTATTCAATACACATATCCCTACGTGTGTGTTTCTTGTTTTTTTCCCCAATATCTCCCTTTATACACGTTATATTTTGAATTTACACACCAATGATATATTGGGTTTATATTATCTTTGAGCTTTGAATGTGCGTTCCTCCAATGAGACGCAGCATTTTTAAATACAACTACAACAAGGGATTCAATCGTCATATGTGCCTCACGAATTGTGAAACCATGAAAGTTTAAATTGCACCACAAACGTAGGTATATGCGTATTTATTAATAAACGTAGGTATATGTGTATTTATTAATATATATATATATATATATATATATATATATATATATATATATATATATATATATATGTGTTATGATCCAGGTCCTTGTAGCACGATGATGGTTCAAGGTAGAACCAATGAAGAATAACTCGAACACAGGTATGGAATAACACAGATATATATTACAAATAGAATATATGTACAAAAGAGTAGAAGTGTTAGTAGTAATAATCAGGTTAGATGAGAGAGAACTATGTTGTCTCGAAGTATCACTATTCCAGTGTCTTACTGTAATCGTCTAGCCGACTGCCCGACTCGCTCTGTCTGTCTGTCTGTCTGTCTCACTCACACACTCTCTGTCTGTGTTGCTTCCTCTTGAGGCGCAGAATTTTTGTGGTACGGACTAGTCAATTACTATTATGGGTAGATTCCCATAACAATATATATATATATATATATATATATATATATATATATATATATATATATATATATGTGTGTGTGTGTGTGTATATTATACAGGGTGTCCATAAAATTCGTGTGCACTTTAAAAATTTTATAACTTAATTTGTATTTTCGATAGAAATAATCTGTAAAAAATGTTATAAAGTTTAATGTACCTAGTATTAAGTATAACTAAAATAACCAGTGTGATTTCATTGCTGTAAATCAGTTGGCAAATGTTTTCCGTGAACTGCAAAATCGTATTACCCTTTGTATTGTAAATGATGGAGGACATGTGGAAACTTAAATAAAATTTCAATAAAACCTTAAAAAATATAGATTTACTTCTTTCTAATCCTTTTTACAAATTATTTCTATCGCAAATACAAATAAAGTTAAAAATATTTTAAAGTGCACACAAACTTTTTGGACATCCTGCATATATATATATATATATATATATATATATATATATATATATATATATAAACGAGAACTGTAGAAATAAGGATGCCTGACTACCTAAGGGCAGGTGCCAACAGAAATGTATGGTTTTCAATGTTGAAATACACAGAAATAAACCCAATAATAGTAATAAGAACGTTAATTTTTTGCATAGGATCCACCCAAGATAGTTTCAAAAGATGTTACTATTATCATTTAAGTTACTTAAATGAAAATTAAAAACAACGCATTAGCCCGTGTACATACATATGGAATATAAAACAGGAAGATGGTATTGACTCCATCTTAAAATGAGAAATACTAAAAAATGCCATCAGTATAAAGCAGGGGACAAGTATTGCTTATTATATATGGAGGAAAAATTAGCAATAGTCAGTTTCGAGGAACCTAAGAATTTATTAAATCAAAGATCTGAGACTTTAAATACGTGTGGGTATAGGAAATCCTGGTGTCGTGGAATAGAGGACTCTGTGTTTTTTTCCTATCTTCTTCTGTCACGTGCTTTAGCCAGATTACCCTGAAGATACGTTTAGGTGAAACCTAGGTAGGTTATTCCTGGATCTTTAGGATTTATTGTATATATATATATATATATATATATATATATATATATATATATATATATATATATATATATATATATATATATATATCACTTCCAAATCTGTTTATTTTTATTATATTTTTCCAGGTTTCAACTAAACTGTTGAATATTGTGATCGAAACTGTAGATAATCTGTCCAAAGTCCATGCTCGTTATGCTGTTTTGTTCAAGTATTTTCGCCCGTCTCCGTCATTATCATGGACCATGTGCTGTCCGTCTGATAGGCAAGATCCCGTTGTCTACATCCTGATATCTTATAGACAGCTGGAAGTTTAAAACAACTCGTGCTGACGTCATGAGAAACGGCGGAAGGCATCGAGACTGCACCACATGAATGCATTGATATTATGCGCATTTATATCTGTCTGTATCTCTGAGATGAGGTATTATGATTACTTACATTATTTACATAAATTTGGACTGTTATCCTCATCTTCATTGCAATATTCACAACGTTTCGGCCGTTGTACGCTCGGACCTTCTTCAGCTGGTTGGATCTCTGAGATGAGGTATTATGATTACTTGGATTATTTACATTATTCGGACTAGTATCCCCATCTTCATTGCCATATAAAATAAAGAGTAAATAGTTCTAGAACCACGGGTCATGTCTCTTACAATCACCTGAAGGAATTCCAATCACCTGAAGAAAGTCGGTGTGTACAACGGCCGAAACGTTGTGAAGATGAGGATAACAGTCTGTTTAATGGAAATATTTTCAGTGGTTTTATATATTACGTATATAAATATTTTAGACACACTTAACGTTTTTAGTGATGAAAGATACACAAGTTATTGTCTCCTGTGTGGAATGATATTTTATTTTGTATGGGCTGTGTATTTTATATAATAAAAGCTTCTAGACTTTTGAGTCTTTCCGTACATTGGGTTCTGTAGATTATTTCGGTGTTATCCACTAGTATTTATCTGATATTAATAATCGTATTTTGATTTTTTGTAAAGTGCTAATCTATATATAGACGGAATACAACTGATTGGTTTGGTTTGGTTTGTTTTGTTTTACGGTATATCAATCTGAATGGGTTATTTAATGCCGGCAAAATTTTCATTGTTGGTAATATTTTTTCCCTCATACATCTATTTCTGGCAATATTTTTTACATCAAAAAATCTTTCTGGTGATGTTTTTTTCTTCAAAATTCTATTGCTGGGAATAATTTTCCTTCGCTGGTAATATTTGTTTCTCAAAAACCTGGTAATATTTTTTAAAATGTATAGCTGGTAGCATTTAAAAAAAAATGTGTTGCTGGTAATATTTAAAAAATATATAGATATATATATATATTGCTGGTAATATATTTTTTTTCAAAAATGTATTGCTCCCATATATTTTTCAAAAATGTATTCCTGGCAATATTTTTTACAAAGTATTTTTAGTATTAAAACCTATTTTTACACTTTCATAATGTCTTCACCCCAGTTTGGAGGTTAACTATTTGCCCATAGTTGGGACCCTAAAAGGTGCCACCACCCCGGGTCAGGGTGGACCTAAGAAGACCAGCAATTAAGAGGTGGTTCCACGCTCCTCAAAACCTCCTGATCAGAGGCTTAACCAGGACGTGGATGTAGTTTACCGTCATACCCAGGACGGCGAATTGCAACTGAGAACTTTTGTATACAATATATATCTGACACTTTCTCACATGTTCTCTACAAAAAAAAAACAATGGTCACTGAAGTGAAAAAATATTGTCAATACACACCAATTTACCGTTGCTCCCAGATTCTTTTTTTTAATTTTATTTCGTCACTCGCAAATCATAAAAAAAACTTGGCGCGAACATTGATGTCTCGTCAGAAGAGATTTCGATATTCTAACACTTACCCGAAAAGGGCTGAAACGTACTGATATAAATGAACAATTTTGAACGAATCTACCAGAAACAAGCAGAATACAAGTCTCCACGTTATTTCCGATTTGCACAAAGCATACAATATTCAATCAGGCTTTTTTCGAAGACAATGCAATTGAATACTATTAAAGAACCACTTATCCTAGTCGTAAGATTCTTCAATTAAAACTTTTTTACGATGAAATTGGTCAAAGAAATCATATTTTATTTTTTTATATTTGGTAAAAAAAGGTAAATAGTTATATTGTAGTGTTTCCAGGCCTTTCTGACAATTTCGAAATTTTACAGATGGTTCTTTCTGATAGGTTTGGTTGATTTTGTTTTACCACATATCAAGCTCAACGGGTTAGTTAATGCCAACAACATTTTTAGGATAGATTCGTATGAATAGAATATTTATTCTTTGGTTTAGATTGGTTTGGTTTATTTTGTTTTACGGCATATCAACGTCAATGGGTTATTTAATACCGACAACATTTTTAGGATGGATTCGTATGAATCGAATATGTATTCTTTGGTTTAGATTGGTTTGGTTTATTTTGTTTTACGGCTAATCAACCTCAACGAGTTATTTAATACCGACAACATTTTTAGGATAGATTGGTATGAATAGAAGATGTATTCTTTGGTTTAGATTGGTTTGGGTTATTTGTGTTTTACGGCATGTCAACCTCAATGGGTTATTTAATGCTGATGACTTTTTTTTCCTGGTAATATTTTTGTTTTGTCAAAAATATATTTCTGTTAATATTTCTTTCTTCAAAAATGCATAGCTAGTAATATTATTTTTTCAAAAACGTATTGCTGGCAATATTTTTTTTCAAAAATATATTGTCGGCAATAGTCTTTTTTTCAAAAACGTATTGCTGGAAATAGATTTTTCTTCAAAAACGTATTGCTGGTAATATTTTATAATGCTTTTTACCTCAGTTTCGGGGTGAACTATTTGCCCAAAGCTGGGACTCCAACAGGTGCCACCACCCCGGGTCAGGGTGGACCTAGGAACACCAGCAATTAAGAGGTCGTTCTACGCTCCTCAAAACATTCTCATCAGAGGCCTTGCTGTTGGGCGTAGTTTATCGTCTTACCCAGGACGCGGATGTAGTTTATCGTCATACCCAAGACGCGGACGTAGTTTATCGTCTTACCCAGGACGCGTATGTAGTTTATCGTCTTACCCAGGACGCGGATGTAGTTTATCGTCTTACCCAGGACGCGTATGTAGTTTATCGTCATACCCAGGACACGGATGTAGTTTATCGTCTTACCCAGGACGCGGATGTAGTTTATCGTCATACCCAGGACGCGGATGTTGTTTATCGTCATACCCATGACGCGGATGCAATTTATCGTCATACCCAGGACGCGGATGTAGTTTATCGTCATACCTAGGACGCGGATGTAGTTTATCGTCTTATCCAGGACGCGGATGTAGTTTATCCTCATACCCAGGACCCGGATGTAGTTTATCATCATACCCAGGACGCAGATGTAGTTTATCGTCATACCGAGGACCCTGATGTAGTTTTGATCTTACCCATGACGCAGATGCAGTTTATCGTCATACCCAGGACGCAGATGCAGTTTATCATCATACCCAGGACGCAGATGCAGTTTATCGTCATACCCTGGACGCAGATGTAGTTCATCGTCATACCCAGGACGCAGATGCAGTTTATTGTCATGCCCAGGACGCAGATGCTTTTTATCGTCATATCCAAGACGCGGATGCAGTTTATCGTCATACCCAGTGCGCGGATGTAGTTTATCATCATACCTAAGACGCGGATGTACTTTATCGTCATACCCAGGACGCAGATGCAGTTTATCGTCATGTCTAGGACGATGGTTCTTTCTGAAATATTTCTTGAAAGAAGTGAGAAACGTGCCAACGGGCACGTTTCAATTAAATTTTTTATGAAGAAAAGGCTGTTTTCGGGTCATTGTAGAATACTGCAAAGTTGATGTGAGCGGTATCACAAAATAAATTATTTAATTGGATATATATGCCGTGTAGAAAGACGGGCGTCCTTCGCTTCACTAAATTGTTGAATATTGACACTTTCATTCGCTAGGAGGGTAATGTCAGCTCATGGGACCAGGAATCGCAAAATAGTCGCAAAAAGGCGTCGCAAAGTGTGTCACACGCATTGCTGCACTAACTACAGTCTTTGCTATCATTGTACTATTTGCTACATATGATTAAACAGTTGACTAATATTTTGTTCCAGTCTTTTCCTTGGGATATTAATAAGCAATTCTACAGTTGCACTTCTATTGTTGCAATTCCACTGCTGCAATAGAACCCCCGGTTGAAGTGGTCACATCTCATCTTCTCTTGGCCGGCGGTCGCTAATTATTTTGGTTCAAAGAAAGATAAATTTAACTTAACTATTATTATTACACACGTCAACATGTGCATTATCTAACTATCCAGTAGGGGTCGCCCCTCCTCACTGGGGAGCTGTTTCGGACAGGAAAGAGAACGCGACTACATCGCTTGACAGGTAAAACCAACTCGCTGAAAACATTCCCCTAACTATCTTTCCTAGCTCAGCCAATCAAAATCGACTCCCCTATTTTGGTTCACATCTGACCTCAAATGTCAACCTCCGGAAGTCGGAGCCGAGATACACTTCGCTTACAAATAATTGTCTGCTAAACTATTATTTAACACTACGAGCTTAGACGAACATTCTAAGAATAAGCCAGTGTTATTTACAGTATTTAAATTCGGACTATTTTCATGTTTGTTTTTGTTATTACAGCGTTTCGTTCATTGTGCCCTCCGGCCTATTGTTCGTTAGTTTCCACTGAGCCCTTGACCAAACAGGTCGGACCAGGGATTGGTGCTGATGAGTGGCCCCGGTGCTTGCCATATTTGATTGCCTTCACGGAAGTTTTTCTCTTTTACACTTGCTATCATTTGTATTTGTTTATTAGTGGATCTCATATCGCATCACAGGGTGAACAATAGCGAAGCAGTACTAAAAATAGATCATATATCCCTAGACATGGACCAGACTATATACCCCTAGACATGGACAGTGGCATCGACAAAGGTTTTGCCCGGTAGATTAAATTAATGATTTAGTTCAGAATTCCTCGTAGTTTACCCAGAACGATATACACATGATGAAGGCCAGAGATCAAAATGGACGAAACGTTGTGGCAAAAACAGCAAAAATGAAAACTATTGTCGAAATGCAAATAATGATCAGGTCCTCATGTCAGAAATTCAGACAGACGCTATCTCAGTGAGTATCGGCAATTTTTTTATAGAACCGAAAGATTGAAAATTCCTCAAAAGAAAACTTTCCGAAATATTTGACTTTCGTGCCCGCATAAAAACGGTTATTCCATTGACTCCGCTATTAGTGTATACATTTTTGACACCCTCACTAATGTTTTTTTACAAAAAATTTATAAAGATATATAAAACAAGTAAAATGCGATATTTGTTATTTACTCTTAATAAGATTTCATTATTTAACATTTCATAAAGAAATAAATTGTAAAAGAAAATTTTTATTCAAAATTTTATAAAAGAATTACGAAATTAACAAATATGTAAACCAAATATAATGCAAAGTGTATTATTTACCATTTTGTAAATAAAAATGAAAACATTTTTTTTATTTTTATTGAATCTATTAAATAAATAGAGTTTAACATCTTTGTTGTCACTTCTCAAGAATGAAGAAAATGTATAAATCCACAAACAATGAGTTGCAAGACCTGAACAAGGAACACGTTGAAAGAAACGACGCATATTGAATGGAACTCAACCCAGAGACACCCAAATTAATGGCGAATAACACGGGCAACACAGGTGACAGTGGCACCAGGATGGCAAACCACTGGAGGAAGTATCCAGCTTCAAGTACTTGGGTGCAACCCTATCAAAAAATGGACATGAAACGCAAAAATCCACCAACGGATCACCACACCCACACTAGCGATGGCCAGAATGAGCCTGATATATGAGAGGAACATCTTCCTTACCAAGTTTAAGATCTACAAATCGCTGGTCGTATTCACCCTCGTCTACGGGTGTGAGACTTGACCCTCCTGGTTGAGACAATAAAAATATCCAGGAGTTTGAGAACAAATATTTGAGAAAGGTCCTCTAAATCTTCTACTGGGAGCACAAAACCAATGACTATG
>OZ038494.1:10699210-10711710 GCA_964036315.1 Acanthosepion esculentum | reverse complement strand
CATACATAAACACTAACGTCTTAAGATATGTAATATCTACACAATCAATGGAAGAAGACGTGATGGATACCATATTCGACACATTTGATATGCAAATGCCGCAAATAATGTCTGAACCACGAAAATCGACCAGGAAAAGAAAAGTCACAGAGTCTTTGATAATAAATCCAAAGAGAAAAAGATACTAAAGACCTCTGCGACGCGAAAGCCTTGGAAGTGGGGTGTTATGGGAACTTACCTTTAACGATAATGGACTCTTCCTGACTCTATAAATACTGCGCCTCTCAGAGAGAAAGAAAGAGAGAGAGAAAGAGAGAGAGAGGAATGAGTTGAGACCTAACGAGTCAAGACAATATTAGTTCACTCTAAACCAGACTGACAGTTGATACTAACACCTTCAACTTCTTGTATTATATTTCTGTTGTAATATATCTTTGTTATTTACTACTCTTGTGTTCGTGTTGTTCTTCCTTGGTCCTAACCTGGACCATAACAATAATGATTAACAATTTGTCTATACTTATGGATTTTTGATGGCTTTTTATCCGACATGATTTTTTTATTACTATCATCATCATCATCATCATCATCATCATGACAACTGTTTCGATTTGAGGTCATGAATTAACATGTCCTCTCATGTTCAGTGACATTGTTTACTGATTCGACAATATTTTGCCAGCCTTCTCTGTCTTCTGCGAGTCTGCGGATTCATTGCAGATCCTCCTTGGTTATAAACTTCTCCAAAGGAAAAGTGGGATCTTTCTTCATTATTCTTTGAATGTCTAGGTTCAGAGTTGTGACTATGATGGTTCTTGGATGATCTCTGAACATTTTGAAGTCAGTCTTTTCAAAGTAAAACTCCATCCCTTTGTTAGCTGGTCATTCTGGATCCATTCGCAATATATGTCCAATAAGTTTCCATCTTGCTTTCAAAATGAACAAAGATATGTTTCTTGACATTTTGAATATTATTTCCATGCATGCAACGTCTTAAATAAGTAGTTACTGTCTAACAGTAATTGCAGCAGCTTCGCCAACATCACTATAAACGTTATTTTTAGTTAAGTACACATACTTGAGATACTATCTCATTGTTTTTTTATTTTCTTAGACATTGAAATTAATAAAAACCGACCTAGATTGAGACGCTCTACAAAAGAAAGATTATACCTTCGACCTGCATTCGATTGCAAAGCGAAGCTGTGTCCTCTTTTCCGTTAGCGAAACTGCTTCTTCATCCGAAATGTAACTTTATCAATTCGTTTACGCGTTGATAGAGTAAGATTTGAATTAACTATTTCAGGAAATGCACAATTTTTTCTCGTTAGGTCTTCTACGAATTTATATCTGCTAACTTCATTTTCGTACCCGATACGTAAACAGCGGCCATTTTGAAACTGCTTTTCGTTCAACATTATGACATTATTACTGTAAACGTTATTTTTCTTGGTTACACGTATTTCAGTTGCTATACCTGTTTTTCTTTTTTCTTTTTTTTTTTGACATAAAAAGTAATAACCGGTCGAGATTAAGAATTCTTACTTAATATAGTCAGAACTCTAAGTAGAAGATTATGATGGATTCATTTGACTATTTCAGCCTTACCACTGAAGAAACGTTTATTGTCTTTTATTGTGATGGATGGCATCAAGCGAGAGGGGAGATAGAGTTTGCTTATCTTATTATCACCCCTACTAAACAAAGATTGGGCCTCCGACTAGTACCGGTTTTAACTATAGGCATAGCAGACTGAAACCTAAGGTCATAAAATCTAGGGGGCCTCCAGCCAAGTTGTACAATATTTTTGACACTGTCATATGCTTTTCTTATACATGCTGTCATAACACACTGTAGGCTCTAAATAACCCTTTAGTAATTTTAAACACCCACCACCATCCACGGCTTTACTCAGATTGTTTATTTTAAAGTTTAAACACTCTTTAAATAAGATAGCCTCACCTATTATCGTTATAGATCTGTGCTTTCAATAAGTAATTACATTCAATCTAACGATAATTAAAAGTAAATAAAAAAAACACAACAATATATCAATTGTAGTGGCCCGATTGATCGATGAGGTCCAAAGTAAAATTTTCAAAATATAGTGATGGCAAAAATAGCGATTGTTTAATCTATTTAGTCGAGTCGCTGTCTAGCTTCAGGACCGGGTGCAGTGCCGGATTTGCCTGTAGGTATAGCAGGCTGAAGCCTAGGGCCTCAAAATCTAGGAGTCCTCCAGCCAAGGTGTATAATTCTTTTGACACTTTCATAGGCCTTTCTTATAAAAACTCTTTAAATAATATAGCCCTGCCTATAATCATTATAGATCTGCCTTCAATAAGCAATTACATTCTATCTAAATATAATTAAAGGTAAATAGAATAAAGACAATAGCTCAATTATAGTGATCCGATTGATTGATGAGGCCTGAGATGTACTTGTCAAGATATTGTGATAGCGAAAGTAGTGATTGCTTATTCTATTTAGTGAAGTCGTGGTCTAGCTCCAGGACCAGGTGCAGTGCCAGATTTACCTATAGGCTTAGCATACTGAAGCCTAGGGCCTCAAAATCTAGGAGTCCTCC
Source organism: Acanthosepion esculentum (assembly GCA_964036315.1). Taxonomy (NCBI): domain Eukaryota; kingdom Metazoa; phylum Mollusca; class Cephalopoda; order Sepiida; family Sepiidae; genus Acanthosepion; species Acanthosepion esculentum. The sequence goes on along the minus strand of OZ038494.1, from coordinate 10,709,123 downwards.
AGCCAAGGTGTATAATTCTTTTGACACTGTCATAGGCCTTTCTTACACATGCTATCATAACGCATTGTAGACATTAAATAATACTTCAGTGATTTTAAGAATACGCCATCATCTTCGTTTTTACTCAAATTGTTTAATTTAACACTCTTTCATTTTCCTCTAGTCGTCAGAATGTGGGATTTGGTGGTGTCTCACAAGTGAAAAAGCTTAGGGCTTCTCTTCATCTAAATTCGGCTCTACCCCCCGACAGAAAAACAGTTTAAGAAAATAATAAAAAAAGGGATAACAACGCAAATATGTGTGCCCACTCACAAGAACGTTTATAGAAATAAAGAAATAATGCTGCATAAAAATCCGTTGAAAAATCCGTAAGTGTATCAAATAGGTATTTCTCATCATATGCTATTTCTAAAAGGTTTAGTTGATTGCTTTCAGCTTCAGTCCGCATAAAAAGACTGACATCGAGAGTCGGTTTCCCGGTTTTACCACAACAACCTTCGGGGATAAAGAGAATATCTGAATAAATGTAGCAAGAAAATATCCCACCACGACGTATGCTGGGACGGAAGAGAATTATTTATGTATTTAGGAGAAAAGGAAACTCTAGGTCGTTAGAGAAACTGTCTAATCAGGCAACTGAGTCCACACCAAGTAACATTTTATCTTCATCAGCACCCCTTTCTCACATCTTTTTCGGTTGTCTGCAATATTCAGTTTCGGAGTCGTTTTCAGGTATCATTTCGCGCCCACCCTGTGAAAACACCTCATTTTCATACTCGTTTCATGCAGTTAAATTGGAATTAGTGAAGACGTAGTGATTTGAAAAGACTATTGAAAAAAATCCCCGTAGACCCGTATAAAACGGAGTCGAGTAGCTATTTGCCGAGACGAGACTCTATCCTTCGACATAGCCTCGTCTTGTAACGTCTCTGCCCGTAGACAGAGAGTTTTACCAGCACAGTTGTTGACGAATCTCTAACTGCAGGATATTTACCAACCGCCCCAAGTGGTCAGATGTGGCTCAAGGCCGAATTTAATGTGGGGTATCCGAGCCAAAATTGCCCCGTAGACCCCTAAAAAACGGGGTCAGGTAGCTATTTCCCCAGACGAGACTCTGCCCTTCGACATAAACTCGTCTGGGGATCCTCTCTGCCCGGAGGCAAAGTGTTTGACCAGCACAGCTGGAAACAAATCTCCAACTGCAGACCAACATACAGTATTTACTACTGTATTTATGTGAATGAGTACATGCTCATTATCGTCCGTAGGTATTCTGCAACAATAACGTAAATGAATCTGAATTCTATAGAAAAGCATTAATAAACATGTAGAAAAAATCACGTGACGTTTAGCTATGTTCCTCCATGACTTATATATTTATTCATTTATTCATTCAAATCGTACGAAAAACATAGCTGTAACTGTTATATAACGCTAAAAAAATTTCTACGTTACTTAAAAATCGAAAACGGAAAAGGGTAAATAAAAATATACAGTATAATAAATAAATAATAAAAAACAAGTCAAATAAAATAATCGAAATTAATCCAAATAAATAAATAAACAAACTAACAAAGCGATCCCGATCAATTAACCGTTAGAAAAAACAAGTAAAGATAATCAATCCAAATAAATAAATGAAATACCGTTACAACTCTAGGGAACGCTTGACCTTTTATCTTGGCCCTTTATTCCCGTTTCATATAAATTCTTTTCGTAGATCACTCGCTGTTTTTTCCTGCTTCTAATTTTGTTAATATGACCTGGGGATGTTTTAATTTTCCAGGCCCTTTTTATCTAATAAATGTCTCCGATATTCAAACTGTCTCGTTTGGATTTTATGCATACGTTTTCTTCTGGTTCACCTTATCTCTAAAACTTCATCGTCGTTCATATTCTCGTTCTGCAAGGGTAGTAACGTGGCACTGGCCCTCTTTCGACGTTTAAGCGTAGGAAATTACAGCAGGGTCATTTGGTGGGGGCATAGTAATTGCATAATAATTATTAACATTTTCAGGAGAGTATGTTGAGAAGAAAATTGAAAACAAAATGCGTTAAAAATAATCTTTAAAAAAATAAAATGAATTTAAGAATTAAAATAAATGAACCCAAACAAATTACCAAATCACAACCGTTAGACTAGACAAAATAGAATAAATAAATAAAAATTAAAAAACAAAATCAATGAACCCAAACAAATAAAGTAAATAATAAACCAATTAACAAACCATTATGAAGAAAATATTAGTTAGACTATAAAAATCAAACCAAAAATCGTACGAAAAACATAGCTATAACTGTTATATAACGATAAAAAAAACTACGTTACTTAAAAATCGAAAACGGAAAAGAGTAAATAAAAATATACAGTATAATAAATAAATAATAAAAAACAAGTTAAATAAAATAGTCTAAATTAATCCAAATAAATAAATAAACAAACTAACAAACCGATCCCGATAAATTAACCGTTAGAAAAAACAAGTAAAGATAATCAATCCAAATAAATAGATGAAATAATAAACAAATTAAAAACTGCTCCCGCCGAAATAATAGTTAGAATAAACTACAGCAATCAACTCCAAAATTGAATAAATAGATTTAATTATCTTCACAAATCAAAACAAAAATATTAAATAAACGATATAAACCGATTTTACTACGTTAATAAAAACACCGATTAAAATAAAAATGAATAAATATATAAGATAAGAAATAAAATAATAATAAATAAAAACAAGCAAAATATATTTAACCCAAATAAATAAATAAATAAACAAATAAACGACTTCCGGCAAAATAACCGCCAAAATAGACTACCTACAATGCACCACTGACCCATATATATAAATAGCCGAGAAAAAAAACAAAAAACAACACTCGTGGCCTGACGGTTGCATCTAGCAAGAAACAGCCTGTCGCCTCTAAGTGCTGACTTCAATGTTCACTTTTATATATATATATATATATATATATATATATATATATATATATATATATATATATATATATATATATGATAAATTCTTGAGAGGGAGTCGTCTATATAATCGACAGCACCCAGGCGCCCAGACAGACGGGGGAAACCGGCCAACAATGTGTTGTGACAGTCACAGATCGGGCCTAACGAGCACTCATCTCTGAGCGTAACGACATTACCCCCAAGAGAGTCGGCGCTAAAGAGCACACCCCAATTCCCGTACCGGAGTGAAAATAAAGACACACACCTAACAAAAGAATTGACGAAGTGACGGTAGACTGGTTATTACTTTGAAGAACTGAGGAAGTGTTTCAAACGGGTCATTACTTTAGTGTTTGCAACGTTTTCCAAATTACCATTCTTACAGTAGAAAGCTTGACCTGTAGTTGATAATAGAGACATTTTATTCAACCAGTTTTTTCTTTATATTCTGTACACCAGTTGTTTGAGTTATCGAACGTGTTGTGCATTTTATTGAAGGAGATCTTATTCCAGTCTGATTCAGAAGTACACCTCAGATATAAAAAGACGTCTAAAATAACGATAATAACAAAGCTAGCAACTGAGAAGAAGGCGAGGCGAAGAGGTAGAGCTAGGAGTCGAAGGAGTGTGCGTTGGAAGCCTGTGATCAACGAGAGAGGGTCGTCAACGTCACGTTTGAGGGTTACACAGCTAAAGGAGAGATTGTAAAATTCTAAAAATGTTAAAGTCCATATTAAGATCAATGTGAGTGAGGTTGAGTTTGTTTTTACGGCTTATCCTTGCGGCAGCATCCCCCCTGTTGCATTAAAATGCGGCGGTCGTTGATAAGAAGTTACAGTTGTCACAGAGACTGGACAGTAATTGGTACTGGCCTATATGGCGACTTACTAATGAATCTTAGTTGCAGCAAAAGCCCGAAATTCTAAGTATAAAGCCCCGGTGAGGAACTCACTCACTCAGCCGTAATTGATCTGGCGAGACAAGCTTGATAACCATTATACCACGTGGCTTTCTAAGCTTAACTTAGATGTGGCACAAGGCCTAAAATATGGAGCAAAGGTGAGGAGAGGACTCACTACTCATTCGTAATTGATCTAGCAAGACAAGCTTGTTAACCATTACACCACGATGAAGAGCCCAGATGGTGGCTTTCTAATCGTAACTTAGATGTCACGCAGGGCCAAAAGTATAAAGCATCGGTGAAGAGAGGACTCACTACTCAGTCGTAATTGATCTAGCGAGACAAGCTTGTTAACCATTACAGAACGACGAGGATCCCAGATGGTGGCTTTCTAATCGTAATTTAGATGTGACACAGGAACAAAAGTAGGAAGCACCGGTGAAGAGAGGACTCACTACTCAGTCGTAATTGATCTAGCGAGACAAGCTTGTTAACCATTACAGAACGGCGAGGATCCCAGATGGTGGCTTTCTAATCGTAATTTAGATGTGACACAGGAACAAAAGTAGGAAGCACCGGTGAAGAGAGGACTCACTACTCAGTCGTAATTGATCTAGGGAGACAAACTTGTTAACCATTACACAACGACGAAGAGCCCAGATGGTGGCTTTCTAAGCGTAATTTACATGTGGCACAGGGCCAAATGTGTGGAGCACTTGTTAGGAGAGGCCTTGCTGCTCAGTCGTAATTGATCTAGCGAGACAAGCTTGTTAACCATTACATAACGACGAAGAGCCCAGAAGACCTAAAGAATGGAGCATTAGTGAGGAGCGGACTCACTAGTCCGTCGTAATTGATCTGGAGAGACATGCTTGTTAATTATTACACCACGTCGAAATGCCTAGATGGTGGCTTTCTAAGCGTAACTTACATGTGGCACAGGGCCTAAAGTATGGAGCACCAGTGAGGATCGGACTCACTACCCACTCGCACATTATCTGGAGAGACAAGCTTGTTAACCATTACATCACGTCGATATTGGTGTATATTTGCGTGTATGAACACACCGGTCTTGTATTCATGCCATACCCCCATTGGCTTGATTTGTTTTTACGACTTATCAACCCATTACAGGTTATTTCATACCAGAAAATATTTTTAGAATGTAGGAATCTTTTTTAGATAATAATGGTTTAGTGATATGTCTTACCAATTTAAGATAATCATGGTTTAGAGATATGAGTCTTACTAATTAACCCATAGCTTCGGGGAACAAGTGAATTACTACCTTTCCTAAGGAAATTTGCACGTAAGTTTATATAGAAAACCCAGTGGGCATTGGAAGTCGGCTCTCCGATGAACAATTCCGATCCATTATCTATTATAGCACCTGCACATCAAAAAGTTGTTTCTTTGAAACTTCTATATTTAGAATCATGTATTTGCCTGCGAGCAGTCGTAACGTGGAGTTTGCGCTGCAATGGATAAGTAACAAATATTTCACATTTAGCATACATATTCAACATAATGCTTCAATTTCCTAAAAATGTCTTCAAGAATTAATTGCTTAATTACGACTCAATAATTCATGATAAACTCCACCCAGATATGCCACGAAATTATACACATTATTTTGCGAGGCGCAAAACCTGAATTTCGTTAAAGTTTCTAGTTTTTTTTTTAAAAACTTCGTCGTCGTTCTTCTCATGATGTTTTCACCATTCGTCGGTAGAACAACATCTCAGTCGTTTCAACTTTCTTCCTCATCTGTAAAAATAATTAATTAAAAATTCAATCAAGATAATAATTTACTGTATTTTAATGAGATAATCCTAACTGAGAAAATATTAATGATACCGGATTTTTTTTTAGTTTTGAAGCGACTTGTTTTAAATTTTTTTAACTCTTCATGACTGTGTGAATTTCTGGAATGAGATTCTTTAAATCGGGCATGGCTAATCATGTATGAAGAGAATAGTGTAGTCATCAGCCTGTTCACCATGTTCGTCGTAGTGTTTGAATATACAATCCAGTGCAGTACGTAATGTGTTCAATGGAACAACACCAATATCTAGTAGCAGCTGTTGAGTAATTCTTCAGGTCTTCAATATCAGAGGTTGGCAGTGAATATTCGGAGAAAGTAGCAGCTGTTGAGTAATTCTTCAGGTCTTCAATATCAGTGGTTGGCAGTGAAGATATTCGGAGAAAAAACAAAATGGCTGCCTTTATACACGTCGGATTGAATATGTTAAGCTTTCTGATTGGTAGACTTCTCTTGGTGGCCTATAAATGAGTCAACTCATTTTGGTTGGTTCACTAGTACATAGGGGTACCCAAAAAACTCCAACACAGCCTTTGTGGAATGAATTGAAAATAATGGACCAAGGACACTGGAGAGAAAGAATCGACGCATATGCTACCTTATGAATATCAGCTTAGTAGGCCTTTCATATAAATAAATATGATATGGATACCGCTGATAAAGTAATAAAGACAAAAGAAAGCACGTTTTCAAAAGCAGCAACAGCGGCATTGATCAGCAGGTAGATTAGGTTTATGGCTCCAAGTTCTTCTTAGAGAATTGTCCTACGGGAAAATAGCCTAGTGGATTAAAGTATTGGCTCAGGAATTTGGTAACATAGTAATTGTGTAGTTGGTCTAAGTAGAAACAATTATTGAGCAGTACTAAAAATGCGAACTAGACGAGATATCAGCAGTAATTGGAAGTCAACGTTTGCCATAGATTAAATAAAGGGTTTAGTCCGAAATACCCGAATCGATATACACCTGATGCAGTGATAAGAACGAAGATGACGACAATAGTCTGCATGTGAATAGTGTACATCATTTTCCTAACTGATGTATCATTTTGCTGTAACTTTGAAAAGATCTACAAAGTTAAATTGCCATAAATACATCGATTGCTTTGCCTACAGGTAGGTAAGACAGCCCCGCGAAAAAAAAGACAACGTGTGAAATAAATGCCAATAAACTCCAAACAACCAATATTTAGCTGTCCTCGAACTATGGAAAATCCTTACAGACTCAGATATAAACGGCTATTGCAGAATCAAATAAAACATTATAAGATTCAATATTTACCGACGAATGGTAAAAATATTAAGCATTGAGACACGCCAATTGTTATGAAAAACAGAAATAGCCAGGAAAATCAGTATTACGACCACGTTAAATAAGCTACTGGCATTTGGCGTCGTAAGACCAAATTCGAATGCTGATAGGAAGCTTGGAATCTTGGACAGGAGACACGGGTGAAATGCATAAAAGTTCCATATTCAGCGCCCACATCTCTTCCCGTATTATTTACGGGATACGTGTACTTCTGTTCTCTCTATCAATCATTTGAGAGACCGTTTTCTACCTACCATTAGCATGGTTGATGTTTATCTCTAGAGGTATGATTCGTTGCGCCTTCTCGGTGTAACATTCTTTGGCTGAGATGAAGTGGAAAGGTTATATTGAATCCAAGGTCTGCTACTAAGTAAGTTGGTTCACTGTGTGGATGCTAGACAATTTTCTCTCCAGAATCTATCTTACATATTTATAGGTGTGCCATTCGTTCATGCCGCGAACATTGCTGCCAAATCTGGTCTGGTCATCCTGCTATCCATTTAGAGATCCCTGATAAAATCCAAAGAATAATCTGCAATCTGTTATTGGTCCTGATCTGGCATCTCGCATTCAGTTCCTTTCCCACCTCCGTAACGTAGTCTTCCTATGTTTTTTTTATAAATATTTTCACGGTAATTCTTCTGATGAACTTTTCACTATGGTAGGTAGACTTTAAGAATTTAAGCACAGTACAAGATTGACGGCAATGTGTCATCATTTTACAGTTGAAATGGCTAGATGCAACCGTAAGTTCTATGCTAACGGTTTCTTCTCTCGCACTTCTGCATTGTGGATCTCACTTCCGGATTCTAGATTCCCAGACAATTTTGATCTTCAAAAAATTTAAATAAAACGTCAATCGTTATATTCTGTCTTCGTAATTCTTGTTCTTATTTTATTGTTCTCCCTCCTTAATAGTATTTTTCTTGAATTTTACATACTCTTCAACACTTAGTGACCCTTGCATCTTAGTGCCTTTATTGTCTTTCTTGGGGTAAATTAGTAAAAAATATATATAAAAAATATTAATATGTGCACATCTATACAAATGTACAAAAACATATACGAGCACATATATAGATTCAACTATAATATATATATATATATATATATATATATATATATATATATATATATGATAATATATAAATATATGATATACATATATTATATGTATTATATATATAATTCAAATTTGAATATACACATTATAAAATATTGCACATTATATATATGCATATATATGAATATATCGAATTTGAATAATATATATATGTAATATATATATATATATATATATATATATATATATATATATATATATATATATATATGTATGTATATATATATATTGTGTAGGTGTTGTCCTTATCTCGGAAGGATTATCATTTTTTTCAATGTAGGTGTCCATTATATCGGCAGGGTTAACCCTAACCAGCAAATAAAATGATCTAACCAACTTCTATTTCCACCACAACCAAAAAATAAAATCCGGCAATTCATACGATTTTACCTTAGAGACTTTAGAATATGTAGCCCGGAATACCTAAATGAAGAAGAGAAATATATTGAGAAAACATTAAAATTTCTTCCCCCCCTCCGTTATTTAAACCTCAACAGCTAACAAAATCCACAAAACTAAAACAACCGACAGCAATAACACTTCTAACAAAAATTACACAAGATTTATAATCCTGCTTTCCAACAGTCTTTCCACTAAACTCACAAAAAATTAGTCATTCCTAATACTAGGATCGTTACAACCACCTCCAAGATAATCGGAGATATAGTGAGGAAGAAAAATGAACCCAACACCGATTCAGGTGCCGGGATTTATCAAATAAATTATTAACAATGCAACACTGCTTATGTGGGAGTAACATTAGGTGATCTAAAACCCGCATCTACGAACACAAGAGAGACTTGCGTTTAGACAAACGATCAAACTCTCGTTTTGCATCGAAACGATGCTGGACATAACTTTGATTTCACTAATGCCCCCCCCCCCTAATTAAAAAAAGAAAATCATTTCTTAAGGAGGAAATACTTTGAATAATTAATAATAACATTATTACCAACTATAAACGCACACCTAAATCATCCCATTACATTGCCATCTTTCGTTGAAACATCTGCCTGTATGATACAAAGAATAAATTCTTATTTAGGTGAGCTATAAATTAGAAACCTGTGACTCACCGCTGCGCGAGATGACCATAGAATGGCGAAGATAAAATCCCAACTAGACAGACACACGCACACAATTACAAATACACATTACAATCAGTTGCCACTTAGACATACATAATCTTCACAGACACATATCCATACAACTGAATATGTTAGCTCTATCACTGATATTGAGTGCTTTCCACTAAGTACTTCACATACGAGATAAAATATTTATAATATATATATATATATATATATATATATATATATATATATATATATATATATATATATATATATATGTATATATATATATATATATGTATATATATATATATATATATATATATATGTATATATATATATATATATATATATATATATATATATATATATATATATATATAAATTAAAAGAAAGAACAGTAAGATATGTAATCCGGTGTTCTTATTGATATTTTTATTTTTATTTTTACAAATCAGTGGTCACTGTAAATTTACAGAGCATAAATATTATAAATTAACTGATTTAAAACATGTAGCGAAAAAAACATTTTAAATCAGTTAATTTATGATACATACATATATATATATATATATATATATATATTTACATTATATATATATATATATATATTTACATTATTTACATTAACTTCGTTGATTTATTTTTTGAATGAATACTTCTTTACAATATATATATATATATATATATACATATATATATATTGTAAAGAAGTATTCATT
>OZ038494.1:10641710-10691710 GCA_964036315.1 Acanthosepion esculentum | reverse complement strand
ATATATATATATATATATATCTGTTCAAAGTCCTAATTAAATCCCCTTAAAAGAAAAAGCCATAAAACAGATCTAAATGATTGTGGAATTCAGATAACTCTCACATACATACCCCACACTACAGAAACACTAACATAAAAAAATCACATGGTTTAATTCACTGAACATAAAACATGTAATATATGAAGTAAAAAAATAATTATTAACCTCATCTAAAACTCATACCTATATCAGGAATTCTCCACAGCAGAAACACAGTAAAAAATCAGCTACAGTTTCACTGTGAATATGGCAAAAATAATAAAAAAGTATAACAAAATATGGCCAACAAATCACCCTCAAATCAAACTCACCTATAACTGCTGAGAAACAAATGAATCTTTTTTAAACGATAATTCTCGGTGTAGCAATATAATATGCCAAGACAGTTTAAAAATAGCACGTAATAAAGAGAAAATATACATAGATCCATGTGGAAACAGAAACTAAGCACAAATACGTCATTTACGTATAGTAAAAACGCCAACAGTACACACCCTTTCTAAACATATATAGGAAATTAAAAAAAAACAAAGCATCCCTAAAATCTCTTAGAAAATAAGGAAAATAGCACCAGCCTAAAGCAATAAAAAAAACTGCAAAATTTGTCAGGATGAAAAAATAGCAATAATCATCTTCCCAAACAAAGAGAAATTAATAAGTGAACAATTTGAAAATGTAAACACGAAAACAAATTCTTACTGCGTTACTTGATATTCCAAAAAAGGAAAACGAATACTCAGTAATACCTCATCAATAAAAATGCAGATGATGTAATGTTAGGTTTGGTGCTATAAAAAAAAACAACAACAAATAATTCGGCAGTTAATCTCCTTAGAAGTGGACCCCATCTTCAGCCACGCACTTTATCTAGCATCGCTTACATTGGTAAATACATTCCTTGAACACCATTGTTGGGATAGGGAGCTCGTCGAATTGTCATTGATTTCCTCAACGTCTTGTTCCTTTCCTGTGGGATTTGATTTTTGAGAAGGAAATAAGTCGCAAGAATCTGGGGATTATGGTGTTTGTCGGACCCGGGAGATGTTACGCTTGGCCAAAAAATGCAACACAAGCCATGGTCACTGATTGAACCACTGGGGTGCGATGAGACGGCCATATTCGACACAATTTCCTCTCAAGCACGGCTTTAAACAAGGGAATCGAGCGAAAACGTTCAAAACGCGACACAGCCACAAGGTCAATATGTGAGAAATGGCGTCAATTTGAGTATTTTAGCTTCGTTACCATAGCAACAGTCCTGATAGTTTTTTAAAATAAAAGCTCGGACATTAATGACAGCCAATGGATTCAAATAAAGAAACACATAAGATAACCAATAAATAAATAATTAAGAAATCAACAACTACGTAAATATAATTACAAATTATATATAATTATTTACAAGTCTACCCTTCAATCTTGTTTTGAATATTGCCGTCATATATGGTTTGGAGCACCTGCTGTATATTTACAGATTCTTGATAAAATCCAAAGAAGAACCTGCAATTTTATCAGTCCTGATCTAGTATCACGGCTTAACATAGCTTCACTGTGCCCTTTTTTAAAAATAATTTTTATGGTAATTGATCCGATGAGCTATCCTCTCTGTTACCTCGCATTTATGAATTTAATCGCGGTTCTGTATTGCTGGCAAGGTCTTACCATTTACAGTTCAAATTGCTAGACGTAACCGCAAGTTCTATGCTAATAGTTTATTATTTTGCACTTCTTGCCTGTGGAACACTTTTACGTTTTCTTAATTTCCAATCAAAAACTTAAACGCAATGTTAATCGTTATCTTCTGTCTTAATTCCTGCTCTTTTATTGTTCTCTCTCCTTAATAGTGTTTTCCCGTTTTTCTTATACTCTCTCACATTCAGTAACTTCCTTACGTCTTAGTGGCTTTATTGCCTTGCTTTGCGTGAAAAGCCTAAAACGAAAACAATCACCAACGAATACTGGAAAAAGTAATACAAAATGCCGATGTATTCAATAAATTGCATATAAGTTCACAAACAATGCTATACAATAGGTGTAATATAATCACTTCCAGGCACATTAATATTTCTAGGCAATATAATTCGTAATAATTTCATCTATAAACATTACCGATTATCCAGTAACCGCTGGAATAATACAATAACCCAGAGTACCCATAATGCACCTCTGACCAGCATATATATATAGTCGACCCACAAGCCAACACAAATGGCCTGAAGATTGTGGTCAAAGTGCCTCCATCTAACCAAACCTGAACACGACGCCCGCGGGATTATCGCCGCTGGAGTTGATGAAGGGTGGTAGAAAGCGAAGTCAAAGAGAGTTTGACGAGGGCATTCGCGTGAATTTGATTTTGGTGTCCAGCACTGCGCGACAGAAGCCCTGACGAACTTGGCTAGAAACGCCGCCTCTCTCGCGGCGCAAAGGGAATTGAGAGAGGAGCGATCTGGCAAAGCTTGTTGCATCGAGATGACGGATGCTTTGTATGTCGAGCTCCGCCGTCGTTACACAAGCACGACTGGTGCCGCCCTCTTCCACCGGTTTGGTTGTTGAGATCATGTAGATCATTGCCTATTCCGCAGTTGGGGTCTTCGGGGGTTGGTTACGTTCAATCTGGTCCCTCCTTCTCAACCTTATCGCTGCTGGTCGCCCTACAAGAGTTGGAACTCAAGACGTCTCTGCTCTTGGAATCACTGTGGACACGCAAGCACCCTACCATGACAAGGAACGAGCATATATTTTTAAAGTCGTTAACTTTTCAAATTGTTGGATTTTATCGAGAATCTCGACATATATAGACACGGTAACAAGCCAGGTATGTCAGTAATATTCAATACACAGATGAAGTATGTTCCACAAGGTAACAAGTCTTGGAAATTCCTCTTTACTAATGTGGAGGGAATGGGGATAATTTATCCTTGTGCACGTGGCATGGAAGGTCCCGGTTCCAAATGTTGGTGGTGTTAAATTATTTAGCTGGTTAGAAAACATACCATTTAAATAGCAATGGAGAAGCGAGAGTCGTTTCCTCTGTGGGGAAAAGGGTTGCTGTGTGGAAAATAGTTAATAACCCACAAGGCCGCTTTTGAACTCTATCAAGACAGGCAAATGAGGAATTGACATCTCCAGGTCAGATATGGTAGCAATTCCCCATCTTTGGTCTGATCTGACTTTTATAAAGATAAGGTATAGCAGTGTGGTTATTAGAGAGTTAGTATCGATAAAGACGATGTACAAAAGAGTACAGCGAAACAACGAAATGATTAGGATTTTGAGTTACATTCTATCAAACGTTTGATTTACGGGGATAAATTCTAAAGAATTTTAGTTAATTTACTAGCTTATTTATATAGATATTCAATGTGAATATTTTGTACGAACTGCAATTAAAAAAGTATTTTATTATTCGCAATGACAGAACCTGATTGCTTGAGACTTCAGAAGACGATTTCCTACTTTCAACCACTTCACCAGTAATTATTTTGGGAAAAAAAAAGTTTCATTTTCAGAAGGATTGTTTTTATTTGTTTGGGAAGACAAAGTAACTGAGACACCTTGAAGTGCCCTATCGGTGGCATACACCTCTACCGGAAGTATGAGTTGACAATTGGACTCGTTTCAAGCTCCGAATGGCATAAAAATAATCAAGATCGATATATAAATACGTCTGTAGCTAGTTCTTGTACGTTATGTGTTAGACGTGTATATTCGTCCCTGTCTGGAGAAAATTCTTTCGGTAAAAACGTATATACACGTCTACACCGGGGACAGCGTTAATGAGCGCGAGTGAAAATTTTGCTTGCAGAATTATAAAGAAAATTAAGTAGTTTTTTTTCGTTGTTATTTAATAAACAAAAGTTAATTAATGAATTTAATTAAACTTTACATTACAGCGAGAGAGAGAACGAGTCCTAGTCAAACGTAAAGTGCACGCGGAGTATTTAGCTCCAGAAAAAAAAAAAATGTTTCATTCTTGTTCAATGGCTTTTGGCCCCATAAGTTTTGCTTGAAGGCACCCGATTTAATTGTTCTGTGAAGAATAAGACATTTCTTCAAATTGGAAAAAAAGAATCGTCACTTAGTGTTTTATTCAAGTTGAGAATTTACGGCCATTTAATTTAACTCATTTTTAATTTCAGCGAGAACATTCGCTGGCACAGAATTATTCTCTTCGGCTAAATGCGCAACCCTAATGAGGAGAGCTATTTTTGGTTCCCTACTCACGCGCTCATTCCAGTAGAATGTGGCAAAAGACTATTTTGCAAGTGGTAATCTAGCATGAACCCTTTTATTGGTAAGTTCGCTATTGCATGGAGTATTGTTGCTATATGTGGTCTGGGGCTCCTTCTAATTGTCTCAAGGTCCTTGATAAAATCCAAAGACGGATATGCAATGTACTTGGCCCTGATCTGGCATCTCCTCTGCAGCCGCTCTCTACAGACGTGCCGTTGCATCCCTCTGTCTTTTTTACAAATACTTTCACGGTAACTGCTCCGATGAGCTGCATTCGCTGGTTACCAGACTTCATGAATTTAAGCGCTCAACTAAGCTGGCATCTCGCTCTCACCCTTTCACTGTCGAAACTGTTAGATGGAGCCGTCTCTTCTACTCCAATAGCTTCATGTCTCGAACTTCTCGCCTGTGGAACACCCTCCCCATTTCTTGTTTTCCTGAAAGCTATAATCTCCAGCTATTCAAATGTAACGTCAATCGACGTCTCCATATGCCCTGATCTATCCCCTAACCGCCTCTTCATCCTTTCCTCTATCACTCCTCTTTGTTCTCGCTCCAACTCTGTAACCCCTTGCATGTTAGTGGGTTCCCGCCTGGCTTGAATTTCCGCATATTGTCTTATGCGAAAATACTCAGCATTCATTAAACGGAAAGCCATTGTTAACATCGGTTTAAACTTTTTATTTCTCTTAAAATTAGTTTTCAACAAAATAGGTTTCACAAGTCCACTAGCTGTTATCGCTCTTTCCAGTAATGTTGTGTCCTTCCATACTAAACTTCTGTTTGAATTAGTGTGTGACGTCATCATCTCGATTATGTTATAATTTTCTCTTCCAGTTGCGTGTGCGACCCATTTTAGTTGTTGCTGCTGTTTAAAGTCCTCAAACGATATGACTTATATTATTTGGTACAGCTCTTTGTTTGTGATCCTGTAGTGCCAGTCCAGGGCGGGGTACGAAGTAGCATGTTTCTAGACCCACAGCCTTCATTATACTAAAGCCATTTCGAAACTTTTATCTGAGAATGTGGTCGAATTTAATTGCCGGTTTAGGTCATTCTGAACGATTTTGGTATTTCATGCATGACCGATTTTGACCTCGATTTTAATATTTCATGCATGGCCGATTTTGACCTTGATTTTGACATTGCATGTGTTACCGATTTTGATATTCAATGCATGACCGATTTTTAGCTCAATTTTGGCAATTCCTACTTGAACTATTTTGACCTAAATTTGGTATTTCCTGCATGACTGATTGTGAGCTCGATTTTGACATTTCATGCATGACTTCAGAATGAAAGTCTCCATCTAACCAGACCAAGATCATGACTCAATTATACTTCTATGTGTCATACACCTTTACAACTTAGGCGATCATGTTTCTCCAAAATTTACTATCCTTCGTAGTTCTTAATAAATTTTGTCTTTTTCTCATTTCTTTTAAACACTTAGTCTGGTTCTTCTTCTCTGTATTTCGACATTCTTAAGTGTTATGATCCAATATCCTCCTCACCACTGTTATGGTCCAATATACTCGTCACCACTGTTATGGTCTAATATACTTGTCACCACTGTTATGGTGCAATATCCTCGTCGCCACTGTTATGATCCAATATCCTCGTCACAACTGTTATTGTCCAATATCCTCGTCGCCACTGTTATGATCCAATATTCTCGTCGCCACTGTTATGCTCCAATATCCGCGTCACCACTGTTATGGTGCAATATCCTCGTCACCACTGTTATGGTCCAATATCCTTGTCGCCACTGTTATCGTCCAATATCCTCGTCACCACTGTTATGGTCCAATATCCTCGTCACAACTATTATGGTCCAATATCTACGTCGCCACTGATATGGTCCAAGGTTAGGACCAATGAAGAACAACACAAGCAGAAGAGTAGAAATAACAAAGATATATTACACAGAATAATAATACAAGTTGTGGAAGGTGTTGTTGTTTATGATGACGGTAGTCTTTGAGTCTAGAATCCAGAGGTTGGCTGTGAATATTTCGAGGACAGTAGTGAAGCGTAGTTCATGTTAGCAGTGGATATCCCGATAAAAGTAGCAGAGCGTAGTTCTTCTTTCTGTTCTTTGGCCTGACATTTTGTCACTGGATATTCGGAGAGAGTAATCAAAATGGCCGCCTGTACACACGATGGATTGAATATTTCACGTCTCCTGATTGGTTAACCTTCAATTGGGGAACTATAAAGTGAGTCAAGTCATTTGGGTTTGCTCACTAGTACATAATCGTACACAAAAATTGTAACAGGTGTTAGTATGACTGTCAGTCTGGTTTGGAGTGAACTACTATTGGCTCGACTCGATTCCGTCTCGTCTCTCTTGAGAGTCGCAGTATTCATAGTGTCCGGAAGAGTTCACTTTGTCGTTATAGATAAGGTCTCATAACATTGAGTAAATCCAAAGAAAATCTGCCATGTTATTAGTCTTGACATGGCACCTTGGCTTCAACCACTTTCCCACCGCCGTAACGTAGCTTCATTGTGTCGTTTATATAAATGTTTTCATGGTAATTAATGGTTCTCATGAACTTCCCTCTTTGGCTGCTCGTCATGACGAATTTAAACGTGTGACTAGACTGGTAGTTAAGTCACATAATTTTACAATCGAAATCGCTAGATGTAAACATTATTTCTATGCTAACGGCTTCTTTTCTAATATCTTTCGCTTATGGAACACTCCTCCATTTTCTTTCTTTCCAATCTACTTTGATTTTGAAAAAATTAAATGCCATATCAATCGTTACAGTCTTCTGGATTACTGTTTTCTATTGTTCTTCATCCTTAGTAATGCTTTTCTTTTCTCGTATTCTTCACGCGTAGTAACCCGCTGCGTCTTAGTGGATTTATTGCCTTGTCTGGGGTAAAATAATACAAAAAAGTATTAATATATGAACGGGCAATCAAATCGTTCGGGGGAATATGTGTGTTCTAAGAAAACGAATGTAACAATTTTGCTATTTCTTCCCAGCAAACTAACAAGAGAAAAGCATTCAGTATTATTTCTAAACACATCGGAGTAAAACTCTGAAGGCTTTCTCTGCGGAATTGTAACTGAAGAACAAACTTAACATTAACACTACGATCATGCAGACCAAATTCACTCAAAGCAATGTCTATGCAATTGTTGAAAGGCTCTAAAGAAAAACCAAGCCGATCAGAAAAAAAAATATTATGGCGATAGTCTTCTACGATGTCGTGAGCATTTTGGTAGTTGACTTTCTAAAGAGGAAATAGTAATATATATTTAATTAAGATTGTGTTTTGAGAAAATTAGATGAAAATTGAACAAAAAATTAAGCACCGTAAAAATGCTTTTAGAATCATTTGAAACCACGGACTATTTCTGTGAGTTCCTCTCATCAAACACGCGGAATATTGCTAAAAAAAACTGTCATGGGAAATCATTAGGTGACCAAATGAGATTTCTTATTTAACACGTTCTGGCTATTGTTTTTAACGCGCCAAATTTGAAAATGCTTCCAAGCTAACCATTTCCAGATTATTAATTACGTAAAAAACAGATGTTTTGACATGGTTACACTCCTCAGATCTTCCGGGATTATATGAATAATTGGCATCATCTCTTGCAAAAGCGCTTTGATGGTTATGGAGTTTCTGTGGGGAAATAAGCTTACAGCAAAATATCTTGTCTAACTATATTTTAAAAAAAAAAACTGGAATTTGCCTGGTAACAATAGCAATAGTTTTTTACCAATTTTCATCAACAAATATACAGTGCTGTTCGATAAAAGTGACTCAACTGATTATTTTACTTAAAATTTTTTTCGCCTATTGTTGTTTGGGGTCGAACTAATTTTTAATCTTACTAATATAAAGACCGCTTCCCGATCACCTAGTAAAAAAGTTTACTCACCCTAAGGTACTCTATTGATAATTATAATTTTAGATATAAATGAGATTTAGGGAAAAACTCTGTGCAAAAAAGTGACTCACTCATTTCCTGCAACTAGTAATCAATAGAAACATAACCGAACAGCTTTAAATAAAGAATAATAGAGGTATAATTTATTTATAATAGGTAATATAGTTCGAAATATTTAATAATCTATGGGTCCTCCTTTATTTTGAATAACCTTTTCAACCCTTTTTGGCATTGACTTGATTAGGTTCTGGCAAATCTCATCTCTAAGCATTGAATTCAATTCGGATATGAAATTCACAATCAAATCCTCTTTGTTGCTAAACTGCTTTCTCGAGAGCCTGTACTTTATAATGCTCGATAAGTTTTCTATGGGGTTGAGGTCAGGAGATTGGGGCGGCCATGTCATAATACTCACCTGCTTCTCATCAAAGTATTCCTTCATCAATTTTGATTTGTGACAGGAAGCATTATCTTGCATAAAATGAGCTTGGTGGGGTCGATTTGCACCCTTTCAGCAGAAGGGAGCAGACAAGACTCTAAAATTCTCTTGTACTGCTTGCTTCTGGGGGCCTTTTCAATAGGTTTTAAGAAACCAGTTCCATGAAAAGTAAAGCATCCCCAGAACATTATACTGAACGGATGCTTGACAATACTTACTGCTAAATTCAAAGAGCTTTCAAAGCTTCTTCTTCTGATTTTAGATCGCTTATCCTTTGAATTTAGCTCAACTTTCGTTTCATCAGAGAAGAGAACATTTAGTAAAAAAAAATCAGGTGAGTCACTTTTATCGAACAGCACTCTGTACTTTTACATTTTTAATCTCTGTCTAAGAAAAACACAAACAAATTCAAGAGAAAATGATAACCTTGACATAAGATATTTTATTTCAAGATAAACATAGACGAGAACAGGTTAACAGACGACATGCAGTTGAAATTTGACACAAACTACTGATGCTATCTCAAGATGATTTTTTAGGGTTGACAGGAGAGTTCTGTTAAAGGGGGATAACTGATACTGAAATATCCGGAAAAGGCATGCCACGTGAAACTAGAACAATCTACCCTGGTGGACGAAATAAATTCCAGTCACTTGATGAAGGACAGAATGCACAACGGCCGAAACGTGGTGAATATAACAACAAAGATGAGGACAACAGTCCGAACAATGTAAATAGTGTAAATAATTACAATACCTCATCTCAGATATATAGACAGAAGTTGAAGGTGAATATGGCAAGAAAGATGAGGACAACAGTCCGAACAATGTAAATAGTGTAAATAATTAAATACCTCATCTCAGAAATATAGGCAGAAGTTGAAGGTGAATGTGGCAATAAAGATGAGGAGAACAGTCCGAACAATGTAAATAGTGTAAATAATTACAATACCTCATCTGAGAAATATAAACAGATATTAGTGATGTTGTTTCAAGACAACATCACTAATATCTGGCTATATGTCTGAGATGAGGTATTGTAACTATTTACACTATTTACATTGTTCGGACAATTGTTCTCATGTTTGTTGCCATATTCACCTTCAAATTCTGTCTATATTTCTGAGATGAGGATTTTGAGAACAGGTTAACAGCAGAGTTAAGTTAAAGAGAGATAACTGATACTGAGACACCCAGAAGAAGTATGCCACGTGAAGCGAGAACAAACTACCAGGCTGGATGAAATAAAAGATTCGGTACGAAATTCCAATCACCTGAAGAAGCCCGAAGCGTACAACGGCCAAAACGATGTGACTATGGCAACAAGGGTGAGGATAACTGTTCGAACAATGTAAATTGTATAAATATTTAGTGAACTTGAGCAGAATGATGGCGGAACAGGAATTAGGAAAAATAACAGAAAGACAAAGTTTATTAAGCGCGACATAATTTAATTAATTCAAAATATTCCTTTGTACAGGCTTTATTTTAGAAATGGAATAAGATAATATTAAATTTCAGAATATCGCTTTTGCCCATAAAAATACCTGGAAGAAAGCAATCTAAAAGCAACAATGGAAAAGAGAGCTAACAAAGCGTAAACGAAATAGATCCAATTTAGGAAACTTAGCATTGCAGCCAAGGTATTCCAAAATGCTGCCAATATCAAAGGAGAAAATGAAAAATATCTAACAAATCGAATATAAAATCAAAGTTTATATTATTTTTATTTATTTGTTATGTAACTAAATACATAATTATCGACAATGTTTTCGTAAAACTTGATACTTCCTGTAATAAATATTATTATTGTTATTATTTTACTTAAGTGTAAGGTAATCCTACACTTACAATTCCTTACGGCTAACAATGAAAAGAAATATTGATCAAAACTGCCTAAAACGTTTAAGCGCGTATTGCCGCAAAATTATCAAATGTTGAATACGTCCCTCTTCCGCCGAACGCATCAATGAGAAAAAACCTATCACCAAAACACTCTGCTGCTGTCAGCTGCTATGGAAAGTTGTAAACAACGTGTAAGTCTTCACTCGTAGCCGATCTATGAGCTAATATGGTGACTAATTCAAACGGTAAAGCGCTATGCTTGATTAAAAATGTCGGACTGGACATTTACAAAAAAAACAGATTTACACATTTTCAACTTAGAAAAAATGTTATTTCGTAAAACATTTTATTTTTCGTCGTATATTAATTTAAAATATTCCTTTTTAAAGGCTTTATTTTAGAAATGGAATAAGATAATATTAAATTTCAGAATATCGCTTTTGTCCATAAAAATACCTGGAAGAAAGCAATCTAAAAACAACAATGGAAAAGAGAGCTAACAAAGCGTAAACGAAATACGTCCAATTTGTTCAATTTAGGAAACTTAACATTGCAGCCAAGGTATTCCAAAATGCTGCCAATAACAAAGGAGAAAATGAAAAATATCTAACAACAAATCGAATATAGCAGCAAAATTTATATTATTTTTATTTATTTGCTATGTAACTAAATACATAATTGTCAACAATATTTCCGTAACAATTTTATATTTCCTGTAATGAATTCTTAATAAATATTATTATTGTTATTATTTTATTTAAGTGTAAGTTAATCCTGCATCTACAATTCCTTACGGTTAGCCATGAAAATAAATCAAATCTGCCTAAAACCTTTAAGCGCGTATTGCAGCAAAAATATCAAATATTGTATACGACCCTCCTCCGCTGAACGCGTCAAATAAACTTTTCGGGGCGAGCCTCAGCAATTCTTCTGAATTTGACCATATTGAGTTTTCCTTCCATTTTCAAAGGCAGCTAGCGGTTGGTGCTGACACAAGATAATACAGGTTGGTTTCCACTGTTCCTTTTGTATGTATATTCCCAACTTGTCAGGCTTACAGTATTAGAAAATACAAAGGAGTAAGCGATATACGACAGGTGTTGCAGATCGTGTGCTGCCTGCTGTTAATTAATGATTATCACCTTTTTTGTTTAGCTTTTTCTTACAGAGAACAACCGTCAAAGTTGTGACTTTAACTGTGGCAAAATTTCTAAAAAAAAAAAATTCCTGCGATTAAAAATCACTTTACCTTCGCCTTTTCAAAACGATCAACAGAAAAACAAAAGAATAAGGCGTACTGGCACAAACAAACATATATATATATATATATATATATATATATATATATATATATATATATATATATATATATATATATATATATATATATATAAAAATTCCCAAAAGGATAGAATTCAGGTAGAACTCAATGTCCAGGGCAGAGTAAGAATATAATATAAAATGCTCAAACACTAATATTCCATGGTTATAATTTATTACACTGGAATCGTAATCACGATCCAATTCATCGTAGGTCTGATGAATTGGATCGTGATTACGATTCCAATGTAATAAATTATAACCATGGAATATTAGTGTTTGAGCCTTTTATATTATATTATATTATATTATATTATATATATATATATATATATATATATATATATATATATATATATATATATATATATATATATACACTGGGAAGTTTTTTTATCCGTGTGTGTGTGTATGTGTGGTTGTATGAAGGTAAGGATAAAAGTGTAGTTTCTGTTCTCTTCTTTAAAGCTAATATTCCTCATATCACATCCAACCTCTTTTAAACTAAATTTTCCACAGAAGAGATTTTTTTTTTCTTTTTTTTTGATTGACCCCTTCCCCGCCAATTATTTTTGGGAAAAACGTTTCATTTTCAGACGAATTTTATTTATTTGCTTTTAATATAGTAACTAACAAACTGAGGTACCTTGAAGTACCCTAGCGGCGGATAATACCCCTACCAGAGGTACGTGTTGACAATTGGATTCGTTTCAAGCTTCCAAGGATATAAAGTGAATGAAGATCGACGTATAAACACGTCTGTAGCAGTTTTTTTTTAATTTATGTTTTGGACGTATTTATTCGTGTGTGTCTTAAAAAGACACATTCGGTAAAAAGAACAAACAAAAATACGTATATACCCTTGGCAGGGGTTAATATAATAATATATATTTCTTACAATATATACAAGAGATTTGATTTCCCTGTTCTTTCAAAACGTGGACGATGATAGTTTCCAACAACATCCTTTAGATTTTATCAACATTTGCTCCTTTGCCAAGACTTCAAAACCACTTTCCGTCATCAATTCACATAAGCTCCTCAGGTCGATAGCCCGCAGCCTTAACCTGCCGCTTTTTGCTCTCGATAATTCCTGTAGGTGCTAAATTCTCTAAGCCTTTCTAATTTATTATGTATCCAATAAATTTCAGGTGTCTCTTTCTGGTTATATGTGTCCTTTTTTTCTTTTTTCCATAAGAATTCTTTGTTGTGTATGCGCTCCGTACACGATAATTTCAGCACCATTCTATAGAACACACACACACACAGATATATATATATATATATAGGATGTGTTGGGTAAATTGTCGCCATATTATATTTTTAATTTCGCGCATGCGTGTTGTATTTTTTATTTTGTCGACTACGCTGGGAAGAGGTTAGCACTCTCCATAACTTCCTATCGTTTGTAGCTCAAAGCAATGTTTGTCTCCTTAAAAGTCTCTACTATTCACTTACATAAGCCTGAAGGATTGTTTAGTCGATGTTTCCCATCTGTCTTTCTGCTTTTAATGGGTGTCGAATTCTCCAAGCCTTCTTTTCTTATTTTAACAATCTATTTCTAATCCTAAGCAGAAGTGTCGTTTTTTTATTTTCGTTTTTCCTTAATATATGCCTGTTACTCATACGTTCAGTCCAAGGTAAGCTCTGCATCTTTCTATAGAACCAGATTTCTGTTGTCTCACGTCAATGTCTCTGTGAAAATGTTGTCCAACATTTACTGCTAATAAAAAGGATTTATATTGTATAGCAGTTCAGCACAGTTTCCTTTTATTTGTAATTAAATCTTCCTTTTTCATTATAGCTTGCGTTGTTTTTGGAAGACGTCTTTGTATATTCCAACGTGTCTTTGAAAGACTGTGTGAGATTTCCTATCGTCTGTTCGGAAGTCTTCTTTATCTGTTCGAATATAAAACTGTCTAGAACTGTGGATTCAGGATATTTAAGCCATGAATTTGAATGACAGCATCAGGACCGCAGAGCTTTTTTTATAACACATGAAAGCAAATATCCACGAGTCTTGATTTTTTCAAAAATAATTATTTCGATATTAATTTAAAATAATTGCAAGTAATTAGAACTAGAAAATTTGTCTTGATTAATGTTAATTACTGTAAATCAGGAACGATAAGAAAATTTACGTCAAACGTATCTCTCATGTTGTAATAACACATCCTCCAGAACTATATATAAATATATATATATATAATATATATATATATATATATATATATATATAGAGAGAGAGAGAGAGAGAGAGACAGACAGACAGACAGACAGAAACGCACCCACAGACGCACAAATATATGGCATACACATACGCAGATTATATATATATATATATATATATGTATGTATATATGTATATGTATGTATATATGTGTATAAGTGTAGTGTATATATATATATATATATATATATATATATATATATATATATATATATATATATATAAACACACATACCCACAAGCACACAAACACACACAGACACACACACAGACACATATATATATATATATATATATATATATATATATATACATATATATATACATACATACATACATACATACATACATACATACATACATATCCACACAGGGGGCCGACAAAAGTAACACTCTATTTTATTTATTAACTTTTGTTGAAGAAAATAACTTACAGCAGTTTACAGTGGCTTAACATTGTCATTATGACAAACATATATATATATATATATATATATATATATATATATATATATATATATATATATATATATATATATATATATATATATATATATATATATATATAACGAAATAATATGAATATACAACCCAGTGTGTCTGAAGATTTAAATTTTTTTAAATATTTTTTATTGTTCAATATATATATATGGGGCGCGATGGATAATTTGTTGGATGAATTAAATAAAAGTACAAATAACACAGACATCTCATTTTAGCACATATATTTACCAAAATTGCACAAAACTGTCTTGAAATAGTAGAAAGTCAATTTATTCAACAAAATTGTAATTGGCTTCAACCCCGGCCTCCAGACGCTGTCGGAATCTACCTCAACTCTTTTCATTAATTTGATGATTGCTACCATAATCCTTGCCTTCAGTTCTTCTTCGGTGTTACAAGGAATTTTGTTGGTCTCTCTCTCTCTCTCTCAACTGCGCCCCACACATAATAATCAAGAAGGTTGCAGTCTGGGGATTTAGGTGGCCAGATATAAGGAGTGATGTGTTCGCAGAAATTGTCTGACAGCAATGACTGGGATCTCTTGCTTTTGTGGCATGATACAAAGTCCTGTTGCCAGACATAGGATAATCTATCTGTCAACCTCTTGGCCTAGGGAACACTACCTCCTCAAGGTAATTGATGTAAGCCTCTGTGTTGAGTCTGAGGTTCTCGCCAACAAATTCGAGAATTCTTTTCTTGTCAGAACCATTAGAGTCAGTTTTCTAAGTTGTTGTACCTTCCTAATCACCATTAGATTCATCAAAAAGTTTTCCGAATTCTCTGCACTGTCCTCAGATTGACACAAAAACACTCTGAAATGCCATTTCCAAATTTACTCTTTAACTTACAAATGATGTCCAACTTACTTTACTATATTGTGAAGTCCACAAAATAAAAAATACAATACGCATGCGCGAATTTAAAAATATAATATGGCGACAATTTACCTAACACATTCTCTCTCTCTCTCACTCTCTCTCTCTCTCTCTATCTATCTATCTATCTATCTATCTATCTATCTCTCTCTCTCTCTCTCTCTCTCTCTATATATATATATATATATATATATATATATATATAGTCTACCATTCGACCTTGCATGGAGTATTGCTGCCATTTATGGTCTGGGGCCCCTGCGTGTTGCCTCGGGGTTCTTGATAAGATCCAGAGACGGATATGCAATGTGATTGGCCCTGATCTGTCATCTCGTCTGCAGTCGCTCTCTCACAGACGGAATGTTGCATCACTCTGCCTTTTCTACAAGTACTTCCACGGTAATTGCTCTGAGGAGTTGCTCTCATCAAGCTTTTGGTTGCTGAAGGGTGAAAACCAGTTGAAATTCATGGGAGAATGTCAACTGTGTATGGTGCCACATGTTTCAGCCAGAAAATGTCTACAAGTGGGCTAAATTGTTTAAAGAAGGACGGAGCAGTGTTGAGGATGAAGACAGGCCTGGGAGGCCTACAGAAGTGAGGTCTACTGAGGTGATCGAATCAGTCAATGACCTCATTCAGTCTGACAGAAGGGTGACAGTGGATGATATTGCAAGGAATTTGAAAGACACAAAGAACAAATGCAGAGGTCATCAGTCAGAAGGAGTCTTCTTGCATCATGACAACGCAAGGCCTCACACAGCAGCCCAAATGGTGCAGACCATCAACGAGCTGGGCTGGGAACTGCTCCCTCATCCCCCTTACAGCGTGCCCCTTCAGGCTTTCACCTGTTTGGTCCCTTGAAAGCGTTCACGAGAGGCACGAAGTTTAAAAGTGACGATGAAGTCAAACGTGTTGTGAGCGACTGGCTGAGACATCAGTCCAAAGATTTTTACGGTGAGGGAATACGGAAGCTTGTGCACAGATGGGAAAAGTGTGTGACAGTGCTGGTAGACTACGTTGAAAAATAAAAAATAAAGTCAGCTTCTATCTGTATTAGAAGTCCTTATACAGAAAAATTAACCTTGTTTATTGAATGAACCTCGTATATTCTATATTTTAAATAAACGGAATATTAATGTATTTAACTGTTTTTTTTTTCTTTAAAAAAAAAAAAAACATGTTTATAGCCAGGTATGTTGGCTTTGGAAAGGATTAATTCTTTTAGGAAAAGACTAATTTTAGCAGACTATTTCTGATTGTTACAATCTGTAATCCATATTCTCCTTAATACTTCCTCTTTGCGCAAATATTCTGTCGATGATATTCTCAGAATTCCGTAGTAGAACGACGTCTCTGTCAGCTCAAGTTTTCTCTTCATCTGTAATGGAATTGCCTGTTATATAATTGCCTGTCTTGCCCTAACCTTACCGACCGATGTCTGAGGAATATTCTCAATGTGAGGTAACTGGAAGTCGTCTCCAACGACCAAATGTGAGACAAAACAAGACAAGCCCCAATCGAGATTGACTTAAAGAAACGGAAATGAGAATAGATCGGCCACACATTTCACAAGCATGCTTCTAGTATCACCAGTCAGGCCCTTGACTGGAATGCACAAGGGAATCGAAAAGTGGGTCGACCAAAACAGACTTGTCGCAGAAGTGATGAGGCAGAGGTGAAGGCAGCCGGCGTGACAGGGGCCGAGGTGAAGAGGATCTCCCGGAACCGCAACCGTTGGAGAGGTGTTGTTGCGGTCGTATTTTCCCCAAGGAGTCAAGAGGAATAATAATAATAATAATAATAATAATGTTTCGCTAGATCAATTACGATTGAATAGTGAGTTCGATTCTCACTGTGTGAACCACACTGTCAGTCTTGTGCCACATCTAGACAACGCTTAGAAAACCAGCAAGAGAGAACCCGAAATAGGGATGGATTGGCTACACACTCCGGAAGCCTGCTTCTAGTGTCACCAGACAGGCCCTTGGCCGGAATGCACAAGGGAAGCGAAAACTGGATCGTTCAAAACAGACTTTGCGCAGAAGTGATGAGGCTGAGGTGAAGGCAGCCGACATGACATGGGCCGAGGTGAAGAGGATCGCCCGGAATGGCGTCCGTTGGAGAGGAAATTTTTGCTGCCCTATTTTCCCCATGGAATCAAAAGACATAATGTGTATGCGTAATTCTTGCATTTCAAATATTTTCTTTTTGAAATTCTGGGATGTGGAATTGTCATTATTTATATTCATATTCGGCCTATTCTCTTCATCTTTGTTGTTGTTTTTACAACATTTGTGTCCTTCGAAATTCTTTAGGTTCATAATCATCTGGCTAAGCTTCATGGAAAACTTAATTGAACCCATTATTTAATCTACGGGCTTAGACTGTTTTCGTTTCACTATCCATGTCTCGTGTATTTCGTCTGGTTCTTACTCTTAGTACTGCTAAGTTATTGATCGCCCGTTTCCACTGAGTCTAATTACGCACTCTCCGGCACTGGGATTGAACTCACAATCAGATTTTCACGAAATTCGCAAACCAACGCGTTTAATCCATGCAGCTTTGCATTGATTAAATAAAGTTTTCAGTTCAGAATTCCCTGTAAGAGACCCGGATCGATATACACCTCTCGAAGGGTGGAGGGCGCAACGGCCGAAATATTGTGATAACAACAACAATGATGAGAACAGTAATCTGAATATAAATCGTGAAAAATAATTCAAATTATGTTTCGGCTTCAGAACCCGACAAAGGATTGATAAGCCGTAAAAAACAAAACCAAATCAGTCACTCAGTACAGGGACAGAGAGAAACTACTGACGTAACAACAATCTTCATTTCTGTAAGAAAAGAAATGTAAGTAATACTGGATTCTGACAACGTATAAGTAACCTCAAAAGCAGGAATCATGTCAGCCCCAAAATGCGAAAGAAAATAAGAAAGAACTTCTGTTACATCTCTCATTAATGATTTTATCCGCTTGCGGCAGATTGAGAACAGCCATGATTTATAACCCACCTTTCATTAACATCAACATCAGGCTTATTTAATGTCGACCACTGATTAATTAGTGGCCATAGTTATCCGTCCATATTTGATTTGATTATCGTCTGCTTCATTTTCGCAGGCAATATACACTCAAGACACAGTTTAACAAAAACCTGCACAAGGACCGTTAATATGGTCAAATAGTTTCAAGAACTTGCTATATATTGGATCGAAGAATGGCGTCCTTTCCTCTGTCATGTTTCAGTCAGTAAAGACGCGCACCATACAGTTTTGGAATGTTTTTTTTTAATCAATTCACCCCAAGCAATGCAATAATGCCACTAAGACGCAAGGGGGCCACTGAAAGTGAAAGAGAATGAAAAGACATTATAAGAAACCGGAAACCCAAAACGAAACAGGAAACAAGGGATAAATATCTAATTCTATTCAAAAGACTCGGTAGGATCGAGAACAGGACAGGTGTACATCTCTACTTTTATTGAGGGGGGAAAAAACTTAGAAATATATAATAAATGAAATTTCATTGTTTAGGCGGAGACGTTAGAAATATTGATCGGAAGTAGACTCTAGAAGGAACCGAAAACTCAGTCATAAACAGGAAACAACGTATATACTTAAACTCCTGTTCAAAAGACAAGATGTACACTTTTTATAATATCGTTAGATGTCCATGTTACTCACTTAAAGCTCATTTAAAACAACTGAAAGAATGTTATAAATTCGCCTTAGTGAGTATTAGTATTCTTCATCATTCAATCAAGGCATATTTAATGTCGAACTGCTAAATCATGGTCATTCTTCATCACTTTCTTTTTGAATGTTAGCGGCCATGGCTCTCCACAATTTCCTGTCCTTTGTATCTCTTAATAAATGTATTTTTGTTATCTTCCGAAACTTTCTTCTGGCCTCCGTTTCGACAACCTTACTAGGTGGTTTAATGTTCAAGGACGCATGGCACAGTGGATAAAGGCGTTGGTTAGATCCAGTGACAGACCCAAAGAGTGTGAGTTCAATACCCGGTTAAGGCAGTGGAGAACTTTCAGAGGGAAAATTAGCAGGAGATATCTGATAACTGACATCCATCAAACATGGCATATGGAACTAGAACAGTCTACCCCAGTGATCGAAATAAAGGGTTCAGTTCGAAATTCCAACCACCTGAAGAAGGCCGGACCGTACAACGGCCGAAACGTTGTGACAAATATGGCGACAAAGATGAGGACAATAGTCCGACTAATGCAAATACTGTGGTTTAATAAGTTTAGTTACTAATAAACTAACTACTTTTCTTATTTTTCACTCAGTAACCATTAGTGTCTTAGTGGCTTTACTGTAGTTAAAAAAGAAAACACTTAAATAATCATCATATCACCATGAATAAACACTTGAAACAGAAAGAAAACATAGTTTTATCGTCAACACCTTTGTTATTATTAAGAGGAAAGGTTAAAGTATGTTTTGAAAATTTCATTAAATTTTTTACTCCTTTTTAGAACATACGAATGTTTGATTCAAAATCTTGTATCAGCAGATGTACTATATTTTATCAGCAAATTCTAGCTTGTTTTTCTTTTCGGTGACAGACACATTAATTTGATAATTTTTTCAAAAATCAAATAATCATCGGATTCTAATGAGATTTTCAGAACTTATTCACAAATGAATGAAATTATTTTAGAAACGTTTTTTTTTTTAATTATTTTACATCTCTCGACTTAGTGTTTTATGAAAACTTGAGAAATGATGGCTGAAGAGATCAAGCCGAATTCAAAAGTTCTGGTGAATAAAGTGACTTTTCAGCATTGAGTCAGTTTATTTGTATTTGTGTTTACAATTACTGAAATTAGTTAATAATTGTTACTAGTCTTAAGTGGATTACTAATAATGATATAGTTGCTAATTACCTAAGTCTCTTGATTCAAAAATAGTTGTCTATATAATATTCACAATTTCCAATCAATTCGCAGTTGAATTGTCAAGATGTAACCGTAAGTTCTATGCTAACAGTTTCTTCTTTTGCTCTTCGAGCTTGTAAAACTCTCTTCTAGCTCCATGCTTTCCAGTCAGCTTTGATTTTCAAAAAGTTACATGCAACGTCAATTTACTGTCTTCTTGATTAGTCTTTTTTTTGTTCACGCCCCTTAATAATGTTTTTCTTATTCTTTCACACCCCGTAATCCCTTGTGTCTTAGTGGCTTTACTGCCTTCAATGGCGTGAAATGATTTTAAAAAAGGTTTAGATTTCTACATATCCGCCTCAAGTAGTGAACGCCAGTTGCATGGTTGACAGAGCTGTTATAGGTAGGTCTCTATTATAGGGCCAGCTAATTTTTATATAAGTATTTTAAAATGTTTTTAACCACGCAGTAACGTAAAGATAAAATCAAGTATTATTAAAAGTATTTTCTATTATTTACCTTTTCTTAAAAAGCAAGAGACGAAATGAATTTAATTAAACAAAGAAAATTAATAAAAACAAAAAACAGAGTGTTCTTAGCAACTGGAATGTAGGAAACGCTATTTTCATATTGTTAACTGAAAATGACGTCAGTTAATGTCACGCGTGGAGAATATTTCATTAATCTGTGTTGATGGATTCAACCATTTTCTTTTGATTTTAATATGTTTTTATGTACATTTGTTTGTGAGAGCAGTAATTTTGTTAGAAAAGGTGAAATAGGGAAAAAGCCTGGGCGTAGATTAATATTTGGTTATTGTTCTATGGCGGCACTCTCTAGAATTTTCCTTCTGAGTGAGTTATTTTCTTTTTTTATAAGTATAGAATTTTAAAAATTAACTGACGTCATTTTCAGTTAACAATATGAAAATAGCGTTTCCTACATTCCAGTTGCTAAGAACACTGTTTTTTGTTTTTTATTAATTTTCTTTGTTTAATTAAATTCATTTCGTCTCTTGCTTTGAAAAAGTCCGCATTGGACGAAACGCGTCAGCAGTTACTGTTTTCTTATTGTCATTTATTTATAAATATTGTCTTCTCTAAAAGTTAACCTTGAGAAATGTTCATATATATATATATATATATATATATATATATATATATATATATATATATATATATGAATGAATGAAAGGCTCAAACACTAATATTCCATGGTTATAATCTATTACATTGAAATCGTAATCATGATTTTAATTTTAGGTCAACGAATCGGTAGTAATTTATGCATCTGAAAATAATTCCTATTTATTTGTATCTCACTCATCTAAACCGTTATTTAACCCCTGTCTTTAAAACTTCTCTCTGTTAAATTTTAATCTCCTCCTTCACATTTAGGCCTTCCTGTTCTTCTTTCTTCAGTTACACCTCTCTCTAGAGCTTTCATACATTTCCCTCGCACACTTGTTTCCCACTCCCACACATACACTCTCACTAAAATTTAGTTTTTTATACCCGGAGTTATATTTTCCGATTTATTTTTGAATTTGTAGGTCTGATGATTTGGATCTTGGTTACGATTCAAATGTAATAAACCATGCAGTATTAGTGTTTGAGCCTTTTATATTATATTCTGACTCTGTCCTGGACATTGAGTTCTACCTGGATTCTATCCTCTTGGGAATTTACATATATATATATATATATATATATATATATATATATATATATATATATATATATGCGTGTTTCTCTGTTTATGTCCCTGTTTATGTGTATGTAGGGGGAGGCGTCCGCAGGGTAATAGGCGTAAATCGGCTTTCCTCATTGTTATGGTCCAGGTTCCTTGTACCACGGTGATGGTCCAAGGTAGAACCAATGAAGAATAACTCGAACACAGGTCTGGAATAACACAGATATATTACAAACAGAATATGTACAAAAGAAGTAGAAGTGTTAGTAATAACAATCAGGTTAGGTTAGAGAGAACTATGTTGTCTCGACCAGTATCACCATTCCAATGTCTTGCAGTAATCGTCTGACGCGACTCTGTCTCTGACTGACTCACTCACTCTGTGACTGCTGCTTCATCTTGAGGCGCAGTATTTACGAGGTACGGAATAGTCTATTCTTATTATGGGTAAGTTCCCATAACATTCATTACGTGACCTAGAAATTGAAACTGTCTCTTGCGTGTTATTTCTACTTTCCATAAATCTTCGTCGTTGCTCGCATCCTTAGTCCATGGTATTCTCAGCATCCTTCTGTAGAAACACATTTCTCAGTATCCTCTTCATCTCTGAGGAGTTCCTCCAGCATTCACTGTAATCTTGGAAGAAATGATATTACACGATATATCAGCAATCATTTCTTTGCTTCTAACGACATTTTTCTGTTGCCTAAAATTCTTACATTGCCAAAAATGAAAATAGTATATAAAAAGAAACCATGCAGAAGAAATAATGAGCCATACCCAAAGCATTGAATTAATTCTCCATTTTTTCCTTTCTTTTTTGAAAACTTAAGAAAAACTTTGAACCGGTTCAAATCAGTGGAACATCGAAACAAGCCCTCAAGTGATCGTCTGCTTTCATTCAATTTTTCCCCTTGGTCTTTGATATCTGAAAAACTTCTTTTCTATTTCTCTATCTCTTTATATTACTATCAGGATAACTCGTCAGTCGACGTATCATGGCGTCATTTTATTCTGCCCGACATTCTTTTTTCTATTTCACTAATTCTGTGGTCAATATCTTAACAATGGGATTGCTTTATAAAAAGAATATTGAAACGGCTCTTATAGTCACGTCTTATTCTCAGTAGATGCAGGAATAAAAATCATTATAAGTAAGCAAGAAAAAATGTTAATTATTTGGGACAATTTGCCGCTTCTTGGTTATTGTCATTATATTGTCATTATAAAGACAACGTTTCAACCAATAATCCACTTGACATCATCAGGTGCCACTTGCTTTTGGTTGATATCAGTTATTTGTTGATTATTGTTTTGTTCCTCTGGCGCCAGCTATTGTTCTTTAAATCTGAGCAATTGCTTCATTACGTTATTCACTATCTATATTCACGTGTCATTATCTAGTATTCACGAGATCAATTCCTGGATCCGTGCAGTACACTGGATGTTAGAATGGACGTACATCTTTCCATGTTGAATATGTTTCATTTATGTGACAAAAACTCAAGTGAATATTTCTTTTTAATCATTTTCCTCAAGCTAGGCAATAAAGTCACTAAGACACAAGCAGGACAATAAAGCCACTAGGACGCCATATTCTCTCACATTGCGTGTCAGAGAATATTGCAAAAGACACTATTAAGCAACTACAACAATAAAATAAATAACAGGAACTAAGAAGACAGAAGATAACAATAGACAAAGCATTTAAATCTTTGAAGATCAAATTTGAATGGAAACCAAGAAGTCAGAAGAAATCTCCACAAACGAATAAAGAAACTCTTAGCAGAGAACGAATGGTTACATCTAGGCTTTTCAATTGTAACATGGTTAGATCCTGCCACCAATCTAGTACTGCACTTAAATTCAAAAAGCCTAGGTCCCATAGAAGAAGGTTTATCAAAACAATTACCCTGAATATATTTATGGAAAAGGCACAGGGAATCTACATTATGGCAGTAGGAAAGTTACTGAAGCTGAGATGCCAGGTCAGAACTGATAACATTACAGATTTTTCTTTGGATTTTATCAAGAGCAAGAAGACACGACCAGATGTGGCAGCAATATTCAGAACAGCGGTGAATGTTAGACCTATAGATATGTAAGATAGAATCTGGCGAGAAAAATGTCTAGCACGACGCAATGAACCCACTTTCCTAGCAATAGACATAGCAGTTGATTCAATATAATCTTTCCATTTCATATGAGTAGAAAACAGTAGCCCACGCACATAAATTTAGTCAAGAATTATTATTATTAGTTTTCCATCAGAACACAACGGATCAGACAAGCTTTAAGGCCACTTGAATTGATTTAATTTATATATTCAAAATATTACTATTAAAGAATTATTTTTGTGTCTGTCTTTTTGTCTCTTGACCATTTCTTGCCTTGCTTATGATATATTCAAAGAAACATACATATAACAGATGACCTTTCAACCTTGTACTTTCCTCAAGAGTTCAGAATATGTTTATCATACACATTTTGAAATTTAACGACATTGCAAAATATTTTGTTCTTCGTTGAAATATTAAATTTAATTTTGTAATAAGTTTATTGTCATTTTTTGCTTTATAATTTAAGGCGATTGTGATTTTGCGTATGCCTTATATTAAAAATGATCTAATAAGCTTTGAGTTTTGCTGGTTGAAGCCTATGAATTCAGTTTAAGAGGGATTGACGTAGAGTCCACCATCATTGCTAGCATTTTCTACATTATCAAACAGCATACTAAGAAACGAGATACATTTTTCTGAAGAGGATGTGAAAATTAGGCCTTGGCTGCCATTGATAAAATGGATGTCATCTAGAATTCTGATGCAACCTCAAGCCATGATTCTTTCGAGCCACTGTAGAGGCGGTGTTAATGTATGGTGCCACTGCCTTGACATTAAGAAAAACCCTAGTGTCTAAGCTTGATGGAACCTACACACGGATGCAGGAAACAATACCCAACCAAATTATAGTTCTATGGACCCGCCCCTGATATCTCTATAATCTGTATTTACTCAGCCCCCCTACGAGGTCAGGTTGTGACACAAGGTCGGTTTAATGTGGGGATCCCGAGCTAGTACACCCGGGCTAGGAAAAAAAATTATGTAATCATACGCGAATGCAGAATGCGATTTGCGGGACACTGCTGGCGAGCAAAACAAGAATTTGCCCGTGATCTACTGTTCTGGACACCTAGAACAAGACGTGTTCGACGCCCGGCAACAATTTACATTGACCAGCTATGTTATGACACATTATGCCGCCATAATCATCTTCCAGCTTTGATGCATGATCATGATGGTTGGCGTGATAGACTCCTGAATGTCCGAGCTAACTGGACCGAATAAGATAATAACAAATTTTGGTTTACTATATAAGCTTTAGTATAAAGTGCTTGATACGAAATCGTTATCTACTGTCTCGAGGCAAGCGTTACTCAGACTGTAAAAAGTTCAACTCAGTTAGCACGGCTTATAGTTAAGACATCTCCATTTATTCGCAATAAAGAGAAATTCAGTTTGACTCATCGAACACGTTTTAGAATTGTCTAGTGAAACAAAGAACAAACGATCCATAACATTTACTCTAACATTGGGAAGTTAGTGAAATATCTGCGTTAGGATTTTCCTCTTTTTCATGAAATATTCTTTCTATTCCCAAAAGAATATAACAAATACGTGTGCTTAGATAACGTGACCAGGTGACGTATATTTGACGACCCCTTAAACGCGGTAACTATAAAATTTCTCTAATACTTCTGAATACAATTTTATTAATATCTTTATGGCTGTTCCGTTTTTTTTTTTAATACTTTCTACATAGTTTGCTTAATGAAAGAGAAGATGGCGGGTTTCCGGAGGATTGCAAATTCCCTTGGTAAACTGTGGTGCCCTACTGTCCTCGCTGTATACTGTTGTTCGTCTCTCGACTGACAGCGCGAAACAATGCCAAAAGAAAGATAGCATGAAAGATCGAAGTAAGTACAATCAATTTCTAAAATGTATTCTCGAACAGATTTTCCCCTTTGATTTTGATAAAAAGATAGACGCCATTTCATTGTATTTTACGCCGGAAAGAATCTCTATTTGATGATATCAAGTGCACTCAGACAATTGTCATTGATTTACGAGGACATCTGTGCCTTAGATACTATTGGGGTGGTTGTATCAGATTCTTTGTCATGTCATTTCCACATTGGTCTAAATCCCCAATATTTACATTTTTTTTTAAATTAATACGTTTTATACATATTTTAAAATAATATTTTTAATACTGTATAAAAATCAATATACTTCATTTAATTCTATTTCAACATCGATAGGGAATTCAGTTTATGACTTTCCCGTTGACATGAAGTGGAAAGATTATATGGAATCATTTGCTAGGTCTGCTTTTAGGAAAGTTGCTTCTCTTTATTGTGCTAGACAATTTTTCTCGCCGAAAACTATCTTATATATGTCTTACATATATACGTCCATTGTCCATACTTAAAATATTAATGCCACATCAGGTCTGCTACGTCTGCGATATATTTAGAGGTTCTTGATAAAATACAAAGTATCTGTAATGTTTTCGGTATCCTCTCTTCAGTCAGTCTCCTGCCGTGGTAACGTCGCTTCCATGTGCCTTTTCTATAAATACTTTCATGGTAATTGTTCTGATGAACGTTCCTCTGAGTTATTTAGACTTTAGGAATTTTAGAACAGTGCTAAATTGGTGGAAAGATCTCATCATTTTAGTGTTTAAATTTTTATCAGAGATAACCGAAAGTTCTATGCTAACAGTTTCTTTTTTTTAACTTCCTGTTTGTGGGACTCACTGCCAGCTTCTTACTTCCCAGTGATATTTGATTTAAAAAA
Organism: Acanthosepion esculentum; assembly: GCA_964036315.1. NCBI lineage: Eukaryota > Metazoa > Mollusca > Cephalopoda > Sepiida > Sepiidae > Acanthosepion > Acanthosepion esculentum. Next base: position 10,664,855 of record OZ038494.1, on the reverse strand, counting down.
ATTTAAATCGTTATCTTCTGTCTTCTTAATTCCTTTTCTTTTATTATTCTAATTAAAAGTTTTTGGGGCATATTCTTTGACACTCCTCTCCACCCTTGTGGTGTTATGCCTTTCTGGGGGTGAAATGATTTAAAAACATTAGCGTTTGTAATTGATTCGACTCAAGAACGGTATATTATAGAAATGATTAAAAATAAAAAAAAAATCCTACAACTAGTGAAATTTTATCTGCGTACAAACCGTCAGATATTGCTTTCAAAACTTTAATCCACGAGGTGAATACTAAATTAATTTTTCTTATTCTGGCAGCAATATATCAGCGGTTCCTTCAGCCTTGCTGTAAGAGATGAAGTACTTAAATAACGCAGATTTGTAACGTTAATTTCATGCAGATTAACAAATAAACGAGGCTATATCTCTCATACGTAACATCAATATATATATATATATATATATATATATATATATATATATCCATTGCGTAAATAATATTGGTTCTCTGTAATTTGGATTTTGCAAGTGAATTTTTTATTTTCGACAATGAGATTTTAATATATATATATATATATATATATATATATATATATATATATATATATATATATATATATATATATATATATATATATATATATATATATATTTGCATGTTTCATTAAAAAAGACAGACAAGTTACTACGGTTAAGCTTTTTATTTAATTTTTCTTGTGTTCGAACAAGAGCTTTCTTTTCTGGACAAAGAGTGTGTAAAAACTGTCCAAATGTTTTATAGTTCCGAGCGCTTTCGGCTATACCTTTAGCCATTATCAAGGATGATTCGGGTTTTCAGCTTAATTGAGTGTGTGCGTTATGTGTATGTCTTAGTGTGTGGTAGGGATGTTTTTAATTTCCGAATATGGTTAGCACATAGTGGCTTTGTTCGGAGTTAATATTGTTAAGAGTTGGCTTTTTCTTTTTTATTATTAAAGCCTCCATTATTTTTAATCTTTTTCTACAATTGGATTAAGTTAATATATTTGTGTTTTCTACTAGTATGTTTCTAATGGAGCCCGGTAAATTTGTGTGTGTGTTTAAATGGGTTCTAATGGAGCTGTGGTCAGATAGGTGTAACGTAAGGCGTCTGGATTAGCATATAGTTGTGTAACCGATGTAAATATTTATGAGTCCGGTTTAATCAGGAACACAGTTCCCTAAGGGGCATTTCAACTCATAGATAATGTTCGTTCTTTGTAATTTTAATTTAGCTGGTGTGTTGTTATATTTGATAAGGTTAGCTGCCTTAAATGTTTTAGAATAGATAATTAATTTGATGTTTTTATTCGGGTCAATTGAGGTAGTGTATTTCTTTATAATATCTCTTAAAGATTCGTCTTGTTTGTAGTTAATGTCCATTTGTTTTTTGTAATAAATGTTTATGTAATTTTTGACTGTCTGTTCACTATCGTTATTACTTACTTTGGGGAGAAATAGTCTAATTTGGTGGTCTATAAGGTGGTTGGGGAAGCCGTTGTTGATTAGTGTTTGTTTAACATTATTAAGTTCTTTGAGGAAGAGTAGTCGAGAGGATGAATTCTGGTGTGCTCTGGTGTTTTTATTACTGCTATTTTGTACCTAAGTGGGCATTCGCTTTTAAAGTTATGGTGCCAAGAGCTTTTGCTAGTGGGTTTTTTCATATAATGAAGTGATAAAAGTATTATTGCTATATTCTAGACACACGATGGCTTCAAGCCGGGATCGAAATCCGACCGATTTGACATCATTAGAAGTCTCTCACTCTTACGCTGTCAGCGCACGCAGCGGATGAACATCTTACAAGATGACAAGCGACAAGTTATTGCGACACATAATAGGTCTTTTAAAAACGATTGTATAAAAGATACCGTTCTTTATTTCCTGGTAGAATACTTTCAATATATGTGAAGTGCTTCGATAGAAGCGGGAGGCACTAATTCAATTGTTGCTTGAACACTTTTTCTGTATATTGCGTCCAAACATTTTACCAATACACGCTACTCATCAATCTTCATTAAATCACTTTGCATACGAAAATTTGTCTGAAAATATTGCGTAAAGAAAACCGACTTTTACTCGTTTTATACGAAATAATAATAATAATAATAATAATAATAATAATAATAATAATAATAATAATAAATTCCAAGATTGAAGACCTCTATTTTAAAATTATGCCCCGAGGTCGGTGTCTACATTGTTTGGCATTTGAGTGAGAGTGATCAAACGTTACCTAAATATGGCCGGCGAAGTTTCCTTGAAATAATAAATACGATTAAAATAAATATTTGAGTCTGTCTCGTGGTTCCGGCAAACGCTGTAAATGCTGCCGGCTTGATCAGAACATACAAACAAACCTTCGGCCCAAGTGTATTAATGTCTCAAAAGACAAGAAGAATAAAAATCTGTAGACATGAAAGAACAAAACATATTTTTACAGCAACCAAAGTGAAAAGATGGCGTTCAGAAAAAAATAAAATAAAAGGGTGACAATTGGGTTAAAATAACCAATAAAAAGACGAATAGAAAAATAATTTCGAAGACGCCAAAATTTTCAGCAGAGGAAAGAAAGGTCAGCGAATAAAAAGCATAATTTTATAAAGCCTTCCTTAATCTGAAACAAGGCGACAGGTCTGGGGCGCAGTAAACATTAAATTACTTATAAATTCAAAACAGGATTCTGGAACATTCTTTCGTAAAGAACAATCTTTTTTTTATATATTCTACAAGGTAACCAAAAAAAGTTCTGTCCGTTTTTTGATTAGGCATTGAATGAAGTTGAAATATATACGAAATGCGTGTAGCAATTTTTTCAAATTCGCACAGCCGGAAGTAGGAACATCAGACGTTATAAAAAACACGCGCACCGTGCCCGGCCATCAGTTATAAACAGGGCAGCTGTGAGAAGGATGGAAGTGTCTAGAGATCTCGTTCGGGGCTGTTTGCTTTACGACTTGAAAGTGGGCTTATCAGCAGCTGCATCAAGTCGCCACATATGTCAAGCATTTGGGGATAGTGCTGTGGATGAACATACTGTAAGGCATTGGTTTTGAAAATTCAAGTTGGGAGATTTGTCTCTCCATGATGAGCCTCGCAGTGGACGACCACAGGTCTTGAATGACGGAGTCCTGAAGGCGGCCATTGAAGAGGATAGTAGTCTAATGTGTGGTGAACTTGCAAGGCAGTTTAACGTTTCCGATGAAACAGTTAGACTTCACCTGCACCGCCAAGGTAAGACGTACAAACTGAGTAAGTGGGTTCCGCAAACGCTGTTGGAGGTCCACAAGGGACAACGAGTGACAGCCTGCGTATCGCTGCTTTCTCGCCACCGTACCGCATCCTTATTCAATCGAGTGCTTACCAGTGATGACAAGTGGGTTCTGTACGAAACTCTCAAGCGTTCCAGACATTGGTTGTCTCCTCAGGATGCTGTCCCTCACACCACAAGACCGCCTATGCACCAACGCAAGATTATGCTTTGTGTCTGGTGAACAGGTCGTCAAGTGTTTCATTATGAACTGCTACCAACGGGCCAAACGGTCACTGGCGACCTATACTCGCAGCAATTGAAACGTGTGCAACAGGCATTGCACCAGAAGGAGCCAGCACTGGTGAATCGCAAAGGTGTGCTTTTCCTCCATGACCACGCCAGGCCGCATGTCGCGGGAGTGGTCAGCGATACCATATAGAAACTTGAGTGGGAGACTTTGTGCCATCCACCTTATTCAGCTGAACTTGCGCCATACGATTGCCACCTCTTCCACTCCCTGGATAATCATCTTCGTGGGAAATCCTTCACCAATGAAGCAGACTTGCGCAAAGCCCTCACGGACTTCTTTGCGACAACCCCACCCCCGAGTTTTACCGCAAGGATATTGAACAGCTGGAGACACGTTGGCAGAAGGTGCTGGATGCCGATGGCGATTACTTCGAAGACTAAATATAAGTTACACATACTGTGAAGCGTTTTCTTTTTTCCTTTCAAAACGGACAGAACTTTTTTGGTTACCTTGTATTTTCCCTCGGGCAACCTATCTGTCTAGAGGATTGCTATTTTTTTCTCATTTGTTAGCGTAATGGTCAACGAACTAAATTGGGTATTATAATAAGATTCGTTTGCTAAAAGATCGTTCGTGTAAGACACACACGTGGATATCTTTTTAATCACTTCACCCCAAGTAAGACGATAATCCCACCAGAACTCAGAGGGTGGGGTACAAGAAGTGAAAAGGAAGACTGTAGATGACGATTGACGTTGCAGTTATTTTTTAAAACCTGCAGATGACAGGAAAGCAAGATGTCAGAAGGAAGTTCCACAGGTGACAAATGCGAGAAGGGAAACTTTTAGAATAGAAGTGGTAGTTACATCTAAATAGTTCAGTTTTAAAACAGTGAGCCCTAATCCTAAATCTATTAGCACGGTTAAATCCCAGCTAACAAGGAGCAAAGTTCATAAGAACAAATGCCATGAAAATATTTGTAGAAAAGACAGAGGGAAGCCACGTCACGTCGGTGAGAAAATGACTGAAGTCAAGATGGTAGGCATTAAATTACTTATAAATTCAAAACAGGATTCAAGAACATTCTTTCTTAAAGAAAAATCTTTTTTTTTTATATATTCTACAAGGTAACCAAAAAAGTTCTGTCCGTTTTTTGATTAGGCATTGAATGAAGTTGAAATATATACGTAATGCATGTAGCAATTGTTTTCAAATTCGGACAGCCGGAAGTAGGAACATCAGACGTTATAAAAAACACGCGCACAATAATGATTACAGACACGTTCTTTGAATTTTCTTAGGAATCTCGTATATAGTCGGAGGCCCAGACCAGACATAGCAGTAGTATTCAAATCCTCGAGCGAATGGTAGATTTATAAATGAATAAGGCTAGTATCTGAAACTTAATCTTAATTACCAAATATATACGGCAATTTTGGCACAGCGCATAAAATGTGGTAAGTAAAGGGATGGCTTTGTATAGTCACATAAGAAATGAAACCACATATTCCAGCCACCGATACACTCGGGCAATATTCCTTCCATCTTGTTTCACTCATCTATCGACTAACACATAAATGATATTTGTCTCCTTTTTAATTTAGCGGAAAACTTGTATGAAAATGGCGGCCTCTAATCAGTAAGTTTGTGGAGACAGATCAAACGATTGGTTTTAATATATTTTCTTGGATACAAAATGTTATTATTAATGTAAAAATGGGAATATATTTAAAAAAAACAAATAGGTAAACGAACTTTAATTTCCGTCATAAGTAATATCTTTGTTTTAATTTGCTTTATACTTCAAAATATGGCAACTGGTACTTCAAAATTGAAATTATTTATGACTGAAATAATTTCCGTCGCTGTCTATTGATTTTATTCGTCAAGTTATGGCTACCCGTCCAGTAAAATGGAAAATTACTTCCAAATTAAATGATCTGCGTTTTTGTTTATTGAGTTTAGTCTTCCAAATATTCTTCAAAATATGGCAACTGCTCATTCAAAATTAAAATTACTTCACTCATAAATAATTTCATTTTTTTTAAGTTAATTTATTCTTCAAAATATGGCAACTGGTCATTTAATAGATTCTTCCAAATTACATAGTGCACAGATTGATTCATAGACTTTATTCTTCAAAATATGCCAGTGTTCCTTCGAAAGGGAAATTACTGTCATCATTTTTTTTATTTCATTGTTCAAAATATGACAGTTGGTCATTCAAAAGGGAAGGTATTGTTTTGATCATTTTAGCCCAAGCAAGGTGGAAGGTGCCACTAGTAAGCAAAGCGTTACAGAGAGTGAAAAAAAAAACTGGGTATAGCGGGGATTGCGGAAAAGATAAAAAAGAAGAACGGACATCAAGGCATCAGATGTCGATCGACATTACATTTAAAGTTTTGAAGATTATAGTTATCAGCAAAACAAGTAAGAGGAAGGGAGTTCTACTGTCGGGAAGATAAAGAGAATAAGCTACTAGAGTAGAAAAGGCGGTAACATTTAACTGTTTCAACAATAACATTGTGGGATCTAGATGCCAACCTAGTAGCACGCTTAAATTCCTGTAGTCGGCTCACCAGGGAAAATAGCTTGTCAGAGCAGATGCAATGAAAATGTTTGTAGAAAAGACAGAGTGAGGCCACATCACGTCGGTAAGAAAGTGACTGGAGTCGAAATACCAAGTCAAATGAGAAGACTACATTGCAGATCTTTCTTTGTCGAAAACCTCGAGATGAATGGCAAGGGCACCAGACCATATATGGCAATAGTGTTCAATGAAAGGATAAATGGTAGATTTGTAGATGTATTGGATGGACTGTCACGAGAAGAACCTACAGGCACGGCACAGAGAGCTAACTTTACTTGCGGTAGATGAAGCTATTGATTAGTTGAAACACTTTCAAAAGAAATAATTTCCTTTTCTGTTTATAGACTTTATTCTTCAAGATATGGCAAGTGGTTATTCAAAATGGAAGTTTCTTTCAAATTAAATAATTTCCTTTTTTGATTTTTTTTTCTTCAAAATTAATAACAGTTGATTGAAAAAGGAAATTTCTTCCATCATAAATGATTTTCTGGTTTGTTCATTGATTTTATTCTTCAGAATTTGGCAACTGGTAATTCAAAAGTAAAATTACATCCAGATTAAATCATTTCTTGTTTTGTTTATTGATTTTATTTTACTTCAAAATATTTATTAAAATATGGCAAAGGAGAAATTACGTCTCTGATAATCAAGTCCCGTTTAGGCTTATTGAATTTATTCTTCAACATATGACAACTGGTCCTTCAACATTGAAATTATTTAAGATAAAAATAATTTCCTTTTTTGTTTGTTGATTTTATTCTTCAAAATATGACATCTTTTTCCCCTAAAAGGAAATTACTTATCACTCGACCTTATAATTACCATACAGCGACGAATCGAAAAAAAATAGTTAAAGGAAAAAAGTTGCTCGTTTTCATTATACAGGGGTAAATTCAAGAATAAAAAGGTATACAGACAACTAAAATCAGTCTAAATATATATTTTCATACAGTCGATCTTTCAAATCTACAAATCAACCATTCGCCCTTGATAGAGAATTAGTGCCATATATGGTCCGGAATCGCTTCTGTTTGTCTCAAGGTCCTTGATAAAATCCAGAGACGGATATGCAGTGTAAATGGCCCTGATCTGGCATCTTGTCTGCAGTTGCTATCTCACAGACATGAACTCTTTTATTGGTAAGTTGGCTATTGCATGTAATATTGCTGTCATATGTGGTCTGGGGCTCCTTCTAATTGTCTCAAGGTCCTTGATAAAATCCAAAGATGGATATGTAATGTAATTCGCCCTGATCTGCCATCTCGTCTGCAGCCGCTCTCTACAGACGTGCCGTAGCCTCCCTCTGTCTTTTTTTACAAATACTTTCACGGTAACTGCTGCGATGAGCTGCTTTCGCTGGTTCGCAGACTTCATGAATTTAAGCGTTCAGCTAGGCTGGCATCTCGCTCTCATCTTTTCACTGTCGAAACTGTAAAATGTAGCCATCTCTTCTACTCCAATAGCTTTATGTCTCACACTTCTCGCCTGTGGAACTCCCTCCCCTCTTCCTGTTTCCCTGATAGCTATAATCACCAACTATTCAAATGTAATGTCAATCGACATCTCCAGATGTCTTGATCTATTCCCTATCCTTCTCTTCATCCTTTCCTCTATCACTCCTCTTTGCTCTCGTTCCAACTCTCTGTAACCCCTTGCGTGCTAGTGGCTTCCCGCCTTGCTTGGGGTGAAACGCTTAAGAAAATAGTTTGATGAAGCAATACCGACAACGATTGTCTGCCCAACTACCGTCTAAGTTGTTTTCTGACAGAATCAACTTACCAAAATTCTTTTATTCTATCCATCCCTGTTCTATCTATCCATTTCTTTTATCTCCATTTGGATACAATAAATATGTGAAAATTATATTTCCACCATTAATTCTGTTTACATTTTTGGGATGTGTTATATTCCTATTGACCAATAATTTCTTCTTCGTTGCCATGTTGCATTAGAAAAACAGAAAGGGACGTAAGGCAAGGATGCATCTTCTCACCCGACCTGTTCAACCTATACAGCGAGGTAATTTTGTGAGAATTGGAAACCCTACGGCGATTTAGCATTGACGGCCACAATCCTAACAACATAAGATACGCAGATGACACAGTACTGATAGCAGACACGGAAAAGAAATTACAAAATCTCCGACAGAAGGTAGCGAACGAGAGTGAGAAGAAAGAACTAAGAATAAACTACAAGAAGACAGAATGCATTGTCATCAGTAAGAGGAAGAGCTCAAATTGCAATTTGCAGGCCGGGAACACTAGAATCAAGCAGACGTTGAAATATAAATATCCGGGAAGCGTTTTGACAGATGATGGTAAGTACGACACTGAGATCTGTAGACGTGTTGGAATGGCCAAGGACACATTCCAAAAGCTGGGTAGAGTATTGCGAGCCAGGAGGATTTTTTTGGTAACAAAGAAAAGAATACTGAGCTGTTACGTGTAATCTGTCTTTCTTTACGGTAGCGAATGCTGGGCGATTTCCTCAAAGATAAGAAGACACTCAAGGCGACGGAGATGTGGTTCTACAGAAGGTTGCTAAGGATATCATGGATCGAGCGTGTGAGCAACGGTGAGGTCTTAGAGAGGTTGCAAACAAGGCGGAGGCTTATACTTAACATCAGGAAGAGGCAGCTGAAGTTTCTGGGACACATAATGAGGAAGGAGGGTCTGGAGAATCTGATACTCACGGGTGAAATAGAGGGAAAGAGAGACAAATGAAAGTATCACCTGACATACCTAGCAAGTTTTAGCAGGTGAATGAGAGAACGTAATCTGGGGGAGCAAGCAGAGGGTAGGGACATGCTGAGAGCTGCAAGGGATAGAGAGAAGTGGAGAGCCATGATCGCCTACGTTCTGAAAGGACATGACATTTAAAAAGAAAATGGCCGCGACACGTATCAAGACGAAAATGCTGACTTTTGAAATTCCGTTAACGTGTAGATTATATCGGTTTTTCGAACATTTAGCAGTCGTATGTTCGTCGGAAAAACATGGCCGACATTTTCTAATATATCCTAGACAAGGCTGCTTAGTGAGTAATAAGCTTATAAAGCATTTTTCCTTATTCCACAGATTAGGAAATTGGTCATATCTTCTGCTAGAAAGATTTGGAGGCTGGAGTTTAAATAAATTCGAACAAACTTACTATCTTTTGCAGTGATCCGATTATTCTTGTAATCCTGAAGATTCTTCAAAGAACAGAAATAAGATATCCCCCACCCTCAAATCTCAATTAGTTGGAGGAAATCAGCAATAAATTCCCTCCCTGCTTCTACCAGATTAGCTAACGTAATCCACTTTCTTGTTCACCGTTAAACATACGAACTACTTTTAAGGATCTGGTCATATTTAATCCGTGGGAAACCTTACAAAATGTTGGCAAAACTTTGACTACATGTACGGATTCATTTAAAAGAACATATATTCTTCTAGTTAAAATAATAAAAAAAATAATTCGGTTTCGATCCCTTTCCCTCTGCTGCAACGTGATTTCTCTCTGCTTTTTCTATATTTTCATTGAAATTCTTCTGATGAACTTGCCTCTGTTTTTCTTAGACTTTATGAATTTAAGAATAGAACTAGGCAATGTCTCATCATTTTACAGATGAAATGTTTAGATGTAACCGTAAGTTCTATGCAGATAGTTTCTTCTTTAGAACTTCTCTTTTTTATGTAATTCTTTTTCTGGCTTATTGCTTTCCAGTCAAATTTGATCTTTAAACTATTAAATGCAGTGTCTATCGTTATCTTCCGTCTTCTTAATTCTATCACTTTTATTGCTCGCTCTCCTCAATAATGTTTTTATTTTTCTCATATTCTTTTACACTCAGCAACTCCTTGACTTTTAGTTGCTTTGTTGCCTTGCTTGGGAGAAACTGATTGAAAATTGTGTTTTCAACACGTCGTATGCTTTCCTTACACTGACTAATAAGGATAACAACGCATAGATTTTCATTAATTTTTTTTATTGCTGATTGTGTGTGTGGCTTTGGGAATTTTCTTTGAACGTAGATTCTTCTCATGAGGTTCTTAGACACACACACACACACACACACACATACATACTCTTTCTTTCTTTCTATCTCTTTCTGTCTCTTTATTCACTCTTGGGTGGGACACATACATTTCACACTCAGCAACCCCCTTGCGACTTATGGCTTTATTATCTTGGGGTGAAATGATTAAAATAGATGTGAAAACAACAACCAATGCAAATAGCAGTGTTCAGTTCTTCTGTACTCGACTTTAAAATTGACTCTTTGTATTCAAACGAATAAAATATTTAAATTCTCAGATTAACCCATATACAGAATAATATCTAAACTTCACGCTGGAATTGCTCATTAACATTGAGATCTATTTTTATAGATAACATATTCCTGTAACGTAGTTAAAGTAAGGTACCCTAATTAATTATTCGTTTCTGGATTCTTTTACGTTAACCTCGTCCGAATCGAAGGTACGTGGTTTCCGGTATTTTTCTTAGAGCGTTCGATGATTGGTTTGGTTGCAAGATACCCGGCTTTGACACCCTGAGGATCAGACATTAATATGACTTCTTGTTGTCCGATTCTCTTTTGCGTGTATATCACAGTTTCAACTGGGTTCACGTTCTCTTTATGACGGGGCAGCTACCGACATTATTCGAGGCCCGATTCCCATCTTAGCAACTTTGAGTGCACCTTCTAAGTGAATCAAAGGGATCCCAGGTCTTTTGACATTCTAAGGTACTACTGAGAACAAAACATAACTTGTTTATCTTTATGTACAGTCTGGGGTCACCACAGATCAATTCACTTTGGCTTATGATGTAAATATCAATAAGGACGGTCTTTGGTGGGGATATAATTGTGCATCAGACTTCGAACATCAATTGGAATGGTTGGTTTTTGCTCCCGAAGCAACAACTCTGATTTTCCTTATTAAATTTTAAACAGACTGGCTTATATTTTTGTAGATTTCTTACTGGAAATATGGATTTGTATGCGAGTCTGAATAATATACACACATGATGGATTGGCGCAACATAATCTCTCTTTATGTATTAGCGTTATGATATTGATGATTTCATACAAACGGTATTCTGTAAAACATAAAGTTAGAAGGAGTCGTCAATATCAGTAATCGGCAGATGAGTGCCTCTAAGACATCTGTACTAAAGCGATGCAATCAGTCTATATTTCTGAGATGAGATATTATGTACAGTATTTAAATTATTCGGACTATTGTCCTGAACTTTGTCGCCATATTTATTACACCGTTACGGCTTTTCACTATCTGTCTATATTTCTGCGATGAGGTATTGTGAACACTATTTACATTATTCGGACTATTGTCCTCATCTTTGTCGCCACATTAAACTTTATAACATTTTTTACAGATTATTTCTATCGCAAATACAAATAAAGTTATAAAAGTTTTAAAGTGCACACGAACTTCATGGACACCATGTATAATAATTAGAAAATTATGTTTAAGTTTGGTTGGTTGATTTTGCTTTGCGGCATATCTACCTCTATGGTTTATTTAATAAAATAATTTAAATATTTTAAATACAATTTTATGGCTTCGACTAAACATATTTCGCATTTAGTTGTATACCTTTAACTACGAATAAAAAGAATTGTTGGTAACTCTACTATAAGATGTATTGGTGGAGAGAATTATTTCCATATTGCTAAAATCTTAACCTCATCCAATAACATTCTAGTGGTTCTTGGGGCCTAGTAGTTTTAGTGAAACAAAATCCTACCGTTGTAGCTTTTAGCAATGGATATCCTTTCTACTCCCAAATTTGTCATTCATTTCGGGAGATTACCCTCAGTTACGCCTGCCTGGCTTCAATATGGCTTGATAGTGAAAATAACTCCAAGCCTTCATTCCTTTTAATGTGATCACAAAGCTTTAGCTGTTAGTTTCTAATTCTATGTACCCTTTTTATTAAAATTGCTCAGCTGTTGTGTTCATTGAATACTCAATATTCTTATGTAGAACGACATCACTTAAATATCCTTTTTATCTATGAGGAAATTGTCCATCATTCACTGCCATATCGGAGGATCTATATTACATAGTATTTTAATAAACTTTTATTTGTTATTATTGCTTCAAGTCTCCGCTTCATCTGTGAGGAAATTATCCAGCATTCACTACCATATAAGGGGATTAATGTAACATAGAAATTCAGCAATGTTTTCTTTGTTACTGTTGCCTAAAATCACATCTTCATCTCTGAGCGAATTTGCCAGCATTCGCTGCCACATCAAAGTATTGATCTTGCATAGCATTTAAGAATATTATCTTTCTTACTGTTGCTTCAAGTCTTATCTCCATTAGTGAGGAAATTGTCCAACATTCACTGCCATATCGGAGGATTCATCTTACATAGCATTTAAGCAACATTATCTTTCTTACTGTTGCTTCAAGTCTCATTTTCATTAGTGAGGAAATTGTCCAACATTCACTGCCATATAGGAGGATTCATCTTACATAGCATTTAAGCAATATTATCTTTCTTACTGATGCTTCAAGTTTCATCTTCATTATGAGGAAATTGTCCAACATTCACTGCCATATAGGAGGAATTATATTTCAGTTCGACCATCTTTTCTTTGTTATCTGGCTTTCACCATTCTTATCTTTGGTTGCAATAAAATTCTCCTGTATCTTAATACTTTTCTTGGATTTTGAAAGGCATTTTCTTTGCTATTTCAATACCTGTTCTGTTTCTAAATGATCGTATAATACTACTTTAATTCCATTAACCTTATCACTTCCTTGCTACTCATACGTTCAATGCAAGGGATTATTTGCATTCATATTTAGAACCACATGTCTGTCCCCTCAATTCTCCGCTTACCTGTTAGATTATCCTACATTTACTCTTATATAGGAGGATTAATATTACAAAGACGTTAGCACGTATTTATTTCTTTTTAATGATTTTTTTCTTTCTCTTCATATTTTATTTAAAAGTCATTTATCCAATTTCAAACTGCCTTCAGATTTCACATTTTCCATCAGCCGTTAAAACGCTCCCCAGATATTTCGACTTGTGCACTTGTTTCATTTCCCTATCTGTAATTCGTAGGTCATATCTTGGGCTGTTCGTCTTGTTGACAACCAATTTTGTCTTCTTCACACTTTCCTTTATAACTTGTCTAGAAGTTCCCTCGGTTATTTTCCCTGTCTGCTATCCGCGCAGTATCATCTGAATATCTTACCATGTTATGATTGTACCCGCCAATAATAATTATGTTAAGATAATACCAAGCTGCTGGTTCTTTTTCTCTTAGGGTTGTCTCGCTTTAAAGATTAAATAATACGGCGAGAAGTCAGCTCCTTGTCTTATGTTCAGGGTTATCTATCTCTCTAAACTGGACGAGGACGTATTCTAAAATCGGTAGGAAAAGCTTTTCGAGTCGTTTTTGTTTTGATTACTTTTCTTAACTATTGGTTAAGTAGTGACGTTTAGCCATTTTTACACTATTTTTCGTAAGAATCCATAAAAAAGCCTTTGAGTTAATCAGCTGAAAAGAGAGCAGGTTAAAGTTGCTTTGTGTCAGACCCACTGTCTTCCTTTATTATTGAGCTGGTGCATAATTATCAGGCGTTTTTTTTTTTTAGGCGAGTTATTTGTCAATAAAATTTGCTGTTGTCTTTCCTTTTTTCTTAATAAAAATATTATTTTATTTTCAGGCTATAAAAATGCGTGTCGATAATCATACGTTCCGGTATAATGATTTAAAAATGTTATTGTTGAATTGTTATGCTTCTTTTTTTATAATAAATATTATTTAAAAACGCCTGATAATTATGCACCAAAACAACAGATGACGAAACATGGTTTACGAGAACGAGTTAAAAGACACAATTTATTAAGAGCTACTAAGGACAGGATGTTGTGGATAACTATGATCGCCAACGTCCTGAAGGGATACTGCACATAAAGAAGAATGTTCGAAATAGAAGGCCCAAGAGCCGCTTAAGGTAGTCGTTTACTGTGTGGTGATGTATGAGCATAAGAAAAGGCAAGAAGAGAATTTTACGGGATTATGAAAGAAGATAATTATGCATTAACACAATACTAATGACAGATTTCTGAAAAAATGGCAGGTGAAGAAAGTTTATGACGATTTGGATAACTTTGTGGCCGATGTCAAAGTATGGATTGCCTCCAAGAACCATGACTGCTTTGTCCGTAGAATCGACCGTCTTCAAAGCAAATGGGAAGCAGTTATTGAAAAAGATGGTGACTACACTCCGGAATAATCATTTAAAAATGTTATTGTTGAATTGTTATGTTTCTTTTTTCATAATAAATATTGTTTAAAAAACGCCTGATAATTATTTTTACCTACCACAGTAATTAAAAAAAACGTTGTCAGGTATTTAATGATAATTTTATACTTTAATAAGTTTTATTATTTCTTATTTAAGGATTCATTTCTATTATTGATATTAAAATAATAATAAATCAAAATATTACATTTGATAACAAACGGTTCACTCCGACATCCAGTATAAAATTTGGTGTCCCAACAACATTAATATAAGCGTGCTACTAGGTTGGCATGTCGGTCAGGAATAAAAATGAAATGATTTAATTCGGAAGAAACTTCTATTTTGAATTACCAATTGCCATATCTTGAAGAATAATGTCTATAAATAGAAAATGAAATGATTTAATTCGGAAGAAACTTCTATTTTGAATTACCAATAGCCATATCTTGAAGAATACAGTCTATAAATAGAAAAGGAAATGATTTAATTCGGTAGAAACTTCTATTTTGAATTAACAATTGCCATATCTTGAAGAATAAAGTCTATAAATAGAAATGGAAATTATTTACTTTTGAAATTATTTAAATTGAATCAATAGCTGCATCTACAGCAAGGAAAGTTGGTTCTCTGTGTCGTATCAGAAGGTTTCTCTAGTTTGAGTCCTTCCTGCACATTTACAAATTTACCATTCGTCCATACATTGAATCCTATTGCCGTATATGGTCTGGTACCCTTGCCGTACATCTCGAGGTTCGCGAGAAAATCGAAAGAAACCTCTGTAATATAGTCTTGGCATCTGACTTGGCATCTGTGTGATTGAAACGAAAACTGAGTGATAGGAAAAACAAATTTCTACTCGAATCTGTTCCCGCTGACAGCTCGGGGCTTTGTTTCCTGCACACCGTAAGCAACTGTACTATCGCTCTCTCTCTCTCTCTCTCTCTCTCTCTCTCTCTCTGGAACACGGGTATAACCATCACCAGTCTCAAAGAACAAATTGCCCCTGAAACAAAATGTCAGCTCTTTTTATCCTTCCTCGGTCTCGGGCAAGAAACCAAAATCCCTCGCTTGTGTTAGCCTCGTTCTCGCCGATAACGCTCGTGCTGTATCACTTAAATATTGATTTGTCCGGAGTTCGCCTCGCAGGTCTATGATGTCTACAAGCACATGTACAGACAATTCGCCTTCTCTTGCTTCGGCGAGATATGTCTCCACCACGGCATCTCGACTCCAGTCACTTTCTCACCGACGTAATGTGGCTTCCCTCTCTCTTTTCTACAAATATTTTCATGGCATCTGCTCCGACGAGGTTATTTTCACTTGTGTCTTGTCTACGTAAATTTAAGCGTGCTACTAGGTTGGCATCTAAGTCCCACCCTTTTACAGTTGAAACAGTTAAATGTAACCGCCTATTCTACTCCAACAGCTTTTCCCTCTCTTCCTTTGCTCTTACTTCCTTCCCTGATAACTATAATCTTCAAATATTCAAATGTAATGTCAATCGACATCTTCTGATGCCTTGATCTTCATCCCCGTCCTTCTCTATATCCTTTCCTCAAACGCCCCTGTTTCCTCTTACTTTCACTCGCTGTAATCTCTTGTGTGCTAGTGGCACTCCTGCCTTGCTTGAGGTGAAAGGGTTAATATATGTATATATATATATATATATATATATATATATATATATATATATATAGTCGTTCCTTGTTATGATAGAGTTTTTGCGTGTCCCAGTGACCCGAAGGGAGAAGCCGTCACTATTTTCAACTCCTATAGGGCCATCCATGGCGGTAAGGTCGAGGAGGAGGGACAATCCCCCGAAGACCCCGTCCACGCAAAAGACAAATATCTACGCGATCTCAACGGCCAAACCGGCCGAAGTGGGCAGCGCTAGTCCAAGGCTGAGCTTGAGAGAACTAGAATTCGACCTCCCGATGCAACCAGGTTCATCAGATGTCAACTGTTTGAATCGCCTTTGATCCGCGAGGGAGGCGCTTCTGGCCAAGTTTGTGGGGTTCTCCGTCGCACAGTATTGTTCACCAAAATGACATTCACGCAAATGCTCTCGTTAAACTCTAAAATCCATAGCCATCTCCGACAATGCCACCAGAAGGCGACAGGCAATAGGGAGAGAGGATGATGATCCAGATATTCTGATGCAAGCAGGTGCCGAAGACGAATGTCTTTTGCAAACAAGTTTTGGTTAAAAATATATTTAAAACTCAAAACATAAGAGAAGCTAACGTCAGTTTTGACGTCAGAATTAAACAATATTACTGTATGATTAAACTGGAAATAATGTGGGGTATTATTTTTCTATTGTTATTAAGTAAATAAGTTATCCTCTTAATCTTTACGTATTTATATAATAATGGACTGCTTTCCGGATCTGTTCAGCTCCATCTACCCGAATCAGCTTGTTATGAGGCGCCGGTTGTTCGCCTTGATCCATTTTCCGGCTCTGGACTTAGTTGCCAGAGGATACTTGAGACGCATACCACGGAAACATTTTATAGAGAGTGGAAGCTTTTCTCTGCTATGACTTTCGGACATAACAAACAGGAGGGCAGTCTGTCTAGAGGAAAGGAAACCATGTTGTAATCATCCGCTTCCTCGCGGTCATATCCACACACGGAGATGTTATAGAAGTAAATCAAGAAAGAAAACCCGGACTTACAATTTCCTGTCAGCTCCTGCAACCAAGCCGTCACCTAATGTAATGCCTTGCACTCTCATTGGATCTTGAGGGTACGGTCGAATGTGCGTGTATGTCGGGGGACATTATTCTCCGTTGCACACGGCCTTCATATTTCGTCGCTCAAGCCTGAGCCGTGGAGTGGTCACTCTAGTTTTAATACCAAATTTTGATCAAAGAAGTCCCTACATTGATCTTGGCTGCATAACATAATGCCTCGAAATAAACGTATGGAAAGATTCACATGTAAAAAATGAATAATGCTGAGGTACGAACAAAGTATGTTTTCATTTTTGTCAGCATGTATAAATTGTACTTAGGTAAGATTCTACTGCACATAATAGTATTGTCACTGAGGAATAAACCGATCCTTGAGCATTAGTGAAAATTAACATACTATTTGATATTGAAAGACTGTTTTGAAAAATAGAATAATAGTGACGACCTAATAGGTGAAAAAACGTTGGTATGACAGCAGGTAATCATTTGGAAGGTACGTACAAAATTTGAACTTGCAACAACAGAAGCGAATCTCGATCAATATCGACTCGTTGCATATACAATTCACTTAATTCTATGTAAACCATATTTCGTATTCTTTTGTAAGTGAATAATTAATTTTGCTTGACAGTAAATAGAGGCCTCACAGCTATGTCTACATTTTTAATGCAAGCTTTTCCTAATTTTGTACAGAATAATAAATTTAAATATGTTACAGAGAGTTGGAAACTTTTTTGAAATGGCTACAATCCGCTCCTAATACTGCAAAAGTATTATCTAGTTGTTACTAAAACCCGAAATTTTAAAATCAAAATTTCTTATGTAAAATATATATTTTATCTGTAGTTGTTATTGTAGTAGTTGCGATGGTGTCAGGCCGTGTGTATGCGAATGTGCCTGTCTACTAGGGTGTGGCTAGCCAACTGCTGAAGTAGACGCCTGCTCAGGCATCTTTAGTGTTTATTCAACACCCAGAGAGCCCACCTGTGATTCTACAGCTATCCTGAGAACTTAGTTACAGATTCTGAGAGAGAGAGAGAGAGAGAGAGAGAGAGAGAGAGAGAGAGAGAGAGAGAGAGAGAGAGAGAGAGAGAGAGAGCACATTATCTGGTTTTATCAACAGTCTGATCAAGTCCAGTACACTCAAACCCTCGGTAACGATGACTTGTGATTTCGTGCTAGTAGAGGTCGGAAATCGATCTGCTGTTAAGTCTCACTGTGCTCTGTTTAGTAATATAAGTTGAATGCATTCGAAAGTGCGCATTTAGTTTTTTAAAAATGATCATTTATATAGAACTGCCAGAACGCACATGCATTAGAAAGATGCGTTAAATTCTACAAATAGTGTGCAGTGAACCTGTAACTTCAATAAGTTGAGACCTGAGAAGGAGTTGTTATAATTACCGCCAACAACGAAGACCAACACGCGTCGAGATCAAACGATCGCCATTTTGCGTGCGCCCAAAGAAACTGCTTTTGAATTCAGAGGCTAATTTTTAAATCAAAGACGGAAGCATTGTCCGATTCTTCAGTCCACTTAAGTTACCATTTCGGACAGCTATACGAGCAATTATTTACAAAAAGAGATTATTCTGTCTTTTCTATAATAATGTGTATGGAAGGATTTGTATTGAAAAGTATGAAAAAGTCTGTGAGACATATCTGTTTCACTATTCCGTGTCCCTTCAAAACGTGGTCGATTATGGCTATCCATAATCTCCTATACCTTTTTCAACGTTTGTCACTTTGCCAAGACAACCACTCTCTGTTACGCCATCCATTGACACAAGCTCGTCAGGTAGATATATCGTTGCTTTCTCGTATAACCGTCGATATGCACTGTGAGTGTTAAATTCTCCAATCTCTCATTCCTCAAAATATGTCCAAGAAATTTCAACAATCTTTTTTATTATTCTCTGTATAAGTGGCATTTTTGTTTCTGTTTCTTATCTTTGCTTCAGCGCCCCGTTTAGGACATTCTCAGCATCCTTCGGTAGAACCACATTTCTGTCGCCTCTAGTGTCCTTTTCCCGTCTCACAGATGAAAAGGACACAGCATCTGCTATTTCCACGTGGAAATAGCAGATGCTGTATGCTTGGATGCCCGGGAGGTTTAATAGATAACGGCTTCTAATAGGAAATCAGAATCAGGTTCGGTATATTCACTTACGTGCAAATAGCCCTGGGAAAGGTATGTATCACCAACTTCTTCCCTCAGTGTTAATTAGTTTGACTTGTATCAGTAAGTTGTCATCATCTCCAAAAATGTGTTACAAACTAAAAATATGTTCTGGCTTTAAATAACCTGCAAAAGGTAGATAAGCCGTAAAAATTCAATCCATTAGATCTAGAATAATTAAAAAAGAATATACATTAACACCAACATGTGTTTTCACGTTTGAAAAGTAAGATTACTATGTTGAGGGCTGCTATTTCGAAATCCATTTCATTTTGACAGGGTTCAAATGTTGCTACAATTAGAACTACAGTGCGCTATCTTTAATCTATTACCCTTTGGAGCAGACCTCAGCCGGATCACAGACATGCCGAATGACAGAAATCATTCAGGTAATAAACATTATGTAAACATCTCATTCCGCATATATATTCCTGTCTTATGAAATGTAGAATAAAGCTTCAAACCGGCAATAAAACAATTATTAATGCTTCCAAAAATACTTTTTATTGTTTGTTTTTTATACTACCTTTTTAACGGTTATCCCCCCACCCATGCAAGGCAGTAAAGACACAAAGGGTTACAGGGTGTTGAAAAATTAGGAACAGAAACATTAATAATGAGCAGGAAGGCGAAAGAGTAATCAGGAGCCGAGTGATTGACATTGCATTTAATTTTTTGAAGATTAAAGTTCGCTGGAAAGCATGGGGCCGGAAGAGAGTTCCACAAGCAAAAAGCGCGGGAAGAGAAACCGTTATTATAGAGCTCACAGTTACATCTATCCAGCTCAACTGTAAATTGCTGAGTACTAGACTAGTACTGCACTTAAATACAAAATGCTTAGTTACCATGGCGAGGATCTCATCCTAACAATTTCTATGAAAAGATTTATAGAAAAGACACAGAGAGGCAACCTTTTCATGCATTATAAGCATTAAAAATGTCTAAGCAAAAAAAAAAGTATACATACAATATTGTAGTATACCTATAGGGCGCTACATATGAGCAAGACTGTATCACCAAAACACTCTGGTGCTGTCGGCTACTGCAGAAAGTTGTAGCCGCTCAACGAAATAATGGCGACTGATTTAAAAAAAAAAAAAAACAGGTCATGGAAGTTACTGGACAAAAGTGTTCCACAATAAAGTAATTTTTCTTCATTATAATTAAAAAGAACATAAATTACTTTTTGATCGACACACGTACAGCGATTGACAATAAAAGATACCAAGTTGAGGTCGACGAGATCCAAACCGATTGGAACTCTTTCTAGGCAAAGTATGCAGAGTGAAGCCGCTTGGCACAGACTGGCCTTGGCCTCTCTCGCGCATACACACTAAATTCTAGCGCCATCGCAAACTTCCGTTGTTGTTAGCATAGCATGGAATGAAAATATGTTGAGTGCGATCATCTCAAAACATCTCAAAGGTTCTATCGGTGACCATGGATGGTGCAACGGTTTTTGGCAAAGTATGCCATTCATCAGTAACCACTATATTTCTCAGATATTGCCTTCTGTGACATAATTCCTCTTCAAGAATCAACTCAATCTTGAAAGGAACAAGATTTCAAGACGTCGGAGAAATCCAAGTGGCTTCCGAAAAAGAAGTTCCAGGAAAGCGTCTATCAATGAAAGCGACGCTGTATAAAATGTCAGGCTTCAGAAGGGGCCTACTTTAAAGGAGATTAAATACCGAAGTGATATATGTTGTAGTTTTCATTTGTAGCACCAGTCGCCAAACTTTTTGATCAGACTGCGTATATTTGGACTGTTTGTTAAATGGCCTATCAACTTTTATGAGTCTGAGCATATTCTGTGAGCATTGGTATTTTCTTTCGAAAAATGTACTGCTGGTAATTTTTTATAGTTTTACTATGAAAATTATTGGTAATTTCATCTAACATATTTTTATATTTTCATATTTTGACCCTAGTTTTGGTGTTCACTATTTGCCCATAGTTGGGACCCTAACAGGTGCTACCAGCCCGGATCAGGTTGAATCTGGGAAAGAAAGGAATTAAATGATTGTTTCAAAACCTTGTGATCAGAGGCCTTGCTGCCGGATGCAGTTCATCGTCATACTCAGGACACGTATATTTGGAATGCGGAGAGGTTTGTATTCATTTTAATAGGGTGCATATGCTTCAATATTTAAATTAAAGAAAACTGGCATTACGTTTTAACCGACTGAAAAGGTGAGTGAATAGCTCTGAATAATGTAATAAAGTTTTTATTCAATAAAATAACACAAAACTTGAGGGAGCATATCAATTTCTGTCTCTGCCAACATTTTATTTATAATCACACTAGCAGCATGGCCCGGCGTTGCTCGTGCTTGACTCAAAAATCGTTCAACTCATACAGCAATCGCTATCACTTGACTTAAAATATTTTTTACCTTCCTTGCCTTTAAAGGAGTGCCCTTTGCCGTGCTGATGTTGCTACATGCCTTACTTCTTACTTACTGCGAATTTTTTCTAAGCTCTATACATTAAATCTGTTACGATAAAAGAACTAAACAAAATGAACACAAACTGATCAGCTTTAAAAAAGGACACGTAACTGGAAAAACCGAATGAAAAAAGAATGTTAACAACAAATTATTTTTTCACACCCAACCCAGTTCTGCGGAATCAGAATCAACGTTGAGTTTAAGCAAGCGAATGAGCCAATTGGAGTAAAGTGCCATGCAGATTTAAATTTTTCCCACTTGTGACGAATGCAGCTATCGATTTATTGGCATGCTAGCATGTTAGTTAACATTCGTGTCAGTCAGCCGTTGGCTCTCACGCTGGCCAATAGAATCTTCCTGCCTATTCGTGGCAGACAGCTATAGGCTCTCACTCTGTCCAGTAGAAAATGGCCGCAAACTACATGAAAATTGCCGTAGAAGCATGAAAAAATCGATTATTTCCACTATCGATGGGAGTTGGGAAATGCAATATCGGTCTTGGCTCTTTGACTAACTTAGAGCATGTGCATGTAAATTTTGGTGCCAATCCGTCGAAAATTGCGGCCGTGCATTCGTTACACACACACACACACATCCTGCCTTTTATAGATAGAGATTATTTTTCCTGTCTATGTGTGACATTTTCATGGCATAGTAATCAGAAGAGTCGACAGCGATTGACATTGGCATTTAAATATTGAAGATTAAAGCATGGAGACGGAAGAGACTTCCAAAAGCAAGAAGTACAGGAAAGGAAACTGTTAATATAAAGCTTTCGATTACTCAACTGTAAATTGCTGAGATCTAGACTCCAGTCTAGTACTGCGCTTAAATACAAAATGTATTGCATAGCTTCATCTTCAGCTAGTGTTTGGGCGATTACAACCGTTGATCGCTGTTTGGTCGTACTAATGATTTCACTGCATGAACGTTTTCAATTTTATTAACACCTTATTACTAAAAGTACTATACTCACAAAGATTAGTTATAAAATTCCGTACTAAATTCAACATGCGCAACATTTTGAAATTGTTCAAATACGCATTCATGAGGTATATTCACACTGCTGTCCCACTACGTAAGGCGTAAGTAATAGAAAATTCTTATAAGCAATAAATGCAATGAACCACCGAATATAACACAACCTCATTGCAGTAAAAAATAATAAATATTTCCAGCCTCAAAAACGAAAGCCGAAAGTTTCTTCTCGTTCCCAGTATCTCTTTAAATATGCCTGACCTATAATAATAAATAGTATTTATTGGCTAAATTTATTGTCCCCTGTAGGGAAATCTTTCCGTCTACGTTTCTGTGACGGAGAGAGTGAAATTGAGAGAATTATCTATCCTAGAGATTTACTGCGAAATCAAAATTTACACTTAAATATTTTGGGAGAAGAAAGTAATTTTTACCAGGAATTCTCGTGTTTTC
>OZ038494.1:10614210-10636710 GCA_964036315.1 Acanthosepion esculentum | reverse complement strand
GATGTGTAAAAGTAAAATTTAAAAAAATGTATATATATATATAACTGTATATACATATATAACTGTATACGTATATATATATAACTGT
This sequence comes from Acanthosepion esculentum, assembly GCA_964036315.1. Classification (NCBI taxonomy): domain Eukaryota; kingdom Metazoa; phylum Mollusca; class Cephalopoda; order Sepiida; family Sepiidae; genus Acanthosepion; species Acanthosepion esculentum. Next base: position 10,636,622 of record OZ038494.1, on the reverse strand, counting down.
ATATATATAAGTAACTATATATGGAAAACATGAAATCTGTATTTATCACTATATATATATATATATATATATATATATATATATGTATGTATAATAATAAATACTAATTTCATGTTTTCCATATACAGTTGCCTGTATCTCGTTATTTGTTTTATATTCGCACTTATATATATATATATATATATATATATATATATATATATATATATATATATATATATATATATATATAAATATATATATATATGTGTATATATATATATATATAATATATTTATTTTTAATTCGATATTTTTAGTATTTCAAACGTTTTAGAATGGTTACTCATATTTGAAATAGATGTCTATTTTTTTTTATCTTAAATAGAAATCCAAATATAGAAAACGCCGTAGAACACGTTTGTATTCGGATTCCTCGAATACATAAGTTGATAGACATAATACACAACATTTAAAGTCAAAATCAAAATATCCACTATAATAACGTTTGAAGTTACACACACACGAACGCGCGTGCACACATACACACACAAATATATATATATATATATATATATATATATATATATATATATATATATATATATATATATAGTCAAACCTAATGAGCCAGACAAACGTACCAACGTTTCACTTAGGGTCAGCAAGATTAGACGATCTGTCTAAGTGAAACCTTGGTAGGTTTGTCTGGCTCATTAGGTTTGACTAGGTCTGCTCTACGTTTGTATCGTGCTCTTTAGTTAGTTGTTTACTCGTATCGGGGTTTTTACTTTGGGCCTTCAACCTGTATTTGTGCGATTATTTTCGACAGACTTTCATGTTCCTGGCTCTTTCTTTTTTAAAACCTTTTTTCCCTTTGACATTGATTTAACTATTGGTAAATCAAGAATTCGAAGGTTTTTCGACACGAGTATAGTTACCTATATATATATATATATATATATATATATATATATATATATATATATATATATATATATATATATATATATATACAGAAAGAGCAAAAGATTTATCTGTTCGGGACAGTTTTGCTCAGCGCATTTGCCTATTGAAAATATACTCTCTTTGCTTGCGTGTCATGTTCTGTAACCTTGTCAACCGGAAATCGTTTTAGTTGATCCACGCTGCTATTCTTTAACCTGGCAGGCCCGGTGCCATTGCTATATCTGTTCCAACAAATTCAAATCCATCGAATGCATTCGGGGATATTTGCATATAAACATATCGATCTCCGTATCGCTAACTCTGTCCCATTCGATGATTTATGAATATCATACACAAGAGATATAAACTATTCTACAGGAGAAAGACCCCTGGAGGAAGAGAAGAACACATAGAGAGAGAAGGAGAAGGGACGGGAGGGAGGAAGGGGGCGAGGGAGGGAGCGAGGGAGGGAGGGAGACACGAATTGTTTGATCGTAGAGCCGTGTTCGAATTCCAGTCGAGTTCATATTATTTGGATTTTATCAAGATTCACTAAATAGAAAGCAGAGGCAACAGGCAATATGTGAACGTAATATTGTATGCATAGATACATATAATGAACGATAAAATTATTTGTACACCCATTAATTTTAAATGTTTTTATCCATTTCTCAGAATCTAATGCCCGTATGATGCCAGTTCTTTTTTTATATATTAAGAAGCACAGAAATGGAATATAAAACTAAATTTTCAGAACAATAAGTTAAAGACAACAAATTTGACGGGCGATTTAGGTAAAATTGGAAAAGACAAAAATATTCATACATTATGAAAAATAGAAAAATTGAACAATACCATGTCCTCTCACCTTTATAACTTGCTGCAATCGATTTCTAAGGTTTTTGGTGAGATTTAAACAAGTCTTTTCTGGGATTTTCTTCCATTCTTCAATGGTTACACGTTCTAATTCCTGAATGTTTTTAGTGACCGACGATTTAATCGAACTTTCAACTCTTGCCATAGATTTTCAATAGGATTCAAGTCAGCACTCACTGAAGGCCATGGCAGAACTGTAATCTACTTTTTCTGAAGTCACGCAGTCACTGATTTAGATGTATGTTTGGGATCACTGGAAAATAAATCGTCGACATGGATGAAGATTTTGCGCTGATAGTTGTAGATTTTCATCCAGAATTTTTATGCAAAATCGGAAAAGACTAAATTATTCATACTATAGAAAATATCGTTTTAAATTGGTTTATACGAATAAGTAAGATAAGAGGTCATTCCCTTTACTATTAATATTGTGAAAAGTGGTCATTTTTTTCTATTTTTCATACTGTACAAATAATTTTCTCTTTACCAATTTTGCATAATTTACCTGTCAAATTTGTTGTATTAACCCACTTTTTCTGAAAATTGAATTTTATATGCCTTTTCTAGTGCTTATTACCAAATAGAAAACAGACATCATACGAGCATTACATTTCTGAGAAATAGTTAAAAAATTCCAAACTGATGGGTGTACGAATGATTTCGTCATTGACTGTACATAATCTACCAGGTTATCTGTTTATATTTCTGAGATGACATATTTAGTACACTATTTACATTATTCGGACTATTGTGCTCATCTTTGTCGCCATATTTATTACAACGTTTCGGCCTTTCAGTATCTGTCTATATTTCTGAGATGAGGTATTATGTACACTATTTACATTATTCGGACCATTGTCCACATCCTTATCGCCATATTTATCAAAAGGTTTCAGTATCTGTCTATATTTCTGAGATGAGGTATTATGTACACTATTTACATTATTCGGACTATTGTCCTCATCTTTGTCGCCATATTTATCACAACGTTTCGGCCCTTCAGTACCTGTCTATATTTCTGAGATGAGGTATTATGTACACTATTTACATTATACGGACTATTGTTTTCATCTTTGTTGCCATATTTATTACAATGTTTCGGCCTTTCATATCTGTCTATATTTCTGAGATGAGGTATTATGTACACTATTTACATTATTCGTACTATTGTCCTCATCTTTGTCGCCATATTTATTACAACGTTTCGGCCTTTCAGTATCTGTCTATATTTCTGAAATGAGGTATTATGTACACTATTTACATTATTCGGACCATTGTTCTCATCCTTATCGCCATATTTATCAAAAGGTTTCGGCCGTTCAGTATCTGTCTATATTTCTGAGATGAGGTATTATGTACACTATTTACATTATTTGGACTATTGTCTTCATCTTGTCGCCATATTTATTACAACGTTTCGGCCTTTCAGTATCTGTCTATATTTCTGAAATGAGGTATTATGTACACTATTTACATTATTCGTACTATTGTCCTCATCTTTGTCGCCATATTTATTACAACGTTTCGGCCTTTCAGTATCTGTCTATATTTCTGAAATGAGGTATTATGTACACTATTTACATTATTCGGACCATTGTTCTCATCCTTATCGCCATATTTATCAAAAGGTTTCGGCCGTTCAGTATCTGTCTATATTTCTGAGATGAGGTATTATGTACACTATTTACATTATTTGGACTATTGTCTTCATCTTGTCGCCATATTTATTACAACGTTTCGGCCTTTCAGTATCTGTCTATATTTCTGAAATGAGGTATTATGTACACTATTTACATTATTCGGACTATTGTCCTCATCTTTGTCGCCATATTTATTACAACGTTTCGGCCTTTCAGTATCTGTCTATATTTCTGAGATGAGGTATTATGTACACTATTTACATTATTCGGACTATTGTCCTCATCTTTGTCACCATATTTATTACAACGATTCGGCCTTTCAGTATCTGTCTATATTTCTGAGATGAGGTATTATGTACACTATTTACATTATTTGGACTATTGTCTTCATCTTTGTCGCCATATTTATTACAACGTTTCGGCCTTTCAGTATCTGTCTATATTTCTGAGGAGAGGTATTATGTACACTATTTACATTATTCGGACTATTGTCCTCATCTTTGTCGCCATATTTATTACAACGTTTCGGCCTTTCAGTATCTGTCTATATTTCTGAGATGAGGTATTATGTACACTATTTACATTATTCGGACTAATGTCCTCATCTTTGTCACCATATTTATTACAACGTTTCGGCCCTTCAGTATCTGTCTATATTTCTGAGATGAGGTATTATGTACACTATTTACACTATTCGGACTATTCCCCTCATCTTTCTTGCCATATTTATTACAATATTTCGGTTGTTTCATCAGGTGGTTGGAATGTCGAACTGAACTCTTTATTTTCATGTTTAATAGATGTCACTTGTCGGTTATCTCCTGTTAATTTCCCTCTGGAAGTTCTCCACTCCCTTAAACATGTATAGACCTCATACTCTTTGGGGTCCTGCCACTGGATCTAATCAACGCCTTCATCCACTGTGCCATGTGTCCTAGAGGAGATCTGTGTATGAATTTCTGGGTATTATAAACCTAATGCCTTCAGCAACCATTTTTACCATTGCTCATATTGGACATATGCAAGGCCACAAAAATCTCCTGAGCCGACCAAGCATAGAAATGAATACAATATGGGAACCAGTAATAATGAGAAAAGCGATAATAACAACAAAAATTGCCTTATGAGCTCTGGTAAAAATCTGAGGATAACAGCAAAAATTGTGATATCCTCTTCTTACTCCAGCTATGGGTAAATAGCAGGAGAGATTGGGTTCTATAGCCTTGGATGGCAACTCTGAATTCAAAAGTTGCGGAGGGACGTTTGGGGACGTTGTGGCACGTAGAGCACCGGGTCTCTGTATTCGGCACTTCAAAAAGAGTGGTTGGTTCTGCACGAAGCCTTCACCACTATAATCAAATCATATGTGCTGGTGTTTGAGGAACTGAGCTGCTTGACCCTTATACGCCGATAAATGACTGGAGAGTTCAGAGAATATATATATATATATATATATATATATATATATATATATATATATATATATATATATATATATATATATATATATATAAATACATATATATATATAATATCTGGATAAAATAAATAAAACAAAATTGGGTGTTTTTTTATGAAAGTATTTATTTCTGTGTTTTTGTATATATTTATTTATTTAATATTTCAGACAACCTAGGTCTTTCCTCAGAAATCAAATCTTATCCAGATATTATATACATATCAAGAAAGTGGCCTCTCATTATGCTATATATATATATATATATATATATATATATATATATATATATATATATATATATATATATATATATGAGTAACCTTGTTTTTTATCCTATTCTCAATCCTTCCCTTTCTCGCTTTTCAAATTCTTTTTCAGTATCTGTAACACCCTGCGTTCTAGGGACATAACTGCCTTGCATTGGCTGAAATGATTAATTAATGATGAACATGTCATTTGAGTTCATGATCGATTTTATCACGATTCTTCTGTTAAGCTTTGAGAGAAATTATACATCCCTTTGCTCAAATAGTGTTAGAAAAACCTTTTAGAATTCCACCAAGATATATTTAAATCATTTCTAAGATACAACGGTTCAGAGCTTAATCTAACAACTGGACAATTTTGATGTTACACCCTGGGTATATATATATATATATATATATATATATATATATATATATATATATATATATATTATTATTATTATTATTATTATTATCATCATTATTATTATTATTATTATTATTATTATTAGAAATTATAATAAAAACATGTTGAAATACTTCAGGCGATGGCAAGTAACTTGTGATTAAAGGATTTTTACGAAAATTTCAGAAGCAAAATGTTACCTATTTTCCGAAAGATAAAGCGGGGGGTGGAACGTAGAGTCAGAATTAAAAATATACTTGTGGGTATGTCTTGGTTAACCAATTAAATGCCATATGCTGCTTGGCAATATCAGGTTCATTAAGCTTAGATGTGTGTGCGTGGTGTGATAAATAAACTTTCGGAATATCCTTTTGGGTAAAATGTGTGCAGGTGTTAATGTGTAAACATTTTCAAAGAATTCTCAATTTGAGTATGTTGCCCCTATAAAAGCGTTTTGAAGCGATTGAAATAAGGTGGAGATGGCAGGCTGTGTGGTACTGACCAACTGAATTCCAAATTTTTCCCTAGCGATATTTTGGTTGCATGGAGGAGAAGAACGGTTTTCCTACTGATGAACACATGTCGCTTTTCGTTACAAAATATTTAAGGACACGTTGCTGCCGCTGAATGTATAAATGTGCATTTAATGTTTCAGTGCGTTTAAAGACCTCTAAATGAAAAATACACCGACGACCCACCATACGCGCATTGTCTTTCTTCTGTGGATCCCAGCTTTGGTAATTTGGTTACGGAGGTTTCTCGCCTTACGACACTGCTATTTGCGTTGGAAATCCTAATATGTAACGCATTTTTCCTGACCAGATTTTATATATTTAAGGAACTTATTATGGATAAAGGACCGGCTTAGATCGTTTCGCTATTAGCGTGTGTAACAAAAACGTCCGACTTTCTGGCTTTTCCTATTGTTTTGTCAGCATCTGGTCGATCGTATTATACTGAAGATGTCTGCGAATTTCTGAGTACTTCGCGCTGAATTGCTTTCTGCCAATGGCCTTAGGACTTCATCGTGAAAGTCCGATGAACTCCCCGGTCTGGATTTATATTCCCGATAAAGAATCTTTTCAAACCAACTTCTTACTTGCAGCGCAAATTTGATCACTTCTCCAGAAAAACCAGATTTTTTTTAGATATCTTCATATAGCGTTATTCACTTAATTAACATTATGCAACGTAAATTTTCTTTCAGTCATTCCATTCGTTAATCCAATGTGCATGCTGGCACCATCGTACGTTAGTGGAGTCTAACATTATACTTAACCGCTCCGTATAATTAACTAGTTTCGATTATACATTCGCCATTACAATTGTAAATAACTTATGACTCAACTTCTAACGATGGGAGATGAGAGATTGATGCCACCTGTTTGACAGTGAGACCGCTCTTGGAAAGACCCCCTGGTACAAACCTAAGAAACATTTCAACGATGTATTTAAAGAGAGACTGAAAACTCTCGAAATTAGCTGGTACCTCGGCCGTCCCCGATAGCCTCTAGAATGTGTTCTTCGTGGTCAGGCGTACGAGCTGATCTGAGTCTTCCTCGATCCATAGTTTGTAGTGCCACGGATCTTGTCTCACAAATGGGACGATAAACAACAGCAAAGGGTTGTATGACTCGGCTGTTATCGGTATGGAAACGCAAACTGATACAGCCTTGCAGCCTCGCGTCCATTACCATTCGCGCGGCCGTATGTAAAAATCATATCTACCTGCTCACGATATGAATACCCTGCCATTTTTAAACGGAAGACTTCTCAGTTAACCCACTACTACACACGTTAAACGTTGAAGACAGACTAGCCACAAATGTACACAAATGACAAATGTAAACGAGTCTACGTAGAAACACAGCGAATGGTTAACATCAAGAGATGGTTCCCATTGGGTTTACAGGTTCGATTCCTGTCGGAGAAGCACATATTTTCTACGAAAGTTCTCCAATATTAACGCCGGTAAATGTAAATAATACTGTTTATTTAAAAGAAAATCAGAGCATTTACTTGAATAAAATGTATCTATTAAAATAACGTATAAACAGAAAATATATTAAATAATTATCGGAATTAATCCATTTCATAACATATATATATATATATATATATATATATATATATATATATATATATATATGGAGAGAGAGAAAGAGAGAGAGATAATGAAGAATAGTGAAGAGAAAAGAAAACATGTATATAAGTCTACTATTCTTCCATTCTTTGAATATTGCTATCTGATGTTTCTGTTATGCATTTAGCAATTCTTGACTACATCCATAAATAATCTGCATTATTATAGGTCCTGACCTGGTGTCTCGTATTCAGTCACTTTCCAATCGTCTTAATGAAACATTCCTGTGCCTTTTCTATAAATAGAGTCGAAGTAATTGTTCTGATGAGCTTTCATCTTTCGTATTTCGATTTTACGAAGTTAAGAGGAGACAGGCCACATTATTTTCCAGTTGGAATGGCTAGATGAGATTCTGTACAAGTTTTCACACTTCCCGCTTGCGGAACTTTCTTCCAGACTTTTTTCTTTCCAATCATAATCATTAATCAAAAATTAAATGCAATGTTAATCCTTATTCACTTTATTCTTAATTCCATTTTCTTTTATTCTTTTTCCTTCACATTGTTTTCTCATATTCTTTAAACTCTTCTTTCTTAAGTGTCTTTATTGCCTTGTTGGAGTAAAATCATTAAGAACGTTGTTTCTTATACCTTTGTTTTATAAAATTTACTGTATACACTCGGTTATCATGCGACTTTTGAAGACCTCATTTTGTAGGTAATTTTAAGAGGGTAGCATCAAACATGTGATATAAATAAGCCTATGTACTTCGGGCTACGCCGTTTACCATGCTATATATCTATTTACTATAGTCACAATTACAGTTGTATTTAAAATAATCATCGTAAGTTACATGAATATATATGGTACAAGTTTTTTGTGCCATTCGGCAACGTTTGTGGTCATCATTCGATAAAAACGGAGGCTGCATTTCAATCATGTTCCATGCTGATACCACATTTATTTTAAGGTTCGTAATTCCTGCAAACGCTAATCAAAATAGACGATAGATATCTCAAAGAAATACTTCTTACTCCGTGTTGTAGATTTAGGAATCATTGCGAGAGGTCAGCTTGGAAACTGCATGCGAATTTAGGGAGGCAGATCGATGAACGAGTCTATAAACGTGGGCCATAAATCAACAACAGATCGATTTGTGAAAGATCGATATTGAAGATGAAAATAATTTCCCAAGAAGCCTTTGGCAAAAAAACGAAGTTTGTACGCGAGACGATCCTCGCCACATAGATGTCAACACTCAATAATTTCCAAAGAAGCCTTTGGCAATAAACAAAGCTGGTATGCCAGATAATCCTGGCCACCTAGCTGTCAACACACAATAAATTCTAAAGAAACATTTGGCAGAAAACAAAGCTTGTTCGCGAGATAATCCTGGCCACCTAGCTGTCAACACTCAATAATTTCCAAGAAGGGTTTGGCAGTAAACGAAGCTGTTACGCGAGATAATCCTAGCCATCCAACTGTCAACACTCAATAATTTCCCAAGAAGCGTTTGGCAGAAAACAAAGGTGGTAATCGAGATACACCTGGCCACCTAGCTGTCAACCCTCAATAAATTCCCAAGTAGCATTGGCAGGAAACACCGCTCATACGCGAGGTAATCCTGGCGATCTAGCTGTCAATATTCAATAATTTCCCAAGAAGCCTTTGGCAAGAAACGAAGCTGCTACGCGACATAATCCTGGCCACCTATCTGTCAATACACAATAATTTCCCAAGAAGCTTTTGACAGAAAACAATCCTGTTACGCGAGATAATCCTGGTCACCTAGCTGTCAACACTCAATAATTTCCCAAGTAGCCATTGGCAGGAAACGAAGCTGGTACGCGAGATAACCCTGTCACTTACTGTCAACACTCTATAATTTCCCAAGAAGCCTTTGGCTGGAAACGAAGCTGCTACGCGAGAAAGTGCTGGACACCTAACTGTCAACACACAATAATTTCCCAAGAAGCCATTGGCAGGAAACGAAGCTGGTACGCGAGATAATCCTGGCCACCTAGCTGTCAACATTCATTTTGTCCAGGACAAAAGGAGAAACAACTGAGATATCCGTTGGATGAATTAAAGTTTTCGGTTTAAATCTACAGGCATCTGAAAATTTCGGAGCGTACAACAGCCGAAACGCTGTCAATATTGCAATGACAATGAGCACAACAAATGTAAATAATGCAATTAAGCATAATACCTCATCTTAGAGATATAGACATAAAATGACAAGCAGACCTGCAAAAAATTCTGAATACTACCTCGCCTGGGACCATTTGAGTTTCGTCTTCTCTGACCTTTTTCGACCAGCGTTGACATAGATCACTTTTTTGCATGTCGGATCGAATTTTAAAAGGTGGTCGTCATCAATTAAAAATTACTTATGTAATTCGTACGAAGAAAAGCGAAGCCAGTCAAAGTCTGCCCAGCTAGTCGGTCCCAGGCTCACAGACGTCGTCCGCCGTTACCAGTTGCTTTGCAAACTAGGAAAGAGAACAATTATTGTTGATGTCACAATTCTACGATCTTAGACTCTATGAAAAAGAAAAGGTTTAAACTGACAGTTGTTTTCCGCTCACAAGTGTAACATAAATATTATGTTGTTCGGAAAGTAATGTCCGGTATTAAAATAAACATTTTAATTCTTAATGGTCTTTAACTTTAATCTTTGACCTTCTAGATGACAACTGTTCCCTACTTGATGCCTATGCTGATGACACAGCCATTTACTCCTCTCTCGATATTAAGTCTGATCAGTTCGATTAGGTCAAATTGTTAGCTAATCTAAAAAATGAGTTGTTAACTGGGGCAAGGAATGGCTTCTTAGTTTTAACGCCTCCAAAACAAAACTTCTCTTTATCAATAACCTGAAGGATTCCTTTCTGTCTTTTATAATTAAAATTTTAGAAAAAGATTGTGTTTTAATAAGTTATTTGATGTGGTAAGAATCTGTTACCATCCCTACTAGCATGAATTGACTGATCCAGTTATGATCATTATCGTAATTCCCCATGTATAGTACGCATATTTTCTGTTATTACACTGCGAATTAAAAAAATACTATTGTATGTCACTCAAAAGGAATATAATATTTTTCGCTTTGACATTGTTATTCATAACAACAAACATACGCTTTATGAAATGTATTTTCTGATAATACTTTTTTGTTTTTCTTTCTAAAATATATTTAAAGAGTATGAGCAAGTTATTCATACTTGAAAATTAATGAATAATTAATTTATTAAGAATGCTGTTTAACTTTTAACTTTCCACGAAAGATATCTGAAATTAAATCATTTTAAAATTGGCCTCAAGGTCTTTCCCATAGTTGTCTCATGAATAGGCCTGTAGTGTAGGACCCCATGTTAGGCAGCCAGTCTACAAACTATGATTTTCAGACGAAGTATATCTAATGGGAGGCACTAACAAGCTCAGGCGCCTAATGGACAAATCCATTGTATATTGCGTAGAGGTCAGCATTGAGAAGTCGAAGAGAAAGGCGAAGAGAATAGACGCCATCATTACCATGAATAGAGTCCCTGAGATGACACTATCACGAATCACCGTATCCAGAGCAAAGATGACCAAGTGGGAAATGCGTGGAAGTGAAATAGCAACTCTTTAGAAATTCGTATATTTTAATCGTTTAATCTGATGCTAACATCCAGAAGATTAACACATTGCACCTTCTACAGCTAATATTTTTTTTACTGACGGGCAGTTGAACCATTATATTGAACCAGTCTCTTAGGAGCCAGCAAGATGTTTTCTACTGACATGTAGTGGAGCCATATTTTTAAATCCGTTGCTGGGTGCCAGAAATTCGTTTTCTACTGACGTTGGGTGGAGCCAATTATATTGAATCTGTTGTTAGGTGCCAGAAAGTTATTTCTGTCGTGCTGGACAGTTTTTTCTCATCGTGTTCTCTTATATGCAATGAATATTGCTGCCGAGTCTGCTGCTGTGCTTCTGCAATATATTTAAAGATTCTTGATAAAATACATATCTGCAATATTATCCATGTTGGCCTCCTATCTCGGCTTCAGTTACTTTCACACTACAGTAACGGAGCTTCCCTAAGCATTTTTTAATTGTTTTATACTAATTGTTTTGATGAGCTAGTTCTTTCGTATCTAGACTTTCCGTACGTGATTGCTGTCCTTTACGGGGGCGAATGTTGGACAGTCTCCTTAAACATAAAGAATAGACCCGAGACAACTGATGTATGGTTCTAGAGATGGATGCTAAGGATACCATAGACCGAGCGTGTGAGCAAGGTTGAGGTTTTGGAGAGCATGCAAACAAGGAGGAAGCTTATACTTAACATCAGGAAGAGGCAGCCGATATTTCTGAGACACTTAAAGAGTAATGAGGGCTTGGAGATTCTGATACTCACAGGGTGTATAAAGTGAAAGAGTGACAAGAGAAAGCAACGCGTGACATACTCAGCGGGCTTAAGCAAGTGGATGGCGGAACTAGGCCTTGGAGGAGTAGCAATGCGACAAAACATATTGAGAGCTATAAAATGATAGGGCGAAGTGGAGAGCCATGATTGCCTACGTCCTGAAGGGGCATAACACATAAAAGAAGACGCACTCTTTTACAGTTGAAATGGCTTGATGTAACCGTAAGTTCTATACTAAAAGTTTCTTCTCGTAATTCTTCAACGTTGGTTTTCAAAAGATTAAATGCAATATCAATCGTTATCTTTTGTCTTCTTAATTCCTGTTATTTTTTTTCTCGTCTTAACTTTCTTCTTCTCATATTCTTTTACACTCATTAACCTCCTTGCCTCATAGTGGCTTTATTGCCTTTTGGGGGCGGGTGAAATGTTAAAAGCATTTTCAGGGCTAGTATTAGGGCTAATGCAGTACCATGAATATAGCACACTTTAAGACTATATTTCTTCATATATATATATATATATATATATATATATATATATATATGTATATATATATATATATATATATATATATATATATATATATATAAAGCCTTAAAACTTAATATATATTATAGTAAATTTAAAACCTCTAACCTGATAATGAGTAATAATCATTCTCCAGTTGCTGCGGTTGTTGATAGAACCAATGTTGTGTATGAGTTTAAATGTCCCATGGAAGAATGTTCTTCTAATCCACATACATATATTGGATTTCCAACCACCCGGCTCTCCAGAAGATTAACTCTGCATCTAAATTTTAGCTCCATTAAACAACATATTAAGTCACATACCGTTTCCCTTATGCAATCTATACTAAAATTATAGACAAACATACAGACATTAGACGCCTTAAAATCTTAGAGGCATTACATATTAAAAGCAAAAGACCTCTTATTAATCGTATAGATTACAATATTTCTGGTAACATATTACAATGTTTATAATATATTTAAATTTTATAACGTATTCTTCGATTTTTTGGCTTGTGTAGTGGAAATTTTTTCACGCTGTCACATGATAAAAATCTTCGCCCTGCACGTGATAACATCATCGCGTCTTTTGAAATTAAAAGGATTTTAACGTTTATTTAGTTTGTAAAAAAGTAGCAACATGATTACGCTACAAGATAATTGGCAAATGTTTGTTTAAAAAAATTTTGACTAAAAATATTGACCCTGAAGATGAACAATGATGTTCGAAAGCGCTAGGTCAACGTATGGACTATACATCTTTCGAAATCATTTTCAAATAAAAAGTCTCATTAGAGATTATGAGAAAATTCAAAAGAAAATATGCAAGACTATATTGTCTTTAACATTCAATACTACATGTTTAAATATATATATATATATATATATATATATATATATATATATATATATATATATAATCAAGAAGAAAAACTTAAAGATTCATTTCGGTTATAATTTATTTCGTGAATATCTCTATATATGCATTTCTTCAGACTGAAAGCTTTTAGTAAATGGAGACATTTTCCCCGGGGCAGATATACCCGATTGAATGGGGGAAGTGAAATCAAGAGAAAAGAGAAGAAAGAAAAAGAGACAGAAGGAAAATGACAGATTTTAAAATAAAGAGAGAGGGTAAAGAGATAATCAGTCAGTCATGTGTCCTGCGTGATACACGCATAGGCGATCATGTATCTTTCGATATATGACTTGACGAGGCAGATTTTTCCCGCAGTAGGTTTTTCTTTCTGCGGTAGACCATTTACCATCCAAGGTTATAGAAACTGGCCTGTTCTGCTATTTAACCCATAGCTGGACGGAGAATTAGAGGATTCATACCTTTCCCGAGATTATTAGCACGTAAGCGAATATAATGGATTCGACTGGAATTCGAACTCGGCTCTCCAATTCCTCAATCCGAGCCGTTATCCATTACTCCACCGTGCCTCCTCAAGGGATAGCACTAAGCCTAAAATAGATTTATTCTTGATTATTATTATAATGCTCACTAGTTTACATTGAGCTCTCTCTGGGTTAATATCCTCCTTGGAATTATTCCTATCAGTCACAAATTGGTAATATATGTATATATTTAAAAATTTGTTTGCGAAGAGTTTTCGCCATTTTATATCATTAACTTTACTCATGTACTATTTGTATGAATGATTCATGTAATATAAATTGAACTGCACCACATATTTGATTTAAAAGAACTGATCCGACGTGCAAATTTACGTGATAACAACTGAGACATTACTCTATTTATTGAACTATTTAGTTCATGCCACATTGACTGATAAACTCCTACAACAAAAATAATTCTCAAATTACCATATTAGTAAAAAACGCACTCTCTTTAATTAAAAAAAAAATTCAACCTTAGCGTTGCGACTGCACGGTCCAAAAGTTTTTATCCGTTAACAGTATCACATTTCTAAAAAAAACATATTTTGATTAGCATTTAATTTTTTGTCTCTGATACTACCTGGATTTACTAAATACAAAATAATTTCTATGCCTGAGGATGACTGTGTGTACAGTTGAAAGTACTAGCAGATTAAAAAAAAAGTCCTTATACAACTTGTAGTTATTAAAAACAAGGATCATAACATTCATCGAGTGGTTCGTAGGTTCATGCCACTTTAAACATTTTGGTTTGCGAAGAAGTTTTTCGTCATTTATATCATTAACTTTACTAATCTACTTTTACTTTACTAATCTACTTGTACTTTACTTTACTAATCTACTTGTATGTATAATTCAGGCAATATATATATATATATATATATATATATATATATATATATATATATATATATATATATATATATATATACTAGGCAACTCACATTCGAGCAAAGATATTGACTGAAATCACATTGCAAGAAATAGCTTGATGAGATCAAGGATAGTTTTCTTTGATCTTTTCTTCGCAGTTGCCAAGTCTTCGAGGTCATCTCTTAACTCAGCGCGCATGTCAACTGAAAAACTGGCAATGATTTGACAGACTGCCGATGTCGCTTTTGAAAAATGGTTTTTAGCGGAACCATACATTTTCGAAAGGGAAACATGTTTGCAATGTTTTCGAAAATACGAAGCCCCGAATCCATTATAATGTTCAATAATGGCAGTGCTTATTAAATGCATTTTTCTCTCAACCAGGAATTCATTCATTCAACATTAATCAATGAATAATATGTTGTGTCCAGGGGGAATGAAATTATTCACGTAGTAATGACAAAATAAAGAGGGATATTTCGACTCTCATAAAAATGTATGTCGAGAACTGATTTGTTAAAGATAACTCTCGAAAAAAATAGGACAAATAAAATAGACCGTCAGCAAGAAAACCGGACTTCACTAGCTCGTCACAAAATAATTAACTTATTCCAATGCTGGCACCAGCTTATTTGTAATTACATCGAATAGGTTTCAGGCTTTCTTGTAAACGGTTTAACAAGAAAAGACACTGTGCGTTAAAGAAAACGTATAGGACAAGGAATAACACACGTCTCAAATATGTAGGCTAAATCAATGCGAGAAGTTATCAATGTTCTTATCAGCTTTCCCTTTTGGTGGCTAAACTTTATATATTGATGTGGACTACAAGACTGTCGGCAAAATCTCATCATTTTACAACTGAAATGGCTAGATGTACCGTAAGTTCTATGCTAACAATTTCTTCTCAAGCGCTATCTCGCAATATTGCGGTTTCTTGCTTACCAGTCAAGTTTGATTTTCAAAAATTTAAATGCAATGTCAATCTTTATCTTGTGTCTTCTTAATTCCTCTTCTTTTATTGTCCTTTCTCCACACTAAAGTCTTCTAATTCTCTTTCACTCTCCTTACTTTCCAGTCAATTTTGATTTTCAAAACTTTAAATGCAATGTCAATCGTTGTTCTGTCTTCTTAATTCCACTTCTTTTATTGTCCTTTCTCCATACTAAAGTCTTTTAATTCTCTTTCACTCTTCTTTCTTTCCAGTCAATTTTGATCTTCAAAACTTTCAATGCAATGTCAATCGTTATGTTCTATCTTCTTAATTACTCTGAATATTGTTTCATATCTGGTCCAGTTCTCCTAGTGTATATTTAGAAATTCTTGATAAAATCCAAGGGAAAATATGCAAAAATATTGGTCTGGACCTGTCATCTCGGCTTCAATCAATTTCCCACGGCTCTTCCCTGTGTCTTTTCTATAAATATTTTCATGTTAATTATTCTGATAAACTATGTATGATACACAGATTTTATGAATTTAAGTGCAATACTAGTTAGGTGGTAAGGTCTCAGAATTTTACAGGTGAAATGGCGAGATGTAACCGTAAGTTCTATGGCAACGGTTTCTTCTCTCACACTTTTCGCTTGTGGAACTTTCTTCAATCTTCTCGCTTCTCAGTCAAATTTGATGTTCAACAATTTAAAGGCAATACTAATCGTTTTCTTCTGTATTCTCATTTATTGTCCATTTATTGTTCTCATTCTTTAATAATGTTTTTATTTATCTGATATCCTCTCACACTAAGTAACTGTTTGCGTCTTAGTGGCTTTAATGCCTTCATTGGGGTGAAATTATGAAAAAAGGAAAATTCTTCGAGATTAGCTGGCTTCACATGCAGGATTCCAATTTCTTCTTCCACCACATGCAAAAGGTACTCTATGGGATTAAGATGATGGGATTGTAAAAGCCAGTTAAACACAGAAAACTGTATTCCATGAATTAATATACCATTTTTTTTTGTGATCAACTGCGTTGTTCTACTGGAAAGGTCCCAAGAGATTAAAACATCGTAGTCAGAAATCTGGGTACGTGGTCAGTCACAATACTTGAGTTGGTTGTTGTAGCAAACAAAAACTTATAAACTTATTGCAACAATCAATACCTGCAATCGGCTTCTTCTTTCTCTCGTCCGCGACATTTGTAGCCAATTCAACCGTCTTTTTCCTCACAATATTTATTGTACAAAAGTGCAAATGTGGCAATTGGCCTATAATGAGGATGGGTAGGAATGGCGTTCATCTGGTTTAAACTTAAACTTAGCTAGCCACAATCACTGACTCAAACATGCTACAATAATCCGTGCACGAAAACACGATATTCTTCCATACCATTCTTACTGCAGTCACCATAATACCACCTGGGCTCTGTGAAGTCATAACTAGTCCCTATATGTACAATTTATCTGTGTGGTTGGGGAAATAAAATAACAACATTTAAAAATTTAAACCCGATGGATATTTACAATGAAAACATATTTATATCCAAAAACAAAATAGTATTAGTAATAAACACGCCCCCACAATTCTTAAATGTGGCAGAAACATATTTAAACTGGATGAAAATAACGCGGGACTTGAGAAAATACGATCAATCATTCAACCAATCACTCATCCAAACACAACAACATTAACGAAAAATCACACCCGAAAGTCGATATATGTCCCGCATCCACCTGAGAACTGTCATCTCTGATCACCTAACGGGGGAGCGCAGGTGAAATTTAACAAAAGAAAGAGGAGGGACGAAAAGAGGAGCCAATGAGCACACATCCTGTAGCTAAGTTGGCAGAAAGAAACCCAGAATAAACTAGCCTATTTTGGGCAGTTTTGTCAATATTCAAATCAGATATTCCAACATTCTTAAATTCCTAACCGGCATCAAAATGCCACTCCAACTCAGCATATTTTACTCGACACAGACACGCAAGACTCACCCACCTTTCGCCAAATTCTAATGGATGGAGTCTTTACCTTTCCGTCCTAATCTTGACTTTAAGCTGATGCCTAAAGAACAGGATTAATTAGGAAGAGATAAACTTCTCCGTTCCATAGAATTACTTCTGTGCGTCGTCCATATCACGACTTGCATAACCCCTAGTAAGCAAAAGAACACATAGTGCTCAGCGACAGTACAACATTACTACAAACAGAACTACCCTCGAGGGCAAAGAACTTTCCACGCACCATGCGAACCATAATGTGCTCACCAAACTTGCACAAAGGGCCTACGATCCTGCTGTGGAAGAAGGCGTCATCCAGGATCTCCGCCGACTCACCGTAGCGAACACAGTTTTGAGATTTTTCCGAGCCCGCCCAACAAAGTCTCTTGCTAACACAGAGGGCCCTTCGAATCACCGGCCACACCATTAGTGAGGTATTTCAACCCGGGTGCCGAAGCCCATATAGAGCGAGCACCCTACTTCGTCACACCGGGCTCGCCTATCAGATCATTCCGAACGAACCCCCTAACTAGCACTTTATGTAATGCCTTACGAGACAACGCCTGGACGTCGGAGAGGCCATCCGTCGCCCGTAAGAGGAACATGAGATCAAGTTGACATTCATGATAGAATGAACACTCGCCTCGAAGTTAACGACAGGCCTCCTCCTCGGACGAGTGCACACTTCTCAAAGATGGAAAGTTCTTACGGACGTCTTCCTTCCAGAATTCACCGTTCTCGTTGCAAACACATCCGATCTAGGAAAGAACCTGACATTCTATCAAAACTCCGCTCTCTGAACAGGCTATCACACTCAGTATCTGTCCATATTGCGATAAGAAAGTGGCTAGATACCCCCCAATAAACTGACGAGGGACCTCGAATATCGCCATGTCGTCCTACGCTTGCCATCGTATTCAGTTTTTATGATGTGATCTTTTGTAGTGAGATCCAGATTGGTCATTTTTATACAGTTCTCAGGCGTGGGTAGCAATACCTCCTACATGAATTAGCCCGAACCCTTCAATATCCTTAACGGTTTAAGTCCCCAGGCACTACAGTGATTTTACCACTGTGTCTTTTGTGGAACGACAAATTTTGCGCGAACTCTTGTCCACTCGGAAGACTGACACTATTCTTTTCTTAATTTTCTTTAGTTCTTGGTTGTCTACCAAGAGTCCACTTTCTTTTTAAGGTGAGCGTAACTCTTGGCACACTCGAAGAACTCTGCAGTATTGATGATGCATTTAGGTGGAAACTTCCAACAACACGGAGATTCCCCAGCCGCAGCATTGTCTTTCTTTTTGCCTTGAGTAACCGTATGGTCCTTCATTATTAACGATTTTCTCGTTTTTTTTGCTTATAGGCCATTGTTGGCATTCATATTTTCTACTTTTGATTTTTTGGCCATTAGTGGCCTCCATAATTTTTATGGTATTTGCAGGGTATTCCACAGCATCGTCTTTATCTGGTGGGTCTTTTTTATTGATTGGATATATTTGCGAACCGCCCGAATTCTGTCGGCCATATTGGAAATATTAACACTCTGAGGCTTGCACTAATGTAATAGTATTTTTCCTTATATTAAATTATAAATGAGGGGAGGATTGGAGGGGATTAATTAAAAGCATGAAATATACTGGATTAACAGAAAAAGCCAGAAAAAAAAAATGACAAGACGAATTTACCCCGTAATTTTTACAAATACGAAAATAAGATATAAAAAGAAATTATAAGATGCAAAAAAAAAATCGTTTGAACAGCAAATTATAAAAAAGAATCAAATAACGCGAAAAATTTCCAAGAGTTACGTAGAAGTTTTAAAAGAAATAGACAAGGTAAGAAAATATAATGCAAAAAAAACTGGTTTGAACAGCAAAAAATAAATAATAATAATAAATAACAAAAAAACATTTTAAAAAAATTAAAAACAGAGTCGTAAAGTTAACTCAAATTATGCTAACAGTTACCCAGACGGGCTTAAAAAAACTATATAAAGATTTATCGAAGACCAGAAAGACAATGAAATCACCCGAAGAAGAAAAAATATAAGTTAAAGGGTCGGGGGGGATACGAAGAAAAAATAATTCACAAGATAAAATCCAAATCTTGAAACATAAGACAAACGGGATTTAGTTTTAATACAAAATTACACAGAAATTTTAGGAATGAAATAAAACTGAAGAGAGGTTTCGTTAAACAATGTAAATAAAATAAAATAAAAATGCAAATGCCTGCCAGAAACTGAAATAAATCAAAGGAAGAAAAAAACAAAATGTAAATTAGGAAAAGAAAGAATAAAAATATGATAAATCAAATAAACTTATCAGAAAGTTTTAAGCCAAAGTCAAATTATTGTAACTGTTGAATAATAATAAAATAAAAAAAATAAAAAATAAGAAAAAAAAAAGGGCAAAAATATATCCAAAAATTTTGACGGTACTAGTCTGGAAGAAAATAAAGCAGGCAAATAACACGTGATCAAAAAACTTCAGGCCACCGTCTTTTTCCTCACTTACTGGTTATCACGTTCTTTCCGTTTTTTTTTCTATCCCTGAAAGTCAAAATTTGCATCTGCGCAAAGATAATCTCGCGAAAGTGTATCTTACTCCGAGATCTAACTAATTTAAATATGCGACTAAAGAAGCCGCCATTTCTTTTTTTTGGGACAGTTTAAACCGGAGGCAAGTTCGAATCATTGTATGCGCTGGAGGTAACTTATTTTATTCTTGATTTCATTCTAGCATTAAAAAATACATGCAAACCTTAGCCTTTTTGCCCTCTGTGGTAGTTCGCAGCAGATGTGTCACTTAAACGAGCGTTTATTGATACTGAAGCACGATGGAGTCATGGCTAGAGATTAGCGTTGGCGAGAGCCGAGTTCGAATTCCAGTCGAGTTCATTACATTCACTTACTTGCTAATACCTATGAGAATGGTATGAATCCATGTTTCCCCCCTCTAGCTATGGGTAAAATAGCACGCAGGCTGGGTCGTCTAACATTTGGTTATAAGAAGGAAACTCTGGCTTCAAACCGGATTACACTATCCTAAAAGTGTGTATACATGCGGCAGGAGACAACTCGTGAATCCAAATTCCGACTGAAATTCCTAATATCGATTTGCACGTTTGAAGGAATATGACGTCTGCTATGCTTGGCTAGCTTTTGTTTGGGTGCGTCGGTTCGTTTGATGGAGGCTGCTCGACCGACCGGGTGAATGCCGTAACAGGTACAGGTGTGTCACAAATGGCCTCACTGTATGGCTAGGAAACGTTGCGTTTGAAAATACACCACAAATCTGTAGCGTTGATAAAATGACGTGTACGCCAAATTTTGAGGCTTTAGCCCGAATTTTGTAGCAGAAATCAATTTTTTATGAGACCAGGTATTGTTTTCGCAATTTTATATTGTCAAGTTTTTGTATTTTTTTTATCTATCTATCTATCTATCTATCTATCTATCTATCTATCTATCTATCTATCTATCTATCTATCTATACTAATTGTAGACAAGAGTTATTGCTATCTGACTCGAGTATCAGTAGGCGTGGTCCTCAAATGCTGCAGCTCGTCTGTCTGTCTGTCTGTCTGTCTCTATCTATCTATCTATCTCATTCTGTTCATATCTATCTATGTCATTCTGCTCATTATCTATGTCATCCTGTTTATTATCTATCTATCTATCTATCTATGTCATTCTGTTCATTAACTATCTATCTATGTCATTTTGTCCATTATCTATGTTATTCTGTTCATTATCTATCTATCTATCTATCTATCTATCTATCTATCTATGTCATTCTGTTTTATATCTATTTATCCCATTACGCTCATATCTTTACAAGTTCTTTCTTTCTTTCTTTCTATCTATCTATCTATCTATTTATCTATCTATCTATTTCAAGTTTTTGTTAAACTGAACGAATTGTAGACATGGGTTTTTGTTATCTGACACCAGTGTCAGTTGGCGTGGTCCCCAAATGCTGCAGTTCGTTTGCTTCAAGTTTTGATGTTGCGTTGCGCGCTCAGAGATCTTCCCAATAAACCCTTTTGTAAAGAAACGTTATTTGAGCTGCTGTTGTCTCCTCTAAACCAGTCTGTCCATTCCCCACCGACATCATTCATCAGTGATGGAACTCAGCTCACAGACATTTTTTTCTCGCCATTCTGTGCAAACCCTAGAGATCGTTGTACCAGATGCCGTTAATAAAAACCTCATCCCTAACCATCTGGCAGCAACGACCATGCCACTTTCAGCAATATTAAATCAACTCTGTATGTCCTTGAATGCAAAACCGGATCTAAAACTCCGTGTTCTATTAGGACGTTGACGACTATGGCTCTCAACAATACCTGTTCTTTGTATCTGTCTATATTTCTGAGATGAGACGCATTATGTAAATTATTTACATTATTCGGACTGTTGTCCTCGTCTCTGTCGCTATATTTATTACAACGTTTCGGCCGTTGTACGCTCCGGCCTTCTTCAGGTAGTTGGAATGTCGAACTGAACCCTTTATTTCGCTCACTGGGATAGACTGTTCTTGTTCCACGTGGCATGTTTTTAATGGGTGCCACTTATCAGTTATCTCCTGTTAAATTTCCTTCTGAAAGTTCTCCATTGCCTTAACCG
>OZ038494.1:10349210-10609210 GCA_964036315.1 Acanthosepion esculentum | reverse complement strand
TCACCCCAAGCAAGGCAATACAGCCACTAAGACACAAAAGGTTACAGGGTGTTGAAGAATTACGAACAGAAACATTCATAATGAGCGGGAAGAGAAAGGCGTAATTAGAAGTACAGTAGATAGCGATTGATATTGTATTTAATTTCTTTGAAGATTAAAGTTGTCTGGAAAGCATGGAGCCAGAAGGGAATTCCACACGTATAATGTGCGAGAAAAGAAACTGTTAACCTAGAAGTTAGGGTTACATCTAGCCGCCTCAACTGTAAATTGTTGAGACCTCGGCGCCAGTCTAGTGCTGCGCTTAAATTCATGAAGTCTATGTACCCTAGCGAAGGTATTATCCGAATAATTACCATGAAAGTATTATAGAAAAAAACACAGGGAGGTAACCTTACGGCGGTGGGAAAGTCACGGAAAATAAGACATCAGATAAAAACTGATAAAATTGTTGATCCTACTTTGGACTTTTTCAAAGGGCCCAAAGTAAATCATAGGGGCACCGCACCATATATGGCAGTAATATTCAAAGCATGGACGAATGGTAGACTTACAGATATGCAAGATAGGTTCTGGAGAGAAAAATTGACTCTTACGACACATTGAACCAACTTTCTCAACGGATGACCTAGCAATGGATTCAAAATCCAACACTAAATTAAAACAATATATTCGTGACACCTAAATGCTAAAGAAGACCCAGCGCTCGTCTTTAAATAGCCGTGCATCACAGATATCATTAACACTTTTGTCTTTTAGAAGACAGACATTCTGATCTAAGATAGTTCACAAGGAATTAGCAACAGAAATATTGATAAAGAGCGGGGAGAGCAAAGAGTAATCAGGAGGACTGTATTTAGCGACTGATATTGCATTTAAATTTTTCAGATGAAAGTTGGCGGGAAAACATGGAGCCAAAAGGAAGATTCACAAGTGATAAGTGCGAGAAAAAAAACTGTTTGCATAGAAATTATGGCTACATCTCAACTGTAAGATCTCGACGCCAGTCTAGTGCTGCGCTTAAATTCAAAAAGTCTAGGTACCGTAGCGAAGAGCTCGTCCGAACAATTACCATGAAGGTATTTATAGAAAACGTACAGGAAGGTAACCTTACGGCGGTGGGAAAGTGAGTAAAGCCGAGACACGAGATGAGGACCGATAATATTGCTGATCCTCCTTTGGACTTTTTCATAGAGCTCGAGGTAAATAGCCGGAGCAAGTAAGCATATGTGGCAGCAATATTCAAAGCATGAATGAGTAGACTTATAGATATATATGATAGATTCTGAAAAGAAAACTTGTCTCACGGAAAATACAGGAGTATTAATAGGTAAGTACTCTTGCATTAATAGGTAAGTACTCTTAATATTTTGCTCAGATTTTGGAAGGTATCATTGGCTACTGCAATGCGAATTCTAGTTCGTGAATGGTTTGGGAAATCCGATGGTCAAACCCACTGGAAAAATTTATGAAACTCGGGTTACGACTAGAGCCATTCTTTTCATGGCATTGCTAAGCGTTTTTTGTTCGGTCTAAGTAATCTAGGATTCGAGCAATTTACTGAGTAGGTAATTTGCCTTTTGGCCTTTTTTCTCTTTTTTTTCAGTAGAGGCGTTTTTATTCCAGAGTGCAGTCCGTAGTTATTAAGTTATAAAACCGCTACAGTAATTACTACTAGTTATGATCATAATGTAAATACTATAAGCATGTATATATGGCATAAATAAATATATACTTAATATAGATATATTAATCAAAATAACAAAAATAATAGATTTCTCACAGATACTTTCCCAGGCACGTGTTAATGTATCGTACGTTATATACTGTACACCCGTCTTTGTTTACAATTGAAAAGACCGCCACCGCTGCCAACAGGTCACTTTGAGAACTAACACGACTTGTTTCGCTAAGCACGCAAAATTTGAAATACATCGCTGACGATTTGGAAATTTTTTGTTTTCCTGCAGATTTTGTCCGGGGCATCCGATGTCCGCTGATGGGATTCGTAGACGACGGGTTTGGCTGTATATTGAGAGGAAAAGTATGGAAAAAAGGTTTTCGTGTGACGCGTTTCGGCCTTTTGGACTTTATCGAATTAAGTTTGTGTTGGTGCGACTAAAAATACGAATGGACGAGAGACGCTGGGAATTTTAAAACAATGAAAGATTTCTCAAGTCACTACTGTTTTTCAAGTCTCATGATCTAAAATTATTTAAAAATTTTTTCACACAATATATTGTTTCATAAATTTTGTGTATGAAAAATGGTCTCGAAATATATTTGTAAGAAAAATGGAAAATGGAATAATGTATTAAGTCAGAGCTTGGATCATCTAATTTTCAGATAACATTTTCATCCTGGGTATGAAGATAATCTACATCCGCGTCCCGGTTATGAAGATAATCTACATCCGCGTCCTGGTTATGAAGATAATCTACATCCGCGGCCCGGTTATGAAGATAATCTACATTCGCGTCCTGGTTATGAAGATAATCTACATCCGCGTCCTGGTTATGAAGATAATCTACCTCCGCGTCCTGTGTAAGACGATAAACTACGTCCAACAACAAGGCCTCTCCTCAGGAGGCTTTGAGTAGCGTGAAACCATCTCTTAATTGGTGCTGTCCCCAGGTTCACCCTGACCCGGCATGGTAGTACATGTTAGGGTCCCATCTATGAACAAATAGTTAACCACCAAACTGAGGTCAAAACGTGTAAAAATGGGTTTTAATTCCAGTAAGAATTTGATAAAAAATTATTACCAGCAGTAAATTTTCGAAGAAAATCTTATTACCAGTAATTCATTATTAATAGCAATACTTTTCAGGAAAAAAAAACATTACCATCAATACATTTTTGAAAAAAAAATACCAGCAATATATGTTTGGGATAAATATTACCAGAAATACTTTTTGAAAAAAAATATTACCAGCACTAAAAATCTTGCTATAAAACAAAACAAGCCAAACCAAATCAAAAAACATTTCAATTTAATTTTTTTGGGAGTTTTGAAGTCATAAAAATATCATATATATTATTCTGCTTTCACAATTGAAGACATGGTAGATGATACTTAGCTTTTGGGAATAGACATGCTTGTTTGGTCATGATTACCAGAGGTAGTGATATGCGTGTTTTATGTTGTAGTTTTCTTGAAGTTATGTTTGGGAATACAGTTTGATTTAACACTAGGATAGCCAGCTTCTTTGATTTATATAAAATGGCCAAGGTTTTCGACACCTTATGTTTGTTTTTTAATCTTTCGCATGACAAATAATCAATTTATGGTTAATGAAATTATTCATATGTCTGCAATACATAGTTTATTAAAGAATATTACTATTACACAACATTAGACATCATTTTGAAGTAGGCCATAACATTCTTTCTACAATCCTGTAGGACCAACTATTTAGCAATATCTTAGATTCCACAATCTTTACATGTTACTAACAGTACCCTAGTTTCATCCTTTGCACATTTGCCGTGTTATGATATTATTTCAATGCATTTACCCTATAAATAGCCTAGGTGTCAAAAACGACACCTCGGACATTCAAGGTAAAACCTCAAATATCAGCTATTCCATTGAATATTTTTTAAAGAATTAAGTCTGTTAAGCATCTTTGCTAAAATTCAATAATTGTCCATAAGCCTCAGCATCGAACCAAAACTAGTTATTCCATAGTAATTTGTTGAAAATTTGAAGGTGTCGAAAACGACACCTCGGCCATCCTAGTGGTAAGAAATTGTAGTCATTAATGTCATGAACATTCCTTCACGATAGATGTTTTGTGGTATTTTAAAAGGATTTGAGGGAAATCGCTAGAATTTATTTGTATGTACGGATTGTTGGTAATTTTAAATATTTTTTTTTTATAGAAGTATATATTGCTGATATTTTACTACAAAAATATATTTTCATACTTTCATTGTGTTTTTTTTTTTGTTTGGGGCTCATAGAGAGGGGGTCTAAGAATTACTAGCCCCCCAAATCAGGGTGAACAGCAACTAATACGTGGTTCCTCACTCCGCAAAACTTGCAGTTTTCCGATCAGAGGTCTCTACTTCCTGATGTATTTTTATATTCAAACCCACGACTTGGAAGAAGAGACAAAAATTAGTTTTTGTCTCTCGGTTTGTCGGCAATGTTTTTTTAATCGCAAAAGAGAACAAAAGTTAAAAGTATAATAGACGAAAAGAGAGACAGACAGATAGAGAGAGAGGAGAAGAGAGAGAGAGACAGACAGAGAAAAGAGAAGAGAGAAAGACAGACAGAGAAAGGAGAAGAGAGAGACAGACAGAGAAAGGAGAAGAGAGAGAGAGAGAGACAGACAGACAGACAGAGAAAGAATAGAGACAGACAGAGAAAGGAGACGAGAGACAGAAAGACAGAGAAAAGAGAAGAGAGAGACAGACAGACAGACAGACAGGGGAGAAGAGAGACAGACAGACAGACAGACAGAGAAAGGAGAAGAGAGACAGACAGACAGACAGACAGGCAGACAGAGAATGGAGAAGAGAGAGGCAGACAGACAGACAGACAGGGAGAGGAGATGATAGACAGACAGACAGAGAAAGAAGAAGAGGGAGAGAGAGAGACAGACAGACAGACATACAGAGAAAGAAGAAGAGAGACAGACAGACAGAGAAAGGAGAAGAGAGAGGCAGACAGACAGACAGGGAGAGGAGATGATAGACAGACAGACAGAGGAAGGAGAAGAGAGACAGACAGACAGACAGAGAAAGAAGAAGACAGACAGACAGACAGAGAAAGGAGAAGAGAGACAGACAGACAGAGAAAGGAGAAGAGAGAGAGACAGACAGACAGACAGAGAAAGGAGAAGAGAGAGGCAGACAGACAGACAGGGAGAGGAGAAGAGAGAGAGACAGACAGAGAAAGGAGAAGAGAGACAGACAGACAGAGAAAGGAGAAGAGAGAGGCAGACAGACAGACAGGGAGAGGAGAAGAGAGACAGACAGACAGAGAAAGGAGAAGAGAGACAGACAGACAGACAGAGAAAGGAGAAGAGAGAGAGAGACAGACAGACAGACAGAGAAAAGAAAGAGAGACTGACAGACAGACAGACAGAGAAAGGAGAAGACAGATAGACAGACAGACAGACAGAGAAAGGAGAAGAGAGAGGGAGAAAAAAAATAAACCGAACGTTGGTAGAAGGTTTGTAAATATGCAGTGTTACAGAGAGTCAACAATCGTTTGTCGACGCGTTTTTGCAAAAGCGACAAATACTTTGGCGTGTTGGACAACAATGCGAACAAGTGAGGCCGATGTTTTTTCTTTCTTTCAAAAAAAATATCGCACTTCTGTTTACTATTGATTTGTCTACAACGCCAACAAAATTTCTCAAGAGGCGTACGCAGAAGAATAAAGAACACCATTTTTTTTAATCTTGAAAGACATATTTATATCAAAGTATTTTTGCAAACAGTATACATTCCAGAGTTATAAGCACCAAAGCAAAACCACCAACATCACTCAGTCCTGGGCATGACGATAAACTACATCAGGCAGCATGACCTCTGATCGGATGAGTATAGGTTTTCAGGAGCGTGGAACCACCTTTTAATTAGTGTTGTCCTGAGTCCACCCTAATCTGAGGTTATGTGATCTGTTATGGTCCCAGCTATTGGCAAAGATTGAACTCCCAAACAAAAACAATAAACTATGAAAGTATTCTTCGGTAAATCGAATCGAGTTCTCTCAATCACAGTGTGTTTATCTAAAAATAAATATATATATATATATATATATATATATATGAAGAAATATAGTCTTAAAGTGTGCTATATTTATGGGATAAAGTGCTCAATATCAGAGATAGAGCGTGTGTAAATATAAAAGTAGACATGGAAGTCAGCACTTAGAGGCGACAGTCTGTTTCATGCTAGTGCAATCGTCGCCTGACGATTGCACTAGCATGAAACAGACTGTCGCCTCTAAGTGCTGACTTCCATGTCCACTTTTATATATATATATATATATATATATATATATATATATATATGTGTGTGTGTGTGTGTGTGTGTGTGTGTGTGTATATTCGAATGTGCATTGCCCTAGGAGTAAAACCGTTATTAAATCTGATGCGCTTTGACCTCTCCGCTACAGAGTAATTCGATAACCAAGCAAGGTTGAATAGAGCCTCTGAAATAGACATATCCGCTCAGTTTCGTAATCTAACGTAAACAAAGCAATTTGTAATGAAAGGCATGGATTTTCTTTCTTATTAAGCTGACAAAATTTTTATTACTTATTACTATTTTTAGTGGATACCCATATTTGAGTAGACGCACCCTTTATTTATTAAACAGTACATTATTAAACAGGACAGGGTGCGAGTGCTTTTGCAGGACTTATTGCTTTTAGTTCACTACACACTTAAATCATTTATAATATATTTTTTTATTTCAGATAACCCTGTCAGATGAAGATGTTAACCCAACAAATGAAAAGACATGCAGTCATTGTTGCTTTAGCTGCAAAACATAGGGATTTAAAAACCAGTAACTTTTTACCCGTTGCCAGATCATAAGGTTCGGTCGAAGCTAGAGGGATGTGATGGCAATGTTTCCTCTGTAGCAAAAAGAAAAAAAAACATTCACAGCGCTATGATACCGTGAGAACACCAGAATTTATACGGAATATTCAAAATATCATCGATGAGAACCCCGGAAGATCAATGAGGTCCATCGCTAAAGAACGTAGAGTGTACTATCAGAACCGTGGCGCATCAGGACACTCGATATCAGTCATATGAAATGAGGAAAGGCCAATTCATATCGGCGAAGACACAGGAAAACCGTATCAAAATGGTTGCTGAACAAAGTGAAAAATCTCCACGAACATGGCATGCTATGGTTTTTCTCTGATGAAAAAAAAAACCTTTGACCAATATCAGAAAACAAACAGACGGAATGTCAGGTGGCTATGTGCATCTTCTTCTGATGGACCCAGGGTGATGCACACCAAATATTCGGCTACTGTGATGGTTTTAGGAGTTGTGAAGGTCATGTCATGCCACCTTACATTACGGAAGATAGGAAGTGTAAGAAAAGAAACTGTTGGTATAGAAATGGCGGTTGCATTTACCTATTTCAACAGTAAACGGTTGGGATCTATTTGCCAATCTAGTAGCACGCTTAAATTCATGTAGTTGGCGCACCAAGGAACAAACCCCATCAGAGCAGTTACCATTAGAGGAAACTTGCCAGTAATAAAATATATATCAATCGAAGATAAGAGAATTACTTCGAATATATTAAATTACATTGACAATTTCTGATTTCAAGATTACAATTCAAAATTATCGCTTACTTCGTTAAGGTTAATTGGTTATAAAATTCTAACTTATTTGTCTATATTTAAGTAGATCACTAGTTAGTTCCAGCCACCTTAGTCACAAAAGCTATATGTGACGAAAGTATCACCACAAACATGTACAGTAGGTAATTTTATAATTATAATTTTGTACGATTTGGAAAATGGAAGGCAGACGGGAAGTTCAGACATAAGATTTGTTGGTATCGTCTAAACAAAAACGCAAATATTTTATTTTAAAATTTTACATGAAAATTAACTGAATATTTCTTTTAAATTGCACAAATCTATTAAGTGTCAGATCTTAATAAAATTTCCTATACATATGCGATTCATACATATAATTATCTAATGAAAATATTTATTGAAACAATTTTCAGAAAAATGAAACCATTTTGATTAAATTAAACGAAAAACTTTTGGACTCTATAAATACTTACACTTGCATAAATTACTGGATGTTTTTGTAAAATGTTCGAAACTATTTTTTAATATATTGAAATTTAAATGAAATATATTTGCACACAATAAATATTTATATTTAAATATGCTCCTGGTGAAATATTTTTGAAAAAAATGAATGAAAATTGATTCAATTTCATAAAGTCTTCAGTGATTTTTTTCTAAAATTGTAAGTTCCTGGATAAGTGAAGTGTTTTTATTTAGACAAAATAAATATATTTAAATAATTTTCTATAGGGATATGTTGAAAATAAGCAAAACCACTTTATTTGACTTATTGAAGACATAATTAAATATTTTTGAACAGCACGTATTTAAATTTCTATAATTTCCTAATAAACTTTTTAAAATAATGAAAACCACACTTGTTTGATACAATTAAATTGAAATCAAATATATTTGAACATTTTAATTATTCGTATTAGTATAAATTCGTGGTGAAAGATGTTTTGAAATAATGAAAACACGTTTGTGAGATGAATGTCTCTGATCAGGTCGTTGAAGCTTTTGGGGTTTGGGTCTTAAGGATTTCCTTCCTCAGCTGCGCATCTGTAATTTAAAACAATGATTTCCTCTTTTTCTGAATTTGTTCTTTTCTGAAGACGGCTGCTCTTTCTTTGGAGCAGTGGGTACGGGGATCTCAGTGTGTAAAACCCTCTTTGGAAGGGTATACAAATTCGGATACTTACCGGTCACAGGGCTCCGTCCCTGTGCTGGTAGTATCACAGCTATGATTAGCTTGGACCGGCTCTGACCAGTTTGGACCAGCTATGACAAGCCAAGATCAGCTATGACTAGCTTAGACCAGCTCTGACCAGCTTCGACAAGCTAAGACCAGCTAAGACCAGCGGCCCGAGTGAAAATAGTCGGGTTCCCACCTTGTGTCACAACCTGACTCAGTAGGGTGGTCAAGTAAATACCGGGTACGGGTAGCTCTGGAGAGTGTGGCACTAGAGCGATGGATGGCAGAAGTTCGAGATATATGATAGAAGGCGTATTCTTGCCAGCTCAAAGTTTGGAATGGTCTGCTATGCAGAAGAAAAAATTTTGTCAGGGGTCAGTTGTGTCCCGCGTTTCAATACGTATTCATGGGTCTATTTTTCACTCTCTATCCTCCTAAAAAAAGAGCTATATATACATATACGGTGTTACTGTAAAATTCTAAAAATACAAACACATTTTTGATTTTCGAAATTTCTAAAAAATCGAGGTATGGATATGTAAAATGGCTTAATTTGTTGTTCACATAACAACTTGCTTGATAAAATTGGCAAGATCTACTGTTTTGGAGTTAACAGCAGTAAAGGTTCGGATTAATTCGCGTCGCGGCAGCCATTACTGGCGTTGTCTGTATACATTTGCTGCGGGATAACTATGAGTAAAATTCATTTGTCTTGATTAATGCACACGCAGCGCATAATTGAGCGTGTGTACGTAAATAGTTCTCCTGCGTAGTAATTGAGACAAGTAAAATCAGTAAAAAAAAACCGTTAAGTACATTCTTCCGCGTTTAGATTTCCGCAGGAGTTTGTCCAGACAAGAGGACAGATATCACGTGACATTTCAGTACTCTTTTCTTTGTTTTCAACGAAACTATTATTTTAAGAAATAATAGTATAGTTCAACATAATTAGCGGATGCATATATATATATATATATATATATATATATATATATATATATATATATATATATATACATATATATATGTGTATTTATATATATTCAAAAAAATCTTATAAGTACTAATATATTCCACACTGATCCCAATAAAAAATTAAAACTAATTATATATTATACTAAATTTAACAGAACAAACTTCAATCATATGCAATAACTCTTCTCGGTCAACTAGTCAAAAAGTAAATACGAGTGTCATTCAATAAATAAGGTAAATTTTTCGGTATAAGGACTTCTATTACAGATAGAAGCTTACTTTTTTATTTTTCAACGTAGTCTCCCAGCACTGTCACACACTTTTCCCATCTGTGCACAAGCTTCCGTATTCCCTAAGCGTAAAAATCTTTGGACTGATGTCTCAGCCAGTCGCTCATAACACTTTTGACTTCATCGTCATTTTTTAACTTCGTGCCTCTCGTGAACTCTTTCAAGGGACCAAACAGGTGAAAGTCTGAAAGGGCAAGGTCTGGGCTGTAAGGGGATGAGGGAGCAGTTACCAGCCCAGCTCGCTGATGGTCTGCACCGTTTGGGCTGCTGTGTGAGGCCTTGCGTTGTCATGATGCAAGATGACTCCTTCTGACTGATGACCCCTGCGTTTGTGCCAACAGATAAGCTCAAAGTCCTTGCAATGTCATCCACTGTCACCCTTCCGTCAGACTGAATGAGGTCATTGACTGATTCGATCACCTCAGGAGACCTCACTTCTGTAGGCCTCCCAGGCCTGTCTTCATCCTCAACACTGCTCCGTCCTTCTTTAAACAATTTAGCCCACTTGTAGACATTTTTTGACTGAAACATGTGGCACCATACAAAGTTGACATTCTCCTATGAATTTCAACTGGTTTGCACCCTTCAGCAACCAAAAACTTGATAACTGACCGCTGTTCAATCCTGGAGCATGCTTCTTGGTCGGTCATCTTTGTTAATCGCCAAAACTCTCAAAGTTTTTTTTAATCTACAAAAGAAATTAAATCCATGTGAAAAAGAAGTAAAACAAAAATAAAATAAAAAAGAGTAAGCTTCTATCTGTATTAGAAGTCCTTATACCGAAAAATTCACCTTATTTATTGAATGACCTTCGTACATATGTTGGTTTGACGACTACAACGTTATCAAGACGTATTATTACGTATTTGTCGGATACCAGTTGTATGGCACAACATTTAAAAACACATTTTTGTTCGATTTCGCAATACTGGAAAATACTTGTTGTCAACACCATGAAAATAAACATAACTTCAAATTTTCGAGGCCCTCTATATCAAAAGCAACCAATCAGCACGCAACAAAAGTGTAGCAGCAATTTACGTTTCTATAAGTTCCTAATAAACTTTTTAAAATAATGAAAACCACATTTGTTTAAAACGATCAAATTTAAATCAAATATTTTTTAAACATCTTAATTATTTATATTAGTATGAATTTGCAGTGAAATATATTTAAAATAATGCAAACACATTATTTAAATCTTTTAAAACTATAAATATTTACATCTGTATAAGATAATGTAAATTTTTTTTAAAGATAAGCCGAACTATTTTACTTAATGTAATGGAGAAGAATGAATAATTTTGAACATCATATATATTTACCTATGTTTATGTTCTTGGACGAATTTGAAATGAAGTTTGTTGTAGATAAATTAAATATTTACATTTGTATAATTTCCTGAAGGTGTATCTTTAAAATAAACAGACATTATTTTTTTTAATTTAAGAAAGACTTAATAAATTCGTCCATAAATATTTCCGTTTGTATAAGTTTCCGGTGAATCAATGTAAAATAATAAAATTATTTTTTTCATGAATTTTAAATATAATACTATTTGTCTACCATTACTTGCGATAGTATATATCCCTGGATATTTTATGATGATGAAACTACTTTCTTTAATTTAACGAAATTAAATGAAATTATTTTGGGTCACCATTTTTATCTACATTTGGATCAGCTGCAGTAGAAACGATTTTAAGATAATTTAAACCACTATATTAAATTAGATCAAAGGTGAAATACTTTTGAACAAATTGTATAACTACGTGTGTCTAAGTTCCTGGAGAAATTTAAGAAGCCAAAGAAAACCACTTAATTTAATTTCATAAAGAATTAATGAAATCATTTTATGGACAACATAAGTATATTCATTTGTATGAATTCTTAGATATATTTTAAGATAATAAAACTATCTATTTTAATGAAATCTAAATGGAATACTATTTAGATGCCACACTATATTACCCGAGTATTTTTTAAGGTAATGAACATTAATTAATTTAGTATTTTTTAAATAACCAAAACAACGTTATTTAATTTTATTTCAAATAAAAATTAATTAATTCATGAAATTTTTGGAACCAAATACATATTTAAATTTATAGAATCTTCTGGAGAGATTTCCCCAGTTTATTCGACGAATTCAAAATGAAATATCTTTTTGGCAACATAAATATTTATATTTGTATCATTTTCTGGGGAAATATTTTTTACAATAATTAAAATTATTTACTTAATTTGATGACTTAATGAAATGAATTTTTGAATAGCATAAATTCTTCCGTTTGTTTAAATTCTCCAGGGCAATTATTAAGATAATAAAACTATTTATTTTGATCCAATCTACATGGAACCATTTAAATTTGTAAATTTCGTGGATATATTTTTAAGATAATAAAAAAAATGAATTATTTAATTTGATGAACCGTAAATGAATATTTTTCTTTTTTCAAGTTCCTGGAGATAGATTTGCAATTATATTTTGCGATATTCAAAATCAATACTTTAGATGGATTCAAAATCATTTGCAACTCATGAACATCCCCATTTGCATATAGATCCTCGCAAAATATTTTCAGATAAATAAAACCAATTGATTTATTTTGATGAAGTTTAAATGAAATATCTTTTGATCATTTAAAGTATTTCCACATATATAAAGTTCCTGGAGAAGTATTTTTTAGATAATGAAAACCGTATTAAACATTTTGCTGACTTTTAAATTTCGCAAATATGACTCTCCACAACTTCCTCTCCTTTAAAGCTCTTAATAATTTTTGTCTTTTTGGTATCACTTCCAACCCCTATTCCACCATCCATTTATTTAAGCTTGGTAGGTTATGTGTGGTTTTCCTCTGTCCCTCATGCCTCCTATCGGTCTTGTGAGTATTACATTTTCCAAGCCGTCTCTGCTCATTATGTGCACTAGAAAAGTCAACTGCCTCTTTCGGATGATAATTATAAGTGTCCTTTTTATTTGTATTTTCTCTAAAACTACGTCGATGCTCGGATGTTTGCTCTATGGTATCATCAGCTTCTTTCGGAGAGCCGAGTTCGAATTCCAGTCGAATCCATTACATTCATTTACGTCCTCTTCTTCTCCCCCAGCTATGGTTAAATAGCAGGACAGACCGGATTTTATGGGCTTGGGTAGCAATTCGTCTACCGCAGAAAGAAATGGTAACCTACTGCGGGAAAAAAATCTGCCGAGTCAGTCTTATATCGAAAGATACATGATCGCCTAATCGTGTATCACGCATGGCATATGACTGTACCATTGCTTTATAACATTTATATGTGGAGTAGTGTCATCGACCTCGTTATTGTTATCACAACTTTTCGGTAGTTTTACACTTCGAACTTGATCAGGTATGTGCCAATCCAGGTAAACTACAAAGAATTTCGAAATGAATCATATATTTAATCTACGAAGATAGACTGCAAATGACCTAATCTGAGGGAAAATAGAAATCGATTACACCCTCTCAGTCGAGTGGGCCTTCATCCGACCGTTTGGTGAAAGAAAGAAAACTAAAGCGATTGTTTCAATTAATTTGCCCAATGGTGTAAGAACACAGTACTCTTTTCTTTCTTTGTAACGAAGTTTTGCCATTTTTAAAAATTTATTTTGTTAAGCTTTTGGAAGGAATCTTGCATGATTACAACGCGTTTTTGGGGTCACATTTATTTCCGCTATTAAAACACTCCCCACGTTCCTACCTTTTCGTACTTGCTTGACATCTCCAGTCCGTTAGATAATTGTGCGCCATTTTTGCTTTCATAATAGAAGTTCAATTTAAAATGATTTCTACTGGTCGTCAGAGAGCGGGAAAAGTTCGCCCACGTGACTGCAATCAGAAACTCGTAGCTTCGAAAATCTAAGTTTCATATGGAGAGTTGGCTCTATTACAAATTCGAACAAGTTACAAAGTGGAATGCAAATTGTTGCAGGCAATTAATTATGACGTGAGAACTGACCGTTCGTTGAGTAAGTGCAGAATAAGTGCAGAATCCGAACGACATCAAAGGTTTCTCGTCTTTCAAAGGAATAATCCTAATTAATTCACTCGAAAATAATTACCGATAAGTTCGGATTATCTAAGAAAGCGTAATTCTCCAACAAATTGACTTAAGATCAGTCATTAAATCTGGGATTATTCCAAATGAAATGAAAGCTGGGACATGGTCAGAGGTCAATGCTCCTGGTTGAGTAAAACCATTCTACATTATACACAAATTTGACACTGCCATGAAATTGTTATATTAGCCATTTAATTATAAGGAAACATTGGCCTTGCATATCGGTGGAATAGATGATACATTTATCTTATTATTTGTTTTTAGGAAAGCAGATTTCACAAGTTCTGTAGCTGTTATTGCCCTTTTCAGTTTTGATGGGGGTTTCCTTTATGGGTGACCTGCATCTCTTTTTCTTTGAGTCTCTGTAACCCCTTATGTCGTTGCTTTTATCACTTTTACGCCACTATATTAAAGTACTCCATTTCTGTCTGATCTGGCTCTTGTAAAGGTAGACATCGAGGGTGTTTTTTTCCTGACGCCCTGAAATTTTTATTTGAAGTATTGTATTATTCCGTTATTGTTCAAGTTACTATCCGCATATCAACCAAGGATGAGAAATAATAGAAGAAAAAAAGACACTGAAAATAATGTCTCTTTTTTAAAGGATTTGAACCGTTGTTTCTCTATTCACCAGTTCAAAGATTTAACTCCTGCTCTATTGTTTGAAAACTTCTAATGGGCAGTGAGAAAAAAAATGTCGTTTTTCTTTTTATTATTCGAATTTGCGTGACTCCTCTACAATGTATTTTCTGATTGGAGAAGATAGTTTCAAATTGAAATTCTTTCATCCTCACGAAATCCCACCTCTGCTTTTTATTTTGTTTAATTTAATTTTATTTTTATTCATTTTTCTGTCCTTATTGATTCTGATTAAAAGCTTTTCGCGAAGAATGGATTCATTAAAAATTGTCAAGAATTTATTCAATTGAAAATAAATTCGGCGACTGACAGTAAAAGAACAGCCTATTAATTTTCGATGACTGCAAACGCCTCTTGAGGACCGATTACTGAAGAGTACTGGAGAATATAAAAGACAGAACGAAAGGAAAGAAAAGGCAAAAAAGGCAGAATTTAACCGCGAAAAGGGTTTGAGAACGTGAGCCTTAGAATGCAACCGGCAAATGATAGACTTGAGGAAAACAATTATGTTTACAATTAAACGACAATTTGTTTTTTCTTTTTATCGTTTTGTCCCAAACAAGCAATAAAGACTAGTAGGATATAAGGGGTTTATAGAGAGTGGAAGATAGACAGAGGAGAATAAAAGAAAATGACAGTTGACATTGAATTTAACTATTTGAAGAAAGTAGTTGACACGAAAGCAGCAGGAGTGTTCTGCAAACGAGACGTGTGGAAGAATTTATCAGCAGAGAAATTACGGTTACAACTAGCAATTTCAAATTATTCAATTTCAAAGTATTTTGCTTATTGGAAATATTAAATTTAAAACGGAAATACAGGAAAGTATTAAATATTAAATTTAATCTAATATATTGAAATAAAAAAAAGCTTCAACAAAGAGTTCTAATTTTTAAAAATCCATTATAAACTTTAGATATCACGAATCTGTCGATGTATTGTGTTTAAATATTTGAAGATCGTAGTTGACAGAAAAATAGAAGACGATTCAAATGTCGACATAAAAACTGATTCAAATTTCCATAATATAGTTTTGCATTAATGAGCTCCCCTTGACGGATCCTCTAACTCTTCAAATGTCAACATATATATATATATATATATATTATAATTATTTTAAAAAATATGATTCCTTCGCTACATAAGAAGTCTCATGTTTCAAAAACAAGAGCCAAAACCTTCAATATAATTATTAAAATTAAATTGAATTAAAGTATCAAGCTCTGTTTCATGTTTTTTTTAATTATAATTTAGTCTCTACTTATGTATTGAGGACTGATTTTTGAAAAAAACAAAAATACTAAAGAACTTCGAAATATCCTATTCTCCATATGAGTTAAATGGATTGGTTTGATTATTAATTGTGTGTGTGTATATATATATATATATATATATATATATATATATATATATATATATAT
This sequence comes from Acanthosepion esculentum, assembly GCA_964036315.1. NCBI lineage: Eukaryota > Metazoa > Mollusca > Cephalopoda > Sepiida > Sepiidae > Acanthosepion > Acanthosepion esculentum. Next base: position 10,593,316 of record OZ038494.1, on the reverse strand, counting down.
ATATATATATATATATATATATATATATATATATATATATATTCTTTTTATTTGTAGAAATATTTAAGTAAATGCTCTGTTTATAATAAACAGTATTAACAACATTTACCAGCCTGAATGTCCGAGAAATTTTCAAAGAAAACATGCGTACTCCGATAAGAATCGAACCTGTATCCTATACGGAACTGTCACATAGCCTGACGTGCTTCTACCAATTGAGCCACAGAGGAAATTTCGATTAGCAAAGTTCGATTTTACTGTTTTAAAAAAGGTATATGACGATTCCGTATAGGATACTCATTCGATATATATATATATATATATATATATATATATATATATATATATATATATATATATATATATATATATATATATATATATATATATATATATATATATATATATATATATATATGGTATTTAAAATATGAGGCTATGTCGGTCCAGTCTACATGAAGTATTCACTTTCATATTTCGCAAACATATTTCAGTTTCTTTTCCTCTTTTCAGAATGATTTGCAATCTTGTATTTCATCTACTGTTTCATCAGGAGTTCTAAATTTTGGGAAAAGATAGAAATCGTATAGGTCTAAACATTGGCTTTACTGGTGCTCACTCATCAAACCTCAGCGATGCGATGTTTCAAAATTCGGCATTAACTAACATATATATACCTTGAATCAATTAGCAATACTAATGCAATTATTGACGAAATCCCTTCTCTAGTAGACATAATTATAAGCATTATACTACTAATAATCCACTGAATGATGAGATCCTTATGTATAAAATGGATATGGTGTATTTTTTAATTCAGCTAGTACTTTCAAATGCTTCACGCATTCATCTTCAGGCTGTATTTTTTCCTATAGAATAAAAACTGGAAGACGAAATAAATGTTTTTTTCCAGCCGAAAGATGTTTTTAAGAATGAGCTATTTATTAACGGCTATGCCGTGTTGGAGCGTGCAAATCGCAATGCTAAGGTTCAAATATTACAAGTGAGAATTTTTTGAATTTTGTAATTTGGTAAATCTACGAATTTTTTTATTATAAGTGTTTTTCAGTTAACATGACATGAACTAAATAGATAGTTCAATTAACAGAGTGATATGTCTTAGTAGTTTTTTCCTCAGGAATTCTTTACGGCGGATCAATTGTTTTTCATGAACATAATAAAATAGGCAGCATATAATTTTATATTACAAAAAGTTAATCATACCTTGAATCAATTAGCAATATTAATGCAATTATTGGCGAAATCCCTTCGCCAGTAGACATAATTATAAGCATTATACTACTAATAATCCACTGAATGATGAGATCCTTATGTATAAAATGGATATGGTGTATTTTTTAATTCAGCTAGTACTTTCAAATGCTTCACGCATTCATCTTCAGGCTGTATTTTTTCCTTTAGAATCAAAATATATATAGACATTTCTATCATAACATTGTTAAGCAAATGAATGGCCAAGTTGAAAACATTTCTGTGTCTTCGAAAAGAGACATGATTAATAAATAAAAAAGACATAACAAGAATAAGCTAAAAGTAAAGAACTTTTCTTTCTAAGTATTTCACGTCAAGCGAGTTAACAAAGCCACTAGGATGTCAAGGGTTACTGAGCGTTAGAGAATATGAAAAAATACTACTAATAAGAAAGGACAATAAAAGAATTAAGAAGGTGGGTGATGACGTTTGACATTACATTTAAATTTCTGAAGATCAAACTTGACTGGGAAGCAAGAAGCCAGAAGAGAGTTCCACAAGCAAGAAGTGTTGCAGAAGAAACTTCTAGCATAGAACTTACGGTTACATTTATCCCTTTCAACAGTACATTCATGACACGTTAACGCCAATCCAGTACTCCACTTAAATTCTGTTATGGTCCAATATCCTCGTCGCCACTGTTATGGTCCAAGGTTAGGACCAAGGAAGAACAACACGAACACAAGAGTAGAAATAAGATATATTAAACAGAATAATAATACAAGATGTTGAAGGTGTTAGTATGACTGTCAGTTTGGTTTGGAGTGAACTACTATTGGCTCGACTCGATTCCGTCTCCCCTCTTGAGAGGCGCAGTATTTATAGTGTCAGGAAGAGTTCACTCTGTCGTTATAGGGAATGTTCCATTACACCCGCCAAAACTTTTACCTTGCAGGGGTCTTTAATATTTTTTCCTCTTCGGATTAATTATCAAAGGCTCTGTAAATGTTCTTTTTCTGCTTGATTTCCGCGGTTCTGAAATTGCTTGAGGCCTTTGCATATTGAAGATAGAAAAACGCATCAATATATCTCTGTCCTTGTTCCAATATCAATTCAGATATACTAATTAAGTTATTCGCTGTTTCTTTCTGCTTTTTCTTGCCATCAATGCATTGTGTGTGTTAGATTTACCAGGCCCTCCTTCCTCAACATGTGTTACGTGAATTTAAAGTATCATTTTTTTTGGTTTTATGTATCAGAAACGTTTAGATGAATTATATATATATATATATATATATATATATATATATATATATATATATATATATATATATATATCATTGCTCTCATTTTCTGTTAATAGTATTCTCGTATTCGAGGATACTTGTCTACTAGGGCGACTAGCCAATCCCTATTGCAGACGCTTGCTCAGGCGCATTTGCGTTTTTTCAACACCCACAGAGCCGACCTGTGGTTTATACTGCAACTATGCTGGTCAGACCTTAGTTACAGTTTCTGGGAAAGAGCGTGTTATCTTGCGTGATCAACAATTTGAACAAGGCCAGCACGCTCAAGCCCTCGGCCACGATGACTTGTGACTTTGTGCTAGCACAACTATCGACGACCCCCCCCAGGTGTTCCTACCCAATTTTACTCACAAAGCTTGGGTCAGCCTGTGGTATGATTTTTCGCGAACTTTCCAAAGGTGCCGCACGCTGGAATCGACCCCTCCAGTTCGATAATATCAGGAAGTCTCCTGAATCTACCATGGTGAGATTCGAACCCGGGCCTTATGGTCAGAATGTTATTCTCAGTATTCACCAGTAGAATCTCACATGTTTCGCTTCAAGCTTCTTCTTCTTTTAGAAGACTGACCAACATATGCTTATTGGATATTAAATATTACGTTGCTTTTGGCTAATATATTTTTAGGTGTTAATCAATCATATTTTCTGTTTGATGTGACTATTATATTTTTATATATTATTTAATTTTTTTAAATAAAAAATGTTTTGCATTAAGTATGAAGAGAGAAACCTTTATATATATATATCTATATATATATATATATATATATATATATATATATATATATGAACAGAACAAAAATAAAATATGAACAAAATTTATCTTTCTATCTGAATTTCTGGGATGAGGACTTCTCATTACTTACACTATTTATATTTAGAACAGGGTCACCCTCTTTGTTGCGCCCATTGGTGCATCACATCGGGTCCGTACAGATTCAATGCTTTCTGTCTGAAGTTCAGAGATAAGAAGTTATCATTATTTATAATATTTATATGGATATTTAATCTCATTCTTTGTTTCTCATGATCTTTCTTTTCTTAGTATCCTGTTTACTGTATAGACGACCGCCTTTTCCATTCCTATGCTTCTTCGATGGGAGGCACGGTGGAGTAGTGGATAGCGGCTTGGAGTGAGAGAAACCGGGGAGCCGAGTTCGAATTCCAATCGATACCATTACATTCACTTACGCGCTAATACCCTTGGGAAAGGTATGACTCCACTTCTTCTTCACCCATCTATGGGTAAATAACAGTTCTATAAAAACTAGTCTACCGCAGAAAGAAATGGCAATCTACTGCGGGAAAAAAAATCTGCCTCGTCAGTCATGTATCGAAAGATACATGATCGCCTAAGCGTTTATCCCTCATGTCACATAACTGACTGATACTTCTTCGGATTTCTGTGTCGTCAATTACTATAAACTACATTATCTTGACATCCCCAATATGTAGTTCACATCAGCGGTGTCTATTTTCGTGATGACCATTTATGATTTCTTATATTTAAAAATATACTCAGTCTTTTCTTCTTGCTTTCCTTTATCTTACCTTTCTTTGTCTGTCTCCAGCGTATCTTATGCTATATGTTTATGTCCATCTATGATACATCCTTTAATATCTTCCAGTTATGTTAGAGTCGTTACATTAATCCGATTCGAAAACGCATCCATATTCTATTTCCCTGTGTTCCCTATAAGTACGCAGGCTGTTTGTTTTCCGTAGATTCTTCAGATTACTCAAATATCTTTTTCATATACAGTGTGCCCACGGCTGGATTAACCATTAAGCCAAATAAGTACATTCAAAATGACCACCCGTTACATTCACCATAGTTCTTCATCTCTTTTCCAACTGAAATGCATGACTTCTTCACCAGATGTTTGCTCAATTTTACCACAACGTCATAAGAACTACCTTCAGGTTTTACGCACGTGAGTATGTAATACTTGAAGCATCGTTCTCCAGTGTCGGTCATACAGTAAAATGATGGAAGCCAAAATAAAGTGTCAGAAAAACCACGGAAATGTCTCTTGCACCGTTCTGCGTCAAATTGACCGTGTGCACAGGACCTCTGTCTTGAGTGAAGGCAGAGCGATTCTTAAATGTGGTTGACTGCCAGATCAACACGTTTCTCGCCAACATTTGCTGGTAAAATGGCTATTCTCTTTCGCTCTTATTTCAATGAAAACCATGGGTGATGTCGAACTCTCAGAAGCAACAACTGATTGGACGATGTCACGAGTTAATTTCTGTCGCTTAAAATGTGTTCTGCCACCTCTGTTAATGTTAGTGGCCTAAACCCTATGGCTTGGTAGTTGACCACAGCCTTCACAGTGCAAAACTTCTTCGTCCGACCAAACGAGAACTTTATTTGAGGCACCACCAATTACGGTTAACCCTAGACTTGAACAGGTTAAGGTTGTAGTAATCGGGGAAGCACCCGCTTAGGAGTTGTTTCTGCAAAGCAGCTGTTCGTGGGAAGAAGCAATTCGTGCGGAACCTACATCTCTCCAATAGAATACAATGAAAACGAGGGTGATTCGCTACAATGGGCGTGGCATGGCTAGAAGTGGTGGCACTAAGGAAAGTAGTTCGTCTAAACATTTTGTTTTTAATTACCGATACAGTGGCGAGAGGCTTGAAAAGTTTCGTCTATGGAAAAGGGGTTGCATGCTAAAAAATAACCCATCGCCCAAAAGGACGCGAATTCTGAACGCAATATTGTACTCTAAAGTGAAGATCTGGCACCTCTCGTCCACATTTGGCAGCGGCCCGATCACTTTCTTGTAAAGGTACAGCATATACGGAGCTTGTCAGGTACTTACTGGAGGGATCATTTTACCATCATCTTTAGCGATGGATCGTAAGTCCGAGCATCCACTTCTTGTTTCAAATTCTATGTTCATGCCTTTATCCCTCTGTCATGTTAACGACTATACATTCTGTCTTCTTTATAATTAATGTTTAGTCCTTTCTAGTCGCTTTTCTTTGCTACTTTCTCTAGAACGTTTTGTAGTTGTCATCAGCACAGTATCATCTGAATGTCGTTCCTAACAAATCAAGAAGCATCGATGTTTGTAGAATCCTGACGAAGTGCTCGAAACTATAATAACATTAAGTATTAACTAGAATATATTTGAGAGAAAGAACCCATTTCATCTTGTGGCATTCACCGAGTTAGATTTATGGAATTCACGCTTTGTCTCAGGAACAGATGAAAAACGTCTAATTGCAGACAAGGAATGGCTGTGCAAAGGCTCTGAGTTGTTCTTAAAATTGAATTCCTGTCTTTGTTGACATAAAATTACCGTTTGCCGCCTGAAGTTTGTTTAATTTAATTTAAGGCTAAGATGCCCAGTGGAAACATTCTCAAACAGAGTTTACGAAATCAACTGATCAGCTTTAACTGTGTAAATAATTCATACTTTTTATTCATGGTGCTAAATTAGCGTTTCATTTTCTTTCTTTTATTCTTTCATTAGGTTTCGTTTCCTTTCTTCGTTACATTTTGAATACAGCTTACATTTTTTTGTGATGTTGCACAAGTTCTACATCAGACGTGACTAACCGATGACACTGAATATAGAACTGTGTTTGAACGCTTTGGCTGTAAAACGTCTACATTGCCACAATGTTATGAAAATTATCAAAGTTTCTGTGGTGTGCCTGACACCTTAATACTTTTGTTATCAATCGGCCATAGTGTGTCGTCCGCAGATTATGGAAAACTGGTTTGTATAGGAACTTGCTGGAGATATTTAAGCACGTTTTTTTTTTCATGACTCAGAAAAAGGTAGTCTTTGAACAAGAGGAATAATATGTTTATTACAGAATTAAATAAAATCTTGGTTAAATTCCGGACAGCTTGAATAAATCAACATTCTCGGAAAAATGTTATCTGGGCTTGAAATAATTAAAAGGGAGTTTTTGATTACGAATTATTGGAAATTGTGCAGGAATACAATGAGGAATTGGACTGTTTGAATGACACATTAAAAGGGAAATCTTCCTTCTGAGCATGGAAATCGATCGATTACATTTTGGCATGATAACTTCTGTCTCCGTGTTGGAAATTTGATGCAGTGAACAATCATAAAACTGAATTTGGGAAATTCTCTTCCAAACTGCTGTTTGTTTCATTCCATATGTTGTGTCGCTGGGTATGCTTATTTGTCAAACAAGAACGAAGGCACAATTCGAACCTTTACATATTTTATTTACTATTGGATAGCAATAGATGTAGAACCTTATCAGCATATTACTGGTGGATATTAATTGTTAGATAGGGATCGTGTGAGAATGTTTGACAGTCATCTTGAAATCCCTTGTCTTCTCCGCTGTCATAAAACGTTCTGATCAAGGGGCATAACTTAGTTCCCATCTAGGAAGCGAATCGACTTCATTGTTATGACGTCGGTCCTGACAGCATGCAACCTTCCTTATATTGTCAACGCTTACAGCAATTAATCGAATTGGAATTTAAATCTTTCTTGTTTAACCCAAATAAATGTTATGTTTTAATCCCAATCAAACAATATAAACCTATTTTGTTTGTTTCTATGTTTTATATTTCTTCAGTTATCAGTGGATTTTCTAGGATTTCCCCCGCTTTTTGCCGGTTAAAAGGCCAAACTGGGTGAAAGACTATGTCTATATTCCTGAGATGAGGTTTTATGTACACTATTTACATTATTCGGACTAATGTCGTCATCTTTGTCGCCATATTTATTACAACGTTTTGGCCTTTCAGTATCTGTCCATATTTATGAGATGAGGTATTATGTACACTATTTACATTATTCGGACTATTGTCCTCATCTTTGTCGCCATATTTATTACAACGTTTCGGCCTTTCAGTATCTGTCCATATTTATGAGATGAGGTATTATGTACACTATTTACATTATTCGGACTATTGTCCTCATCTTTGTCGCCATATTTATTACAAGGTTTCGGCCTTTCAGTATCTGTCTATATTTCAGAGATGAGGTATTATGTACACTATTTACATTATTCGGACTATTGTCCTCATCTTTGTCGCCATATTTATTACAAGGTTTCGGCCTTTCAGTATCTGTCTATATTTCAGAGATGAGGTATTATGTACACTATTTACATTATTCGGACTAATGTCCTCATCTTGGTCCCCGTATTTATTACAACGTTTCGGCCGTTGTACGCTCCGGCCTTCTTCAGGCGGTTGGAATGTCGAACTGAACCCCTTATTTCGCTCACTGGGGTAGACTGTTCCACGTGCCATGTTTAATGGATGTCAGTTATCAGTTATCACCTGTTAATTTCCCTCTCCAAGTTCTTCACCGCCTTAACCAGGTATTGAACTCACACTCTTTGGGTCCTGTCACTGGATCTAACCAACGCCTTTATCCACTGTGCCATGTGTCCTTGAGGACATTTTGTGTATGTATTTCTGGGTATTATAAAACTAATGAAGGGTTCAGTTTGACATTCCAACCACCTGAAGAAGGTAGCAGCGTACAGGGGCCGAAACGTCGTAATAAATATGGCGACAAAGATGAGGACATTAGTCCGAATAATGTAAATAGTGGATGAAAGGCGTTGGTGTGCTCAGGAAAGAGTGCCACTTTCTTGTGGTCTTGTTTTTCCTTCATGTTGGTCGCTTGAAATATGATTAACTAAAATTATCAGCTGCCTGGCGTACCGAGTTGAAACGCAGGTGGTTGTTACGACCTGGTTCAGCTGCAATTAAATAAGGTAAACAGAACTTTTTTTTGTGTGTGTGGGAGGGAGAAATTGCTCCTCGTGTTTGTCAATGACATGTCCAACTTGAAACTTTACATGAAAAGAATCGATCTTGCTAAAAAAAAAAAAATTCTTGCCTTATATTGCTCAACACTCTGCTTTATATATGCTCGTGAAAGCATACATACACACAAATGAAGCCAGAAAAACACAAAATATCTAAAGCGTTCGAAAACACACTCTCAACGGCACACACAGTAAAGCGCTTAAGTACACATGCCAACAAAATCAGAAACACGGATATACACATACAGAAACACAGGCAAGACACGGACAGTCATACTATTATAGATAGAGTCACAGACTCGGATAACAACACATTCATATCCACCTATCCAGAAGCCCGCACCCACACTGACACGTACACTGAAATGCATACGCAGAAACAAAGACGGATGCACAAAGAAAAATATCGAAAATACTCGCACGAACACACAATTTCGTTCGTCGGAGCTGTAACTTGTCTTTTTGGAAGACCTGGGCATGACGATAAACTATATCCGGCAGCAAGACCTATGATCGGGAGATTGGAGGTCTTCAGGAACGTGGAACCACTTCTTAATTGCTTTTTCTGGGTCTGATGATGAACTACATCAGGTAGCATGGCCTATGATCGGGAGATTGGAGGTTTTGAAGAGCGTGGAACCAACTCTTTATTGGTAGTCCTGGGTATGACGATAAACTACATCCGGCAGCAAGACCTCTGATCGGGAGATTGGAGGTTTTCAGGAGCGTGAAACCACTTTTAAATGCTTATCCTGGGTATGACGATGAACTACATCAGGCAGAATGGACTCTGATCCGGAGATTAGAGATTTTCAGGAGCGTCGAACCAACTCTTAATTGCTGTTGTTCCCAGGTCCACCCTGACACTAGGTGGTAGCACCTTTAAGGATCCCAGCTATGGGCAAACAATGATCCCATAAGTGTTAATGAAAACACTAGGAAATTATAAAAATACAATTTTATAGCAAAATTGCCAATAACACATTTTTATAGTAAATTCAAAGACGGATATGCAATGTGATCGATCCTGACCTGGCATCTCGACTCCAGTCACTTTCTCACAGATATGATGTGGCTTCCCTCTGTCATTTCTACAAATATTTTCATGGCAACCGCTCTGATGAGCTATTTTCACTGGTCCCCCAAATCTATGAATTACTAAATACTAAATGTAATGTCAATCGACATCTTCTGATATATTGATCTTGATCCCCGTCCATCTCTTTATCCTTTCCTCAAACTCTCTCTTTGGTCATACTTTCACTGTCTGCGACCCACTGCGTTCTAGTGGCACTACCGCCTTGCTTGGGGTGAATGCTTAACAAAAGACCAGCAGTATATTTTCATAGTAAAATGACCAGCAATTCATTTTTATAGCAAAATAAAAATCGATACATTTTGTTGTAAACTTGAAGACATTGTCAACAAAAAACAAAATAACATTTTGTTCTGATTAATCTCATTTCTTTTAAGGAGGAACAAGTTTTCGGTTCTCCTTCGATTTTGGTCTAATTATTTAGTAAGAGAATTCAGCTACGTAATTATAATTCAGTCGTGAAATAATGTCATTAATTATAAACTTTGAATAGTCTTATTTAGATTTTGGTGTTCAATAACACATAGATATGTTGATATACCGCTAAGCAAAAACAACCAAACCAATTAGTCAGCAGTTTTGCCACCAGATATCCATCAGGTCATAGCATGATCATTTTATATGAGACACACCTTTTCTTCAACACAGATCAGGATTCACCAGAATATGTAAAGATACAACAGACACAGGTGTTGTAAACATTGTATGGAGGGCGACAAATGATGAAATTGTTTAAAGCGCCCAGCTCAGTTGACTTCTTCAAATATGAATTGTTTTGTTGTACATCCAACCATAGTCTTAGGGTAGTTAGCAACAAATCCAGAGGAAAGATGCCTAGACGTTCATAGAATGACGCTATACTAATTCACTAAGCAGGTGGAGTGGTAGCACTTGTTAGGATCCCAGCTATGGGAAAATAGTGAACGACAAAAAAAAGAAATGAAAACATTAGAAAAATATAAAAATATATTTTTATACTAAATGTAACATTAATGCATTTAAAAAAAAAAAATTACCAATAATACATTTTATAGCAGAATTACAAAAAATAAATTTTATAATGAAATGGCTAACAATAGGTTTTTATAGCAAATTGACAATCGATTAATTTTTATACCAAACTTGAAGGGGTGACATACATTGTCAACAAAAACAAAATAACATCCCGATCTGTCATCTCGTCTGCAGTCTCTCTCTCACCGACGCGACGTTGCCTCGCTCTGTCTTTTTTATAAATACTTTCACGGTAATTGCTCCGAGGAGTTGCTTTCGCTTGTTCCTAGGCCTCATGAATTTAAACCTCCCACGAGGCTGGCATCCCGTTCCCACCACTTCACCGTTGAAACTGTTAAATGTAGACGTCTCTTCTACTCCAATAGCATCATATCTCGCACATCTCACCTGTGGAACTCCCTTCCTTATTCCTGTTTCCTGACAAATACAATCTCCAACTATTTAAGTGTAACGTCAATCGACATCTCCAGTTGCCTTGATCTACTCACTTCTCTTCTCCACATCCTTTCACCTTTCATTCCTATCTGCTCTCGCTCCAAATCTTCTGTAACCCCCTAGCCTTGATCGATCCACTATCTTTCTCCACATCCTCTCCTTTACCACTCCTATCTGCTCTTCCTCCAAACCTTCTGTAAACCCCTGCGTACTAGTGGCTTCCAGCCTTGCTTGGGGTGATATGCTTAAAAAAAAAGATTAATCTCATCTCTTTTAAGGAGGAACAAGTTTTCGGTTCTCCTTTCACTTTGGTCTAATTATTTAGTAAAAGAATTCAGCTACGTAATTATAATTCAGTCTTGAAATAATTTCATTAATTATAAACTTAGAATTTTCTTTTTTTTTAAAATTAAATAACACATAGATATGTTTATATGCAGTTAAACAAAAACAACTAAACCAGTTAATCAGCAGGTGTGGCGCCACTTATCTATCTGGTCATAGAATAATCATTTCATCGTAGACACACCTTTCCTCATCACAGAATGACCAGGTTGCACCAGGATATGTAAAGAAACTACAGACACAGGTGTTGTAAACATTGCATTGAGTGCACCAAATGATGTAATTGATCAAAACGCCCACCTCAGTTCATTGCTTCAACAATGAATTGTTTCGCTGTACATGTCCCTACCATCATTGTCTCAGGGTAGTCAGCAACAAATCCATAGGAAAGATGCCTAGACGTTCACAGAATGACGCTATACTAATTCACTTAGCAGGTGGAGTGGTAGCACCTGTTAAGGTCCCAGCTATGGGAAAATAGTGAACGCCCAAACAAGAATTGAAAACACTAGAAAATATAAAAATATATTTTATACTAAATGTAACAGTAATGCATTTTTTTTCTAAAAAATTACCAATAATACATTTTAAAGCATAATTACCAAAAATAAAGTTTATAATAAAATGACCAACAATAGGTTTTTATAGCAAAATGACAATCAATGCATTTTTATAGTAAAATTGAAGACCTGGTATACATTGTCAACAAAAAAATAACATTTTGCTATGATTAATCTCATTTCTTGTAAGTAAAAACAAGATTTCAACTCTCGTTTGATTTTGGTCAAACTCTTTGTTAAAAGAATTCAGCTACGAAATTATAATTCAGTCATGAAATAATGTCATTTTCTTAAATTAATTATAATGTTTGAATTTTCAGATTTAGATTTCGGCATTAAATAACCCATACAGGTTGATATGGCAATAAACAAAAACAACCAACTCGTCTTTTGGGGTAAGGCAGGCGAAAATAGTATTTTACGACCCCTAGAGGACACCTCTCTATTCCTGAAAGAGATAATAGGTAAAGAGCACTCATCTCTTTTCTTCTATGCACCGTGTCATTTTCAGGGGCTGGGCGATTATAGTTGCACCTAAATTCCTATCCATTATAGCTCTGAGTACTGTTTTTTTTCTTCCTATAATAAGGATTACTTGCTGCCTCCATCTGCCTATCTTGACTTCTATATGTCCGATAAGAATCAAGCCTTCTAAATGTTCTTTCTTCATTATCCATCATAGAAATTTCGTCAAACATTGGCCTTCGTGACCGCAAAAAATTGGAGTGTCAAAAAGAAGGTTTTTTCCTTGATACCGCTGTTATTTTAACTACCTTCACTCCTTGGCAATGTTTATTGTGTTAAAAAGGGATTATTAGAAAAGTAATAAAACCTAAGCATATGAAAGTAAGTTTATACATTTTTTTTTGGTTCTTGAAAACTTACAACAAAAATATTAAACACTATTTATTTATTAGATTCTTATTTACAAAAATATTTTATATTTATAACATTCTAAAATCCAATACTGTTGGATTTAGACAAATGCAATGCCATGATTAACATTTACCAATCTATAAAGACATAAATACCTCAACAATATTTTATTCATAGATGTATATATATATTTACTAAATTATTAAAATATGTGAACCAACTGTAAGGAAATCCTTATTATTTACCATTTTATAAAGTTTGAATCAATTGGCTATTAACCAATGGTTTGCCAATCATTCCAATAAAAAATCTAATAAATAAATAATGTTCATTATTTTTTGTCATTTCTCAAGAACAAAGAAAATGTATAAATTCACTGTCATCATATGTTTAGGTTTACAAAATTGCTCTCTTTTACCCGCCACAGAGAACCTACCCTGATTTCCATTAGAATGTCTGATGTTCAACTCCACGAGAGCGCCACTTTACGGCTGCTTGGTCTCACACTGTCTGCTGACCTCACATTAAGTCAATAGCTTCATCTACCGCAAGGAAAGTTTGATCTCTGTGCCGCGCCAGAAAGTTTTTCTCGTCCGAGTCCAACCTTCAAATATATAAATCAACCATTCGCCTTTGCATGGAATATTGCCGTCATATATGGTCTGGAGCCCCCGCTTCTCGTCTTACGGTCCTCGACAATATCCAGAGACTATATGCAAAGCGGTTGGCCCGGATTTGGCATCTCGTTTACAGTCACTCTCTCACAGACGTGCCGTCGCCTCCCTCTGTCTTTTCTACAAATACTTTCAAGTCAACTGCCCCAAGGAACTATTTTCGCTAGTTCCCAAACCGCATAAATTTAAACGTGACACTAGGGTGGCATCTCATTCCCATCCTTTCACTGACGAAATGTAACCGTCTCTTCTACTCCAATAGCCTTATGTCTAGCACTTCCCGACTGTGGGACTCCCTTCCCCTTACTTGCTCCCTTGATAGCTATAATCTCAAACTATTCAAATACAATCTCAATCGACATCTCCAGATGCCTTGCTCTATTCACCGTCTTTCTTTTCATCCTCTCCTCTCTCACGCCTCTTTACTCTTGCTCCCACTTTATGTAACCCCTTGCATGCTAGGAGTGACAAATTAAAAAAAATATTGATTGAATAAAGATGGGGTTGAGAATTTTCTGTTGTTCATCACCCTCTTAAATAGCAGGAAATAGCCACTTGAACAGAACATGCGAGATGCTATACGCTGTTTCATTCTATCAGCAAAGAGTAGCTTTGCTTGCATTCGTTACGAGCAGAGACAACGGGGTGTCTGTTGCAATCAGGCATGTCGCTTTGGTGCATTCGGAAGAAGTGATTCCCATGGGCTATAGCAGCTGAGCATGCAGGAGAGAACCAAGAAGATGAATGCGATTTAACTTGGTATTTTCAATCTGGAATGAAAGAATCGATGCCGGCTTTCACCCAGGACGAGACGACAGACGCGCGTTTTTGACAGGATCGTTAAAAACTACATTCCAATGGACGTCACGAAGGAAAATTCGGGTGAAAAGAAAGATAAAAATTGTCCAATATTTGGATGTTTTAATAAGTCTGCTGTTCCTCAATCTAAGCTTTCAGCGTGATTATATGGACATTGCATCAAGACATATGTTTCTGTTGTTAATATTTCTTTCTCTCGAGTGATACGACGTCATAGAACCGCATTCACGGCCTATGTATGTTATCGTCGCATAGCAATCTTCTATGTCAGCATAATAGAATATCATATTTCATGGTGAATATTTTTATTTAAATGTCTGTATGACCATTCTGAACTTGGCTCATGTGAGCCGAAAACTGAGATCAAGAAACAGCATAATAAAAATATCCAAATGTTGGACAATTTTAGTCTTTATTTTCACCCGAAATTAAACAACAGGAATATATATATTACATGAATCATTCATACAAAAAACCTGATAGCGAAGTTAATGATATGGCAAGAATCACTCTCGCAAAGAATTTTTATAATAAAATACATTAACCTCGAACCCGTTGATGAATGTTATGATCCCTGTTTATAAATTCCAGTTTTATAAGGTCTTTTTTTAAGTACGAGATTTCGATTATTGAAATTAAGTCGAATTAAAGTATCTGATCTCGTTTCATCGTCAAGCGAGAATTAAGGAACGAGACCAGATACCTTAATTCGACTTAATTTCAAGAATTATATTGAGGGTCTCGGCTCTCGCTTTTGAAACATCAGAACTCTTATGTAGCGAAGGAATCATATTTTTAAAAAATCATAATATATATATATATATATATATATATATATATATATATATATATATATATATATGTATATATAAATAAAAAGGAAAGAACAGTAAGATATAAAATCCGGTGTTCTTATAGATATTTTTATTTTTACACAATAGTGCTCTATGTAAATTTAAATTTACAGAGCATTAATATTATAAATTAATAGATAAAATTCGCTTGATGAGGAAATGGAACTAATGTCTTTGGTTTAATAACAAAATTAAATTCAGGGGCTTTAGCTTCCATTTCTGAAACATGGTCATCACTGTGTAGCGGTAAAACCATATTTTAAATCTATTAATTTATAATATATATATATATATATATATATATATATATATATATATATATAAAATAAAATCCAAAATTACCTCATATGGGGAATGGTCTATCTCGGCAGACGAAGATATTGTTCGTCTGCCTTAACAACCAAGGTGTGTAATTCACACGGTTGTTGATACGACAAACGACCGATTATTAATTAATTAATTAATTCATTTTTATTATTACTATTATTTATTATTATTTGCTCTTTAATAATAAATACATTGAACTCTTTTGTGGATCAGGGTTAGTATTTTATATTACTAGGATCCACTTGGATTATATACCAATGGATTTGTTACCTTTACTATATATATATATATATATATATATATATATATATATATATATATATATATATATATATATATGCACCCGAAACAATGTGGGAAAATATTATAAGATATAAAACTGCACGTTATATCATTCCTCGGCTCTCTTTGACTCCGTGTGTCTTCACTCGATATATCCAATATCCTTATCTATTTCTCCATTTGTGAAAAAATATTTCATTCCAGAGAAGAGCAAAGACATATTTCTTTGATAAGCCTTTTACCGATAGCCTAAAATAACTGGAGAATAATATTTCCCCGTCAGGATTGTCCAATTAGATTACAGTTATCAAGTCGACGTCTCTGTCATCAGTCAACACTTTCTTTTCGATGTCATCAGATATTTATAGTTCGTTGAGCTTCGCAAAGAAAATGTATGTAGAATCCTTTAAGATACTGGCACAGTCGACATTCACTGACCTTATGAACTAAAAAAAAGAATGAAAACTATAATATTGATATATTATTATAATGTATATCTAGAGGGTGTGATTGCTGCCATATTATATTTGTAATTTTGTGCGTTGTTTTTGATTTTGTCGACTGCACTGGGTCAGTTGGGTTCCATCTATGAGAAAAAGAGCACCCTGAAGCAATTCAATCCGCCAGAAATTTTCAAACGGTATGCTGTACTGCTTTGCATTCGCACCGGAAACTCCAATACGAACATTTCAATGGCGGCACTGTCGAGGATTTTCTTATTGAGTGAATTATTTTCTTTGTTAATGAGTGTAGCAATTATAAAATAAAAATTGTGCTTGAATTTATTTCTCTGTATGACTAGTGCATTTGTAAATTGTTATTTATGAGGTCTCGAGAGTGCCGCCATTGAATATTATGCAAATATTAATCTACGCCTAGAATTTTTTCCCCAATATCACCATTCGTAACAGAATCACGACTCCCTCAAGCCAACATACACAAGAAATATATCAAGAAATCAAAAGGAAATGGATGAATCCGTCAACACAATACAAAAATATACCTACATGTGAAAATATTCTCTTGAAACATAAAATAATATTTTTCATTTGACCATATGAATATACAATAGAGTTTCTAAATTCTTCTAGTTGCTAATGACATTTTGTTTGGTGTTTATAGATACTTTGTTTCAATAAATTTATTTCTTTTATTGCCTTGAAAAGGTCAACATTGGACGAAACGCGTCGGCTATAACAACAGTTTTTCGATTGTCTTTGTCTACAGGTTAATTTCTGAGAAATTTATATATATATATATATATATATATATATATATATATATATATATATATATATATATATATATATATATATATATATATATGGTCACAGTTGAATCAGACCAGGAAACAGTAGTCTTAAATGTTCTCAATACACGTGAGAAGAAAAATATATAAGTAAAAATAAAAATAACATGTAGGGATTTTAACTTTAAAAATTAGAAGGTCAATTAAAATACGCCACCTTGGTTTCGACCTGACGGTCTCTTCGGGCGATACTTTTAAAATAACCACTTTTAACGATTTATTTCAAAAACCCACAAATGACCCTACATCTTTCCAAAAAATGTAAAATCCAAAAGGAAATAAATTTACATGCCAACTAATCCATTTTCTTTCACAACGGAGCATCCTGGATTAAAAACTCGAAAAAAACGTATTTGACTTACCACAAGGTTCCTTTGATGGCGCTGAAATTTCAGAACTAATAGGTTTGATAATTTATATGAAATCATCAAGATCGTCCTTATAAACAACCACGGTCTATATAGAGATGACGGCCTAAAGATAGCACCAAACAACAAAAGAACCAATGACACTGTGAGAAAAGCGTTTTTAATCTCTTCAAATTCCTCGGCTTTGAAATAGACGTCGACATAAAAAAAATTAACTATATGGAGGTTGAATTTAACCTTCTCCCCTTACACAAAACCTAATGCAAAGTTAAGATATGTAAATATTAAATCCACCCCCACTGAATATAATTACACATATCCTCAATTGAATAGAGTCTAGGATATCCAAAAACTCTTCTTGTAAGTCAATTTTTGAAGAAAAAAACAGAGTATGAGAGAAATTTAAAGGCAGAGGGCCACAAAGCACGTCTAGAATTTAAATTTCAACATATTAAACATCATACGAAAGCCATTTCGAGGAATAGAAAAATATTGTTTGCTTTAACCCTCACTTTTAAATTTAAATGGAAATGTAATATAGGTAAATTATTTTTTAAGTTACTTTCTAAACACTTCCCCAAAAATTCAGAACTACATAAGATATTCAATAAAAATAGTCAAATTAAGCTATAGTTTCACTAGTAATTTTGATACAATAATAAAAAGACAGAATAAAAGAAATCTCAAATCCAACAAACTAGTAATTTATGCAACTGTAGAAATAAAATTTGATGCCCATTAAATGGAGCTTTCAAAACGGAGTCTATTATTTATAAAGCAGAAGTATTAAATATAAATGGTCAAATTAAAAAATATAGGCTGCACGAAAGGCCCTTTAGAGCGCAGATGGTACAATCACATATTGAGTTTTAAGCTACCAAGCCTTAGATATCCCACTAAACTTGCCAACCATATATACCATTTAAAAGTGAAAAATAACAGGGACAAGGTCGTAAGGTGGAACCTTTTTTAAAAAGGTAAAACCATATATCAATTATACCCGCATTTGCAAACTATTTGCAAACTATGCCAAGATGAAAAATTAGCAATTATGACATTCTCGGATCCAAAAAATCTTTTAAACCAAAATGTTAATCCTTGCCCTTATATATATATATATATATATATATATATATATATATTGTGTGTATTTAGGCAGCATTTTTTCATCCATGTAAACAAATAATACTATCATCAATTTCTTGTTCGTGTATTGCATAAATATATTGTGTAATTGTCATCTTTGATAATGGCTTATGTAAGCTGAAAGCTCAGATCGGATTAAATAAAAAAAAGTATGTATCAATATTGTGATTTTCTTTCATTATTTAATGATAATGTTATTAAGATTATCAGACTATATGAAAAAAACTTGCATAAAATATATAGACAACGCTTATCTATATTATTTAATGAGACATGTATTAATATATATATATATATATATATATATATATTTTAAAAAATATAGAAATTATTAGGAGGATTTGATAATTATAATGAACTAAATCATTGAGTCTGAAACCTCAACAGAATGCAAAAAGCTCTGGACGGCCGTTTCGTCCCATATTTGGGAGTCATCAGCAGTGCGCATCCTCTACCGAGAATTGAAACCCTGACAGTTAGGTTATCAAGCAAACGTCATATCAACTGTTCCAACGGGCCTCGCTGACGAAGACGTAGCAAATCAGACTCAATATAGCACCGCTCGCTCACATATTCCGTGGTGGAACTCTACTTAGATTCTCTCTAACCATAGGACGGTGCCCCCGGGGCCACAACTACTATCACCAAGCCTCTCAACCTTGAGCATTAGAAGCCGGTTCAAGCAATGATATACAAATGATTACTTAAGTAATTCATTGAGTCTGAAACCTCAACATTACTTAATTATAATTATCAAATCCTCCTAATAATTTCTTATCATTTGTATATCATTGCTTGAACCGGCTTCTAATGCTCAAGTTTGCGCGGCTTGGTGATAGTAGTCGTGTCACCGGGGGCACCATACTATGGTTACAGAGAACTTCATTTGAATTCCACCAGGGAATTTGTGAGCGAGCGGCGCTATATTGAGTCTGATTTGCTACCTCTTCGTCACCGAGGCCCGTTGGAAAAGTTGGTATGATGTTTGCTTGACACCCTAACTGTCATGGTTTCAATTTTCGGTAGTGGATGCACACTGCTGATGAGTCACAAATATGGGAGCAAACGGCCGTCCAGTGATTTCTGTTGATGTTTCAGACTCAATGAATTGCTTAATTATATATATATATATTATTATAATTATATAATATATATATATATGTTATTATAATTATATATGTTATTATAATATATATGTTATTATAATATATATATATATATATATATATATATATATATATATATATATATATATATATATATATATAAAGCAATTATTAAGTGAATATGAAGCCGGTTGAAAAAATATTTTAAATCACCACAGTTACTCTTTAGACACGCTGGCCTCCCCACGCTCTATAACAATTAAGTTACGTATTTCCGAAAAAAAACAAACAGTAATTTGACTTGCTAACCAGGCGCTTCCTCTGTAGCTAAATGGTATATCACGTCAGGCTATTATATGACGGTTTCATATAGGATACAGGTTCGATTCCTGTTGGAGGACACATTTTTTCTATGAAATTTCTCGGACATTCAGGCCGCTATATGTTGTTAGAACTGTTCATTACAAACTGAGCATTTACTTAAATATTTGTATCTATGAAAATAACGTATAAACAGAATATATATATATATATATATATATATATATATATATATATATATATATGTATATATATATATATATATATATAATAATCTTATAAATATAAGCAATTATACTCGTCCGGCAAAACCTTAGGTGTTTTAGCTTGTGAATGAACAAACCAATACCCAAGGGGAAAAAAGGGTGAAAGAACTAAGAACATGTACTTCCTGCGAAAATAATCGTCTAGAATCTAAGTTCAGAGTCCAAAGAAAAACGCTCCGACACGAGTAATGTAAAAATAACTAATCAAAGTGATCAATACGCTATGTAGTGCAAACTAAGTAAACCTAAAGAGCGAGACAAGCCTACCTTGGTTTCAACCACGCGGATCGTCAGGGTTAACTGACTAAAGAGGTAATAAGAACAGAAAAATACTCAAACACAAATACACAACACAAAAACATAACTATGTGCCCCCCCAAAGCAAACAGTAACACAGCAACGGGGGGGGGGTTAAAACGTATTTATTCAAAAACTTTAAAAAAAAGATCCAAGAGAAGAAACCAAACCTATTGCAGTAACCAGCGTCATTTTTATGTCTACACTTACTTAATATCTCTGTTTTTAAATTCAGCAAATTATTAGGTTCCTTAAATAAAGCGATGGCTAACTTTTACTCAATACACAGAGGACAAACTTTATTACCTGCTTTATATTCATGGCGTTTCTTTAATATTTCCCACTTCAAAATGTGGTCTTTATTATAGTCACGTTTAATTTTCCATATGTAAGTAGATAACGTGGTATTATGTTTGGATTTTTTTGTTATTAAAACTACTAATATGGTTATAATACCGTTCTTTAAATCTGTTTTGGGTAGATCCTATATATACTTTAGGATTTTCATCAGTGTTGTTAAGTCTATGCTTGTATATTTTTACCTGGTATACCACGCAATCTTGCTGGCACTTACCCTGGAAAGGACAGGCTTTCTTATTCCTACAATTACATTTGGTAGGGGCTGTACGTTGTTTATCCTTAATTTTTCTCATGTTGTATCCATTAATTAAGCTAGCACATTAGGCATAAGGCTATAGCTTAATTTAACATAGGTTTTGCTAAATATTTTATGTAATGCACTAGATTGTAAGAAAGTTTGTTCGAGAAGTCTAAAGAATACTTTGCTATTTTAGTTTTCACCGTAGAATTATATGGTGAGTTAAACCATAATATATTTCAACTTCTATGTTTATTTTGTATTCTATGGTCATCATTTATATTAATATATTCTAGTTTATTGGTATGTCCACTTTTCATTAAAGCCTGTTCGTAGATTATTTTGTCTGTTTTTTTTTTTAGAGTTCCTCATATATACATATATATATATATATACATATATATATATACATACATATATAAACATATACATACATATATATATATATATATATTTTGTCATCCACAGACAGACTGTTTCGCTGTTTCACAGCTCATCAGTGTGGCTAGACGTCCGGTTGCCTCTAGCTACGATCGAAACCCGACTGAATTTGCGTCAGTCGGAACTTCTACCCGCTAAGCGTGAATTTTAGCGTGTTTATTTTTAGATTCGGATAAACACATAGTGACTGAGAGTGACTCAATTCTGTCGAAGAGTCGTGCAGTATTAGCATAAATAGTCACTGTTTACAAATTCACTATATATATATATATATATATATATATATATATATATATATATATATATATATATATATATTAAGTAACTGTATAGTCAGAAAAAGAAGAAGGATAAATGAGCGAGTGTAAAGTGAGGATAAACGAAACAACGACAAAAACACGAAGAAATGACAAAATGATGACGAGATCCTACACGTACGCGCATCCCCCACATTCAAGCACACGGGCGCACGCGAACGAACGGACACACCCTCAGGGAGGCGCGCATTGCCGCACACACGAACACAGAGAATAGAAAAGAAAACGTACGGCAATGTCAAATGAATATAAAAAGGAAATCATCTAAAAATATGAGCAGCAAGTGGACGGACAGATTCGTCTACGAATAACAAACTCTGCTGTCAGGATGCTGAAGTTAACATCAAACTTTACTCATATATATATATATATATATATATATATATATATATATATATATATATATATATATATTGTGTAATCATTTATTTAAATATTATAACATAAATATGTTATAAAATCACTACAAAAATAGCCATTTCGTTTCGACACTTCCGTGTCTTTTCAAGTGATGGTGTTGAATGTAGAATAAATGTTTTTTTTTAAAAACATTTCCAAATTCCTTAAAGGCCCTTCTCTAGGGATGAGTGCTGTAGTATAAATTCGAATGACCAATCAGAACGCGAGTATATGGTGATTCAAAGAGCCTGACCACGAAGCAAGGTTATCGCTGGGGGTGTGAGAGGGGGGTAGAGGGATGTGGTTGAGCTAGACATGACACTTCGACTCCTTCGTCCACAAATTCTTTTGAGGAAAACGAGGGATCGACTCTTGACCTGTCAACGGAATCGGTGGGAGGGTGATAGGTCAAAATACACAGATAGAAAGAGAGGGCTAATGTACTTATTTTGGGTTGTCATTAGTTTTCTACTCATTATATATTGTGTATTTAGGTAGCAATTCTTCATTTATACATGTTTCATTAAAGACGACAAACAAGTTACTACGATAAAGCTTTTTATTTAATATTTCATTTCTTCAAACAAGTGTTTCCTCTTTTGGACTATGAGTGTGTAGAAACTGTCCAAATGTTCTATAACTCCGATCACCTTCGGTTATACGGCTATATATATATATATATATATATATATATATATATATATATATATATATATATATATATATATATACTAAATAGAAATTACATTATATACTGTATATGTAATAATTTCAGAGAGAGTATATCTGCAAAAGGACAATATGACGAAAGACAAAGCGAAAACTTAGCCGATGTGTTTCGTCCTATGACTTTATCTAGGTAAATGTAAGGATTTTATTTTGTGACAAATATTTATAACAAAGCGCAAAAATGTTATTGGTATTTCAAAATTTGTGTTACAGTAGTGCTCATGAATATTCATCAAGTTAGTGGAAAAGTTACGCAACTTCATGGACGTGAGGTGATACAGTTCAATACCAAAAAAACGAAAGTGAGGAGGAGGTATTTTTTGTATACATAGATGTAAATTACTATTTAAATTATTTTGGAATGGGTTTCATTTATATGTTATATGTGTTGAATTACAATGAGATTAGGGATTTAATCGTTTTCTTTTAGTATTTTTGTGCTCATGTATCTTGGCTTGGTAATAATTCATTCGGGAAAGGCTATATTGGGAAGAATATTTCCTAGTGCGTTAAAGTGTTGTTATGAAGCATATCTCTGCGATGTTAATATAGTTTTTGACATTTCTGAATGTTTCGCCTCTGTATATCATCGGTCATATATATATATATATATATATATATATATATATATATATATATATATATATATATTTTTAGACATTTAGCCATCTTGACCCCAATTTTTGTAAGAATCACTAAAAAACCCTTTGGTTTCTTCTGCTAAAAAGAGACCTGGTTAAAATTGGTGGTTTAATAGATAGCGGCTCGGATTGAGGAATCGGTGAGCCGAGTTCGAACCTCAGTTGGATCCATTACATTCACTTACGCGCTAATACCCTTAGGAAAGGTATGTATCAACCCCCAGCTATAGGTAAATAGCAGGAGAAACAGTGTTCTGTAGCCATTGGTGGGATCCAGTCAAGTAGAGGTAAAAACTCTGAATTCAAAACTGGCCTCGGATCCGTCAGGTTATGGGTCTCCCTTCTCGATAGTTAACCTACTTAGGGAAGGTTTAGGCTAAAGAAATGAAGGTTTAAGAAAATTGTGTCTCTGCAATCTTTTAAGTGGGAATACCGATATATTACGGAGAACTTATCACTCAAGAAAGCCCTGTTCTCTGTCATTACAAGTAACCCGCAAAAAACTCGTCTAAATGTCGACAGGAAATTCGGTCTTTACAGTCTGAAATGGAAATGGTTTAACAATTGAACAGTTCCCTCTGGTGTCTTCATTCTAATCATTGTTGCTCAGAGAATCTTGCTGAATATAAAACTGAACATGTCAGAATTCAATCTCTCTTGTGGCACACACTTGATAGCAGATGAAAAATGACGCAAGCCTTTTTGTTTTCTCTGGAGTTTTCTGTCTAGCTTCAAGATGGTGGCAAGTGTTACTTTTCTGTGTCAGTTAATTATTAGTGCTGTCGTCTCCTTTTGAATCTTTTTCTCTTGTTTTGTCGGCAAAACTGTGATTTGCCTTTTGAGAAGCCCACCACTGCCTGTTTATTGAGGTGAACGGGGACTAGGATGACAAGCGCAGTTCGCATTGTCGCGTATTGGCCTATAGTCTCCATTTTCTTTCAAACCTATCTCGGCAAAAAATAAAGCATAGCTCTTTAAAATATTAAACATCAGAATGAAATCGAGAACACAAAGACAGGAAGACGAGACATTTTGCAGTGAATTGTCTCATTTTGTGGCATTTGCATTCAGATAACTTTTAATGAGACTTTTAAAGTGGCGGTGGGTGAATCACAATAGTTATTCAAAGGATGCAACCATACATATAAATCTTAGTCTGTTGACAGCTATCTCCCCCTCTCTCTCTATCTTTGTTCACAGCTACCTATCGTAGTCTGTTCATTATCTATCTATCTATCTATCTATCTATCTATCTATCTATCTATCTATCTATCTATCTATCTATCTATCTATCTCAGTCTGTTTCTTATCCATCTATCTATCTTCGCATCTATCTGTCAATCTAAAGTGCATCAGAGGACGAAACTTGTCGGCTAATTTTTCTTGTCCTTTTTTTTTTCTCGTCAGAATCCATCCTTCACATTTACAAATCTACCATTTGTCCTTGCATTGAATACTATTGCCATATATGGTCTGGTGCCCCCGCTGTTAATCTCGAGGTTCTCGACAAAATCCAAAGTCAGATATGCAATGTTATATGTCCTGATCTGTCATCTCGCCGACGTATTGAGGCTCCCCTCTGTCTTTTTCTATAAATATTTTCATGGCATCTGCTATGACAAGTTTTTTTCACTGGTGCCCCGACTGCATGAATTTAAGCGTGCTACTTGGTTGGCATTTCAGTTCCTAACCTTTCACATTCGAAACAGTTAAATCTAACTGCCTCTTCTACTCCAATAGCTTCTTCTCTCGCGCTTCCTGGCAGTGGAACTCCATTCCTCTTACTTGCTTCCCTGATATCTATAATCGGCAAAACTTTAAATATAATGTCAATAGACATCTTCTGAAGCCTTAAACCCCGCTATCAAGTTGTTAACAGAATTAGTTTACCGGAACTGCTCCCAGCAAATAGAGAAGAAACAGAAGAAAAACAGTAAGAGATACCATTTTGAAAAAAAAAAAAATTGAATCCCAGTTATAATCTTTCATCTTTATTAAAGTGTCTAACATCAGTGTGCGTATGGCTTCCCTATACGATTGCCTAAACTTGCTCTAAGGAGAGATTAGTTCAGCCACAGCCACAAAGAACTGAATTTTGACCAAACATGCAGAAACGAATGCATATATATATATATATATATATATATATATATATATATATATATATATATATATATATATCTATGTCAAGCAAAATTTCTCACACAAACACAAAGCAGAGATTATATATATATATATATATATATATATATATATATATATATATATATATATACACTTTATTTTAAGTTTTCGATTTTGAAGTTTTACTACGTTACTTAAAAATGGAAAACTGAAACTAATATAAAATAAAATAAAATAAATAAAGAAACAAAATGACAATAAAATAAGCAAAATAAATTAACCGAAACAAATTACCAAAACACACCCGTTAGAATAGACGAAATAGAATAAATAAATAAAAAAAAGAATCAATGAACCCAAATAAATAAAGTAAATAATAAACAAATTAAGAAACCATTATGACCAAAACATTACTTAGACTATAAAAATCAAACCAAAAATTGGACGAAAAAATAGCTATAACTCTTATATAACGATAAAAGAAAAAAATACTACGTTACTTAAAAATCGAAAACCGAAAAGAGTAAATAAAAATATACAGTATAATAAATAAATAATAAAAAACAAGTAAAATAAATTAATCTTAATTCATCGAAATAAATAAATAAAATAACAAACAGATTACGATAAAATAACCGTTAGAAAAAAAAAACTAATAAAGATAATCAATCCAAATAAATACTTGAAATAATAAATAAATTAAAAACTGCTCCCACCAAAATAATAGTTAGAATAAACTAAAACAATCAACCCCAGATTGAATAAATAACTTTAATTATCTTCCCAAACCAAGACAAAACTATTAAATAAGCGATATAAACAAATTATTATACAAATCACGTTAATAAAAACAATGATTAAAATAAAATAAAATATATAAATATAAAAATAAATAAAAACAAGCAAAATAATTTAACCCAAATAAATAAATAAACATATAAACGACTTCCGGTAAAATAACCGGCAAAATAGACAACCCACAATGCACCACTGACCCGTATATATAAATGCCGAGAAAAATAACAGTACTCGTGACTTGACGATTGCATCTAACATGAAACAGACTGTCGTCTCCAAGTGTTGACTTCTATGTTCACTTTTATATTTACACACGCTCTATCTTTGATATTGAGCACTTTATCCCATAAATATGCCACACCATAACACTATATTTCTTCACACACACACACACACAAACACAGACACGCACACACACACACACACACACACACACACAGACAGACACACATATATGCGTATATTTATGGACATATAGATACATAGATATGAACATATTAAGCTTGATAGATAGATAAATAGATATATATATATATAGATATGAACAGACGAAGATAGATACGTTTGAAATACTAAAATAGATAGATAGATAGATAGATAGATAGATAGACAGACTCACACGCTTTAAATACTTTTGAGTGTACCCAGATTTGTTAATTCCCCTTCTAAGTAAGATTAGCCTAATCTAACACATGGCCATATGTATCGGCGGCAATACGGCAAAGCGCCCACCGTCCCTTGTAACGGTCTACCAGAATATTGCCCGTTTACTTTCAAAGCTGTCAAGCAAACACCGACTTCCTTGAGTCATAGAGCTTAATATTCCAGCTACGCATGTCCTGGATTGGAACTTGTGCCGAATATTTTGAATTTTTTTTTCACAGTTGTTAGTCGTGTGACAGCGGATTGATGGCTGATGTTGATTAAAAGTTATACGACGAATGATGAAAAACTGAAGCCATGATTTCTTTGCGCCTATGCCTGTCCTGAAAATGAAATCATCCCTAAATTTGGGAAAGTAAATCGGGTTATTTCCTAATGGAAAATCTTAGAAACCCTCGGATGGTCTCCGAAAATATCGAGAGAAGCCATTCAAGTTACAAACGAACACATCGGAAGAGCGAGAAATAGAACAGAGATTAATAAACACGGGGTTCGACTGGGGATGAACGGAGTTCGCACTGTAAACCGAAAGGATTAAAAGATGCGTGTAAGGAGATTGCTATTAATAATCAAAAGTGGTCTCCCCTTGTTTTGTCACTCTGCTATTTCTGCTTACTGGGACTATAAAAGGACAATACCAGAACCTTGTATTCTAGGCACGGTGGAGTAATGGATAGCGGACTGGATTAAGCCGAGTTCGAATTCCAGTAGAATCCATTACATTCACTTACTTGAGTAATTGGGAAAGGTATGAATCCTCTTCTCGCTACAGCTATGTGTAGACGAAGGACGGACTGGGTCCTCAAGCCTTGGATGGCAATTGGTCTACAGCAGAAAGAAATAGCAACTTGCAGCAGGAAAAAATCGTAGAATATCGTCTCAGCGTGTATCAGACTTCGCACAAAACTGACTGAATGCCTACACATGCGTACTTTAGTCATTACTGAGATTAATTTAAGATTATTGTTATGTGTTAAGATTAGCTTACATTGTTTTGGTTTATTTTGTTTTACAGCATATTAACCTCAATGGTTTATTTAATGCCGACAAGATTTTTAGGATAGATTCGTATGAATAGAATATGTATTCTTTGGTTTAGATTGGTTTGGTTTATTTTGTTTTACAGCATATTAACCTCAATGGCTTATTTAATGCCTACAACAATTTTAGGATAGATTCGTATGAATAGAATATGTATTCTTTGGTTTAGATTGGTTTGGTTTATTTTGTTTTACAGCATATTAACCTCAATGGCTTATTTAATGCCTACAACAATTTTAGGATAGATTCGTATGAATAGAATATGTATTCTTTGGTTTAGATTGGTTTGGTTTATTTTGTTTTACGGCATATCAACCTCAGTGGGTTATTTAATGCCGACAACATTTTTAGGATAGATTCGTATGAATAGATTATGTATTCTTTGGTTTAGATTGGTTTATTTTGTTTTCCGGCATATCAACCTCAATGGGTTATTTAATGCAGACAAGATTTTTAGGATAGATTCGTATGAATAGAATATGTATTCTTTGGTTTAGATTGGTTTGGTTTATTTTGTTTTAATGCATATCAACCTCAATGGGTTATTTAATGCCGACAACATTTTAATTGTTGGTAATATTTTGTTTTGTCAAAAATCTATTTCTGGTAATAATTTTTGCCTTCAAAACTGTATGGTTGGTAATAGTTTTTTTTCTTCAAACATTTACTGCTGATAATTGTTTACAAAGTATTTCTGGTATTAAAATATATTTTTACACTTTCATAGTGTTTTGACCGCATTTTCGGAGTCAACTATTTGCCCATAGCTTGGACCCTAACAGGTGCTGCCACCCCGGGTCATGGTGAACCTGGGAACACCAGCAATTAAGAGACGGTTCCACGCTCCTCAAAACCTCCTGATCAGAGGCCTTGCTGCTGGACGTAGTTTATCGTCTTACCCAAGACGCAGATGTAGTTTACTGTTTTACCCAGGACGCTAGCCTAGTTTGACACGGATATAGACATATAGGGCACATAGTGAGGATCGAACTCACTACTTAGTATCAACATTCAACCAACTCGTTAATCATTACCTTATTTCGCTGAGGAATTTATGTAATAAGCTTTGCCTAATTTGGAATAAAATCACGTATGTGTTGCACCCAATGTGAATCGAACTCACTACTTTGTAACAACGGTCATCGAGGATATCTCGATAATGCGATGATAATGTGCGGGTGGTGTAATGATAGCATTTCGGAATGGCAAATCGGAGTGCCGAGATCGAATTCCAATCGAGTTCATTACATTCATTTACGCTTGGAAAGGTGTGAATGTATCTTTACTCCCCCGGTTATCGGTTATATGATAGGAATTTTATCTGGAAATATCATTTTTATCTAAGAAAGCAAAAACTAATTAAAAACAAACTGTTAATGCAATATTCACTCCCAAAAAAGAGATTATCATTATAATCCAAAACATGTTGCGGGTTTAAATAGGTGTTGATAAGCTGTAAAAAACAAATTAATCAATAAAAAACAGTCAGAACTATCTTTTGACTATTAGGGTTTGTCTAATTTGGCAAAAGGCCACAAACATGGGTCACACTGTGGGGGTCGAATTTGCCAGTAATGGCTAAATAAATTAGTCCCTTAACCATAACTTGTCTTTACTTACTAGGTAAATAAAAGGGTATTTGGTTGAAGATAACAACTTGGAGGCACCTATTTTGGATCCCACCCACTAATCAGTAGTATTGTTAAACTAGATTAGCTCGTTAACCATAACCTTACTCTAAGTTGTCTTTACTTACTAAGTAAATAAAAGAGCATTTGGCTGAAGACAACAACTTGGAGGCACCTATTTTTGATCGAACCCACTAATCAGTAGTATTTTAAGCTAGATTAGCTCGTTAACCATAACCTTAAGGGTATTTGGTTGAAGACAACAACTAGGAGGCCTAGCTGGTAGAGACACGCTTCGGCTTACAAAGTGGTTTCCCTGAGGTAAAATAACCCTCCTATATAATAGTGAATACTGATGAAATAGAGACGAGGCAATAGTTTTTCTTCTACAGAAGGATGCGCTTCTCACCTGCAAAGGTGTCTTCCGGCTTCTTGTTTTACCCGTAACTACGATCTTCAAAGAATTTAAATGCAACGCCAATTGTCCCCATCCGCATTTTTTGGATTCTGTTCTTTTATTGTCTTTTCTACTCAATAAAGATTTGTTATATATGAATGAAAAGTGTAACTGCTTACACCGGAGTTTGAACTCACTGCTTTCGATCAGTGAGGAACCCAGACGGGGCTATGACTACGGGCAGAGTCTCGTCTGGAGATGTTGACAAACCCGACCCCGTGTATGCGAATTTTTACGCGGAATTTGGGCACGGATTCGCCCCATTTAAAAATCGGTTTTCTGTCACATCCTGCCTTGTAGGGCGGTTGGTAATACTGGTTGTTTGACTATTGTGTTAACCCGGACGTTGAAGTCGAGTGTCACGTTTTCATGACGAATTAGTACTTTTTTTTACAGCTATACACACTTGTGTTTTAACGTATAAGTAATCAGTAACTTTTCGTTGACTCTTTACTTCTTTGTTGTTAATGTATTTTAATTGCGTTTGGTAATTAAATACCTCATTATTTTACATTGAAGTCTTTCTGTTATTACTTGTATTATGTGCGTGTGACAGATTAAAAACGTTTTCTCAGTTTCCTTCACTCAGTAACGCCTGGCATTTTAGCGGCTTTATGGATTTGTTTGGGGTAAAAGGGTTAAAAAAACGAGAAAAGGGGGCTTAGAAGATATGACACTCACAGTACATATTGAAAAAGTGAGCCTACATAACGAGCTTCAGTAAATGGAGTGTAGATTTTGTGATGTCAGCGAACACTCGTTACCACTTTTGTAATGCCAACAAATACCCATTGTCACTTTTGTAGTGCTCGTTGTGGTAGAGACTTTGTAATCGCAGATACAACTATAGTAACTCCGTTGAACAATACTGGTGTCAGACGCCTTCGAATAACAGTCGCACTAATAGTACGTGCCCGATAATAATCGCTCGATAAGTAACCCGTACAGTGATCCGAATAGAGAAATAGTATACTGAATAGAGTCGACAATACCGGTCCTTATAGTAATAAATGACAAAATAGAGAATATAGATCTGTATAGTATAGAGGATAGACTAGAAATAGGATCTATTAGACATGCTACCGCCCATACGTTTACAAAATGGAGACGTGTTGACATGAACAAGCTCCACCTTCGCAAATTGCGTTTATAAAAGAGCCGCTGCGTACTTGATTACGCAGCGGCCCTTTTATAAACGCAATTCGCTTTTTGTTCTCCCACTACACCTTCTCCCACCCCTTTTTCTCCTACTTTTCCTCTATTTCTCTCATCTCTGAGCTTTAAGATTATATCGCCTATTGTGTGTGTATGTCACCAAGAAATGCATACACTTTTCAGGTGTATCTTTGGAAATTTGAAAATATGCATATTTTTCTCACTTAAACCGTCTTTCACCCCCCTCTTTAAAACTTCTCTCTCTCTTAAATCTTAATCTCCCTTCATCTTTAGACCTTCCTGTTCTTCTCTCGTCTGTTACCCCTCTCTATAGATCTCATTTGCTCTAGCGTTCGTCCCACAATCTCATACATACACTCTCACTAAATTTTATTTTTTCCCGGAGTTGTTTTTTCTGTTTTCTTTTTGAATTTGTAAGTCTGATGAATTGGATCGATTCCAATGGAATAAATTATGACCATGGAATATTAGTGTTTAAGTCTTTTTTTATTATACCCTTACTCTGTCCTAGACATTGAGTTCTACCTGGATTCTAGCCTCTTGGAATTATTTTTTTATACACATATGTATGTGTATGTATGTATATTTATTTATATATTTTAGATATACGATTGCATA
This sequence comes from Acanthosepion esculentum, assembly GCA_964036315.1. Lineage (NCBI taxonomy): Eukaryota > Metazoa > Mollusca > Cephalopoda > Sepiida > Sepiidae > Acanthosepion > Acanthosepion esculentum. Next base: position 10,561,282 of record OZ038494.1, on the reverse strand, counting down.
TGTATGTGTATATTTACCACTAATATCAATATATATATATATATATATATATATATATATATATATATATATATATATATATATATAAATATATTATTATTATTATTATTATATATATATATATATATATATATATATATATATATATATACACGACTCTCCCATCGAATTTGATGTATGAGGGTCAGGCAGATCAGTTCCTAGGAAACTGACAGCCAGCGCCAGCACAAGACGTTTGATTATAGTGGTGAAGTTTTTTGACACTTTTTGAAGGGCCGAATAAAGAGATTTGGTGCACTACGTGCCACAGGGTCCCCAAACGACCCTTCACAGTTTTTGAATTCAGATTTGTCCTTCTCCTAGACCAGTTGCCATCCAAGGCTATAGAACCCAGTCTGTTCTGCTATTTACCCATAGCTGGTGGGAGAAGAGGATTCACACCTTTCCCAACGCTATTAGCCCGTAAGTGAATGTAATGGATTCGACAGGAATTCGAACTCAGATCTCAATCCAAGTCTCTTTCCCTTACTCCACGTGCCTCCTATATATATATATATATATATATATATATATATATATATATATATATATATATATATATATATACATAAACACACACACCTATATATATATATACACATATATATATATATATATATATGTATATATATATATATATGTATACATATATATATATATATGTATACATATATATATATATATATATAAGTCGAAATCCTATTTTGCAGTGTAAGAATAATTCTTATTCTCCTGCGGGGAGTGATTTATTGCCTTAATAATTTTTTATTTACATTGTTCGAACTGTTGTCCTCATCTTTCTTGTTATATTCACGACATCACGGCCGTTGTACCCCCCGGCCTTCTTCAGGTGATTGGAATTCCGAACTGAACCCTTTATTTCGTTCACCAGGGTAGGTTGTTCTAGTTTCTTGTGCCATGCCTCTTCCGGACGTCTCACTTATATCCCTTTAACTTAATGCTCCAAGGTTTTGCTCACCGCTGCAGTAGCCAGGTATTGAGCTCACATCACTTTGTACTTTACATCTGCCGAAACGTCGTGAATATGGCAATAAATATTAGGGCGATAGTTCGAACGATGTAAATAATGTAATTACAATACCTCATCTAAGGAATTTAGACAGATAATAATTTTTCCAGGTATATGTCCTATTATTGAAGACATAGCTGGGCGTAAAAGAGATGGATTCAGATCTTTCACAAGTGTATTTGCGCGTAAGTGAATGTAACAAAGCCGACTGGAATACGAACTCTGTTTTACAAATGATAGGAAGTTGCTCACGTATTGTCGGGATACTAAGCATAAACGAAGGTAACCTGAAATTGGTAATTCAGGAAAAATATTTGAATTTAGGTTTCGTTTCAGTTATTGAATTTAAATGATGAAGAGTGTGGGAATCTCTTGTGGTGCTTCAGTTAGAGACTCGAGGTTTTGGTGCCTGTTGAAAATGTAGAAATACTTAGGGAGTAAGTTGGATCGTCGCCAGGAATAAATATTTTTGAAATGAAGCGTCGTGTCGTTTATAAAACTTTAGAAAGTAACTTCTACATTTAGAAGTGCAGCTAATATAGATAAAAATAAGTAGAGCTAATATGAGTAAAAATAACAAAAAAAAGAAAGAAAAAAGAAAGAAAAAAGAAAAAAGAAAGAAAAGAATAAAAAAAGAAAATGAGAAAGAAAAAGAAAGAAAAAGAATGAAAAGTGAAAAATAGAAAAAAGAAAGAAAACGAAATAAAAAAGAAAGAAAAAGAAAAATGAAAGAAAAAGAAAGAAAAAAGTATTAAAAAAAAAGAAGAAAGAAAGAAAGTTAGCCCCCGTGCGCTTTTGTCTCTGCTAAATGTACATACGTGGCAATTTTCAGGATGGCGAGATTGCATAAATCAGCAGCCCAAGGCTGATAGCCGAAAAGGCGTCTGTCCCAAATCAACGTCCGATAAAAGTGCGGGCAACTTTCAAGACGTTGACGATCATAGCTCTTCCCAACGTCCTATATATTCCTATCGTTAAGCAGAGTTTGTTCCCTCACTATCCCTCCCAGTTTCTTTCCGTCATCCATTTACTCAAACTGAATGGCTGAAAATATTGGAGAAACATTGTGCAACATTCTTGCCGGAATTGAATTTAGCTTTCAGTTAAATATGTCTACTCTACCATCTTTGCTTCTTGCTTATGTTCGTTGACCTGGTTCAAGTGCTGTTATTTGCAAGACAACTTAAAACTAACACTAAAGAAGAGCCAGTATTTAATGTTGTTGAGAAGTATCTCAAATAGAAAAATGTCTCACTTTCTAACATGCTTGATTAGGCAAAAGATGGAGGACCATCGATGAGAGATCGCCATTGTGGCTTCATCAGTTTCTTAAAAAAAAAACGTACCCGATGTGCTTACGGTGAACTGTGTAAACCATAGGCAAAATCTGGTAGCAAAAAACCTAAGTGGTAAATAAAATCAACACAGATTCTCTCAATTCCATACTGTTTGCATTGGTAATGATGAAGAGTTTGAACCTTTATTGCTACACACAGAAGTTTGATGGCTGTCAATGGGAAACTTCCTGAAACGTTTCTATTCATTGATTAATACAGTAGTAGATTTTGTTCTGAATTCTACTTCCGGTCTCTGTGATTATCTTAAAAACTGAAGAATGGCTCCAAAGTACAGTCAAACGTCGAAGCAGCGGTTCAGACTTGGCTTCGATGGTGTTTGTCCGTAAAGGGTAAGGCGGAGGCGTGTGCTACTTACGTCTTTACGATTATCCTTTATCGATTGGCTGTACTTCCTCTCTACAAGAACAGAAAGAAGGCGTTCGATCGCTTGTTGGCTTCCCTCTTGGTGGGGGGCGGTCGCAAGCATCTGGTCTGTAGAGAGTCTGTCTGGTGTAGGTGGGTTGGTAATGACGCACTTGTTGTGCTATCGGCACACTTCAAGTTTGGTGTTCCTACGCCGTGCGTCGACGGATGATACGATTTTGGAAGAGAGTCTTTGGGACGCCTTCCCTAGCATTATCATCACTCTCTCCGTAAGCGAGTGTATCGTGATCTAGTGGAGGAGATCACGACGGAGCGCCTATGTGGCCTGTTTGGCTTATCAGCATCAGAGTTAGGTTCTTTCTGGTCCTGGGCGTCAGCGGCAAATGACCTCAGCAACCCTTAGTTTTCGCTTGCCCCGCGATTGATTCGTAACATGTTACCTCTCAATGACGTAGCCTTCAGATGGGGCTGGGCGGATTTGCCTGACTGTCATCGGTGTGAATTGGTTTAGAAGAAACGCCTTCGCAGGACGCCTTCTACCATTGTTTTTCAGGTGCGCCATTTCTGTTGACAGTTTGTATTGCTTCTGATCGGTTTGTGTCCATTAACCTCGCGTACGTATGTGATAATGTGTCACCCCCGTTCGCTGGGGTGATAGGATGGTGTTTCCCACGTTGCTAGCCGTGCCAAGAATGGGGGTATGGACGTCGCGAATGGAGGGAATCTTGCTATATGAGCAATATTCTCATGAAGGTCTGGTTGAAGTTTTCGGCATCAGCTCAGGACGAAGATCAGATCTGATTAGAAAGCGTTTGATAGCGACAGATTTCAGCGAAAGTTGAGCGAGCCTAGTTCGCGTGAATGGGCTAGCCTTGATTTTCTCTTTTAATTCCCCTTGATTAAAACGTGGCGGTTTCCCGTTAACGTTCCCTTGGTTAAGTTAGACTGTTTTCTGTTTTCCTAGTTAATGTGAATTATTGTTGTTCCCGGCCTGTTCTCGACACACTCTTTTGTTGTATGTCGAAATTCCCAAACCTCCCAAGTTTGTTTTTGTCCCGCTTTTACATCTACTGGGTCAGACTTTGTTTTTTTCCCATTTCTCTGTTTAATGTTTTCTTCCCCATTCTATTAGTGAGTATGCTGCTTGATTATGTCGAACGGCAGAATACAGTGGCCACTCTCATTATTTTGAGGGGTGGACGGTTTCTTCTAGCATCTGTTTTGTTCAGTTCATTTTTGTTTCATTCTTTAGTTTACTTTTCGAGTTCATTCCCTCTCCGCATCATTTTTATATATTTTTGTCAAAAAAGGGAAAAATATCAAAAAAGACATTAGAAATTTGTACATCATTGGGTATTTGTAGGTCCCTGGGAAATATGTTATTGTGATACACGTGGGATTCTGAGGTGATTGAGAAGTTCTTGTGGTGATTGAGTATACTTTATTGAAAGAATGGGTCGCGATTGTGATTAACTAGGACTAGGATAGTTACTGGGAACCAGCCTTTCTCCACTTCCCCTTCGGCCTTGTGCCAAAATTTTAGTAAAATTACAAAAATGAATATTTATTAACAGTTCAAACGTAAACAATGGCGCTAACACACAAAAAGGGATACAGGCAAGCGATTCTGACTTCAAGACAAGAATGAACCAATTTAATTCTGATGATAACGATAAGTTGCCTATCTTATTGGTTAGGAATAAAATCCGAGCATGTATCTGGATTTTATAAATTTCAACCAAAAAGAGTACCGGCTGCTCGGTCAGTGTATGTCAAATGTTTCCTTATAGGGAAACGGGTATTACTAATTATCATTTGTGAGTAGTACCTTTTTGAGTCAGTGAAGGGTTTATTATGGTGGAAACTATTTTTATCTTCAAATTCTTTAGCGTGCTATATTTATAAAAATTAAGTGTATTTCCAAACGATAACGCCTGTAAGGCATGCAGTCTTTTAACGTAAAGTGCACAAGTTAAGACTGAAACAATGTAGTATACGAAAACCTGTAAAGATAAATAAATAAAAGAAAAAACTTCTGCTGATGTTAGGCAAAATCTAATTTATATAACGATACTGTTAAAGTAAAAGTTAAGTTCTCGGCGGCTTAACGTGAATCGCGTTTTGTTCTCGTGAAATTAAGTTCGTTTTCTCATGGCGCCGTATTATTTGGGAAAGTTGTAAAAACAAACTTTCCAAATTACCTAATATGTTATTAACCCATACGTGCATTGAATATTACTGCCATATCAGTTTTGGCGCTTCTGTTATATATATATATATATATATATATATATATATATATATATATATATATATATATATATATATATATATATACTACACAAAAACCCAAGAAGGGGCTGTAATATTATCGAAACAACATCGGATACGAAAACATTAAAATAAAAATAAATAAATGCAAATAAAAAATAGTAAACCAATTTATATCTAATTTCAATAACGATAAAATTTAAATAGAAATCAAGTTGTCTCGTAACGTGACTCGTTTTGTGAAATACATATTCTTTTTAAAATGACACCAGATAATCGTCGTAAAATGTCAAAGGGAAGGTTTAGAAATTTCCATATATATATATATATATATATATATATATATATATATATATATATATATATATATATATATTATTGTCATCCACAGGCAGACTGTTTCGCTGTATCACAGCTCTTCAGTGTGGCTAGACATCCGGTTGCCTCTAGCTAGGATCGAAACCCGACTGAATTGGCGTCAGTCGGAAATTCTACCACGAAGTCATCGGCGCACGGCAGGGATGAAGGTGAATTTTAACGTATTTATTTTTAGATAAACACACAGTGACCGACAGGACTCAAGTCGCGTTTGCCGAAGAGTCTCGCTATATCAGCCTTAATAGTCACTGTTTACAAACCCACACTTCCTTCCCCATAGAGCTCAACTGAAATTCATTTTTCAGGAGCCTATATATATATATATATATATATATATATATATATATATATATATATATATATATATATATATTTATTCAGGAGCTTATATATATATATATATATATATATATATATATATATATATATATATATATATGTATTACACAACAAAATCCCAGATTACCTAAGATGGGTGGATAGATCTATTCCAATCAAAGAAATTTTTAATGTAACAAAGTAGAATTTTAAATTTCTAATTCCGACACGAACACGCTCTTTAGACCGGGGTTGAGTAAGACTAACATACTTCTTGTTGGTTGAAATAGATCTATATCCCAACCCGATATGAGTTAATTTTGAATTTTATGGTCTGTTATAATAAATACATTGAGCTCTTTTTGTGATATTACTAGGATCCACTTGGATTATATACCAATGTACTATATATATATATATATATATATATATATATATATATATATATATATATATATATATATATATATATATATATGTCATTTTCTATAAATTGCAACACCCACATGAAATAAATTATAAGATAGGTATTGAAAAATTTAAAAAACATATACATAAAAAACAAATACATGATCAGTCTAGATATAAAATGTTTATTTCCGAATATTCCCGTTACAAAAAAAGAATAAACAAAAACAAAAATAAAATTTTATATTCCTAAACTTAAGATCAGAAAAAGGAGCCATTTAATAACGAATCAATGTTTTTTCACATTTGATATCAATTTTTGAGCCAAACTTTGCTTTACCATTGGGGTCCCATCTTTAGTAGCGTTTTGGCCTGTATATCTTTGGCATTTCTTGAAAGTGTTCCTTTAAAAAATATCTCACCACAAAATTCTTATTTTAGATACATAGATGATTCTTTATTAATATATATATATATATATATATATATATATATATATAAAGTGCTGAGAAAGTTAGGGAATGAATGAGTGTAAGTGGGAACATGAAAGGAATATTACAAAAAGTGACAGCAATGAGGTGTGAGACACTGCCTAAAAAGTGCGCACGCTTATTTATACAGAAAGCTAAAAAAATGCTAGAATCAATGGCGGGAAAATAGAAGAATTGTCGTCATAGAAGGCGCTTCTTCGCAATGTCGAAATTCATTGTATTTTTTTCTATTCCCACTATTTTTTAGTTTTACGATGAAGAAGATATAATGGCAAAGCGATAAAAAAAATATGTAAGAATGCAGTGCGCATGCGTCATATTAAGATGGAAAAGATGTCCACTGAAGTTAGTCAAATGCTAAAACCTTGCCTGTTCCTTTGCTGAAAACACAGAGGAACTTTGACGACAGTCATATGTGGCGCCAGAAAAGAAACGAACTGAACAAAAAATATATAGACTTTTAAAAACGTGCATATACAACTATTTATCAAACTCAATACAATAATACGCAAATAAACAAACCAAGAAAAGAACCTAAGAAATCGTTTATACAGTCATAGCTGTTTTTATGCCTTAAGAGGAGCGGTATACCATCTATACACATCTTATGGCCGCATCACATTAAAACACCGGTTCCTGTAGGATCACCGATTTAAGCAACGTCGGGAATGCTCACTACGTAGACGTATGACAAGTACCTAGGTAGAAAAACTAGGTGTTGCAAGCTTGGATGTGCGGGTGTTAAAATTTACAATGGCACGGATTTGTTAATTGGAGAACCGAGTCCCAATTCCAGTTTGGTTCGTTATATTTACTTACGGCCAAATAGGTCTGGGAAACATATGGATACACCTATTGTCCCCCAGTTATAGGTTAATTAGTAAGCCGCATATCACTAAAACTATTACTATCTTAAAAAAAGTAAAACAGAATTGCGTACAGAATATTTAGATTTCGGCATTAGATAACCCATAGAGGTGTTGATATGCTGCTAAATAAGAACAAAAAACCATCCATATACATGTGCTGATTGTGTAGTACTTGGCGGCTTGGAAAGAGAAATACGCGAGCCGAGTTTGAAATTCGGTCGAGTGGGTTGCATTCACTTTCACACAAATGCCCTTCTTCCACACCCAGTTATAGGGTAAGTAGCAGAGCAGACTGGGTTCTCTAGCCGTGTTTGATAACCAGTTTATGAGAAAAAACTCTGAATTCCCTAACGAAGGACATACTATAAAGACATGTAAAAGATGATTTTCTTTATGTACCGTGTCCCCTTAAGACGTAGGCGATCATGGCTCTCCGCAATTTCCTGTCATTTAATAGCTCTTAATAAATTGTGTCTTTTTGTTATGTCTCCTAAACTCTGTTCCGCCACACATTTTCTCAATCTCGCTAGGTAGCTTATGCATTGTTTTCTCCTGTCCCACTTGCCTTCAATCGGTCCTGTGAATATCAGATTTTCCAAGCCCTCTTTCCTCAACATATGCCCTAGAGCTTTCAACTGTGTTCCTGGTTTTAAGGTAGCATATGCATTGTTTTCTCCTGTCCCACTTGCCTTCAATCGGTCCTGTGAGTATCAAATTTTCCAAGCACTCTTTCCTCAATATCTGCCCTAGAGCTTTCAACTGTGTTCCTGGTTTTAATTATGTTTCGTTTTTGTTTCCATTTTCTCTAAAACTTCGTTGTTGCTCATATACTTTATCCATGGTATCCTCAGCATCCTGCTGTAGAACCATATTTCTGTTGCGTCGAGTCTTTTTCCATCTTTGAGGAAATTGTCCATCATTTGGCAAATAGGAGGACAGATATCACGTAACATTTCAGTACTCATCGTGTTCCCAATTAACTGTAGTGTTGGGTTCTGGTCCGTATGATCCTGACGGCGGTCGATGAGGTAGGTAGGCAGGCAGGTAGGTGGACAGGCGGGTAGGTATGGAGGTAAGTAGGTATATTATTGGCACCAATCAGTTACCGTTCAAATTTAGACAATGGTTTTAGAGTTTCCTAATTTATTGGGTCTATGTTAGACAAAAAATTCTCAAAACTTGTACAAAACTCTATTGTTAGGAAAAAGAAAGAAATTTTCGGACATTATAAAAGGAATGAAACCATTCAAAGGGATCTTGTCTTTTAAGTCTGCAACGAAAGTGACATTGCTTTAAGTCGGCTGGGAACAGTGCCAATCAAGTGCTGAAAGGATTGTATTAATTGAAGAATTAAAGCGAAACGGGACATTTGATAACTGACAAAGAAGTTCGATTTCACCAAAAATCTATTTGATTAATGTGATTTTTAAAAGATTTCAGCGATTTTATCAGATTTTAATTCTTAATAGGTGGCACGAACTTGATGAAAATCATTAGAAAATGAAGGTCAAAGGTTGTCTCTTGCAAGAAAACCGCGGATAGAAAATAATTTAAAGTATACTTCTTACGATCCACACACACACACACACACACACACACACACACACACACACACACACACACCGCTAACCAGCCCCCGCTCTTTCGTAGCCTCTCTTTTTCACCAGTATTCAGGTTTATTACATAGATAATAATAAGAGTATAGGAGAAGGAGGAGAAGATAGAAGTGAAGAATGAGAAGTAAGACAAGAAGAAGAAGAAGAAGAAGAAGAAAAGAAAGAAGAGGAGGAGAAGGAGAAGGTGAAGGAGCAGGAGAGGGGAAGAAGAATGAGAAGTAAGACAAGAAGAAGAAGAAGAAGAAGAAGAAGAAGAAGAAGAAGAAGAAGAAGAAGAAGAAGAAGAAGAAGAAGAAGAAGAAGAAGAAGAAAATGAGCATATAAAGAAATCCAGCAATATATCTAAAATCAAACACTGAGATTAGCGACGAACAGAACTAAGATTGTCTGATGAAAGGAGGTTTGAAGAAATCATTTTTGGGGTGGGGGGCACTCATAATGGCAGCACCAGCAGACCTTGTTCAGCGTGAGGAGGAACAACGTCAAATTGGAGGCAATATTGGACACCCGGAAAGTGTTGTTTCCTCCACTTAACTTTGGGTCTTATGAAACAATTTATCGCAACTCTAGATAAGAAGTCTGCAATTATCATCAAGTACCTCCAAGACTTATTCCTTGAGTTATCCGCGGCAAAAGTCAAAGCCGGCGCCTTCGTTGGACCATAAATAAAGAAGATGACAGAGTGCAAAGAATTTCCTAAGGTGCCTCCCTAGGATGGAGAAAGCAGCGTGAAACAGCTTTGTCGGAGTGGACCCTGGCTTCTGGGAAATTACAAGGCCGAAATCTATGTGGAGCTTGTTGAGACCTTAGTGAAGAACTAGAGCAAAATGGGTTGCAGGACTGCCTCATAATTCATATCTGTGACGCTCATCTTGATAAACTCAAAGAGAAAATGAGGGAATACACAGAAGAACAAGGTTAGCGCTTCCACCAGGATATATTAGTCATTAAAGTCATTAAATGCCGCTGCCAAAGATCGTATGATGAAAACATGACGGGAGATTATATCTGGGGGCAGATTCATGAAAGCAATTTACAGTAGAAGCGTAAATCATGAAAAATAAACTACTCACTTCTAATTTTTTTGTGATCTCTCTTGTAATATTCTAAAATAAATAAATGCTAATTATAAATCATATGTACATTTTGTTCAAATTCGCTTGTTTCCCAATTTCAGAAATCTCATTATTCTTGTCAGAAAAGCAAAGTTTGATGACAATATTAACAATGTGTCATACATTCTACGTATAAGAAAATAGGAAATAATAGTTGTTTCCTAAGGACAGAAAAAGTGTTACACAGTGTAATCATCATCGTCATTAATACCATCATCATCATCATCATCATCATCATCATCATCATCATCATCATCATCATCATCATCATCATCATCATCATTTATTCATCTGGCGCATTTTACACACCGCTGTGGTCCCCACTGCCCCCTATTTCTATTGTAATTGTGGTTCATGTTGATATTCAAGGAAAAACAGTGTAATGACTTGCCGGTTCCTCTTGCAGCAAGAATGTTGAGGTTAATCCGTCCGTCCTCTCAGAACTTCCTCCGTCCACTGGTAAAGCCATTGACCTGTGAGACGTAGCTCCTAGGTTCAGGATGCCGTCTGGCCGATGGCAGCTTCACGCAGGTAACTTGAGAAGAGGCGTTCCTTTTCACCGGTCGTATCGGGTAAACCCTTCCCACAGATTAGCCGGCAGGTGTCCCTACCATTGACTAGGGTGTGGCCGTCGTAGTGCCCATGCGACTTCTTCGTGCCATATGCGTGTGTTGGATGTAGGCCATGGAACAATTTGTCATCGTAATTCAGTAAAGTAGGGTCGACCGCTTCACTGCAAAGGTACGACTACTGACGATACACCCCATACAACAGCCGAAACGTTGTAATAAATATGGCGACAAAGATGAGGACAATAGTCCGAATAATGAAAATAATGTACATAATACCTCATCTCAGAAATATAGACAGATACTGAAGAAGGCCGGAGCGTCCAATGGCCGAAACGTTGTAATAAATATGGCGACAAAGATGAGGACAATCGTCCGAATAATATATATTGTGAACTTTCGCCTCGGTTTGAATATTTGTAAAAATACAAAACAAAATATCAATAAAACTGAAGCAGGAATTTACATAAAAGACTAGAAAATATCTCAAGAATTACATAAAGCAAAAATCTAGCAAATTAAATAAAAGATTATATGAACACAAAGTGATTTTTTTTTTTACAAAAGAATACAGTTAATACGAAAGTCGTACAAATTAATAGTTTTAACGATAATCTATACTTAAAGAATGCGGTTTTAATTAAAAGAGAAAGTATTAAAGCGAAAATATATAAGAATGTACACTAATTTTAGAATCTTCTGCCGTACGTTCCTGGAGAAGTGATTTATACCAAGTGCTGGAGCACGGGGCGGAGAAACGAAGGCTTGCCGTTAGGGAGAAGCGTGCTCAACGGAATGAAAACAACAAGCCAACATCGGTGGAGAGTATCACCACATGCATATACTGCAATCGTGACTGTTATTACCGTGAGGGCCCGTACAGCCATAACAGATGCCGCACCTCCATCAGCAGCTGTGGCATAACTCTTTGGGCGTAGATCCAAGGATTCTCGAGACTTGTCAGATTCCACACACAGAGTAAATTTACATCCCGGATTCCTCATTTCAGGTCATCATATCTGTCCACTCAACAATTCTAGTATGAAAAAGGGGAGATACGTTTAAAACCTTTGAAGAATTTATTCTCCGGCTCAAAAACTTCAATATCTAGTTTTCAGTATCTTATACGTTTGAAGCTTTATGTCGTAAAGAATTTATTTTTCTGTTGCATTTTCGAAATAACCCTGTAAGTCTCAGAGTGGAACATCCAACTTCGATTATTAATTATTATTCATTTGTTTTTTTTACGGTTTATCAACACTTTTAAGGCTATTTAAAGCCAGAACATATTTTTTGACTGTAAGACTTTGTTGGGAGGGGAGATAATAATCATGTTTTCATACGAGTCCTACTATTTAACCCATAGCTAGGAAAAGAAGAGATTCATACATTTCCCAAGGGTACTTGCATGCAAGTGAATATAAGGAGCCTGACTGGAATTCGAACTTGGATCTTCGAGTCCTCATTCCGTACACCACCTGCACATCTAAGCTGGTATTTCCGATTGGTCGCCTCATTCCACTTCGAACCACGTTGCCTGGCGGTACAGGACCCGTGTACCAAACAACAGAACCGGCATCACCTTAGGACTTTCAACAGCAGCAACAACTAAAATGTATACCACATGTAGCACGAAAAGAGAATACTGATATAACCATGATGTTAGCATTACACACGACTTCAAACAAAAGGTTAGGAAGGAAACCGCCATCGGTCTTAAAATGGTAACAGAATGAACACGTCTACTCAGAAACAGGAAAAGAAAGCTGAAATTCCTTGGACACATAATAGGGAAAGAAGACCTGGAAAACTTAAGCTTCACGGGGCATTTTGAGGCTAAGTCTTAAAATGGCAACAGATAGAACACTTCTACTCGGAATCAGGAAAAGACAGTTGAAATTCCTTGAGGACATGAGAAAAGAGGGTTTGGAAAACTTTACCCTCACGGGGCATAATGAGGACAATAGCAACAGATGACGAGCCACTGACCTAGCTTGTGTGAATGGATGGCGAACACGCAGCGGGAAAGTGATGTAAGTAGAAAAACTGCCAAGTGTTACACAATATATGAAGATGGGGAGAGCTACGATCGTCTATTTGCTGAATTGACACGGCACATAGAAGAAGAAAACCGTTTCATCCCTAGAAAAGCGTAGAAATCCGATAAGAAACGGTCGGGTGGGGGGGATTACTGTGGGTCTACGAAACATAGGCGAATATTAAAGAATAAGACCAAGGTAGACAGAAGATAACGATTGACGTTGAATCTAGATTTCTAAAGATCGTAGCTGACACGGAAGCAAGAATCGGGAATAGATTTCCACAGCTGAAGAGTGTCAGAGAAGACTCACGTGAGACAGACCTAGCAATATGAACAGTGAAAATATGGGTCCTAGCTACCAATCTGTGATTGCGTTTTAAATCCATGAAGTAAAGGTCGCGAAATGGGAAGATCACCAGGACAATCAGCGGGGAAAGGGACAGGGAAGTCACGTCACGCCGTTGCGAAAGTGACTGATACCGATATGCCAGATGGAGACTGATAACATTGCAGATTCTTCTTTCATCATCATCATCATCATCCCTTCGACCACCCTGTGATCGGTTGGCACTCCATTGACAACCCCCTTCCACACTGATCGGTCCTGCATTGTCGTCCCCGGGTCCCCAATGTGCAACACTAAGTCCTGAGCCGTAGTGTCTGGGAAAGTCAAATTTCGCGAGAAGACATCTTCAGAATGATGCCTTAGGAGGACGAATGAAGCGATTCCCTTCTCCGCTCGGTGGCAGTGGGAGGCAAACTGCAATCGCTTTTGTCTGAGCTTAAGAGAGATTGCTCTCATTTCGCCGTTAATTGTGTTAAGCGTTGCACACCTGGTCTCCAGCTGGTGTTTTGGATTTTTCTAAGCAGATTTGTTCCATCCAGTCGTCTTTCAAGAAGAACATATATATATATATATATATTATATTTTTTGTTTTTAAAAATATGATTCCTTCGCTACATAAGAGTTCTCATATTTCAAAAGCGAGAGCCGAGACCCCTAACATATTTTCTGCATACCTGCATATATATATATATATATATATATATATATATATATATATATATATATATATATATATATATATGTATGTATATATATATATATATATATATATATATATATATATATATATAGATAGATAGAGAGAGAGAGAGACAGAGACAGAGAGACAGAAGCGGCGAAGAGGAACAATGGTTTTATTTATTTCATTACGAGAATTTACAAAGATGAACGATCAATGAGCTTTTCTTCATACTCTGCCTGGTGGCAAATGCTGCTGGTGGCGCCTGGGGTGGCGGTCCCGCCATAGTCACCGAAACCGTGAGATCACGTCTGGTCGGCGGCTGATGAAGACAGGGTATCGCACGTGCTAACACACGTTGTATGTTAAAAAAAAATATATATATTTAGCACCAGACCAGATGTGGCAGCAATATTCACGGAACAGAGGAATGTTTGACTTATCGACCTCCAAAATAGATTCTGTCCTGTAAAAATGTCTATCGCAACTAATTTTTTTAAAACTGGCGACCAAATGACATATTATTGTTCCGCATAATCTTAGTCAAAAACGTTAGTCGAAGAATGTGCAATAAATTACTCACCTGTTTTCTTTTCCTTTTTTTTTTGTTCAGCGGCATATCAAATAATTATGGGTCATTTAATACTGAAATTTAATTTTCTTGGGAGAATTAACAACTACTTTGACATACAGAATTGTATTGCTCGTAAAATATATTGCTGGTATTTTTACTATAAAAATGTATTTTTATACTTTCAATAAGTTTTCGCCTCAGTTACTATTTCCCCATAGTTGGTGGGGTAACAGATGCTACCACCCCTGGTTATGGTGGTCATAGGAAGAACAGCAATTAAGAGTTGGCTTTATGCTCCCCAAAAGCTCTCGATCAGAGGTCTTGATGTGGGATGTAGTTTATCGTTATACCCAAGCCCGAAATTCCTCTCCTGATGATTAGTAACAGGTATGCTGATGGATGGCAAGAAGGTTCTATTATACGAGACATTTGCTTCTAATTTATGCAAAGTTGTCTGAGACTTATTTTTGAAGTTTAGCTATGTAAAAAAGAAGCAACATATCATCTGTGAAAGTAGGCGGTATGGAAAATTAATTACCAGAAGATATTTTATTAAAATATATTTTATTTTAAGGTCGCTTTTGTCACTTGCACGGTACTGTATTGAAAACATACAATAGAGTCCCGTGGGCAGTTTTTCATTGACTGGAGAAATCACCCCATATTATGTTTCAATACACGTTCGCGTCGGAAGGAACAAAAACTAGGAAAGGTATGGTGTACTCTCAACAAAAGAGGAGACGGTGAAAACCAGATCATGGCTGGAAAGGAAAACAGAAATAATGTTCCCATTATCTTTTTACTCGCGGATTTATTTGGTATAGGCAGATGGGGTGAGGTAGGTGATATTTCTGGCATGAATGATGTTACCTTTATCTTGTTTCGCGACAGACTAGCGGATCAGGTCTTCTCTTTAACCGGTAAGAACTCAAACTGTAGATATCTCATACGTTAACTGTCTCTCGTCTTTCTGATGCGAAATTATCACCGTTTACCAATCTCTCCATTCCAACGCGCGGCTTTCCGTCACTTTCAGGCACACGGTCAAATCATGTTGAATCGCCGGTTCTCGTACGATCACTGAAGTTAAGCAACGTTGAGCCTCTTTAGTACCTAGATGGGTAACTGCTTGGGAATTACAGGTTTTTGGATATGCTGGGGGTGTAATGGATAATTGTTTGGAAGTGGAAATCGGAGAGCTGAGTTCTACTTTCAATCCGAATTCACTTTCGCGCAAATAACATTGAGAAAACTGTGAATCCAGCTCTTCTTCCCCCAGCTATGGGTTAATTAGTAGGACATGTATCGGTAAATTACTATAATCCCCCACCCCGCCAAATTTCGTCCAACTTCAAAATATTTTCTGCAAAGGGTTAATAAAAAGAAATCAATCACTCGTTGATGACCCAGAACTAACTTAATATTCTAATTGTCAATTTGCAGATATAGATCTACGATTGGAGGGAATTCAAGTTGGTGTAATGGTTAACAAGCTTCTCGTGAGAACAATTACGAATGAGTAGTGAGTCCGTTCCTCACTAGGTGCTCTATACTTTCTACCTTGTGCCGCATCTTAGAAACGCGCTATAGATCTAAGACCAGAATACTCTAATTTCCAAGCAAGTAGCACTTGATCTCGAGATATTTCATCTATTATTATTTATTTTTTTCACTTACTTAGAGTACGTGACCGACCTTTTAGAGTTTTGTGTTTAAAATTATAAAACCCCTGTTAAAATCATTTAGGGCCAGCGTGGGTTCGTGTAGGTACTAAGCCAATTCAGGCGAGGATTAGTATGGTTTACTCAATACAGTAAAAAGCTGTCATAATTATAATTTTATTTTGAATATATGGTTAACATAAATCTTTTTTTTTGTTTGTTTAAAATATAGTATTTTATACCCCGCAGTCAAAAAGTTATCCTTATACCCAAGCCCGAAATTCCTCTCCTGATGATTAGCAACAGGTTTGCTGATGGATGGCAAGAAGACTTATTTTTGAAGTTTAGCTATGTAAAAAAGAAGCAACGTTCATCTGTGAAAGTAGGCGGTATGGAAAATTAATTACCAGAAGATATTTTATTAAAAAATTATTTTATTTTAAGGTCGCTTTTGTCACTTGCATGGTACTGTATTGTAAACATACAATAGAGTCCCGTGGGCAGTTTTTTATTGACTGGAGAAATCACCCCATATTATGTTTCAATACACGTTCGCGTCGGAAGGAACAAAAACTAGGAAAGGTATGGTGTACTCTCAACAAAAGAGGAGACGGTGAAAACCAGATCATGGCTGGAAAGGAAAACAGAAATAATGTTCCCATTATCTTTTTACTCGCGGATTTATTTGGTATAGGCAGATGGGGTGAGGTAGGTGATATTTCTGGCATGAATGATGCTACCTTTATCTTGTTTCGCGACAGACTAGCGGATCAGATCTTCTCTTTAACCGGTAAGAACTCAAGCTTTAACTGTCTCGCGTCTTTCTGATCCGAAATTACCACCGTTTACCAATCTACGACGGGGTATAATGTGCAGAATGCTTATCAATTAGTAGTGAGTTCGATCCGCACTAAGTTCTCTCTTTATAAATCACTATATGATACAGATTAATTTCTGCATTTCTGAGATAAAATCAAAAACTTCTTCGGAAGTCTAGTCCGGTATTTCTCGTTGGTTATTTTGTTTGTTTTTCTTAAATCTAAATGCTTTGTTTTTTAAGCTTCTGAAGAGGTTATGTAAAGTTTCGTTGTATTTGTCTCGTTTTAATTCCATCAGAAGAAAACATACGACACGCCAAAAAGATAAAATGTACCATTTTCAAGATATGTGGCATCAGAATGTCTTTTAGGAATTGTACATTATTCTTGAATTTTTTTACGTGATGGACATTCGGGTCAGGTGGTGATCTACTTAAAGATAAAACCAGAGAGACATTTTGACGCTGGAATATTTGGTTACAGAAAAAGAAAATATATATTTATATATGTTTAGTTTTGCTATGACGATTCGTTTTGGGTTAATTAAATATATCTTTGTACTGGTTGACATATTCCCTTTCATTTCATCGACAATTTTTCTTTTTTCTTTCATTTTTTCGTTCTTCCTGTTCTTCTTTCTATCTTTTTTCTTTCTTTCTTTCTTTTTTTCTTTCTTTCATTCCTTCTTTGTTTTTTTGTTTGTTTCTTTCTTTTTCTTTCTTACTTTTGTCTTTTTCTTTCTTTTTCTTTCTTTTTCTATTTTTTCTTTCTTTTTTCTTTCTATTCTTTCTTTCTTTCTTTTTTCTTTCTGTCTTTTTTCTTTCTGTCTCTCTTTGTTTTTTTCTTTTTATTTCTTTCTTTCTTTCTTTTTTCTTTATTTCTTTGTCTTTTCTCTCTTTCTTTTTTCTTTATTTCTTTGTCTTTTTCTTTCTTTCTTTCTTTCTTTCTTCTTTCTTTCCGTTCTTTGCTGCTACATTCTATCTTTTTATCTGTTTCTTTTCCTTTAACATTTCGGCCGTTGTGCGCTCTGGTCTTCTTCAGGTGATATATCGGGTGTAACAGCAAAATTATTCAAATCGTATAACAGCATAATTGTCCATTCCACAAGAAGTTTAATATATAAAAAACACTAAACTAATTCAGGTTCTTTCTACTAGGTTTCAGATGAGATGTTTAGAGCCCTTTGACTTATGCAGCTAATGGAGATCAGGTTAAAATTGTTTTGTGTCAACCCCTCTGTCTTCCCAACTGAGTAATAGTGAGAGGAAAAAGATCATTGACGCCTTCAGTAATGGTACCAGTATTCATATTCTGGCTTCCATCTTCAAAGTCCAATGAAGAACGATGAATAAGTTTAAAAAGAGGGAACAGTAGAGAGGAAAACTGGATCAGGAGCTCACATCAGGAAGAAGAGTCATCATTTCAACTGAGAGCTAAAGAGATAAATTAGAAAAGATCCAACTCAATCCATAATATATTTGACACTTGCGAGAGGAGTTTCAGCTATGACAGTCTAATGAGCAGTGAAAAAAAAAACTTGAAAATGTAACCGTACGTGAAACTTGTGAGGCGTCTTGTTACTCCAGGACAGAGAGTTAGAGGGTTAGAGAGGGCGAAGATCATCTTGAATCAGTTAGATAGGAAAATGATCCTGGAATGTATATATATATATATATATATATATATATATATATATATATATTTCTTTAATATATCAACATTCCTAGCAAGATTAATGATTGACAAACGTACCGATAAGCTTTAGTTTTAAATAGGTCCCCCCTTTCCACTTAGGATAAAATCTCTTCCGTGGGAGCAGGTTTTCGCAGCGCCGCCCACGCGGCGCCAGCGTATCCGACTCCAAGAAAGAATACTCTGACTTTAGAATTTCAGTTTTTCTGTTTCTGACTAGTCCTGTATATATCGTCTCTTCATTTAACTTAAATCTAATATAAATATGTCTCCATTAACCATGTCCTGAAGAAGGTCTATTTGACCGAAACGTCTGACGTCGACAAAAAAACAAAAAACAAAAACAAAATAAAAAACAGTAAACTCACATATTCGGATTTTGCTTTGTCTTTTCCACATTTTCATCATATATATATATATATATATATATATATATATATATATATATATATATATATTGACAATATTAGTGGTAAATATACACATACATATGCAATTATATATGCACATACACATATGTGTATAAAAATAATTCCAAGAGGATATGATCCAGGTAGAACTCGATGTCCAGGACAGAGTAAGGATATAATAATTTTTGAATCTGTAGGTCTGATGAATTGGGTCGTTTTTACGATTCCACTGGAATAAATTATGACCATGGAATATTAGTGTTTAAGTATTTTTATTATATTTTATTATATATATATATATATATATATATATATATATATATATATATGTGTGTGTGTGTGTGTGTGTATGTCTGTCTGTCTGTCTGTATGTCTGTGTGTGTGTGTTTGAACTTAATTTCAATTGTTTATGAGCTTCCAATCCTTAGCTATGATTAATTAATCATAAACATGTCATTTTCGCTTGTGATCGATTTTATCATGAGTCTTCTGTTAAGCTTGGAGAGTAATTATGCATTCTTATTGCTCAAAATAAATTCAAATAGTGTTATAAAAACCTCGGAGAATTCCTGTAAGATATCTTTAATCATTTCTAAGATACAACGGTTCAAATCCTAATCTGACAAATAGACAATTTTGCTGTTACACGATTTGGACAGTTTTGCTGTTACACTATTTGGAGAATTTTGCTGTTACACGGGGTACGTTGGGATTTCAAATAGAATCTGTTTATATTTTTGCGTAACGTATATCACCTGAAGAAGACCGAAGCGTACAACGGTCGATATTCTAAATAGTTTTGTTTTGTTTGTTTTTTTTTTTTCTTTTTTTTTTTCCTTTCTTTCGGCAGCTATTTTCCTGTTTTTTTTTTGTTTTTTCTTTTATTGTTCAACTCTATTCGCATACGATTTGTTGGCACCTTATTCCCCGACCTTCTTTCCTTTGCCAATACTATAATTTCTTTCTTTTTCTTTCTTTTTCTTTCTTTCTTTCTTTCTTTCTTTCTTTCTTTCTTTCTTTTTCTTTCTTTTTCTTTCTTTCTTTCTTTCTTTCTTTCTTTCTTTTTCTTTCTTTCTTTCTTTCTTTTTCTTTCTTTCTTTCTTTCTTTCTTTCTTTCTTTCTTTCTTTTTCTTTCTTTCTTTCTTTCTTTCTTTCTTTTTCTTTCTTTCTTTTTCTTTCTTTCTTTCTTTCTTTCTTTTTCTTTCTTTCTTTCTTTCTTTCTTTCTTTCTTTTTCTTTCTTTCTTTCTTTCTTTCTTTCTTTTTCTTTCTTTCTTTCTTTCTTTCTTTCTTTTTCTTTCTTTCTTTCTTTCTTTCTTTCTTTCTTTGCACGCATCTCTTTCCAAATTCCCATCCTCTTCCTTATATTTCATTCTGTTCAGTGTTTCCATGTTGTCGTTTTTTCCTTGGTAGTGTTTCTTTTCTTCCTTCTTTCCGCTTACAAAATATATGGAAACACATGAAAATCTGTTGTCGCTAAGACTAATGAACATAGTGAACAGGAAACATCTTTGTATTTTCTTGTGTTAGTTTTTGTTTAGTGTGCTCTTGTATTGTCATATTAGAGAATAACATATTTCCTGCTAAACAAATCTGGACGTAATGTTTCGTTTACTTGATCTGGCAATAAACGAGTTCCGACAAGTAAGAACACAATCTTTATCGTGAGTGGGGGATGATAAACACAAGCGTTAAGTATCTTTAACCATAAAATATGTCAGAACTACACATTTCGATAACACTTGACCCTTGTTGACTTGACCATGGCACTTGATCCCATAAGATGATTTCATCTTTGGAAAAACCCGAGGAAACTCGGTTGATCAAGCAAACTGATTAACAGGATTATTCAACTACAACGTCTTTTATATGTAATTTATGATTTTGACATATACAGGCTTTTTTAATGTTTATACGAGAAATTCTATTCAAGACTGTTTTACGCCTCGTATTCAATTTCAAAATCCAAAGTCGGGTATGCAATACGATAGGTACTGACCTGGCATCTCGACTCCAATCACTTTCTCATCAATGTAATGTGTCTTCCCTCTGTGTTTTATGCAATTATTTTCATGGCCTTTGCTCTGACGAGTTATTTTCACTGGTGCCCACCTGCATGAATTTAAGCGTGCTACTAGGTTGGTATCTCGGTCCCACCCTTTTACAGTCGAAACAGTTAAATGTAACCGCCTCTTCTACTCTAACATCTTCTCCTCTCGCACTTCCCGACAGTGGAACTCCCTTCCTCTTAGTTGCTTCTCTGATAACTATAATTTTCAAAGATTCAAATGTAATGTCAATCGACATCTTCTGATGCCTCGATCTTGATCCCTGTCCTTCTCTATATCCTTTCCCCAAACGTCCCTCTTTTCTCTTACTTTCATTCTCTGTAACCCCTAGCGTATTAGTGCCCCCCTGCCTTGCTTGAGGCGAAATGCTTAAAAATAATAAAAGCTGTAATTAACCAAGAGAAATGGCACAATTCTTGAATAAATATATCATTTTTGTAATATAAAATATATGGAAAATATATACTTCTAAGGTATGCTGTATAAAACATATATACATATAACGTGCTCAATGTGTGGAATAGAGCGAATGTAAATATTAAAGTGTCCATTGAGGTCAAGACAGACTCTTTCACGCTTAAACAGAATCGTCAGGCCATCTTAGAGACATGGCTTGAAGATTACGATTAAGCATGAAATAAACTGTTGATGCCGGGTGTTGTCCTCAAAGTTCACTTTTATCATACATAATTTTATATTATAAAAGTATTTAGTAGATCTTTTTTTAATAAATAAGAAAGAAGGGTATTTCAATGTATGTATTTCACGATAACAAATGAAGTATTTAGTAAAGATGCATAACTTTATGTTTTTTGTTTTTGCTTTCTGTCTAAGGCGTTTATTAAGGCATTTCAAATATTAATTATATATATATTAATTTATATAATTATATATTAATTAATTAATTTGTATAATTATAATTATATATTAATTGTATTATTAATATTTAAATATTAAGGAATTTCAAAGTCATTAAATTAATTGGATTAGTACAATTCTTGAATACAGTATAAACTAAAGTATTTAGTAAATTTGTTTTTATCTGTTGATAACTGGGGCAATGGATCCAAACCAAAACTGCTCTTTTTTAAGCGTCTTAGAGAACCTTTTTTTGTCTTTTATCAATATGGTTAATACTAATCTCCACAAGATAACGCCTTGCATCGTCTCAGTTTAATGATTTCGCCGGATATGTAACGATATCCATCGAGTCAATTTCTAAATCTACTCGTCAGAAAATTAGTTCACTGTGTCTTGTTAGGCAATTTTTTTTTTGCATATTTATACATCTACCATTCGTCCATAAATTGAATATTGTTGTCACATCTAGTTTGGTGCTTCTGCTATATATCTAAATTCTCGTAAATTCCAAAGAAGAATCTGCGATGTTATCAGGCCTGACATGGCATCTCGGCTTCAATCTCTTTCCCATCGCATTAACTGTGGATTTTCTATAAATAATTTTATGTTGATTATTCGGACGAGCTTTCCTCTTTGGTATCTTGACTCTATGAATTAAAGTGCAGTACTAGATTGGCAGTTATGTCTCATCATTTTACAGTTAAATTTACTAGATCTAAGTGTAATTCCTATTCTGATAGTTCTTTTCTTCTGCATTTATCGTCGGCTTATTGGTTTCCTATCAACTACAAGATTTAGCGTTAATCATCATCCTTTTGAATTCTGTTCTTTCATTGTTCCGTCCTGTGTATGACGATAAACTACATCCGCGTCCTGAAAAAGAAGTCGTAACTGGATAAACCGAATGAAAAAGGAATGTTAACAACAAATACTTTTTCACACCCAACACAGTTCAGCGGAATCAGAATCAACGTTGTGTTTAAGCAAGCGAATGAGCCAATTGGAGTAAAGTGCCATGCAGATTTAAATTTTTCCCACTCGTGACGAATGCAGCTATCGATTTTTTTTGCATGCTAGGATGCTAGTTAACATTCGTGTCAGTCAGCTGTTGGCTCTCACGCTGGCCAATAGAATCTTTCTGCCTATTCGTGGCAGCCAGCTATAGGCTCTCACTCTGTCCAGTAGAAAATGGCCGTAAACTACATGAAAACTGCCGTAGAAGCATGAAAAAAATCTATTATTTCTACTATCGATGGGAGTTGGGAAATGCAAAGTCGGTCTTGGCCTTCCCGCTAACTTGGAGTATGTGCATGTAAATTTTGGTGCAAATCCGTTGAAAATTGCGGCCATGCATTCGTTACACACACAAACACATCCTGCCTTTTATAGATAGCGATATCTGTTAGTGATCGATAGTTGATTGGTTTTTCTTAAAAGTTAGCATCTGTCATCATCTAATTTAAAACTGTAGTGAATACAGCTTAGTATTAAATAATAAATACTAAGTGGAAGATATCTGCAACAGAAATGTTTGATTCAATTATCGGAGAATGTAAACGCATGGCGAAGATGGCTAAGTACAAATGAAATATTAAACACGTGTTACCTACTGTAGAACGATTGTTGATTTGTTGCTTGTGTGAACGATAATTCTGCGAGATCATTAACGAAAATAAGTTATCTTCGATTGTTACCTTTTGCAAACAATGGCAAATATTAAAAAGCTAATCAGCTTAATATAATTCCAAAGATAATAATTTCGAGTCTGGAAATTATAAGCGATATTGCTGTGTAGTTTCATAATGGAATGTAAAATTATGTTTAAGATATAAAAATATAAATTATAGCCTACCAAAAAATAATTGTGATGTTGGCGGTTTTAGAACCGAAATTTAACGGATTATGTTATTATCGCATGTAATGTTTAAATTCGTGAAATATGAGAAATTTTAAGAGAAACATAACTGTCATGATCAATAGACAGGGTTACAACATTATCTTGAGACAGAAATTCGTGCCTAATTTATCTTCTTCGTCTTTGTTTCGCATCCATTCAGAACATAACCGATTATGGCTCTCCACTTCTTATTTTCTTTCGTTTTGTCACCCAGAAAAAAAACCTATGAACGTACGGTAACCGATGTTTCAACGTCATGGGGCCGATACCCTCGTTTGTCTACTAAATCGACAAGAGAGACTTATCAATTTAACTAAACAAGTAGAATTGGTCAGTCAGTTATGCGCCATGCGTCATAGACACTTAGGCGATCATGTATCTTTCGATACATGACTGACGAGGCAGATTTTTTTCTTCTCGCAGTAGGTTACTTTTTTTTCTGCGGTAGACAACTTGGTATCCAAGGCTATAGAAACCGGGATACCTTGCTAAATACCCACAGCTTGGGGGAGAAGAAGAGGATTCATACCTTTCCCAAGGGTATTAGCGCATAAATAATACATTCGACTGGAATTCGGGGAATTCTTAAATACATTTAATGTAAAGAATTTGGTTGTTTTTAATGTTTAGTTTTATATTTTTTTGTTTTTGAGTTGCTAAACATAAAGCATCATGGTTCTCCACTTTTTCTTTTGTTTGGTTCTGTCACCAAGGTTCGACGTTTCTTAAATACTATGATCGTACGGAACCGATGTTTCAACGTCATCAGGCCGTGACCATCGTTTGTCTACTAAATCGACAAGAGAGACTTATCAATTTAACTAAACAAGTAGAATTGTTCAGTCAGTTATGCGCCATGCGTGATAGACACTTAGGCGATCATGTATCTTTCGATACATGACTGACGAGGCAGATTTTGTTCCTGCAGTAGGTTGCCATTTCGTTCTGCGATAGACCAGTTGCCATCCAAGGTTATAGAACCCGGTCTGTCCTTCTATTTACCCACAGCTTGGGGGAGAAGAAGAGGATTCATACTTTTCCCCAGGGTATTAGCACGTAAGTTATGGATTCGACTTGAATTTGAAGAATTCTTGAATGCAGTTTAAAATAAAGAATTTGGTTATACTTATGCTTAGATTTAAGTTTTTTTTTTATTTGAGTTGCTAAAGACACACTAACATTGTCAGTAATGGAGTTTTCAGCATGTTGGACAAATCACGCCATCTTACGTTTCCATTCACGTTGGCGTTGGTATGAAGCAAAACTACGAAAGGTATGGCAGACACACAACAAAGATGAACAATAAAAAATAACGCCGTGGCAAGAAATTAAAAGGGAAATCTGGTTTCCAAATTTTTTTTACTAACAGATTCACTTGACATAGACTGAGAGGAGATATACGTGACATCTATGTTGCAAATTTTGTCTTGTTTCGCGACAGGCTAAAGGACCAGAACTTCTCTCCGACCAGCGACAAGTGAATCTGTATATCCTTCATGCTTTAACTGTATCTGATGCGAACTTTACCAATCTCTCCATCTCAACGCGAAGCTTTCTGCTTTTTCAGGTTTATGGTCATACCACATTTGCGTACAATTGCTTA
Organism: Acanthosepion esculentum; assembly: GCA_964036315.1. Lineage (NCBI taxonomy): Eukaryota > Metazoa > Mollusca > Cephalopoda > Sepiida > Sepiidae > Acanthosepion > Acanthosepion esculentum. Next base: position 10,535,808 of record OZ038494.1, on the reverse strand, counting down.
TAAACGAGGTTGGTTGAAAACCGAATCGTGTTCATGAGACGTAGCTTGGCCGTTTCAAAATCAGTAGCAGAACTGTAGTTTTTTTCTCAGTCGCAAACGGCGTGTGACAAAGCCTTACACAGTTCTCTGTATGTTCATTGCGATATTGAAATAGTCCTAAGTGGAAACTTAAGACGTTGAAAACATGTACATACACATATTTCAACAGGAGCCTGTACACCGAAAGTGAATCTAGTCTCGAATTCGAATTCGAATTCGACTGCAATAAAATTGGTGAGAGAACTTCTGCCCGCGGATAACGTTGGTCTACTCGCCTAATCTGTCTCAGCCTGACAATGTCCTTTGTTTTGTAAAGGACACATGATTCCTGGGTTCGGATAAGTAAAACCAAATCCATCCTTCGGTAGCCTTTGAAAAGTTATATAGATCAATAAGAACTTGAAAAATAAAATGATTATGCTGTCTACTCTCCCTTATAGTCCCAAATCTTGGGTCATCTATGGACGTCACTTCTAATGTCTATTCACCATTCTCGAAATGCCCTGGAGGAAATTCATTACAAACGCTGGAGCCCTCAAAAGTTATAAAATCTTCAACATTGAGGCAATGTTACAGAAACACAGTTGCGCTGAGATTGCCTTTTATCGATGATGGAAGACTGCCTACATCTTGAGAAAAATGAGGATTATGAAAAATGTGAATTGTACCCATCATTATCGGTGGGCTTGGAATAGTTCCTCTGCAAATAAAAATGGAAATTCAGGACACTATTGAAACTGTCCAAATCAATCAGAAGTGATTGAACAGTTCCATACAGCAAATTGGACTTGCTGGTACTTGAACTGCAAAAAGAGTAACAGATTATATAATATTTATAACATAGAATACTGAAGAGAGTGCACGAGTAAGGAGAAGGACTGTTGCCATTTTAGGTTCTATCGGGAAGCAAAAGATATTGGTGATGTGGAAGTTTATATAATAAGATCAATATACATTGTTAACGGCCAAGTGGTTAGAACGTTCGCATTCTGACCATGAAACCCGGATTCGAATCTCACCACGGTCGATTTGTCCTGATGTTATCGAACTGGAAAGTGTCTGAAAACCATACCATGGGTTGACCCAAGCCTTGTGCGTGAAATTGGGTAGACGGAACCCTTGACGGAAGTCACAAGTTATCGTGGCCGAGGGCTTTAGTTGGCCTTGTTTAAATTGTTGGTCATACTAGATAACTAACAGAAACTGTAAGGTGGGATCTGTGGGTTTTGAATAAATACAAAATGAGCCTGAGCAAGCGTCTGCAATAGGGATTGGCTAGCCTCGAATACGAGTGGCCAGCTTGAAAATGTTATGGTAGTGTGAAGACTTGCTGCCACTTGAAGTGCCTAGGGAGCCACAAATGAATTTCTATAAAGTGAAGGCTTTTAAAATGAAAAATTATGCTCCTTGTTTTTTGTTTTTTTTAATGTTTAAAAAAAAAAAAATTGGGTAAATATTTTCATCCTGTTTTTTTATATGGGTTTATTCTTGAATGTTTGTTTTCGGTGAAGATGGTGACGCCAGGGCCTAGTACATTAATAAAACAAACCTGTTCTGACACATTTTTTGGATAATAAAACCGTTTTTATTCTACTGGATGATCGATCCAAATTCCTGACCCCCAAAATTGATAAGGTAAATGCTTTAAAAAATTTAAAGCGTGAGTGAAATACATAATTCTGAAGTTACCTCTTATCTGTGGCTAATGTTATCAAACATTCAGGTGAAAAATGATTCGTAACTTAGAATGAACAATCTATCAATGTGAGAATCCTGTTTCTTGGCTGAGGTGGTTGGATACTTCACTCACGGTATTTACTCTGTCACCCCCGCCCGCCTATTTGAACGAGATGTGACACAAAGTCTATTTTTCGGTGGGGACCCGCGCGCGTACGCCCGGGACAGGAACAAAAATTCCCCTCAGCCCCCCCCCCAACCGTCGGTTGCTTCTGGTCTCGGTGCGAGTACCGATCCCTCCCTCTGGTGCAATGGGAGGGCGCGGCCCCGGGCAGCTGTTCCCCAGGGCTGGGCACCTCTTCAGTAATATTTTATTCAGTTTGTTCCCCCTATCCTTTGACAAAGAAGCCCAGAGCGCACTCTGTCCAAAGAGAGAGACGCAACTGAGAAATGATAAGTAAACGTGAACTTACACAAAAAGAGTAAGTTGCACGCTTCCAACGCTTTTCTGACCATACCTAAGACAAGAAAATTGACGCTTCACAATCTTACTCCCTTCAGCATTTTCCCTAATTAGCAACATTTCAATCGCAATTTTATTACATTAGCGCACACAATCTTCTTTTACTATTTCAATGATTGAATGAAGAAAACATGTTTCAATGCTTACTTGGCGCAACACAATCTTCTTAACACCATTTGATTCTATTCATTTGGCTTGGTATCAGACCTACCAAGGTTAGTAAATACTTTGACCTTCTTCGGAGTACCCGGCATCGATGACCGGTACCCTAGACCGCGCTCACAAATTGATTTTAAAGGAGGGTAAGCCTTACCTCCCGTGAAGATTGGCAGAGCACAGTCGTCTTAGGACAGTTTACCTTATTGGCCGAATGAGGACAGAATATATTTCCATACCACCTTTTTATAAAATAGCACGACACAGTATTCTTGCACAATTTCTTCTCACCATTCCAGAGAAAATCGGTATACAGAGGAACATCGGTTCTAGAACCTCTCACATGTCGGTCAAATCAGTTTTCGAACAGAGTATTCGAGATGAAAATGCCGCGGTTATCAAACAAAATTTCGCCTTGAGATTTCTTCCTTTGATGTCCTCTCAATAGTAAGTTCTATGTCAACAAGCCAACAACAATTCAACAACTGAAGCATGAGATAATAAGGCATATTGGTGAGATCGAGGAGGAGCTATGCAGAGACCTTCATCGGGTGAAGGTGTGCCGTCGAAACCTTGGCGGACAATTTGGCTGATATAATTTTTCACACATAATTGTCATGACTTAAATAACATGATCCAATAGAAAAATAAATAAATTTTCACCAATAACACTGATTTATTTACTGATGACTTTGATCCATCTTAATGAAACACCCATATATATATATATATATATATATATATATATATATATATATATATATATATATAAAAGTGAACATAGAAGTCAACATTTAGAGGCGACAGTCTGTATCATGCTAGATGCAATCGTCAGGCCACGAGTGCTGTTATTTTTCTCGGCTATTTATATATACAGTTATACCCGTATATATAAATAGCCGAGAAAAATAACAGCACTCGTGGCCTGACGATTGCATCTAGCATGAAACAGACTGTCGCCTCTAAGTCTTGACTTCTATGTTCACTTTTATATTTACACACGCTCTATCTCTGATATTGAGCACTTTATCCCATAAATATAGCACACCTTAAGACTATATTTCTTCATATATATATATATATATCTATATATATCTCTATATCTATCTCTCTCTCTCTCTCTCTATATATATATATATATATATATATATATATATATATATATATATATATATATATATATACATACAGTAGCGGCCATAATATAAGGAACGGAAACAACAAAGACATATATATGTGTATTACTTAAAAAGTAATGCATGATTAGCAATGAAACTTTTACCGAATAAAGATTAGGGTGTAATGCATAAATATTATACAAAGTTACAAAAATTTACATAATAGTTTTTTTTTAAATAAAGATTAAATGGAACAAAGGAAATAAGCTACTGGACAAAAGTTAAGGATGTTAATAATTTGCATAAACTTTTAATTTACATTGTTAAAAAACTCGATGGAGCTTTTCAACAATAAGTAAAAATTTTATTTATCATTAAGACTTTATTTTTAAGCAATATGGCAAATTCTACACGCAAAACATTGCCGAACCGATTTCACCCGGACGGAATCATTTCTTAGTCGACCACCATGTTGTATACATTCGTCTGTTGTGCTGTGATTTTCTTTCCAAATTGTATTGTACTTTGCCTTTTTTTCTCTTCATTAGTCCTCATCCATGGCTTCAAAACTAGCAGTGATACTAGCAAAAGAAAAAGAAAATTTAAGAGAAAAATCAATTGTTAATTATATTGTCTCTATGATGATGATATTGTCTCTTCCTACTCAGTTTCCTATGGCAGAATCAACGATCTATACTATTCTTATAAATAAAGAGACGATCATGTCTTTTCTTCCTTTTTTCAAACAATAACAACTCTTTCCTTTCCCTTCCACTTACGCTATCAACTCTCCTACTTACAGGTACGGTAGAATTAAAGTGTTCGTCTATGTTTTATCTATTTAGTATTATGTTTTTGTTTTGTTTTTTAGATTTAATGATTTTTTATTAGTTTTTTTTAAGCATATCACCCCAAGCAAGTCGGGAAGCCACTAGCACGCAAAGGGGTTACAGGAGGATTTAGAACGAGAGCAGATAGGAGTGATACAGAAAAGGATGAAGAGAAGAATAGGGAATAGATTTTTTTTTAACCGTTTCACCCCCAAGCAAGGCGGGAAATCACTATCACGCATGGGGTTATAGAGGATTTGGAGCGAGAGCAGATAGGAGTGATAGAAGAAAGGATGAGGAGAAGGCTAGTGGATAGACCAAGGCAACTGGAGATGTCGATTGACATTACATTTGAATAGTTGGAGATTATAGCTATCAGTGAAACAGGAATAAGGAAGAAAGTTCCACAGGTGAGAGGTGCGAGATATGAATCTACTGGAGTAGATGAGACGGCTACATTTAACAGTTTCAACAGTGAAAGGGTGAGAGCGGGATGCCAGCCTCGTAGGACGCTTGAATTCATGAAGTCTGGGAACCAGCGCAAGCAGCTCATCGGAGCAATTACCATGAAAGTATTTGCAAAAAAGACAGAGAGAGGCGATGGAACGTCTGTGAGAGTGCGTGTGCAGACGAGATGCCCGATCAGGGCCAATTACATTGCATATCCGTCTCTGTATCTTATCAAGAACCCCGAGGCAAAGAGAAGGGGCTCCTGACCATATATGGCAGCAATACTCCATGCAAGGGCGAATGATTGATTTGTAGATTTGAAGGATCGATTCCGGGGAGAAAAATTTCCTGGCGCGGCACAGGGGGCCAACTTTCCTTGCGGTGGACGAAGGAATTGACTCAATGTATTTGTTCCATCTCAGGTCAGCAGACAACGTGAGACCGAGCAGCCGCAGAGAGGTGCTCTCGAGAAGTTGAGCGTCAGGCATTCTAATGGGGGGGGGGGGCAGGGAAGGATCTCTGTGGTGATTAATAGAGAGCAGTTTTGTTTTTGAGGCGTTAAATTTAACCAGTCAATTCCTGCCCCACAACCGATTGGAGGTCCTTTTCGAGACGAACGGCCCGGTTAGTTATGCCAGCGATTTGTTTGTTTTTGAGGCAGGAGTAAACTGTAGTGTCGTCCGCGTAGATGCCAACTTGGGAAGCTATGGCGTCAGGAAGATCGTTGATGAAGATAAGGAACAGAGTAGGGCCAATGATGGACCCCTGAGGAACACCTGCGTTCGTGGGATAGGAGCTGGAGGAGAATCCGTTGAGAACGACTTTCAATTCACGGTTTGACAGAAAATAATTTTATTAGGACAAACAATCGACCTGTAATACCATAACCCTGGAGCTTGCGAAGAAGTCCGGCATGCCAAACCCTATCAAACGCTTTGAAGATGTTTAGGGCCACGACACGAGCTTCTCCATTATTTTGAAGACCTTATTAGACAAATTCAGTGATGGTCGTAAGCACATCAGCTGTAGATCGGGCAAAGTGGAAACCATATTGCTTGTCCGAGAGCAGATCATGGGATGTAAGGTGGTTAACCTCTTCGGCGTTGATTAAGGCTTAGAAGGATTTTCCGAAGAGGAATAGGAGACTGATAGTAGGGTAATTAGAAGGGGCAGAGGGGTCGCCAGAGTTCTTAAAGACAGGAACTATCGATGAGGACTTCCAGCAGTCTGGAAAACAAGATTCCTTGAGGCAGTAGTTTTATAGGTTTGAGAGGGCGGGTGCCAGTTCAGGCGCGCATTTCTTCAAGATAATGGCTGGTATCTCATCTCCACCACTAGTCTTGTGGTGATCTAAAATAGAGATAATGCCCAGTACCGATGTCTGGGTTATGTGCAACTTGCTCAATAGGGCTTCAGTTCTAAGAGTCGAGCGTTGAATTGAATGAAAATTTCCGAGCAAAGCATTCAGTCTTGTCGCAGATGAGGTCAGGACCTCAAACTGGGAGAACAAAGGAGGTATAGAGGGTTTGCTATTGTTAAGTACGTTCTTACGTAGACGCCAATAATCTTGGACCCGAATTTGCGAGATGCAATACGTTCCTTCGAGCAGAAAATAGTGACTTAGCTTCGTTGAGGACACGCTTACACACGTTACGGGCAGAGGCAAAGAGACATCTATTGCAGTCAGACATGTCGTTACGGAATAGGTGGGAGCAGTGGTTCCTATGGGCAATGGCGGCTGAGCAAGCAGCGGAGAACCAAGGGGAGGCGTGCGATTTGACCTCAAATTCCCTTGAGAGGATGAAAGCGTCGATTCCAGCTTTAGCCAGGAGGAGACCTCAGAAGCACATTCTTGAACGGGGAGCGTAAAGACAACATCCCAGGGGACATCGCGGAGGAAATCACGGAATGAGTCCCAGTCAACTCGTTGATATCAGAACGAGGTTCTGGTGGTAGGAGGTTCTTTGCAGGGAGTGGAGTTGAAGGAGATGTTGACAGACACTACAGCATGATCGGAGTTACTAAGAGGGAAGAGCTGCCTGGCGCTACAAGACTCTGGGATGGAGGTAAAAGGGAGATCGAGAAGAGAGGCCTTACCGTCCCGGTTGTAGGCAAAACGCATGGGGAAGTCATCTATCTGCGTGAGGGATGGAAAAACTGAAGAGTTAATTGTTTGAATGCCTTCAACGTCAGTAGTAGCATTCTTAAGACACTTGGTATGATGGGCGTTAAAATCGCCAAACACTAATATGTGAGCGTATGGGTGGAGAGAGAGAGAGAGAGAGCCTTGTCTATGCTGTCAGAACTGCTATCGATTATTCCACAGTCTTGAGAGGATGGAGAGCGATAAAGGAAGAAGAGATAGCTTACAGCATTGAGAAGAGATAACCGGAGATACATGTACGAATGATCTGGCGATTCGAGATACAACTTTCTAGCCAGTGGGAGATGGTCCTTGACGTAAACACCAAGGCCATGCATTTGGGTTTAAGAGTCGTTTCTGAGGAGAGGAAGGTAGCCGGGGATCGAGAGATCAGAGGAGGGGATAGACGAGTCAAGGTTGGTCTCACACAGAGCCAGTATATCCGGGCAGTTTGCACTGAGGAAAGATTCCACACTGCAGAAATTGGATCTAATGCCACGGATGTTGGAGAATGTTTAGGTGATTTTGAAGGGCTGGTTTAGGCTTACTTTTTCGATCTTTGTTAGTCATCGTGTGAAATAATGGTTGGAAGATGAGAAGGTTTGAAGTAAAAGGAGCAGACGGTTATCGACCGTGACGTGGGCAGAGAGAAGTTGGCACAGTCTGCATCATAATGTGGACTCAGGGTTTCCCACCGCAGGTGACACCTTTCCATGCGCGACATGGCACTACAGACACCCCGGTATTATACAGCTGTTGATCAGAGCGACCGCTCAAGATGCTACGCAAGAGTTAGGGCTCCTAACTACCAATCGGAAACAGCAACCAGGAAACTGTCAAACGTGTACCCTCAGAATGAAGAGGTAATGCCACAGACTGCACACACCATAGGAGTCTCCAGAGGCCAGAGAGAGAGAGAGAGAGAGAGAGAGAGAGAGAGAGAGAGAGAGAGATTTCCGGGACCCCCTTCCTAAACAAGAAACAAGGTGTGAGCCTCTACCCTTGTCCAAGAGAAGTGGGGGGAGTATTGACCGGGCGGTAGGAAAGCCTACTTTCTCCTATTACATATAACACATACAAGAACAACAAAACAACTAAAAGATAAGCGGGGGAGGTTGTTGGCAAAGTGTCCAGGCTGACACAAGATGTATGTTCTGGGGGATAGGAATGATATTTTATTTGTATTTTACCCTTTCACTACACTAAGTTCTAACTTAGTATAAGTCCTATTCTAAAAAAGAAATAAAATAATAGGGTTATCCAGCTTTGTGGATATGGCATAAAATGGGAGCAAGTGTTCATGTTCGTCCGCTTTCATTCTCATGGATACTAGTGAAAGTTCAGGCTACCTTTATCACCAAGCTTCTTGTTTCAGTGAACACAGAGCTTGGGGGTGGGGGTGGTGGTCAAACAGGCATTCCTCCCCACCACCAACAATGGGCTTGGAGGACTTGCTTTCAATAAAATTAAAAACAACGGGAAGAAAGGTATGGCTAAACAATTCCATGCTGGAATTATATATAGCAAGATATTCGGCCAGCTGGAACATAAGAATACTGACGACGTGACTTCGCCTACTGTCCAAGACATCTTGGGGGGGGGGAAGACGGGGGTTTCCAACTAAACGAACATACAGGGTTACGAATTATGTTAGAATAATTAGAACGCAAATAAATACATTAGATTAGTCAGACAGAACCCCCCCCCCCAAAAAAAAACCAACAGACTACATAGGTTGGCAAATAGAGAGAGAGACAGACAGACAGACAGACAGAGCGAGCATCCTTGGGCTAAGTTTCGGGTAGAGCGAATTTTACTCACTAATGGCAGCAAGTGTCCATGTTCGTCCAATTTCATTTCATTAGTTTTGTGTATAAACTTGTTCCAAAAGTACTATTGCTAAAGTTTAAATAAGCAATCATCTTGGGACCAGGAACGGATTAATCTATTTTAAATTGATTCCTATTGGAAAAATAGTTTCGGTTTACGAACATTTCGGGTTAGGAACGGGCTTCAGAAAGAAACTAAATTCGGGAACCGAGGTTCCACTATATTTAAATATTTTATTTTCACAGTTTCACTCCAATCAAGGCGATAAGCAGACTAAAACACAACGGGTTACTGAAAGAAAACGAAAAGACGCTAGCGAAGAGAAAGGACAATAAAATAATAGGTTTCTGGAATACAGAAGATGCCAATTGGCGTTACATTTAAATTTTTGAAGATAGTAGTTAACAAAAAGAGCAAGAGAGGTCCACAGGCGAGAAAAAAGCTGTTAGCATAGAACTTACGGTTATATTTACCTGGTTCGACAGTAAAATGATGGAAGAGAGATCTTTATTGTTTGAAAAAGTAGTTCTCATTCCATAGAATCACCAGTCTTTCTGGAATCGTTCTCTCTCTTTTCTGTCACTTAGTACCACTTGACTCTTCTTCATGCTCACTAGTTCGCGGTCTCACCAAAAATTCTTCAATGAAATTTGTTTTTGTCTAAAACAATGATTTCCAACTTGGGACGCATGCCTTTCCAGTGGGGCATGGTAATATTTTGGTGGGGCATGGTAATATTTTGGTGGGGCATACGTATGATGTGCACCCTTCGGCTTACTATACCAACAGAATAAGGTCCTCACTGGGCGCCCCATACTTTCAGCCTTGTGCCGCATCTAAGCCGGGCTTAGAAAATCACTACCAACAGAATAAGGGGGCAATTCGAGAATGAGTTATTAACTGAATTATTGTCTAGTGAGTCTGAGTGAGAGTGTTAATGTTAAATCGTGTTAATATATACGATGCATATACAGTATGTATACATAAAAATATTTTCTGTGTATGTACGTACATGTGGAACTGGCATACATGTAATAAACAAATTTTACAGCAGGCGGGGGCACCAGAATTTTAGAAATACCAAAGTTGGGTATGGCCCAAAATCGGTTGGGAACCACTGGTCTAAAATGAAACATGGCGTTGTCATGAAAGCTACACTACAAACGACACTGTCCCGCCGATACTCCAGGCTTGTCGACCCACGCCCAGTTTGTTTGTGATGAGAGGCGTCCGTGAACCGAGGTTCAATAGTATTACGATATTTCCTGCAAAAATTATTAAACATATTTTTATAATATTATTTATTATTCAATATTCATTTATTATTTGATCGTATTGTTTGAATAAATATCTTAGCGATATAATACTCACTTTGAGAAACACTCCGTTGGTGGCGTAAACCTTCTTTTTTTTTGAGGCCGCACTGTATTCTCAAATCCCTTTTCTCAAACCGATTTCTTGTTTTAACAAAAAGCAAATATTACAAAGTTAAATTCAATCGCCAAATTTGATCATACAATTTACAGCCGAGCTTTCTTTGCATACTTTAACGTCATTTCCGGTTGGTGAAATGTTGATTTTGTTATTTTAATCGCAAATCGGCCAATGATTGATTGGCAGTGATAGAAATCTGGAGAAAGAAGGAAAAGATAAAGAATCATTTTTCAGTTTCTGACATGCGCAGACGTAAAATTCCGTCCAAATTGCGAGTAGACTGTAGATAGTGTAATGAAACAAAATCACATTTAATATGACGATGCTCGCTTTTTCGTCAATTTGAAAGCTGGAATTGCTGATAAAGAAAATGGAAAAAAAAAAAAAGAAAGAAAAGATTTAAAAGAATGAACGAAGATACTGTCACTTCTTTTTTTTATTTTGCAAGGATTCTCTTCCATTTTTTATATATTTTTTAAAACATTTCCATATTTGTCGAATGTCCTACGTTATTCAACGTTTGACATGAAATGTACCAATAACGAAAGAAATCTTCCGTCGATATGAAGGAACATATTTTGGAAAACAAATTCCTTAAATTATTCATAGAGAAAAGAAATGGAATGATTAAACCATAATTCTTTGAAAATTGCACGAGTCTTCGAGAAAATTAGAATCAGATCCATTAAATAAAATTTCGTGGAGAAGTGTCGAAGTCCTTTAAAAAACATTAATACGAGCGTATGTCAAAAATCCTCCCCAATTTTCGCCTTAATACATATTTAGACAAGAGTATATTTTATTTTTACTTTCCCCTCGTATAAATGATAGTTTTTTCTTGTGTGAAAGGTAGTTACAATTCCTGGCACAGTATCACGATTACAAAACTGATGGTATATCAGTCAGTTATGTGCCAGGCGAGATACACGTTTACGCGATACATGACTGACGAGGTTGATTTTTTTTCCCGCAGGAGGTTTTCATTTCTTACTGCGATAGACCAGTTGCCATCGTAGGCTATAGAACTCGGCCTGTCCTGCTATTTACCCATAGCTGGTGGGGGGAGAAAAGGATTCATACCTATCCCATGGGTAATAACACGTAAGTTAATGTAATGGATTCGACTAGAATTCGAACTCGGCTCTCCGATTCCTCAATCCGAGGAATCCATTACTCCAACGGAAGCTAGCTATGGGAGATTACCCATACACGGATGGGCTCTTCCAATTTACAAATAAATGCAGGTACTGCTTTTTATCTAGAGAGAGTTGTTTTTTTTTAATCATCAACAGTCATCTCTGACAGTTCGGACTTAACATTCGAGCAAGTTTCTATATTACTGTATTACCGATTTTCGTTAATATATTTGTTGACTCAAATCCACTGTTGTGTCTTTATTTCTGGCTCCAACAAAGGTATATATCATTACTAATTATGATCGCTTCTCGGCCTTTTGGCTAAGATCAAAGTGTAGTATCTGTTCTCAGATTACTCGCTGAATGATCGCCTTTAGGCTGGGAGCGGTCACCGATACAGGCCGGTCGCAGGGATTCGTCCCGGCGCTGGTAGTATCATAGCTAGATTAGCTAAAGCCAAAGCTAAAGACCAGCTTGGACAAGCTATGACCAGCTAAAGCCAAAGCACTGCGGCCCGGGTGAAAACTCGGGTCCATTCCCCCTCCCGTCCCACGTTAAACCCCGACCTTGTGTCACAACCTGACCGTGTGGGAGGTCAAGTAAATCCACGGCCTTTTGGCTAAGATCAAAGAGGATCAAAGTGTAGTATCTGTTCTTCGTGTTTTTTTGCGAGTTTCTTTTTGGACCAAGGTATTGTGAATTTTTCTTTTTCCACACGAGTGGAAGTACTTTTGGAAAAAAAAAAAAAAAAAAAAGGGAAAAAAAAAAGAAAAAGACGAACTGTGTAAAACTCGGTTGAACTTTTAAATTTCCCCCGTTTTTCTGTTTGCAAACCGTTTTTCCCTCCTCGTTTAAATTTTTGTTTAATTTTTATTGTCCGTTCTTTTCGTTTAATTTTTATTGTCCATTCTTTTTGTTTAAATCTTCTACCCTCTCCCTGTGAATTTTGCTTTTTACATTTAAGTTAGTTTTTGTTCCACGTGCGTAATATTTTTAGTGTTCCACGTGTGTAACAGTTTATTTATTTTCTCTGTCTTCTTTTCCTTGTTTGCTCTCGGTTTTATTTTCTGTTGGTTTTGTTTTATTTTTTAATTTGGAAGGAAAAATATATAGATATATTGAGAAAGAAACTTTAAACAACGAGCCGTCGTGGGGAGAAATCCCCATGGCGGAAAACAATATGGCCGAAAACAATATGGCGGTCAATAACAATGGGCCTGACCCCACACCGTCTCTGGCGGTGCAAAGTGAAATTTCGTCGCCACAGGAAACGTTGGCCGGTGCAGAAGATAACTCTATGTCTACACCGTCTTTGCCGGTGCAACAGCAAAATGCGTCGCCACCGAAAAAATCGGCCTGGGCAGTAGACAGAGTGAGAAAAGATGCGGCATATTATGCCGATTTAAGAGCAAAGAACGAAGAGTATTTCCAGGGGGACGAATTCCTCACAATTCCGGAAGTCCTGGAAAACATTAAAGTAAAGATTATTTCCCTGTTGACCTCAGACGTCAAGAGTAAGGCTCTCATCGGAGTCGGCAGGGAAACTATGGAGGAGGCGCTTAAAAGCCTGAAGATTGCTCCTAAGCTCCTGGCTCGGGTATCCCGCGCAAAGTGGGAAATCCTGCTGGGAAGTGAAGAAGAGGCGAAAAGTCTGGCGGGTAACACACTGACCACAAGGTCACTAAAACTCCAGACCGAATACTTGGGAACCAGGAAAACGAGGATTACGGTGCATGGTGTGCCCGCAGACATAAGCGAAGACAGGATGGGGGCCTTTTTTTCTAAGTTTGGCCAGGTAGAGGAGGTGTCAGCATGCTTGGGAAAAACGGGCATTGCCACCGGAGATATGGTGCTGCAGGTGATCCTGAACAGGCCGGCATTTGAGCGGATACCGAACGTGCTGAAGTGCCGCGACAGGAAGATGCCGGTGGTGGTTGAGGGACGTAAGCCATTCTGTTGGCTGTGTGATGCGCCGGGTCATATGGCAAAGGCGTGTCCCAAAAGGGATACCCAACCTGCGGACCCCCCAGTAACATCAGCAACAGCACCGGCACCGAAACAGAACCAAGCACCAAAATCGGCAGCCCCTGAGGTCGTCGCGAAGGCGCCCGAGGGGGAGTGGCAAGTTGTTAAGGGTCGGAGAAGAGACAGGGCTTCTTCACCCCCAAAACAAAAGGCAACGACCCCTAAAAAGCAACGGCAGCCCCAGGAGCAACCCAAAGAGGGGCAGTCGGAGGAGCTGCAGCCACAGAAGAGGGAGATGCCAAATAGACAGAGCTCTCATCAGCAGCAGCCGACTCAGCAGCAGCCGACTCAGCAGCAGCCGACTCAGCAGCAGCAGCGACAACAACAAACGCAGCAACACCAAACACAGCAGCAGCAAGTACAGCAGCAGGAGGAGCGGCTGGAGAAGCAGCCGTCCAAAAAGCAAAAGAGGCACCATGACAAGCAGCAGCAGCACTCTGACGGCGATATGGAGGTGGAGCAGACACCTCCACCACAGTCCTCCGTATCGATAGAAGAAGGGGAGAAATGTCCCCAGAGTACGGAAAGTAGGGCGGACGAACATACGGAGGTATCCGAGTCTCAATCCTTCCCTGCATCCCCGAACTATGCTGTTGCCCAAACTAAAAGCCTTCCATCCACCCCCTCCTGTGCTTCGTCTCCCTCTCCATCCACCTCCTCCTCCTTTCCTTCCACCGCACCTCCAACTCCTACCCCTTCGCTTACATCCACCCCTTCCTCTCCACACCCAGATAAAGAAAAAAAGAAAAAGAAAAGGGCGAAATATTTCCCAGGCCCCGATCTAATCTGTAAGGTGGACAGGAGTGAAAGGGAAAAGGACCTACCCACACACAGAAGAGCGCGGTTAGGTCCACTCTTTAAATTAACGGCCGTGGACGGCAAATCTGTCGAAGATCCCCGCAACTTCCCCAAGGCAGCGGGGATAATTACGTGCATCAGGGACTCGGGGGGAAACTTGAAAGTGTGGTCCTTCCTGGAGGAATGCAGGGATGTGTTCCCGGACATTAAAATCCTGGAAACGGGCACACCGGTGCTGAAGAAACTGGCCCATTTTTGTGCAGGGAGGGTCCCCGTTGTGCTCCATCCCTCTGTATATAGGGCGGCAAAACTAACCTTCCCCATGGACGTTGGCGGAATTGTCCCAGAAGGTCGAATGACGACCGAATTAGGCACTGGAAGTCTGGGACATTCCGTCGGGGTCCTGTCACCCGCTGATTTCCGCCCGGTATGTGAGTAGGTTTTTGCCATAACTCTTATTTTTCGTTGCAGGTTTAGAAATGGAAATTAAGATTGCCAGTCTGAACGTGAGGGGCTTGAGAGATCGGAGTAAGGCGGCCCGCCTGCTTCGGGATCTCTTGTCGTTCGGTGTGGATGTTGCCGCGATCGAAGAGACCCACTTTGTTTGCGCTTCCGATGCGTGTGTGCTGAAGGAGGACTTTGTCGTCTATTCAGCATACGGGGACCGGTGTGCCAGAGGGGTTTCTTTGTTGGTCAAGCGTACTCTCGAGGCGAAGGTGGACCTTGTGCATACCGATGCCGAGGGCCGTTTGCTGGTGGCCGATATTGCCGTGAAAAGTGGTTCGTTTCGGGTCGTTGCGGTTTACGCGCCCAATGACCGGGAGGAGCGGGGTTCGTTTTATCGGCGGTTGGGGCCGTTCCTGGTCGATTCTGCGCGCCTAGTTTTAATGGGGGACTGGAATGCCGTCCTGGACCCCACGATAGACAGGGGGCGGGTCGCTAGCGGGAGTAGGGACGATCGTTGCCTGGTCGATCTGATCGACGATTATGGTCTCGTCGATAGATACCGGGTCGATCATCCCGGGGGGAAAATGTGGACGTGGGCTCTTAGCTGGCCGTCTGACAAGGTAGTCAGCTACCTTGACAGGATGTTAGTTCGTAGAGCCGACATAGACTTGTTAGATTGTCCCACGTTCCACTGGGTAGGCTATTCGGATCACAAACTCGTTTGTGCCCGGGTGGCGTTAGAACATAGGGCTAGAATGGCTGGCTACTGGAAGTTCAATTTGTCCTTGCTGGACAGGCGGGACTTCCGGGAGCAGCTGATTAGCTTAGTGCAGCGGGAGCTAGTGGGGGCGGTTATCGGGAATAGGTGGTGGGAGCGTCTTAAAAATAGGATTAGGTCCTTCACCACCGGTTTCAGCAAACGGCTCGCCCTAGATAGAGCTGAAGAGGTGAAGACACTTAAGGCTAGCTTTTCCCGGGCGGAGGCTGGGGGGGATCCCCTAGAGATAGCCCTAGCTAGGGAGGCCCTGCAGCGTTCGAATAGCGAGCGCTACATGGGTCAGGTAATTAGGCATAGGCTAAGTAAGATGTCTTCGGAGGCCGTGAACCTGGGCGCAGATCTGCGTCGGGAAGAAGTCCGTCGAGGTGGTGATCGTTACATTCGTCAAGTCAAAACCCCGGAGGGGCGTACTCTGCGGTCGACTGACGATGTGTGCGAGGCGTTTCGGCGGCATTTCGAGAGCCGCTTTACCAAGGAGCCTGGTCTCCGTGAGGAGGAGTTTCGCAGCTATTTGGCTGACTTTCCTCGGCTCGAGCCGACTGAAGCAGCTAGCTGCGAGGGAGAGATCACGGAGGGCGAAGTCTACGAGGCACTGGAGAAGGTCGGCAGAGGCAAGTCGCCCGGTCTGGACGGTTTGCCCTATGAATTGTACTTGAGGCTGTCGCACATCTTTGTCCCGATTCTGACAGCGGTGTTCAACAACTGGTTTCGGTCGGGGTCCATCCCCAACCGCATTTCCAGGGGTGTGATCACTCTGCTGAAGAAGGGCAAGGGTGGTGGGGGGAAACTAGACGACTACAGGCCCATAACTCTGCTAAACACAGAGTTAAAGATTATGGCCAAGATCCTGCAGGAGCGTTTGCAGTCAGTTGCCGAGTCTCTGTTGGGACCCGAGCAGATTTGTTCTGTGAGGGGCCGAACAATTCAGAGCAACCTGCATCTGATCGGCACGATCATAGAGGGAGTAAAAGACGACGAAGAGGCCGCGCTGATCAATTTGGATCAGTCCAAGGCATTTGATAGGGTCGACCATTGCTACCTTGCTGCTGTCCTGCAGGCCGCCGGATTCGCACCCGACTTCTGCCGCTGGATTAGCCTCCTGTATCGCTCCCCCAGTGCTGTGGTGCAGGTGAACGGGAAGTTGTCGGACGCCTTTGTTCTGTCGAGGTCGGTTCGCCAGGGTTGTCCGCTGTCGCCTCTCCTTTACGCCTTGGCGTTGGAGCCTCTCCTTCGCCGGCTGAAGGACGAGACGTGCAGTCCGGCCCTACGCGGAATCGCCGTGCCTGGAGGGTCTCGAGCCAGGGTTTCCGCGTACGCCGATGACGTATCCGCTTTCGTGTCGTCGCGAAACGACATCGAGGCGGTGCAGAAGGCGCTTGATCGGTACGAGAAGGTGACGGGGGCCAAGATAAACCGCGACAAGTCGTCCGGCTTGCGGTTAGGTGCCTGGAAGGGGCGTGATCTTCCGGGCCGCTTCGGTTGGACGGACGGCCCTGTCCGCATTCTTGGAGTGTGGTTTGGGCCCGACCTCCAGCTGGAGAAGAATTGGTCAGAAGTACTAGCAAAGGTCGTTTCTGCCGGTAAGACTTGGAATCGACGGAGGTTGTCTGTGAAGGGCAGGGCGGAGGTGTGTGTCACATACATTTTCCCCCTTGTTCTTTATCGATTGTCAGTACTTCCTCTCTGTGAGGCCCACATGAAGGCGCTCGAGCAGTCGCTCTCCTCCATCCTGTGGGGGGGACGCGGTAACAGGGTCGACAGACGAGTCTGCACTAAACGTCCGTGTCATGGGGGGCTGGGAATGCCACACGTCTTGAGTCACATCCGTGCCTCTCGGTTGGCTTTCCTACGCCGCGCCTTGACTGGAGGAGATCCGATTCTGGAGGGGATCGTGAGGGACGCGTTCCCTAGCCTTACCATCAGTCCCCCCATCTCGGGGGCGGAGCGCCGTTGTACGCCCCGGGACGAGTCGCTTTTCCTCAGCGAGTGTCGCTCAGCCTTGAGGGCTATTCCGCGGTCCAGTGACCTGTCACGGCCTAGGAAAGTCTTCTATCGGGGATTAGTGGAGGGTCGCGCGAAGGATCGCCTACGCGATACGCTCTGCTTGTCGGAGGAGGAGTACCGCTCCTACTGGTCTTGGGCGCCAGCGGCGAATTATCTCAGCAACCCTGAGTTTTCGCTTACCTGGCGATTGGCTCCCAATCGGCTGCCTCTCAACGACATGGTGTTCATATGGGGCTTGGCGGATATGCCAGACTGCGAACGGTGTGGCCTTGGTCTAGAGGAAACGGCTTCGCACGCCTTCTTCCATTGCCCCCGGGTCCGCCCCTTATGGGACCGTGTCGGCGAGCTGACGGCTCGTATCGCTCCCAGACAACTCGTGTCCATCGATCGCGCATACGCGTGTGACAATGTGTCGCCCCCGTATTCCGGAGTGAAACGAATGGTGTTTCTCACGCTGCTAGCCACGGCTAGAATGGTGATATGGACGACGCGCAAGGAGGAAGTCTTGCGAGGCAATCGTCTTTCGCATCAGGATCTGATCCGATTCTTTGAGCATCAGCTCAGGATGAAGATTAGAACTGATAGGAAACGTTTGCATTCGACAGTCTTCAGCGAAAGGTGGGTGAAAGAGGCGAGCTTGGTTCGTTTGAACGGGGCGAGCCTTGATTTCTTTTTCTAAGTCAAACCTATGTCACATCGGGGTGGTTTCCCGTGGAACCCTCCCCCTGGTTAAGTCAGTCAAGCCTAAGTGTACCTAGTTAATGTGAGTGAGTGTGTTCCTAACCTGTTTCCCGGTTATCTCCTTTTGTTATGATCCAAGTCGAGATTCCCAACCTCCCCAGTTTGTTTTTGGCCCGCCCATTCCCCCCTTTTTTATCTCGACTGGGTCAGCCTTTTATCCCTCCATCCCATGTCCATGTTATTTTATCTCTTTTCCCCATTCCCTTAGCGAGAGCGCTACTTGATTTTGTCCTCTGGACAGAATACAGCGGCCTCTCTATTTTGAGGGTTGGACGGGACTTACTAACATATATTATGTTTAGTTTAAATATTCGTTGTTTAAGTTTGTTTACGGGTTCATCGCCTCCTCCCTTCTCATCATTTCATTGTTAGAATTTTAATGTATTTTATTCTCATCAAATTTTTAACTGCGTGGGGCGCGTTTTTGTAGTTTCCCCCCTTGTGAGATTGCGGTATTATGGTGCGTGAAGGATCGAAAGGCGACGGACGAGTTCTTTTGGTGAATGCGAATATTGTAACGTATGAACGGGTCGCGAATCTGATTAGCTAGGTATAGGATAGTAAGTGAAGACCAGCCTCTCCCCACTTCCCCTTTTTCGGCCTTGTGCCACAATTGTATGTCATATGCAATAAATATATTGGCTAAGATCAAAGTGTAGTATCTGTTCTCAGATTACTCGCTGAATGATCGCCTTTAGGCTGGGAGCGATCACCGATACAGGCCGGTCGCAGGGATTCGTCCCTGCGCTGGTAGTATCATAGCTAGACTAGCTAAAGCCAAAGCTAAAGACCAGCTTGGACAAGCTATGACCAGCTAAAGCCAAAGCACTGCGGCCCGGGTGAAAACTCGGGTCCACTCCCCCTCCCGTCCCACGTTAAACCCCGACCTTGTGTCACAACCTGACCGTGTGGGAGGTCAAGTAAATCCCCGGCCTTTTGGCTAAGACCAAAGCGTAGTATCTGTTCTCAGATCGCTCGCTTAATGATCGCCTTTTGGCTGAGATTCGATCACTGATACGTGCCTGGCACAGGGATTCTGGTAGTATCGCGGCTGCGTCTAGCTCTGACTAGCTTTGACCAGCTCTGACCAGCTGGGACCGGTCAAGACCAGCTATGACTAGTTCTGACCAGCTCTGACAAACTTGGACAAGCTAAGACCAGCAAAGTCCAGCGTCCCGGGTGGAAACACTCGGGTCCCCACGTTAAAAACCGACCTTGTGTCACAACCTGACTCAGTGGGGGGGTCAAGTAGATACCAAGTGTAGTATCTGTTCTCAGATCGCTCGCTTTATCGGTCTATTGGCTGAGATTCGATCACTTGATACTTGCCTGGTGTAGGGATTCGGCCCTGTGCTGGTAGTATCATGGCTACGACTAGCTCGGATCGGCTCCTGCCTGGATCAACTATGACAAGCCAAGACTAGCTATGACCAGCTCTGACCAGCTTGGACAAGCTATGACCAGCTAAAACCAGCGGCCCGGGTGAAAACACTCGGGTCCCCACTTTAAAAACCGACCTTGTGTCGCAACCTAACTCAGTGGGGCGTCAAGTAAATACCTATCATTACTAATTCTCTTTAATTAGAATTCGAACTAGCCGATTTCTAACACGGGATCGTTATTAATTACATTATCCATATATTCAAGTTTACAGCACCTGATGTTCCCAAGTGGCCACCTTTCTAGGTACTGACCAGGTTTCATTTTAGTGATCGGGCGAAAACTGTTGGTTATACGACTGTTGAGGACATCATACTACGACTGTTTAAATGTTCACAGCTTCGTAGAAATATAGACTCAGTTTGTTTTCAATTTTTAGACGAAACATTAAATGGCCTGCCCAGTAGGAAATTATTTGATCCTAACGTTGATCAGATACTAGTATCAACAGGTCGTCTCCGGCAAGATTCTCTTGGTGATAACCATGTTATTTAAAATAACAATAGTTTTAGTTAAGTGGGACCACTTTCGAAGTTTTATATTTGATGAAATTTTCAGTCAAGCAATAATTCCTATCATACTCATAGTCATTTATAGTGCTTCATTGATTTTTTACGATTTATCAACCCTTTGTAGTTTTCTCAATGCCAAACATATTTTTGGACTGTAAGAATAATTCTTTTTTATTTTTGCGAGTGAATATTGCATTAACAATATTATGAAGAAAATAATGATTTTCAGTTCCAAGTCTAACTATTTAACCCATAGAAAGATAGGCGATGCATTTAAGCCTTTCCAAAAGATATTTGCGTGTAAATGAATGTTACCGACTGGAATTCGAACTCGGCTCCTCGATTTTTACATTCATTTAACATTACAACTGTTACACTATCCGCACACCCAAGCTTAAAGCACCAGATAATGCCAAGCGGTCACTCATCTACTTGTAACAATGGCATTCATTGCTCTAAGACAAGATGTGTGATGTGGTCGCTTGCAACGGCACTAACTTCCGTTGCTACGTCTTATAAAAAGAAACACGCAAAAGCAAATTTGTTGAAAACCTCGATTGATTTTTTCCTGGTTTATTTTTCTGCTCGTGTGAATAGTCAATTGAGAAAAAGAAAGGAAACCAATGGCGCTCCTAGCGGCAGGTTATTAAACTGCTGTCTGCAAGGGTGACATCTTCTTATTGTGAATGCGTAAATTGTAACGAATAAATGGGTGGTAGATCTGATTAGTTTTGTATAAGATAGTTAGTGTCGACCAGCATTCACCCAACGCCCCCTTTTTCGGCCTTATGCCGCAATTATTGTATTTAATCAGTATTAAATTGTAGATAGATATTCTGTAGAAAAATTGTTTAAAATTTTAAAGCACTGTGTTTTTTCTTTTTTTTTTGCTCTTCTCTTAACTGTTGGAATATTGGAAAAGTTACTTCAATCATTTGCTTTTATTATTATTATTATTATTAATATTATTATTATTTTTATTATTATTATTATTATTATTATTATTATAATAATAATAATAATAAAAATAATAATAGCCATGCATTTCTGTGTCCCGTTGGTCAGCCTCGAGATGACAAAGAATGGATATTCTCATTGAATTTGTTCCCTTGCAGACTAAATTCCTGATTTGTGCATTATGTCTAAAAAGAGGAGATTTCTGTATCTATATTTTAATAATATGGTTCCACCAGTTCAGATCTTCGCAGCTAGGACCCGAGTCGATTCACCCATATTTTATTCATATACCATTAATAAGGAGCAAGTGTCACTCAGACAACTTCTTCTCCAGAACTGTTGCAATGTAGAACTGACTTCGGAGGGAATGCTTCCCTGATCACTGCAATCTTAACCACTTCACTTTGATGACCAACCGTTATCTATCCTATATATCCTCATAATAATGCAACCCTTGACACCTCGCCATATCCCCTTACACCATCACCATTCTGTAAACCTCTACTTTGAGTGGCACTTAGGCCTTGTATTGGGTGAATATTAAAAAATGTGCGTATGTAAATAAATGGACAAGTGATAATATTCTGTAATAATTAATTATAAATTATCTACCTTAATTTTTATTTTACTTAAATGGGAATACAAACACCACATTTAACATTTATTTGCAAATGGTCAGAGTTTTGAATAAAGTTAACGTATTTAAGTAGTAGTCAAGGAATTCAATTTCAGATTAAAATGTTAATTATAGGTTAGAAACGGACATACGGAATCTAGCTTTTGTTATTATATAAGTAATGTGTTATAATCACTGCCGGATATTTAACAACGTATAACGACAAACAAGTAAGAACGAAAGCAGATAACTTGTCCTTGTTTAGAAATAGGAGGGGGTTCTGAAAATTTCCCGAACTAGCTTTCTTTAAATAATGTAAACGATACATCGTCTGTTTAGCTGGAAAGAATTTTTCATATTTAGTGCTAATGTCCACCAAATACAAGGACCAAGAGCCACTAGTGTAGAGGCATACTGTCTTGTGTTGTATAAGCGTAAGAAAAGACAAGCGCAGCTCATAAAATTGTAATAAAAAAATTCCGATTATAATGTGTTATATACCGTACCTATGGACACTAACGGGTTTGTCCCAATCCCCATAAATACGTTGGACACTATTGTAGTGAGGGCCATATGCTGTCCAAGTTGTCCACCACTAGCAGTGGTTTACCTAATTCACGCCGCTGACGAGTTTTATATTTTGTTGATGTTATAAAGATTACCATTTAATTTCCAACACCTGTTTTACTTATTCCTGATTCAGTAACATTTTCTAGGTTACAACACTAGTCTGATTTTATCTATCGTTCCATATCTATCTATATATCTATCTATCTATCGTTCCATATCTATCTATATATCTATCTATCTATCTATCTATCTATCTATCTATCTATCGTTCCATATCTATCTATCTATCTATCTATCTATCTATCTATCGTTCCATATCTATCTATCTATCTATCTATCTATCTATCTATCTGTTATACACCGTACCTATGAACACTAATGGGTATGTCCAATCCCCATAAATACTTTGGACACTACTGTAAGTGGGGGTAATATGTTGTCTAAGTAGTCCACAACTAGCAGTGGTTTACCTATTTCACGCCGCTGGCGAGTATTTTATTTTGTTGACATTATAAAAGATTACCATTTCATTTTCAACTGCTGTTTTGTTTATTCCTCATTCTGTAACCCTTTCTAGGTTACAAATAATGATATCAATAAAGATGGAATTCACATCTCATTGTCTCTAAATAATTGTTTGTCACAGCTATGAAAAAACAAACAAACAAACAAAAACACATTAAGCATTTTGACTGAAAACACAGACTGCTATACCATCCAAACTAACCAGACATTTGAATTTATGATAATATTTGAACTGTCTTCTCCTTGATCCAAGACGTCGCAAAATCTCTTAAACAGAGAAACAGAAGAGATTATCCGCTGAGAGGATTTCGAGGTACTAATCCATCGAATGTTGGATAGAAAGACGAGGTCACTTGTTAACGAAGAGCTGGGCACTTTTATGTGTGGACTTTTTTTTCGAGCAGGTTCAACTAAATCAGATACACATAAGAATATTTTTCAAAGCTAAACTGCGATTTGGTTACAATTTAAACCTTTTGTTTACAAAACAAGAATGAATGAGTGAGAGATGATAAAAGAATAGAAAGCGGAAAGTAAGGAAGACACAGGGGGAAATGTCAATGTAAACACACACACACACACATATATATATATATAATTATTTTTTTAAAAATTATAACCTAAATATGTTATAAAATCACTACAAAAATAGCCATTTTGTTTCAACACCTCCGGTGTGTGTCTTATCAAGTGATGATGTTGAATGTAGGATAAATGGTTTTAAAAGTTTCAAATTAATTAACGATCCTTCGCTAGGGGTAAACGCTGTTACATAAGCTAGAATGACCAATCAAAATACAAGTATATGAGAATTCAAAAAATTTGACAACGAAGCAAGGTTATCATGGATATTAAAAGCTTTACAGTTGGGGTTCTAGTAAATTAGAATATGTCCTAACTAATAAGTATTATGTTATATGATAAAATTTGAAATTAAAATTAAAAGTAAAAAATTACCCATTTAGAAACCTAATTCTAATCTTTATTAAGTTTAAAATTATAGAATTACTGAGGAGAAAATAAAAAATACATATGTTATTTAATTTATTTTTTTATTGAAATTACGTTAAAAAGGATGTTGATAGCTCTAGACAAATATATATATATATATATGTAAATATAGGTAACTATACTCGTGTCGAAAAACCTTCGAATTCTTGATTTAACAATAGCCAAATCAATCACGAAGGGAAAAAGATTTTAAAAAAGAAAGAGCCAGGAACATGAAAGTCTGTCGTCAATAATCGCACAGATACAGGTTCAAGGCCCAAAGAAAAAAAAAACCTATACGAGTAAACAACTAACTAAAGAGCTCAATACAAACGTAGAGCAAACCTAGTCAAACCTAATGAGCCAGACAAACCTACCAAGGTTGAACCTGACGATCTGCCTACGTGAAACCTTGGTAGGTTTGTCTGGCTCATTAGGTTTGACTATATATATATATATATATATATATATATATATATATATATATATATATATATATATTTCTCTACATGCAACGTGTAAAAGCACGTGCAATACCCTACCCTCGTTAGCCGCCCACTAGGATAAGTAACACCGTTTCGGTGTCCCTAGCGGTACTACCACCCCTGAGCCACCGACTACATTTCCCACGGGACAGGTTACTGTATTTGTATACCACCGTTATATATTTGTCTACTTGTTCTTAATAGGATCCTCTATTATTTACAGACGAGTTTCTTAATGTCCTTATTAGAAGAAGACAAATTTATTATGTTGATGTATATTCATTTTATTTCCAAGTATTTCCACATTAGCACGATGTCATTTGCAGGGCCTCGTTTTTGCTAAAACAAAATTGATGTGTTTGTTTGCAAATTAAATTTTATATTTTGGAAGTAAAATTGTTAAAATTATGCTCTGCGCAGTTTTTAAACTTTTATGATGTAAACATTGTACGTGAAGTTACGTCAGGGGAGGTAACTAAGTTATTGAGATGTCTATTTAAGAAAAAATATTTAAACCTATTAGTTATAACCTAGTATTCTGAACTAGCAAAAGCAAGACCCCGAAGTTGATATTGTGTGAATGTTGAAAGTACTCGGAAATAAAATGAACATACATCAACATGGTCATTTTCTTTCTTCCTTTGATAAGTACAGTAAGAAACTCGTCCGAAAATAGATACATACATACCTACACACACACACACACACACACACACAGACACATACATATATATATATATTTATGAAGAAATATAGTCTTAAAGTGTGATATATTTATGGGATAGAGCGTGTGTAAATATAAAAGTGAACATAGAAGTCAACACTTAGAGGCGACAGTCTGTTTCATGCTAGATGCAATCGTCAGGCCACGAGTGCTGTTATTTTTCTCGGTTATTTATATATACAGGTCAGTGGTGCATTGTGGGTAGTCTACCCACAATACACCACTGACTTCTATGTTCACTTTTATATATATATATATATATATATATATATATATATATATATATATATATATATATATATTATGAAGAGATATAGTCTTAAAGTGTGGTATATCTATGGGATAAAGTGCTCAATATCAGAGATAGAGCGTGTGTAAATAGAAAAGTGAACATAGAAGTCAACACTTAGAGGCGACAGTCTGTTTCATGCTAGACGCAATCGTGGCCTGACGATTGTATCTAACATGAAACAGACTGTCGCCTCTAAGTGTTGACTTCTATGTTCACTTATATATATATATATATATATATATATATGTATATATATATATATATATATATATATATATATCCAAGTATAGGATTGGTGTATACAGAATAAATTCCGATAACGAAAAATATTATTCTTAAAGGAGGGTTTAATACAGAGTAAAGCAGATATAATTATTTATTAAAAAATTATTACATAAAAATGTTATAAAATCACTACAAAAATAGCCATTTTGTTTCAACACTTCTAGTGTCTTATCAAGTGAAAAGGCTATTTTTGTAGTGATTTTATAACATTTTTATGTAATAATTTTGAATAAATGATTATATATATATATATATATATATATATATAAATATATATATTATAAATGATTATATATATATATATATATATATATATATATATTATATATATATATATATATATATATATATATATATATATATATATATATATATATATATATGAAGACAAGAGTAAAAACAGTTCGTAGCAGATATGTTTTATCCACTGATGGACTTTAACAAGGCAAATGTAGGATTTACTTTGTTACACCAGTTTATATACAAGAGCAAGGATGTCATTGGTTTATGAAGGCTTTTTAAATTTGAGAACATTCATGAATATTCATCAGGTGGTTGAAAGGTCAGTCAAAACATATGGAGGACACAAAGTGACATAATTCAAATTCTGGAATGGCAAAAGTAAGCAGATAATATTCAGTTTATGTTGTTGCAACAAAATAAATTCTGCATTTAGTTTGATAAAGTCCCTCAGAAAACGAAACGCGTCGGTTAAGAATAGTTTGTCTTGTCTTTTTAGTCACACACACACACACACACACACACACACACACACACACACACACACACATATATATATATATATATATATATATATATATATATATAGATAGATAGATAGATAGATAGATAGATAGATAGATGTATATATAGATAGATAGATACGGATACTTGGTAAGACGATAGACTACGTCCAACAGCAAGGCCTCTGATCAGGAGCTTTTGAGGAGCGTGGAACCACGTCTTAATTGCTGGTGTTACCAAGTTCACCCTGACCCTGGGTTGTATCACTTGTTAGGGGTCCCAGCTATGGGCAAATAGTTAAGCAACAAACTGCAGTTAAAACGTTAAGAAAGCGTAGAAAATAGGTTTTAATGTCATCAATACATTTTCGTGGAAAAAATATTATCAGCAATGAATTTTTGACGAAAAATATTACAAGCATTAACTTTTTTAATGAAACTATTACCAGCAATATAAATCTTGTCGCCATTGACGTTGATATGCCGTAATACAAGCCAAACGCTCTCACATAAATTACCAAAATGCAACCTCAGTGTTGTAAGTGCAGGCTCCACAAGTTTTCAAAAAACATATTTCGAGGCGAGGAATCACGAGAGAGAAAAACGAAGAAAATTCAATAGATAGAAGCTTTTTACATGTTATTTTCCATCATTAGTGTGTGCGTTTGTTTAATTTATGAAGTGTGCGTATACACACACAGACACACACACATATATATGTTTGTGTGTGTGTGTGTGTGTATATATGTGTTTACTGTGTGTGTGTGTGTGTATATATGTGTTTACTGTGTGTGTGTGTGTGTGTGTGTGTGTGTGTGTGTGTGTGTGTGTGTGTGTGCTCGTTGTTGGTGCGCCTGGAGGAAGCCGTCCAATTTTTCTGTGCTGTGAAAAGCTACAAGACATTAAGAAAATAAAGAAAATAAGAACGAGCGATGAATGAACGGTTTGATAGTTGATAGCTATTTCTGAATAAGCAAATATATATATATATATATATATATATATATATATATATGTATGTATAAAAGTGAACATAGAAGTCAACACTTAGAGGCGACAGTCTCTTTCATGCTAGACGCAATCGTCAGGTCTGACGATTGCACTAGGATGAAACAGACAGTCGCCTCTAAGTGTTGACTTCTATGTTCACTTTTATAATTACACAAGCTCTATCTCTGATATTGAGCACTATCCCATAAATATAGCACACGTTAAGACTATATTTCTTCATATATATATATATATATATATATATATATATATATATATATATATATATATATAGATAGATAGATAGATAGAATTTGGCCGCCGTGTGTGTAAGTCACATCGCTTAATAAAACGATGATATTAAGAAAGATTTAACTCGAAATTTAAGGAAAAAAAGTGTTGATACAAGACACAGAATGCACATAGATAGATAGATAGATAGATATGGAAGACATAGATAGATAGATAGATATGGAAGACATAGATAGATAGATAGATAGATAGATATGGAAGACATAGATAGATAGATAGATAGATAGATCGATATGGAAGACATAGATAGATAGATAGATATGGAAGACATAGATAGATAGATAGATAGATAGATAGATATATAGATAGATAGATATGGAAGACATAGATAGATAGATAGATAGATAGATACATAGATATGAAAAGGCCCAGATACATAGATATGAATAGATCGCGATATATATATATATATATATATATATATATATATATATATATATATATATATATATATATATATATATATATATATATATAGAGAGAGAGAGAGAGAGAGAGAGAGAGAGAGAGATGAACCGGCCAAGATAAATATGGACAGATCAAGATAGATATGAAAATGCCGAGATGCATAGATATGAATAGATCCTGATATATATATATATATATATAGAGAGAGAGAGAGAGATAGATAGATATGAAAAGGCCCATATACATATATATGAATGCATAGATAGATAGATAGATAGATATCACTAGACCGAAATAGAAAGTTAATAATAAAAAAATAAGTTTTTGGCTCCGAGATGTGTTGGAAAAGCTCTGATCTCTACTCAGCAAGTGCATATTTTACAAGTTTCTGTATATTGGATTGTTTTCAAAATGTAGCGACTGTTAGTTCCTTTGTGCTTAATGATGGAACTAATAGATCCGGCATCAAAATACTGCCCCTGGATTTTATGGACATACCCAATACCATACAAGGCAACCACACGTAAGTTTGAGAGGTTAGGCCACAAAACTAATCTCTAGTTTAAACAAAATTCTTCTTGTTTAGCTAAAGGCAAGACATTTCTTTTGAGGTTAACAGAAATGTGTAGCTTCAGGTCAAATTCCCCTAAATTGAGTAAATATTTTTAAAAGAATTTTATTAAATTTAGGCGAATTTGACATTGAGTAATCAGAGACCCGAGTTCGAATTCCATTCGAATCCATTACATTTACTCATATGCTAATACCCTTGGTAAAGGTATGAATCCTCTTCTCCTCCAGCTATAGATAAATAGCAGGACAGACTGGGTTCTTGGATGGTAATTGGTATAGTGCAGAAATGGCAACCTAGTGCGGGAAAAATCTGCCTCGTCACTCATGTATCGAAAGATATATGATCGCCTACGCATGTATCACGCATGGCACATAACTGACTGATGTGAAAGGAATACAATATACAGATAAAATCCAACAATGTGAAAGAAACAGTCTGAGTTGTAGTTTTAATTCATACGCCAAGTCGGTAGCCTTTTGTCATACTTGGATGAATTTAACAAATATCACATCGGAAAGAAAGACAGAATGTACGAAAGAAAGAAAAGAATGAAGAAAGAAAGAAAAAGTAAAGTGTAAGCAAACGTGAAAGAAGAGGTCTCGGCGTTTCCACAGTTACCGTTATTCTACGAGACTTCCTGCAGAAACCGATTAAAGAAAGTATATTTGGTTTTGCGTTTGTGGAAGCGATTGCCAAGAAATATTCACTGCCGGATATTTAACGACATCTGACGACAAACAAGTAAGACCGAAAGGAGATAATATGTCCTTATTCAGGAATACGAAGGGGGGTCTGAAAAGTTCCCGAACCAGCTTTAAACAATGTAAACGTTATTTCGTCTTTGTCACTGGAAAGAATTGTCCATATTTAGTGCTAATGCTTACAAAATACAAGGTAGAACGGCCACTCGTGTAGGGGTATACTGTCTGGTGTTGTATAAGTGTAAGAAAAGGCAAGTGCAGTTCATAAAACTCTAAGAATATTTTGCGATAATAATGTGTTATATACCGTACCTCTGAATACTAATGTATATGTCCCAATCCCATAAATACTTTGGACACTATTGTAAGTGGGGGTAATATGTTGTATAAGTAGTTCACCAATAGCAGTGGTTTACCTATTTCACGCCGCTGGCGAGTATTGTATTTTGTTGATGTTATAAAGATTACCATTTCATTTCCAACATTCCGACCCCATAACAGAACAGATTGGGTCCTTAGCATTGGGGGACGAAAACCTATTATCCCTCCCACTTAACAGGACAAACTAGGTCTTATAGAATCTTTTCTCTCTGCTTCTTTCTATAACACATGGTGTCACAACGACGTTCACTAGATGGATGACTAAATGAGAGTTTGAATGAAAAATGGTGAAGGAAAATCTGTAACCAATTATCTTTTTAGCAGGACAATAGATCTCAACGGTCCAGACGATGGAAATTTTGAAGTATTTTATCTTTGGCTAGCTTTGACGATTTTCTGTCGCTAACCCATAAAAGGTGTTTGGAATGGAGGGAATCTTCAAATGGGTGCAACGTGTGGTTGCAATAACAAGGTAATATGTCAGTGAACAATTTGGGAACGTTCATGGGGGGGCGGTGTTGGTTTTGATTCTATGTGAGGGTCTCTGGCGACAAAACGACTATCTGCAAAATTCCATGGAGGAAACATTTCCTCAGTCGTTAATGGTCGAAATGTTTTTCTTTCTTTAAAACACCTCGCCCCACGCACACGCATATTGGCACAGACAGAGCGAAAATTATTCCAGTATGATATATATATGTATATATTGATTTTACTTGGTTTCCGAGAAAAAAAAAACCCATAAACAAAAAAACAAAAAACAAACACACAGGTTTCTTTTTCTTTGATAATACTTTAACTCAAACAGACTAGAAACTTGGCTCCGAAACAAACTTCTGTTCAAAAATGAATTCAGAAATTGAATCAATTTTTTCTCTGTCTACGGACCAGAATATAGTTTACGCTTGTTTTCCTTCAAATGCAAAAATACTTAACACACACAAACAAGCAGTCGCAATAAAACGGCTTTGCGTGATAAAATTTCTTCTTGATTGTACTTTTTTTGTTTTCACCATATAGTCTTTTGGACCCCTTAAAATGTTTATTGTACCAAACTATTCAAACCCGAAATTGAATTTTTAAATCACGAGACCCGTAGATGTATGACATGTAATCCAGCGGTTTCATGATTCATATAACCTGGCGGATCACAGCCCTCTCAAGACTGGTTTAATTTCAGACACTACTTCTCCGAGACCGATTACTACCAAATGATATAGGACCCTGTCTGTCCTGTTATAGGAGATGGAGAATATGAATTCGCAACCCAACGCTATAGGACATAGTCTGTCCTGTTATGGGGGCGGGCGAATAGGGATTCGTCACCGAAGGCTATATGGCTCAATCCGTTCTGTTATAGGCGGCGAAGAGAGAATAGGGATTGTCCAGCCAAGGCTATAGGACCCAGTCTGTCCTGTTATGAGGGAAGGGAGAATAGGGATTCGAAACCTAATCTTTAAAAGCTAGTTTGTCCTGTTATGTGAGGAGGAAGAATTGGGAGTGTCGATCCAGGGCTACAGGACCTAGTCAGTCCTGTTATGGGGAGAGGGAGAATAGGGATTCGTCCCCCAAGGGTATAGGACCCATTCTGTCCTGTTTTGGGGGATGGAGAATAGGGATTCCTCACCAAAGGTTGTAGGACCCGGTCTGTTCTGTTAGGGGGCAGGGAGAATAGCGATTCCACACCCATGACTATAGGACCCAGTCCGTCTTGTTATGGGTGAGCGAGAATAGCGATTCGTCACTCAGGGCTATAGGACCTAGTCCGTCCTGTTATGTGGGAAGGGAGAATAGGGATCCACCACCCAAAGCTATAGGAATCTGTCCGTCCTAATATGGGGGAAGGCGAATAGGTATTCGTCACCCAAGGCTATAGGAATCAATCAGTCCTGTTATGGATGAGGGATAATAGGTATTCACCACCCAAGGTTGTAGGACCTTGTCACCCCTGTTGTAGTTGAAAGAAGAATAGGGTTTGGCAATCCAAGACTATAGATCCCAGTCTGTCCTGTTTTGGAGAAAAGCAGTAGAGTAGAGATTCGCAACCCAGTGTTATAAGAACTGGTCTGTCCTATTAAAGAGGAGAGATAATAGATTTTCGTTCTCCAATGCTATAGAACCCATTCTGTCCTTTTATGGGGTAGGGAGGACAGATATTCACCACCCAAGGCTATAGATACAAGTCTGTCATGTTATGGGGGAAGGTGAATAGGCATCCGCTGCCTCAGGCTATAGGACAAACTCTCTCTTGTTATGGGTTTAGGTGGGAGAATACAGATTCGCAACCTAAGGCTATATGAGAAAGTTTTACCTGTTATTAGGGAAGGTAGAATAGGGAATCGCCACCTAAGGCTATAGGACACATTCTGTCCTGTTATGGGGTAAGGGATGAAGACCAGGGATTCGTCACCCAAGGCTAAAAGACTTAGTCCTACCTGTTATGGAAGGAGAGAGAATAGGGATTCGCCAACCAAGGCTACAGGAACTAGTCTGTCCTCTTGTGGGTGGAAGGAGAATAGGGTTTCGTAACCCAAGGCTATAGGACACTATCTGCCCTGTTATGGGAGCGGTAGAATAGGTATTCGCCACCAAAGGCTATAGAAGCTAGTCTGTCCTATTATGGTGCAGGAGTGATTAGTGACTCGTCACCTAAGGCTATAAGACCAAGTCTGTCCTCTTATGTGGGAGGGAGAATAGGGATGTGTCCACCAAAGCTATAGGCACAAGTGTGTCCTGTTATGGTGGGGTGAATAGTTATCCGCCGCCCCAGGCTATAGGACCAACTCTCTCTTGTTATGGGTTTGGGTGTTAGAATAGGGATTCGCAACCCAAGCCTTCTAGGATAAATTTTTAGCTGTTAATGGGTGAGGTAGTATATGGATTCGCCACCTAAATCTATACAACCAAGTCTGTCCTGTTATGGCGTGGGGGATGTACAGGTGTGGGTGAATAAGGATTTATATCTTTGCCAAAGGGATTATTACGCAAGTGAATGAAATGTTGCCGATTTTAATTCGAACTCGGATCTCCGATTCCTCACTCCGTGTCCCATTGCCTCAATTTTTTCAATGCTCTTTTATAAAACTCATCAATTTAACGAATATTATGTTTTAGTAAAATCCCAATCATAATAAAAATGAATGATTTATTTTTTCCGACTACCGTTAAAAGTCCAAAGGGGAATGTCTTTTGGTTAAAAAAATCCAAATTTTTATTTTCAATGCTTAATGTCATGAGAGAAAGGTTTGAAAAACATATATAAATTTTAGGCCGAATTTGTTGAGCTGTGAAGGGAATATTTGGCAAAAAGCAATTACATTCCATAGCTCGAGGCGATTTCTTTCTTGGTCGGAAGAAGGACATTTCACCAGCCACACTTAATGTTGCACACTGTTGTTTTTACTCATTCCACGCCAAGAAAGGCGATAAAGCCTCTAAGATGCAAAGGGTCTACTGAGAGTGAAATAAACATTGAACATTTCTGAGGAGAAAAAACGATAAAAGAACAGGATTAATGCAGACAAAAAAAAAAGCAAAAAACGATTGATGTTGAATTTAATTTGCTGAAGATCTTAGTTGAGGAGAAAACAAGAAGCCCTAAAAGTGAATAAAATATTAGAATAGAACTCACCGTTACTCTTCAACAGTAAAATGCTGGAATTCCTACGAACATAAGAAAAATTAGGTAAAATGCTTAATCGCAGCACCTTGTGATATGTTTGTTTATATATATATATATATATATATATATATATATATATATATATATATATATATATATATAATGGACTTTCCCGTCGGTTTCGACGTATGGGCGGCTGACAACTTAACCAACTGAATCAGTTATGATATTTTGTGCGATAATCTTAAGTGGCACTTAAGAACCGCTAGTGATTTACAAAGGAGGCCTCATATGGAGCAAGAGTAAGGATTGTAGTATGAGATCACTGTTAGATTGGCTGACCTTTTAGATCATGCAATCGCTTCTTGAAGACTATTCAGAGTAGCAGATTGCATATATATATATATATAAATACACACACACACACACACACACATATATATATATATATATATATATATATATATATATATATATATAGCTATTTTAACTAACGTCTGATGAGATGCGTTAATACGCATCGAAACATGATGTCATTTGCCTAACGTTTTTTATATGTTTTTGATGAAACATCCTAAAAAAATGAATATTGCGCTACTTTTGAATTGATCCCTATGTTAAACTGAATGTTACTAACGTTGAAATTTGACTATTCTTTCTCATTATATATATATATATATATATATATATAAATATATATATATATATATATATATATATATATATATATATATATATATATATATATACTAGCTTATAAGCCCCTGTCTCGGGCGGTATTTATTTAAGCTAGCTACTGCTGTGGACTATTAATTGGGACTTCGACCCAACAATGACAATTCGTGCACTGAGTACATATTACATTTTTGACGCAATTAGCAGTTTTTTCCTCGAAACAATGATATAAATTGTCTATTTGGAAATTATTGCAAAGTTGCATGATAAACAACATTTTTGGTTTTCCCATTCGGGGTCAGTAGAAATAGATTGTTCCCAATCCCCAAACTTGAACAACGAATATAGATCTGGCCGTGAGAAAAGCAGAATTCCATTAGAAGAATGATTGTCCTTGGGACTTACTGATTGGCATTTCATAGCTCACTCTAACCGGAAACTGAAGCCTTATGAACACGGAAAGAAGATCTGGAGGAATTAAGGGGATTCTTGGAATGAAAACACTTTCCTCCTTTCCTGGAACAGTAAAGATCTTTGCTTCCAAAAGATGTGGATGCCTCTTCTTGAGAATTAACCTCGTTCTATTATAAAGTTTGGAGGATCCAGATTTCTCAATAGCATAACTAGATTATTTTCTTTCAGTTCCAGATTGTGTGATGGCATTCCAGGAGGAATCAGTGAGTTCTGGAAATCTGTTAAATAATTCACTGCCCGCTCTTTTTCAAGCACAATGTCAATAGGAAAGTACTTTCTTTTGGAATTTCTGGGAGAACTTTACGGTTGATGCTATCCACAGTTTGATTCTTGGGAGCTAATATGGCGATCTCACAAAGATTATTTGAACCCATGAAATGATTTTCAATGTTTGAATAAACATGGTTAAACAAGTCTTAGATACTTGAGACTGAAACTCCATAACCATTTGGGAGTGAAATAAACTGAAACAACAAAGCAGCAATTCTTCCTTCTTCAAGGTTACCTATGATTCTAACTCTCATGTTTGTTTTCAGGCCAAGTCTTTGAACATGTCTCCAGATGTAAGGATTTTTCAGTCAGGCGTTGATTTGATCAACTGGACATCCTCTTTCAGTGATCTTCTTTTTGTGTAAAATCTCCAGAGAGTAGCATAGTTATTCCTCCCATAATTTGTGAATTGTGTCTCACGTCTTGGTGTGTTTTTGCAGGGGCTCAAACACTCGTGTTTGTACCGTGGTACATTCATCCCATAAAATGGATCTTGTCTCCCCCAGTAGATTAGCCAAGTTGGTTCCTCTTTTGACGTTGCAAATAGGGGTTTCATTGTAGTTCAAATCCAATGGAAGTTTGAAGGTGCTGTGTGCTGTACGCCCTCCAGGCACGAGAGTAGCAGTAATTCCAAATGACGCTAATGCTAGAGGTACTTTTCACTGCAGATAAAAGAAGGTTAGTTACAAAAGTTTGACCAGTACCTCCTGGTGCATCCAGGAAAAATCCCGCCATTGTTGTTGCTGAGGCCATCAAGGACCTTCTGATACATCCTGATTGGGTCCTGCCACTGGATCTAACTAACACCTTTATCCATGTGCCATGTGTCCTTGAGGACATCTGTGTATAAATTTCTGGGTATTATAAACCTAACGTCTTAAGCAACTAATTTTTACCAGTGCTCATATTGCAAAGAGTGTGAGTTCAATACCCAGTTAAGGCAGTGGGGAACTTGGAGAGGTGAATTAACAGGATATAACTGATAACTGACATCCGTTAAACATGGCACGTGGAACTAGAACATCCTAGCCAGTGAGCGAAATAAAGGGTTCAGTTTGATATTACAACCACCTGAAGAAGGCCGGAGCGTACAACGCCCGAAGCGTTGTAATAAATATGGCGACAAAGATGAGGACAATAGTCCGAATAATGTAAATAGTATACATAATACCTAATCTCAGAAATATAGACAGATACTGAAAGGCCGAAACGTTGTAATAAAATATGGCAACAAAAATGAGGACAATAGTCCGAATAATGTAAATAGTGTACACAATACCTCATCTCAGAAATATAGACAGATATTTTATATATATATATATATATATATATATATATATATATAATCATGTGTGTTTGTGTATAATATTATAATTCATCATTAAAACATTACATAGAATTTTTAATTTGTCATTTAATTGCCTAACGTCATATTCTCTCAGTTTGATCTCACTAAGGATATCTTTAAAAGACCCCAACAAAAAGAAAAGTTAAAGAGAAATATTTTACTGACAAAGTTGTGTTAAAAATATCAACGATAACACCTTTTATTTAAATTTCTCTTCTTTATTATTTGAATCTCATAACATTTGAACCTAATTCAGCAAAAGTGTCAGCAACATCACTCTTTCTATAGTACAGGAAGTCTCGAGAGTTGGTACCGTGTCACTTTTCCCGTAATGCATCACACCGAAGCCAGAATATCTCCAAGCACTTAACTCAAAACATTGTGAGAAAAAAATCACATATATTTGTGCTGGCCTAGGGTTTTGCGTTTTTTTTTTTTTTTTGGTAATTAAGATAATTTAAGTTTCAGAACATCTATTTTCATTATGTGAAATAAAAAGGAATATTTGAAAAGTATTTTATTTGAATAGTAAAAAAGGAATGGAAATTCTGGCGAGCTATGATCGCCAACGCCCTAAATGAAGTTGTACTCATATTTAAACCTAGAAAAGAAAGGTGAAAGTTAAAATGCTTACATAATTAAGTTTTTTTAAAAAACAAATGAGGAACAGCGAGATGAAGGTCTTTTAGACGTTTGAGAAAATCTGATCTAAAAAGAGAAAGGGCGGGATTGTTAATTGCAGTTCAGGGCCAATCGATTTGAACAAGAGCAACCAGAAAACACGAGGAGAAGGCAGACATTTAAGTAGCGTGCAGATTGTGCAACTGAGTGGATGAAACTACCGCATGAATATGTTTTGTACTTGCCCAATAAGTTTTACCA
Source organism: Acanthosepion esculentum (assembly GCA_964036315.1). NCBI lineage: Eukaryota > Metazoa > Mollusca > Cephalopoda > Sepiida > Sepiidae > Acanthosepion > Acanthosepion esculentum. Next base: position 10,498,903 of record OZ038494.1, on the reverse strand, counting down.
AAATTGTAAACATGACAAAATGGCAAATGGTCTACTCAGAAGCCGGAGAAAGATTAATGTGTAAAGTTTTTATGCAACATGAAATTTCAATGGGACAAAATGATTGAACCGTCGCGGCATGATGAATTTGTTCTTGATAAAGAAAACCGAGTTTTATTAATTTATAAACGTTGCTTGTCCGTTCGATGAAAGAATAGTCGAAGGAAAGAAAAATGAGAACTACGAAGGTCATTCAATAAATAAAGTGCATTTTTCGGTATAAGGACTTCTAATACAGATAGAAGCTTACTTTTTTTTTCAACGTAGTCTCCCAGCACTGTCACACACTTTTCCCATCTGTGCACAAGCTTCCTTATTCCCTCAGCGTAAAAATCTTTGGACTGATGTCTCAGCCAGTCGCTCACAACACTTTTGACTTCATCGTCACATTTAAACTTCGTGCCTCTCGTGAACGCTTTCAAGGGACCAAACAGGTGAAAGTCTGAAGGTACAAGGTCTGGGCTGTAAGGGGGATGAGGGAGCAGTTGCCAGCCCAGCTCGTTGATGGTCTGCACCGTTTGGGCTGCTGTGTGAGGCCTTGCGTTGTCATGATGCAAGATGACTCCTTCTGACTGATGACCCCTGCGTTTGTCCCAACAGATAAGCTCAAAGTCCTTGCAATGTCATGCACTGTCACCTTTCTGCCAGACTGAATGAGGTCATTGACTGATTCGATCACCTCAGGAGACCTCACTTCTGTAGGCCTCCCAGGCCTGTCTTCATCCTCAACACTGCTCCATCCTTCTTTAAACAATTTAGCCCACTTGCAGACATTTTTTGGCTGAAACATGTGGCACCATACACAGTTGACATTCTCCTATGAATTTCAACTGGTTTGCACCCTTCAGCAACCAAAAACTTGATAACTGACCGCTGTTCAATCCTGGAGCATGCTTCTTGGTCGGCCATCTTTGTTAATCGCCAAAACTCTCAAAGTTTTTTGTTAATTTGCAAAATAAATTAAATCCATGTGAAAAACAAGTATAAAACAAAACAAATAAAAAAAGAGTAAGCTTCTATCTATATTAGAAGTCCTCATACCGAAAAATTCACCTTATTTATTGAATGACCTTCGTATAAAGTTCAGAATATGGAACTACCAAAGATTGTGCCTATTGTTATCGAAGACCTGGAACAGTGTTAGAGAATTTGGATCATTGATTAAAAGCACTAGATTTTTCAATGAGTTTAACTGGCGCAAAAGGAATAATTACAAAACTAATGGATATCTAAGTCTGTATGATATAGCTTGATAATCAATACATGCGACGCATACGGCCATATCACGTTTTAACACGGGTCCTCGTACGATCACTAAAGTTAAGGACCATCAAGCCCTGTAATTACATAGATGGGTTACTGCTTGGGAATACAAAATGTTGTAAGCCTTGACGTGCGGTTGGTGTAATGGAAAAGTGTTAATAGGAGAGCCAGGTTCTAATTCCAGTTGGGTTCGTTATATTCACTTTGGCGCAAATATGCTTGAGAAAGGTATGAATCCACAACTTCTCCCCCAGACTGTGGGGCAATTATTAAAACTTTCAAACTAAAATTATCTTCTGGTTTTAAATAGCCTGCAATAGTTGATAAGAATTTGAAAGCGAATCAGTCTTACATATATATATATATATATATATATATATATATATATATATATATATATATATATATGTAACAAACCTCGTTGTTTAGTTTGCAAATACTTAACAATCGATCGTGTATTTTCTGTACCCAACAGCAATATCAAGATACACCCACCTCGCCTCACCTGTGATAGTCATAACATAATCTACTATTTACTCTGCACAATATGTCCCAATAGTGACATCTGGAAATAATTTTAGATTTCGCTTCAACAATCATAAACTAACCATACGTCAAAACAATCCTTATTCCCCCATAGCTGAACATTTTAATCAACCAGGACACTCGTTAGAAAACTGTAAATGTGTATTGATAGATTCTGATTTCAGTTCCACATACACACGCAGAAAAAAAGAAAAAACTGGATTTTAAAATTAAATACATATAAACTAGGGTTAAATAAAGACTTGGGTATTTTAAATCTTTATAAATATTTCAATAGTTAAACAAAAGATTTTTGTTAGATATAGTTAAAAAAAATTTTAAACAACATCTAAAAATATTACTACAGTTAGATTTACGTTAGAAATATTCGAACACAGTTGCATTCCATATCACGTGACGTCCGCGTCTCGCGACGGACGCTACTTAATGTAAACAAACTTCTGAAAACAGTCATTTCTGAAGAAAGATCGGGGCCGATCTGAAATATCATATATATATATATATATATATATATATATATATATATATATATATATATATATATATATATATATAAAATATAAATAAATACTTTCACAAAAAAACATTCAATTTTTTTAAATTTACAACTTTTCAGTTGTTTTATATATATATATATATATATATATATATATATATATATATATATATATATATATATATATATAATTTCATAGTAATTTTTGGGATGAGCTCTTCGCTATGACACATAGACCATATTGTATCCATTGCCAGGTAAACTTTTAAGAAAGTTGGCTCACTGTGTCGTGCTATGCTGTTTATCTCTCGAGAATCAATCCTACATATCTATCCGCCCATGCTTATAATATTGCTGCCACATATGGCCCAGCGCCATTGCTATTTATCTAAAGCAGGGGTGGGCAAAATACGGCCCGCGGGCCACATGCGGCCCGCCAAACGATTTCGTGCGGCCAGGCAAGCACAAACTGATTTATTATTCAATACTAACATGCCCACACCGCCAAAAATAACAACTTAAAATTGTTAGTAAAATGACAAAAAAAACAGTAAATTTATATTGAAGAATGAGATAAATTACAAATAATAGGGGATCATTCCCATTAGTATTTGTTAATCCTTCTGATGGTCAGTTGTGATATTATAAAATAAATAATTATGCTTCTTTGATAGTTTCTATTTTATAATGGTAATAAAAATTCTTCAAACAGTTACTTTATCTTTCAAATAAATAAGTTATTCTACTTACATGGTACTTTCAAATGTTATTTATGAAAACTATATTTTTCCTTTAAAAGCCCTTTATTTTGCCAATTTTAAATATCAATTATTTTGGTTTATATATACTATGCGGCCCAGTGAAACTATAAATTTTTAGAATGCGGCCCTTGTACTAAACAGTTTGCCCACCCCTGATCTAAAGCTCCTTGATAAAATCCAAAGAAGAATCAGCAATATTATTCGCCCTGATTTGGCGTCTCGGCTTCAGTCACTTTGCCACCGGCATAACGTTGTCTTCTTTTGCTTTTTCTATAAATATTTTTATGGTAATTGTTCGGATGAGTTATTCACTATGGTTATTTTATTCCCCTTTCCTCACAGACAATGAATTTTACATATGGGATTTAATTAGAACCTTCGTAGAGACAATGAGGTATTTTGGTATTTGTAGTAAGAAAGATAGTTAAGAATGCGTCGTTCTGGTGTAAGGGGTATAATTGTATGTTTGGGCCAGTGTTTGTGGCTAGCTAAGTTTAACGTTAAGACAGAACAAGACCGTCATTTTCCCCCATTCGCTATTTTAGCCTTGTGCCACATTTTGTAAATAAATTACAAATATCGCTCTTCACTATGGTACCTAGACTTTTTAGAATTTAAGCGCAGTGCCAGACTGGCGTCAAGATCTCACCAATTCACATTTGAGTCGGTTAGACGCAGCCGTAAGTTCTATGCTAACAGTTTCTTTTCTCTCACTTCTCGCTTGTGGAACTCACTTTCGGTTCCTTGCTTTCCAGCCTGCTTCAATTTTTAATGTTTTAAATGCTACGTTAATCTACTGTTCTTCTAATTAATCTTCTTTTGTTCTCGTTCTTTAAAAATATGTCTGTTTTCTAATTCTTCCACACCCAGTAACCCCCTTGTGTCTTAGTGGCTTTATTGCTATGCTTGCGGTGAACTCGATTAAAAAAAGGAATCAATCAAAGTATTATCCGATTAAATGATTAGGGATTAGCTGTTGCGCAATTAGAAATATTTTGCCTAATTTTCATTTATTTCTGTCGTATTTTCTTTCGTTGGTAGCTGAACAATTCTCAGGTCTTTGAATTAAACTGCAGTAAACATGAATAAAAATGTCATGGAGAATTCGTGAAATAATATCCAGTTATCTCGGGAAATCCTTTCTGACTGATACTGATAATACATTGACCGATATGATAAACATTATTATTATTATTATTATTTATTTTTTTTTCTTTCTTTCTTAGTCATTTTTATTCTTATTTTTATTCTTACTTTTGTTCTTAGTCATTCCTGTTCTTATTTTATTCTTATTCTTAGTGATTCTTATTCCTATTTTTATTTTTATTCTTATTCTTAGTCATTCTTATTCTAATATTTATTCTTATTGTTGTTTGTATTCTTATTTCTAGTCATTCTTATTCTTATTTTATTCTCATTTTATTCTTATTCTTAGCCTTTGTTATTCTTATTTTATTCTTATTCTCATTCTTAGTCATTCTTATTTTTATTCTTACTCTGGATATTTTTTTCAGTTTTCAAAATATATGAAACGTTTTAGGTAGTTTTCTTAGGAGTTTTACTTTTTAGTATAAAGTTAGATTTCCTTTTAAAAGTTGAGGATACCATTTAGTTAAGTGTTTTTAAAATGTTCTTTTCTGTTGTTCGCTTGATAAAATTTTGTTCGTATATGGCTAAGATTGCAACTTATCAGTATTTGTTTGACAGTGAGAGGTACTTTGGTTTTTCATTTCTTAGTTGATATGACTGTGTCAGCTATGTCCTATTCGGAGTTTAGATTAAACTATTTCCTTCCATCTTATGTTTCGAAAACCTGGGTGCCATTCTCATATAGTTGGTTGAATATCGTAGAGTTTGTTAGGTTTTGAGTTCTATACTGCTTGACATGTTCTTTTGATATGGTCTTTTATTGTCTTTCCAACTTCTGTGTAGTAGTCTGAAGATTGTATGTTAGGAAAGCATATATTGTCCGTATATAAAAATAAATATTATAAAGACATTGACGACAATGGTTACGTCAATAGACTCAGCATTTACGTTTCCCCTAAATACATACAAGTCAATGTCGATCCAATACATACATTTGGAGTTTTGCCAACTTTTGTCTTTCTTTTATGAATAGAAAGCTCTTGTCGTAAATCACGACACGAAATTATGATATAAATTAATAGTCCTTCCTATCACAATTTTACAAGCATGCATATCAGAACTTTATAAAAACAACCTTAAAATACACAATATCAGTTTTTGGTAGCCAAAAAAAAAACGGCGTGTCAAAATGACGGTCTTTCCATTCACACCGCTATTATTTTAACTACCTTCACTCCTCGTCAATGTCCATTGTTTTAAAAAGCGATTATTAGAATTGTAATAGAGACCAAACATATCATAAAAGTGAATTCATACATCTTTGTCCTCGAGAATTGACAACAAAAATATTAAACATTATTTATTGATTAGATTGTTTATTTCCAAGAATAATTTTATATTTACAACATTTTAAAATGTAATACAATTGATTTAAAACTTATGGAATGCAATATTTGTCAGTTACCCATCTACAAAGAAAGAAACACTGAAAGCAATTTTTTATTCATAAAGTTATAAATATTTTACTAAATTATTAAAATATGTAAACCAATTATCTTATTATTTACGATTTTATAAATTTCGAACCAATTCGAAATTAACCAATGTTTTGCAAACAATTCCAATGAATATAATAAACAGATAACGTAAATAAACAAGTTAATAAATAAATATTGTTTATTGGCTTTGTTGTCATTTCTGAAGGACAAAGAAAATGTAAAATTTCAGTTTCATATGTTTAAGTTTTATTACAATTCTAATCATACACTACGAAATGGACAAAGACTTGATATATTTTATTGTAACGTTATTTATATAGACGAAAGTATTTAAGTAAATGTTCCGTTTATAATAAACAGCATTAACAACATTTACCGGCCAGAACGTCTGGAAATTTTTCATAGAAAATATGTCCATCGAATCTGTATCATATACGCAACCGTCATATAGTTTGATGTGCTATACCAGTTTAGCTATAGAAGAGCGTCTGGTTAGCAAGGTCGATTCTACTGCTTTTAAACTACAATTTTCCATGATTTTCCTCGAACGTTCATATCTGCTCGAAGCATATCTAAACAAATGACGTCACACACTACGAAATAGTAAATATAAATAACGTATAACAATGAATTAAACAATAATTGTCGTATAAATCATTGTTTCTCTTACATGTTTACACTTTGCTCAATGTATTTTGTCATAGTGGGTATTTGCATTTAGGCCTGACCTAAGATCTTCTAATCATTGTCTTCCTGAGAGCATAAATTCCCCCTCCCGTTATTATGTCTCGCAACATTTCTTTTTGAATTATTGTTTTCGTTTTGACCGTGCCTGATCAATCGGAAAGAGACGCTTGGGGGAATAGATTTATTGTAATAATTGTATACACGTTAAAATAATAATAATATAGATTACAATCCTCCTCTATCTCCGGTATCCATCCGGTAAGGGGGAAGGTGAGGGTCGTAAATATATATATATATATATATATATATATATATATATTACTTAATTATAATTATCTCAAATCCTCCGAATTGTATATCCATGCTTGAACCGGCTTCCAATGCTCTGGATGGAGAAGCTTGGTGATAGTAGTCATGGGTCGTGGGGGCACAGTGCTATGGGTAAAAGAGAAACTCGGATGAGTTCCACCACGGAATATGTGATCGAGCGGCGCTATATCGAGTCTGATTCGCTACCTCTTCGTCACCGAGGCCCGTTGGAGCAGTTGGTATTACGTTTGCCTGATAACGTAACTGTCCGGGGTTCAAATCTCGGTAGCGGAAGCGCACTGCTGATGAGTCCCAAATATAGGACGAAAGGGCCGTCCAGTGCATTCTGCATTCTGTTGAGGATTTTTCTAGACTCGATGAGTTACTTAATTATAATCTCCTCAAATCCTACTAATTTCTGTCATATGTATATATGAAGACAAAAGTAAAACGGAGCATTTCGTCCGCTGAGGTAATTTAACATTGCAAATGTAGGATTTAATTTGTTTCACGTATTTATATACAAGAGCAAGTATGTCATTAGGTTATCAAGTCTTTTAAATTTGAGAACTTCATGAATATTCATCAGGTGGTTGAAAGGTCAGTGAATACATATGGAGGAAACAAGGTGCCATAATTCAAAGTCTGCTATATTCCGTTGATATTTCTCTTGCAACAACATAAATCCTACATTTGCCTTGATAACTTCCCTGAGAGGACGAAACACATCGGCTAAGAATATTTTTTCCTGTTGTCTTTTTATTCATATATATATAAATATATATATATATATATATATATATATATATATATATATATATATATATATGTGTGTGTGTGTGTGTATGTGTATGTGTGCGTGTGTGTGTAATAAAATAGTGTTTAATATAATAAAATGTTTAGACTTATCTTTTCAATGTTTTATTATATTAAATGCTCTTTTTAATGAGCCAAAATGGATTTGAGAAACTTGATTTGTCTTCTATGCGATTTATGCAATACACACAAACAGAATTGTGTTTCATGTAGAGAGTAATATTAAATTGAAGTTGGCGTAGGCATTATATGCAACACTGAATATTTTACACGTTTCTAAAAGTATCCTTTTTCGTTTTGCTAATAAAAAAATGTTTCCTTTGTGCATCCAGTATCTACTTTAAAAAATGAGAACAATGCATGGCGTTCGTTTCTGAAGGCCAAGTCATGGTGCATCTTTCGCCCAGTACTGGCGGTTTATCTAAAATCTTGTTATTCTTTTGTGGGCGAAGATTTTTAGTTTGAATTTAGTTTTGCCAAAGTTCACTGCTGTATTTAGCTTAAGGAAAAAAAAGCTTAGAAATTATTTTTTTATAATTAATAAATAATTTGGCAGAGCTTGCGATCCGTCACTTCTCAACCCGTTAGCAAGGGTATACAATATTTTATATGCTTTTAAATCTGTGAATTAATTATCCTCCTTAAAACAGATTTAATAAAACAAAAATATCGGAGCTACGAAAAATATAACACGGAAAAAATAAAGATGAATGTAACTTTTTATTTTATATATTTTATTGTTTGGAAATTATATATCTCTTTTTATGCTGACTTATTTTGTAATAAATATACTTTATAGAAGTAGAAAGGTAAAAGTCGAAAAAATGATATTTGAAACTTCATGGTCTAGCAGGAGATTATAGTTAACTATTTGTACCGTTCGTTTGCAATATCTAAAAATATCGAATTAAACTTATTAAATTTAAATGACATTAACTTTATGTAACTGCGTTCTTGATAAATGATTTTTCATTAATTTTGTTGTTTGGTTTGGTTTGTTCTGTTTTACGACATATAGACCTCAATGGGTCATTTAATGCCGACAACTATTTTTTCCTGATAATATTTTTGTTTTGTCAAAAATCTATTTCTGTTAATATTTTTTCCTCAAAAATGTATGGCTGGTAATATTATTTTCCCAAAACGTATAGCTGGTAATATTATTATTTCAAAAACGAATAAATGGTAATATTTTTTTTTCAAAAACGTATAGCTGGTAATATTATTTTTCCAAAAACGTATAGCTGGTAATAGTTTTTTTTTTTCAAAAACGTATAGCTGGTAATAGTTTTTTTTTTTCAAAAACGTATTGCTGGTAATAGTTTTTTTCATAACAAATTAATTTCTGGTAAGAATTTTTTACAAAGTATTTCTTGTATTAAAACCTATTTTTACACTTTTATAATGCTTTTTACCTCAGTTTCGGGGTTAACTATTTGCACATAGCTGGGACTCTAACAGGCGCTAGCACCCCGGGTCAAGATGGACCTGGGCACACCAGCAATTAAGAGGTGGTTCCACGCTTCTCAGAGCCTCCTGATCAAAGGCCTTGCTGTTGGACATAGATTATCGTCTTACCCAGAACGCGGATGTAGTTTATCGTCATACCTAGGACGGTAATTTTGTAGTATAGAATAAAACGTTGCTCCGATCTTTATTATTTAAAAATACATTTTAGAAAGAAAAACACAAATTAAATGGCGTCATTGATTTATTTATTTTCCTTAATATCAATATAATAAAGAAACATATTAATTATAGTTTATGTAAAAACAAATAGCATTTTTAAATAGAATTAGCAGTCGAAAAACAAAATCGAGGAATAATTTATTCGGAAGAAAAGATTGTTAAAATATAAAGATAGCAAAACATTAAAATTAAAATTTGGTGAGTAAAGACTGTAAGAATGGCTTGAAAAAAATCTGATTAATAAATTATTTTTTTGTTTTTCTTTCTAAAAGGAATTTAAAAAAAAAGTATATTAAATTTTAGTTTACTGTCAAAAAAAAATGAGAAAAATGCGAACGTTATATCATATACAACAAAATTAATGAAAAAAATTGCTTATTAAGAGCGTTGTTACGTAAAGCTCACATCGATTAAATTAAATAAATTAAATTCTATAATTTCAGATATTTTAAACGATAACTGCCGATTACTCGGCGAACTAACGCAATCCCAAATTGAACCTAAAAATCTTCGCTCCCAGTGAAACGACAAGATTTCAAAATGGCCTCCAGGTCTAGGCGAGAGATGCACTATAATTGGCCCTTGGTGAAGAACGCCATGGAACAATGTAAATGTTCCAACATAACAATGATTTTAAAATCTCGACTGTCAATAACAATATTTGCCCCCATTCCCAACTTCTGAATAAACATTTAGTTTAATTTACGGTCGTTCACATTTATAAATTCGACTCCCGTTTCCCCCAGGAAATTGAACAACAATTGACAGTCGGCGTGACTGAAGTATAGAGAGTCAAAGATAAACTATTTATCATTTCTTATTTAATGTCTAACACGCCAAGTTTCAGTCAAATAACTTACATTTATATTCAAGGTTTTATTTACGTGAGTTTTTTTGTTTTATATTAAAATATTTTCTTTGTAAATTGGTTTAGGGGCTGAGATGACGGAACATAAAAGGTTTCTCTCAAAATTTCTGATTCGCTCTTCTCCTTTGGTTACTTATAAGCCACAGCTCACTCTTATTTATTTTCTCCACTATTCTTTTGTGCTCTTTATTCACTTTCTTTTAGTTCCCGCTTTCTCCTATGTCTACTTTGACTCTTCTCCAGTTGCCACAGCTTTTATTTTTTTCCATTTTAATACCATTTCATATCGATTTGTTTCTTTTTCTATTTATATTGACTTTCGTTTCGATTTTTTATCGATATTCTCTCTTCTCTTTGCGATATCTTGCCTTCTATTCTTCCTCTTAGTTTTTTTAAATTCTATTACTCTCCACGTCATAGTCATTTCTAACTACTCTATGCCTTTTTCCTTTTTCTCCTCTTCCTCCTCCTCTTCTGCCCAGTTTCTTCTTCTTTCTTATTTTATTCTAATACTCTTCGTTTGTATTCACTGCTCTCTCCTTTCAACTTCAACCTATTTTCATTTCTTTCTCTTCCTTCTCTTTCGCTTTTCATGCTATCACTTTCCCCCTTTTATTTACTGCTTTTCCTCTCTAATTCATCCATTTTGAAATAATTCTCCTCCTCCTCCTCCTCCAGTTTAATTCTGTTACTCTATCCACTTTATTTACGGCTTTCTCCCTTCTACTTCAAACTCATTTGAGATCTTACTCATCTTCCTCCTCCTCCTTTTTCCATTCTATTTCATTCCCGTTTTTATTTACGGCTTCCTCCTTTACTTCAACCTCTTTTGAGATATTTCTCCTCTTCTTCTCCTCTTCCGTTTTTCATTCTGTTACCCTCTCCACTTCATTTACTGCTTTCTCCCTTCTACTTCAACCTCAATTGATATATATCTCCTCTTCCATCTCCTCCCTCGTTTTTCATTCTGTTACTCTCTCCATTTTATTTACTGCTTTCTCCCTTCTACTTCAACCTCATTTGAGATATTTCTCCTCTTCCATCTCCTCCCTCGTTTTTCATTCTGTTACTCTCTCCATTTTATTTACTGCTTTCTCCCTTCTACTTCAACCTCTTTTGAGATATTTCTCCTCCTCTGTATTTAATTCTGTTACCCTCTCCACTTCATTTACTGCTTTCTCCCTTCTACTTCGACCTCTTTTGAGTTATTTCTCCTCTTCCTTCTCCTCCCTCGTTTTTCATTCTGTTACTCTCTCCATTTTATTTACTGCTTTCACCCTTCTACTTCAACCTCTTTTGAGATATTTCTCCTCTTCCATCTCCTCCCTAGTTTTTCATTCTGTTACTCTCTCCATTTTATTTACTGCTTTCTCCCTTCTACTTCAACCTCTTTTGAGATATTTCTCCTCCTCTGTATTTAATTCTGTTACCCTCTCCACTTCATTTACTGCTTTCTCCCTTCTACTTCGACCTCTTTTGAGATATTTCTCCTCTTCCATCTCCTCCCTCGTTTTTCATTCTGTTACTCTCTCCATTTTATTTACTGCTTTCTCCCTTCTACTTCAACCTCTTTTGAGATATTTCTCCTCCTCTGTATTTAATTCTGTTACCCTCTCCACTTCATTTACTGCTTTCTCCCTTCTACTTCGACCTCTTTTGAGTTATTTCTCCTCTTCCTTCTCCTCCCTCGTTTTTCATTCTGTTACTCTCTCCATTTTATTTACTGCTTTCTCCCTTCTACTTCAACCTCTTTTGAGATATTTCTCCTCTTCCATCTCCTCCCTCGTTTTTCATTCTGTTACTCTCTCCATTTTATTTACTGCTTTCTCCCTTCTACTTCAACCTCTTTTGAGATATTTCTCCTCCTCTGTATTTAATTCTGTTACCCTCTCCACTTCATTTACTGCTTTCTCCCTTCTACTTCGACCTCTTTTGAGATATTTCTACACTTCCTTCTCCCTCGGTTTTCATTCTGTTACCCTCTCCATTTTATTTACTGCTTTCTCCCTTTATTTCAACCTCTTTTAAGATATTTCTCCTCTTTCTAGTCGTCCGTTTCTCATTCTATTTCTCTTCACTCTTTATTTACTGCTTTCTCCCACCACTTCTTCCATTTTATCCCCCTTTTCCCTCCTCCGTCTTTCATTCTATTACTCTGCCCATTTTATTTAATTTTTTCTCCATTTACTTCTCAATCTTCTGTGAATTTTCTCCTCTTCCAACTCCTCGGTTTTACGTTATATTACTCCTCCCCTTTTATTTACTCCTCCTCTCTCTCTCTCTCTACTTCATACATTCTCCCCTTCCCAATTCTGTTACTCTCAACGTTGTATTCACTATTTTCTCTCACTACTTCTCCCTAATTTTAACACTTTCTCTTCTTCCTCCTCCTTTGTTTTCCATTCTATTTCTCTCCCGTTTGTATTCACTATATTTTCCCACTATTTTTCCCTATTATGAGAATTTCCTCCTTCTCCTCCACCCCCGTCTTGCATTTTATTACTCCTCCCCTTTTCATTTACTGCTTCCTCTTTCTACCCAACTTCTTTTGAGATCTTTCTCGTCTACCTCCTCCTCTGTCTTTGATTCTAATAATCTCCCCTTTTTATTCACTGATTTCTCCCCCTACTTCTTCCTATATTGCAACACTCTCTCCTTCCGCCTCCTCCGTTTTTCACTCTAATGCTCCCAACTTTGTATTCACTGTTTTGTCTAACTCCTTCTTTCTATTTTGCAGTCTTTCTCCTCTTCCTGCTCCTTCGTTTTTTGGTCCTAATACTCTCCCATTTGTACTTAACTGTTTTTTCTCCTCTTCCTCTTTGTTGAACTAATCGTCTGTATTCTTGTTCTTTCCCCACCCTTGTTTATTTCTTATATTCTCCTCTCACTTTTTTCTTCTTCCTCCTCTTCTTGTTGCTTGACACAATCTTCCACCAAATCTTTTACCTGCTGCAAATATAGTTTTTCTTTTAGAAGCCTATTGAACATGTTGAATGACTTTTTTCTGAATATGTGTTTATTTCCTCAATGTCGACCGCATTATTCTTTTTACCAATTCCTTATGCTCCTGTTATTATTGGAATTGCACGTTCTATCTTATATTTCGAAAGATGATGAAAATCTTTTGCTGATATGTTTTTGTCAGCCGGCATGAAATGTCTATGAGATAGTACATATCTTTTTTTAATTCTATTATTATTGGTTTATAGAAAGCAAAATCCGTCATCAAGAACTCTTGGAACTGCTATGCAACCTTGACATATTTTGGGAAGGATATTAGAATAATCCCGAACCTATACTGGCAGAAATCTGCCTGCACACGGATAGAAAATAAATTCAGCAGAAAATTTAGAATAGGACTTACGGTTACATCTAGCCATTTCCACTGTAATGTGATCAAACCTTGCCGATAATCTAGAACTACACTTAAATTCATAAAGTCTAGGTACCAGAATATTAGATTATCAGAATAATTACCATCAAAGAATTTATAGAAAAAGCACATTGAAGCTAGGTTACGGCGGAAGAAAAAGTACTGCCAGATCAGGAATAATAACATTTCTTCTTTTATATGCAGTGCCTCTTCAGCGCGTAGGCGTTCATAGCATTCCACATCTTCCTGTCCTCTGTAACTCTTATTAGGCTTTGTCTTTTTGTTATTTCTCCCAAACCCTGTTTTACTATCCACTTGCACAAATCAGAATAATACCAACAATTGTAATTGTCGAAATAAAAATAACTGCCCACTTGATAATAAAGGCTTAACCCATAATATAATATATAAAGCAACTGTATCAAATAATATAAATACAGAACTAAACTATTATATAGGAGTTACTTAAGCAACATTTAAGGAAAGATTTAATAATAATAAAATGACATTCAAATTAAATAGATATGCAAAAACACATTATCTAAATATATGTGGACTCAAAAAGAAAAAAATATACATACAACAATCAAATGAAAAATAATAAAAGTATCTCTAAATAATATTTAAAATAGAACATGTAAATTATGCGTGTAAGATGAGGGTGTGTCTTCTTACCGGACTTAGTGCAACCATTACAGTGAAGCTTTTCTGAGAGTATTAGAGGTCTTACCAAAATTCATTGTTGGCGGCCACAATCTATGTATGCAGACGCCATATTGCTGATAGCAGAAATTGAAATTAAACTACAAGAATTACAGAAGGCAGTAAAGGAAAGTCAGAAGGAAGGACTAAATATGAATTATCAGAAGATCGAATGCATGGTTGTCAGCAAAATGGGCAGCCCAATATGCAAATTAAAATTGGAGATTCCAAAATCAAGCATCAATTTAAATATTTGGGAAGTTTATTATCAGAGAACCTAAAGGGCGATCCTGAAATCCGAAGGCGAATTGGCACCCCGGAAGCTAAACAAAGTATTAAGAAACAGGAAAATTTCGTTAAAAACGAAGAAAAGAGTATTTGAATTTTACGTAATATCAGCTCTCCTATATGGCAGTGAATACTGAACAATGACCACACAGATAAAGAAAAGTCTTGAAGCAAAAGAAATATGGTTCTACAGAGGGATGTTGAGAATACCATGGTCCAAACATGAGTGAGGACAAAGTTTTGAAGAAAAGGTAAAAAATAAGGACTGTTATACTTAACAAATGACATTATATATTACGAAATAGACTCAATCCGACAATTATTTTAATATATTTACATTTACCGGCCTGAATGTCCGAGAAATTGCGATTCCTGTCGTAATTTCAGTAATTCGACCTTGCAAACAGGACGCTTCCTCTGTAGCTAAATGATATAGCACGTCAGGCTATGTGACGGTTCCGTGTAGGATACAGGTTCGATTCCACTCGGAGGACACATATTTTTTATGAAATTTCTCGCACATTCAGGCCGGTAAATGTTGTTAATACTGCGTATTATAAACAGAGCATTTACTTAAATATTTCTGCCTATAAAAATAACGGATAAGCAGAGAATTTGTCCATTTCATGATATATACTGCAGTAAATATATATGGTTAAATTCCAGACCACTGTACCACTTTCGCTTTCTAGCACTGATTATAGTTTGTGTTTATACGATTTATCTATAGTGTCCTGGGTATAACGATAAACTACATCAGGCAGCAAGGCCTCTGATCGGTAGGGGTTCTGGGTATGACGATGAACTACATCAGGCAGCAAGGCCACGGATCGGGAGGGGTTCTGGGTATGACCATAAACTACATTAAGCAGCAAGGCCTCTGATCGGGAGGTTTTGAGGAGCTTGGAACCACCTCTTAATTGCTGTTGTTCCCAAACAAATAGTTACCCCCCAAACTGTGTTCAAAACATTATGAAAGTATAAAAATAATTTTTATAGGAAAAAAATAACTGCAACACATTTTTGAAAAAAAAATACAAGAAATGCATTAAAAATACTACCAGCAATACATTTCTGAAAAAAACATTACCAGCAATACATTTCTGAAAAAAACATTATCAGCAATACATTTCTGAAAAAAACATTACCAGCAATACATTTCTGAAAAAAACATTACCAGCAATATATTTCGGAAAAAATATTACCAGCAATACATTTCTGAAAAAAACATTACCAGCAATACATTTCTGAAAAAAACATTACCAGCAATATATTTCTGAAAAAACATTACCAGCAATACATTTCTGAAAAAAACATTACCAGCAATACATTTCTGAAAAAACATTACCAGCAATACATTTCTGAAAAAACATTACCAGCAATATATCTTTGAAAAAATATTACCAGCAATAAAAAAAACATACAAACTATTTACAAAAATACGTCAATGGAACCTGATCTATAAAGTGGTTTCTATTCATACGAATCTATCCTAAATATCTTGTTGGCATTAAAAAACCAACTGAGTTGTTGATATGCCGTAAAAAAATAATGCAAACCAAAATGATTTTTTACAAAGAATACATATTCTATTCATACGAACCTGTCCTAAATATCTTGTGGGCATTAAAAAAAACATTGAGTTGTTGATATGCCGTAATACAAAATAAAGCAAACCAAACTGAATTCTTACAAAGAATACATATTCTATTCATACGAACCTGTTCTAAATATCTTGTCGGCATTAAATAACCCACTGAGTTGTTGATATTCCGTGAAACAAAATAAATCAAACCAAACTGATATTTACAAAGAATATATATTCTATTCATACGAACCTGTCCGAAATATCTTGCCGGCATTAAAAAACCCATTGAGTTGTTGATATGCCGTAAAATAAAATAAAACAACCCTAACGAATTTATATGAATGTGGAAGGTTATAATGTTATTACCTCTTACAATATTGGTATTTCTTTGCTCTTTCCCTTCTATACTTAAATTCTAGGTGTGCTAGTCTAAAGCATCAAGATATTCGTCTTTTAATTGCCGTGTCCATTCAGCATGTAGGTGATCATGGTTCTCCGCATCTTCCTGTTCCTTGTAACCATTGCCTTTTTGTTACTTATCCTAAACCCTATTCTAACATCCATTTACTCAAGCCTATCAAGTATGTCACGTGTTGCTTTCCCTTGTCCCACTTTCCCTCAATCTGTCCTGTGAGTATCAGATTTTCCAAGCCCTCCTTCCTCATTACATGCCATTGAAATTTCATCTGCCTCTTCCTGATGTTAAGTATAAGTTTTCTGTTTGTTTCCTTTTTCCCAAAACTTCGTTGTAGGTCACATGTTCGACCCATGGTATCCTCAGCATCTTTCTGTACAACCACACTTCTTTTGCTTCAAGTCTCTTCATCATCTTTGTAGAGATTGCCATTGGCTGCCTTACAGGAGGACAGAAATCCCGTAGCAGTTCAGTACGCTTTTCTTTGTTTCCAACGAAATTTCCCTCAATTTTACTATTATCCTCATGAAGAAATGAACAGTAAACCGACAAAAGTGTCGATACGGTACAAATATACAATCCCCAATATATAAATGTTGACATTCTGAAGATTGCATGTCAGGCACATGCAGCAAAGCCAAATGAGCGCAAATATGGTGAAAGTTTTGATAAAACCAGCACCTAACCATGCAGGTCTTCGATTGAGGGTGTTCCCAAGTATCTAAATTAGTATTCTTTGAATGATTGAAAAAAATTGACTTCATACCAAACGAAGCTAAAATTAACAAATTAGAAAACTTAACGGTTAAAATTAAGATTCGACTTATAGACGAGTTTATACGATGAATATTATCCAGATTGTTTTTTGGGGGGTGTTAGGTTCATGGCTGTGAAAAGTAGTTTTTGTTTTACTTGAGGATGCTTTTTTTTTTTTTAGACATTACACGTCCTTTTGTAAACTTTGGCAATGTTTGTCGCTTTGCCAAGACTCCCGGCCCACTTCCGCCATCTATTCCTCTACACAACCTCATCAATCCATGTCCTTTTTTTCGAGATGCCTTGTGAATGGCAAATTCGCCAGTTTTCCTTCCTCATTATATGTCGAAGAATTTCAGCAGTTTCTTTTCTGATTCTGAGCATAATCCTCATCTTTGTTTCCTTAAGACTTCTTTATTTAGCTCCGTCCTTGCTATTCTCAGCATCCTTCTGTAGAACTACATTTCTGTTGCCCCCAGTCTTTTCTTCACCTGTCAGTAGATTGTCCAGCATTCCCTGCCATAAAAGAGGATTGGTATTACATAACTCTTCAGCACTATTTTAGGGGACATTATACAGAATGTCCAGTAAAAAAGCGTTAAGTTTATAATCACTGTTTTATCGTTCAGAGATAATTGACCTTGAATAACATTGAATATATTTCTTGAATATTCTTGACCTTGTATATTCATTCGCTTAATTACTTAACTCTGGTTCTTTTAGGATTGATTAGTTGCAGCTCGATCTTGTGACTCTTCATTTTAAGCAGTGGTTCCCAGATGATTCTGTGCCATGCCCCACTATAGTATTTCTAAAATTCTGGTACTCCCTGTAATATTTAATTCTTACATATTCAAAATTTCACTGCAGTTCACGTGAAGGAAGCTTAAAAGGCCATTAACTTGGTCTCTAAACAAGCCTCCAAAGACTATGGCGTCCATGAACGAGAATTATTTTTAAAAAAAAGAAAAAAAGACAGTTAAATATATATTGTTTCAAAACATATAATAGAGAACTGAATGGCGAAAATATAAAATATTTGAATGAAAGCTTATTCTGTAATATAGATGGTGATTTTAATTATGAAATAATAATGCAAAATAAAATTTGAGCTCATCACAAAATGACTGTTAGTGAGATCCTTGTGCCTTATGCCTGCTACAAATAGCCTTTATTGACCGAGACACGCGAGTGTGGGGAGACGGGAAATACCCTGTATGCCAATTACACACGTACGTACACACAAACTATGTTTATGTGTGCATACTGTATATGCACCGTATGTATTAACACGCATTAACATTAACACTCTCACTAAGACTCACTAGAAAACAATTCACTGTTAAGAACTCATTCTCGAATTGCCCCCTTATTCTGTTGGTATATAAGGGGGCAATTCGAGAACGATTTATTAACAGTGAGTTCTTTTCTAGCGTGCACATCCTACGCATGCTGCACCAAAGTATTACCATGCCCCAGCGGTAGGGCATGCGTCCCACTTTGGGAACCATTGATTTAAATGTTATTTGCAAACAAATTTCACCTTTCGTTCTACCCTTTTCGTATGGCTAAATAGCTTGCTGATTTTGAGCGTAAGTTATCGTACTTTTCAAGGAACAACCGAATTGTTCAAAACAGGTAAGTCATTACCAGTTTTCAACGGTTGTCTCATGTCTTTCATAATTAACCCCTGTTTTATTAGGCGCCTTGCAGTTGGTCGTCTTTAAAAGTTACATCGTTTTTTTTAATTTTTTATTTATACACATTTTTATTTTTAATTTCATTCAGAGGAAAACGAGCGCTTTATGCAGACCCCATGTTCACCCTATGCACAACCCAAGAGCCACTCAAGATAGAGTGTTACTGAATGAGCTTGCTGTGGCTGTGGCGCAAAGGAAGTAAGTAAGATAACAGTTGATTCTTGACTTGAAGAGGCTAAAATTCTCGAGATCGAGAAAACATCCTCTCGGGAATCTCTTCAATAAAGTGACAGAAGTGATGAAGAGTGGAACTTCCTACTTACCAATGGAAAACGAAAAGAATGACGATATATATGTACGTTTGTATGGCGGTTCCCGAAATGTGAAGGTCTGAACTGGTGGAAAAAAGGAATTTAGATCGTTCGATGATTTGCCATTGAAATATCAACAGAATATCTAGAGGCTTGCCACTTTTCGCCTATGGGAAAAGGGGTTGTAGGGTGGAAAATAATTTATTAGCCATAATGATGCGGAGATGCTTTTGGGCTCTATTGAAACTGGAATGTAAATACTAGGTAGCTCCAATCTAGATGTAACAGCGACATTCTATTTTATAGATCAAAACGAAAGAGGTCCCAATGTCGGGGTATTAGTTTCTTTAGGAAGATAAATAAAACGAAGGATTTTCTGAACACGAAAGGAATATCGTTGGAATTGTCCGAAGATTCGATATCTATGTATGTATCTATCTATCTAGCTATATTTATGTATTTTTCAGTTTTATTGTTCGATAATAGCTCGTCAAAGCAAAGAGATTGTAGTCCGAGTATGGCATAAAGGAATAAAAATTGGAATGCCTTTGTACCTGATCAACAGTTGGGAATAAGTATGTAAGAAAGCATTGTCAGAAATATCACGTCAGAAATTTTTTTTTTCTGACAGGTAGAGAGCAGCGATGTCTCTTTTATGCCGATGCTAAGGGTGGGTGAGTAGGAGAGACGTTTGATTTAGAGAACGTCGCAAATAAAGACAGACAAATCCAAGAATTGCAGGAAAGACTGAAAGTAAATGGCAAAAGGAAATGAAAATAAAAAAAAAAGGTAGGAGGCAAGTTTTGAAGAATGAATCCAATAAAGCCGAAAATAATAATAATCGTACAAAAAATTCTCCAATCCAAACTATTTTTTAATCCGACTAACATTTCGCGAAAACTTTTTATTTGCATTTAATATTTACATTCATGTAAATCCCTTCCTTATGTACACATTCTGTAGTCGACCTTCTTTTAAATCGACTGACATTTATTTATTTTTATTAACGTATCATATTTATTGTGTTTCTATGAATCCATTCTACGAATACAAGTCTTGAAGTGCGACATTCTTTTAACGTGACCAGCATTTCGTTCAAAATAGATTCGCCAGCCTCTATCGTACACATAATTCTATCAATCTTTCATACATTGGATGTTGCTGTTACATCTTGTCTGGTGCTTCTGCTAAGTATTTAGAGATTTTTGATAAAATCCAAATAAGAATCTGCAACGTTAGCTGTCCTGATCTGGCATCTCGGCTTCAGTCACATTTCCATAAGAATAAAACGGAAAATATGAAAAACCAGAATAGAGCAAGAAGCAATTTTTTTAATATTTAAAATTTGAAAAAAATAATCACGAAACGTAGTTTTTCTGTGTCTCTTTCATAAATATTTTCATCGTAATTGTTTTATGGCCTTTCCTCTTTGGTAAATCAGTACTTGATTGGCTGCTAGGTCTCACCGTTTACCTGACCTGGCATCTTGACTTCAATCCCTTTCTCTCTGCCGTGATATAGCAACTACGTGCGTTTGCTATAAATACTTTTATGGTAACTGTTCTGATGAACTGCCATCTTTAGGGTGTGGTTTTCCTATGTGTTTTTGTGTTTGAATGAGTGTGTGTGTAAGTGGGTACCTTGGATGATGTCTGTTTTATATTATTAAAGACCCGCGTTGATTTTGTCCAGTTAACTGATGTTTCTGCCACATTTAAGGATTGTCAGGGGTTTTATTACTAATATTAACTTGTTTAGTTTCTTGTATATAGTTTTGTTCATTTTTTGTCAATGTTCATTGGGGTTTACATTTTTAAATTGTTATTTTATTCCCCTCCCTCCACAGACAATGAATTTTACATATGGGGACTAGTTAGGACTTTCATAGAGACAATGAGGTATTACGGTGGATGTAGTAAGAAAGGTAAGTAAGAATGCGTTGTCTAGATGTTAGGAATATTGTGGTATGTCTGGGTCAGTGTTTGTGGCTACCTAAGTTTAAAGTTAAGACAGACCTTCCTTTTTCCCCATTCCCCATTTTGGCCTTGTGTTAAATTTTGTATCATTGAACAAATAAATATCACATCTCTTTTTAGGGTTTCAATCCAAATATTGTTATATTTATTCCTCATACCCACATGCAAATTTTACATGTGGGAACTAGTTAGAACTTGATAGAGACCCTGAGGTATTATGGTGGCTGTAGTAAGAATGGTAAACAAGCTTGTGTTGTTTTGGTGTAAGATCAGTGGTGTGTTTAGATCAGTAACCGTAGTTAGTTAAGTTCAAGAAAAGACAGAATCAAGACCATTTGGAGCTTGTCCTACATTTTTGTATTATATCAAAAATAAATATTACTTTCCTCTTTGGTACTTAGACTTTATGAATTTAAGCTTAGTATGAGATTGTCGGTAAGGTCCCACCATTTCGGAGTTGAAATGGCTAGATGTAACCGCAAGTTCTATGGTAACAGTTTCTTCTCTTGCCCTTCCCGCTTTTGGAACTCTCTTCAATCGTCTTATTTTCTTTTTCTTTTATTCTTACACTCTCAGTAACCACTCCTTGTGTCTTAGTGGCTTTGTTGCTTTGGTTTGAGTGAAATGTTTAGAAAAGAGTTTTATTAATATTTATTGTTTGAGTTTCTATGAAACTATTTTACAGCTATAAGTCCTCAAGACCGCCATTTGTTTTATTCCGACCAACATTTAATTCAAATGTTATATTCTCCTTTACTGTTGGTGTCTCTAACAGGTACAAAGTTCTGTATTCTGGTATTCTTTTGATATGGCCATTATTTGACCGAAATATTTTATTCTCATTTACTATCTGTCTATATTTCTGAGTTGAGGTATTGTAATTATTTACATGGTTTGGACTGTTGTCCTTAGCTTTGTTGTAATATTCACGACGTTTCGGCCGTTGTACGCTCCGGACTTCTTCGAGTAGATTGTTTCTAGTTCCACGTGCCATGCCTCTTCCACATACCTCAGATTCAGTTATTTCAACTTTAACTCAATTCGCCATGTTTTTTTTTTTTCTGTTAACCTCTGCCGTGGCCAGGTATTCAAGGCTTTTTGTTAAGTCACTGGATTACTTCAATCAACGCTTTTCACCACTGGGTCACGTTTGCATTTTTACCCTTCTATTTGATAACCCCTTCCTTCCTTCCTTCCTTCCTTTTATTTTCATTCCTTCCTTCAATCCTTCCTTCCGTCCTTCTTTCCTTCCTACGTTTTCTTCCTTCCTACTTTTCTTTCCTTTTTTCCTCCTTTCTTTCCTTCCTTCCTTTACTCCCTTCATTCTTTCCTTTCCTTCCTTCCTTTTTTCCATCCTTTTTCTTCATTCCATCTTTCCTACTTTTCTTTCCTTCCTTCCTATTTTCCCTTATTTTCTTTCTTTTCTTTTCTTCCTTTTTTCCTTCCTTGCTTCATTCTTTCCTTTCCTTCCTTTTATTCCTTCCTACATTCCTTTCGTTCCTTTCGTTCCTTCCTTCCTTTTATTTGACAATATTTTATCCAAATTCATATTTCCTGTTTGCCTGCATATCTTTCAATCGATGCTACGTAATGACTATTAGCTGCTTAATAATCTGATCTCTTTTGCTCTTCAGGAAGACGAATCCAGTTTATTTTCCTCTTCCTATTTGCAAGATCGGGCCATAGCACGAAGCAATTATTGCAGATCACTTGTAAAGCACCCGAGTAACAATTGCCTGTGTAATATTACTCTTCGAAGAGGTGTCCTATTTTTTGTTCGCTTATTAACGCAAGGGCCAACAGCGTATTTCCCAAGCAAGTTTACAAACTGCGACATTCCTGAAAGACGTTCACAGGTCGAAACCTTCTCTTTAGTTGCAATGAAATGCGTTGAGTAACAAGAATTATTCTTTAAATCAAAGAAAATGAAAATGCAAGACAAAAGCAAAAAATGTGGAATTCAAAATAGAGCCTCCCTAATCTTCACCAGAAAAAAAAAATAATCAACCTAAATCGATGCTTCTATTTGGAAATTATTTCCTTCAAATAAATCGCGTATTTTAAGGGGTTGACAGATTTTTTTCTTCTATTGTTATGTTGATTTGCCATTTAGTTTATGCTTTTTATTTCCTTGAGAATTCCAATGTATTTCCTATTGCAATTCCTTCAAGAATTTTATCACAATTTTAAACTTCATTTCTCCTGATTTTTCCCCTTCTGGTAAAATTTTAAATATAAAAAAATGCTTTTCTTTTGTTTAAATTTTTTGATTTTCTTACTCAATCTGTTAACATTTCATTCCTTTATTCATTCGTTCGTTCATTCATTTGTTCTTTCTTACTTTTTTCTTATTCCGTATCTTTCTTTCTTTCTTTCTTTCTTTCTTTCTTTCCCGTTTTTCTTTCTTTCTTTCTTTCTTTCCCGTTTTTCTTTTTCCGTACCTTCCTTCCTTTGTTTGTTTGTTTCTTTCTTTCTTTCTTTCTTTCTTTCTTTCTTTCTTTCTTTCTTTCCCGTTTTACTTATTCCGTACCTTTCTTTCTTTCGCAATTTTCGCGTTTATTTTCATCCTCACTTTAAAAATGTTCTACCATTCTTCACTATTATTGATTTGTTTTGTCTTGTTTGTTTGTTTGTTTGTTTGTTTGTTTGTTTCTTTCTTTCTTTCTTCTTCCGTACGTTTTTTCTTCCATTTTCTTTTTTCTTCCTTATTTTATCCGGTCTTCTTTCTTTCTTTCTTCTGCAACATTCACGTTTTATTTTCATGCACATTTTAAAAACGTCTGCCATTGCTTCTTCTCTGTTGTTTGTTTATTTCTTCCAGAATATTTGCATTTTCTTTCTTTTTACTTTGAAAATTACTCTTATTATCTATTTATTTTTTTCCTTCTTTCTTTCTTTTTTACTTTGTAAATTTCAAATCCCACTTTGCTCATTCTTCCTCCCGTCCTTTGCTTGCTTCCTTCCTTCCTTCCTTCCTTTCTTTCCTTTCCTTTCGTCCTTTCTTTCCTTTCTTTTTTCATTCCTTCCTTCCTGCCTTCCTTCCTTTACTTCATTCCTTTCTTCCTTATTTTCTTTCCATCTACCATTTACTTCAGTCCTTTCCTTCATTTCCTTCCTTCCTTCCTTCCTTCCTTCCTTCCTTCGTTTCTTTCCTTCCTTCCTTTTTTCTTTCCTTTACTTCATTACTTTTGTTATTATTTTCTTTCTTTACTTCCTTTCTTCCTTCTTTCCTTTCTTCCGTCCTTTCCTTCATTCCTGTCCTTCGTTTCCTTCCTTCTTTCCTTTCCATTCTTTCTTTCCTTCCTTCCTTTTTCTTTCCTTTACTTCATTACTTACTTTCTTCATTCTTTCCTTTCTTTCTTCATTCTTTCCTTTCTTTCCTTCCTTTCCTTCCTTCCTTTCTTCATTCTTTCCTTCTTTTATTTCATTCCGTTCTGCCTTCCTTTCCTTTCCTTTTCTTTTCCCTTCTGTCTTTCCTTTCTTTCTTCCTTATTTCCTTTCCATCCTTTAATAGACAATTAAATTCTAAATGTCTGCACGGGCGCTCCTACCTGTCTCCTTTTTCTCCTTAAAGTGTATCATCGACAGCTATGGCAGCAGCAGCGTGCTGTCAATCTTCAGTTTCGCCCATAAACATCTTCTCACCTATCTTTGTCGACATGCCGAAGCCAGAAAAGGGTTCTGTAATTATATCCTCTGACAAGCGACAGCAGGTAACCAGCTTCTAAAGTCCTTTCACGTCTCACCTTC
The DNA here is from genome assembly GCA_964036315.1 of Acanthosepion esculentum. Lineage (NCBI taxonomy): Eukaryota > Metazoa > Mollusca > Cephalopoda > Sepiida > Sepiidae > Acanthosepion > Acanthosepion esculentum. Next base: position 10,473,982 of record OZ038494.1, on the reverse strand, counting down.
TAATCTCGACAAAGATTAAAATTCGGTCTTTCTCCGGTCTTGAGTTTCTGTTGACAGCGAATTGAAATGTGGTGTTTTGTTGGATGTTGCAACCTCCGCATTTATTTTCCCCGTTATTTATTTTATTTTTTCCGAGAAGAAGAATTCTTTAACTGCTATTTTCTGTCTTCGTTTTTTTTTCTGTAATTAACACTGCCATTTTAGAAAAAAAGAATGGAGCAACTTGGATTGGTAATTAAAAAAAATGGTAACTCACGACTAGACTTGAACCCATGTTATTTGGTAGCGTGTCTCCCATAGTTGCATTATTTATTTATACAGTGAAGACTAACAAGAAAGTTAATATTTATTAATTGGCTTATTTTTCCTTATCCATCATTGTCAGCGCCATTTTGATTTTGTATCTATATCTGTAAAGTTATAGCCTTTGTCTTTGATATTGAAAACCCCTAGGGTTTTGGAGACCTGCATGACCATATATATTCTGAAACTACATTACCCAGGGTAATTGGGTACATGTATAAGTATATTTCATTTTGATCAAAAGGCCGGGCCGGGGAAGGGGGCAAACCCCCACTGATTTTTTTTTCCTATTTGATTTAAATTAAATTTAAATTTGAACAGAGGTATGATTCTTAGGTTACTTGGATAAGTATATTTCATTTTGATCAAAGGGGCCCCCGCGGGGGGCACATACCCCCCACTGAAAAAAAATTCCCTTGGATTTAAATTAAATTTAATTTTGAACAAGGGAATGTCTCCTAGGGTACTTGGATAAGTGTATTTCATTTTGATTAAAGGGGATCCCGAGGGAACCCCCCACTGATTTTTTTTCCGTTTAATATAAATTAGATTTAAATATGAATACGGGAACCACTCCTATCCAAAATAGAGAAGGGGAAATTCAGAAGATGGGGGTCACTTCGGCAGGATCAAAATGAGACAATATGGACGTCAAGTTGAGCAAGAAATCACCAATCAGTGAGTAGTTACTTATTTGTTGCGACAATTCAACTGTCATATCAATGTTGAAATCTGCTCATCAATTGAATCAAGAATTCAATCAAATCGATATCAAAATGGTCAAATCAGGCAGATGTTGAACACCCCCAGTGGTTTTTATCCTTTGATTTAAATTAAATTTAAATTTGAAGAAGGGAAAGACTCCTATTCAAGATATAGAAGGAGAAATCTAGAAGATGGAGGTCATATCGGCAAGATCATAGAGTAATATAGAAATGCATAATAATTCTTCACAAATCTTAACAATAATTTAACATCAATACACAATATTATATTCTTGTTCCTTGTCCCTTCAGGACATGAGCGATCCTGGCACTCTACAACTTCCTATTCTTCGTAGCTCTTAGTATATTTTGTCATTTCTTCCATTCCCTCTGCTGATAATATTTACACAAGCACGCTAGGCAGGTTATTCACTGCTTTCCTATATCCCTCTTACCTTTAATATGTTCTGTGAGTGTCAAATTCTCTAAGCCGTCTATCCTCATTATATATCATAGAAATTCCAACTGCAGCTTTCTGATTTAAAGTAGAAGCTCTCTTTTTGCTTCAATATTTTGTAAAATATCCTCATTACTCATAAGTTCAGTCAATTTTATTTTCAGCATCCTTCTGTAGAACCCCACATTTCTGTTGCTGCAAGTGGCTTCTTCATGAGAGGAAATTATTCAAATTTACCATTCACTGCCATATAGGAAAAGCGATACTGCATAATATTTGAACACTTTTTGTTTGTGACAAATTTTTATCTGTTTCTTTATACTTTGTTTAGCTTTTGGAAGGCATCTTTATTCCGACATGACATTCTGTGTCAAAGTTTCCGTTTTACTGACAACCATACATTCTTTTATTTTCTATTGAGAGTTTATCCTTCCGTCTCGCTTTCTTTTACTACCTTCAGAGGTTGTACCGATAGATTCTTGTCAGTGCCTGCTATCAATATGGTGATATATGCAATATCTTATGTTAACTTTGTGCCTACCAATAATAAACCCTGGTAGGACTCCTAGTTCTCTTGGGATCACATCTTTGTAAAAAAACTTATAATTATAAAAAAAAATTATTAATGAATAATAACGTTGTTCTTTATTCCATCCCTATGTACAAAATCGAAGGTTTTAGAGAAATCTACAAAAAATAGGGGGGGCCTGTAGATTCTTTGCTCAGACACCTTCAACAGACGGGATTTGTCCAATTTCAGCACAGATACCAGAATGTTAAACAAAATGTCGGAATTAATCAATAGGTGGAGACATTGTATAAATCATTTATTGTGTTACCTGTCACCGGAATTGTGCTTTTCTCACTTTTTGTATTAGTGGAGACACCCGGGCTTAACGAGGCCCATATATGGGAGCGGTTTCTGCTTAATTTCTTCTTGCACCGTGGGGTTCGTTCTATTTTTTACTTTTTTTTTTTTACCGTGATGCAAAATGTTACGTCGTATTACAGTACTTGAGTATAAATACTCGCCCCTCATTCTTTCAGTTGTATTTTCGATATATATATATATATATATATATATATATATATATATATATATATATATATATATATATATATATGGTGTGTGTGTGTTTGTGTGTGTATAATATATATATATATATATATATATATATATATATATATATATATATACATTTATTTCGTCTTCCAGTTTTGATTCTAAAGGAAAAAAAAGATACAGCCCGATGATGAATGCATGAATCATTTGAAAGTACTAGCTGAATTAAAAAATACACCATATCCATTTTATACATAAGGATCTCATCATTCAGTGGATTATTAGTAGTATAATGCTTATAATTATGTGTCCTAGCCAAGGGATTTCCCCAATAATTGCATTAATATAGCTAATTGATTCAAGGTGTGATTAACTCTTTATGTGTGTGTGTGTGTATGTAGATATATATATATATATATATATACATATATATACATGTCTGTGTGTATGTGTGTGTAGATATATATATATATATATACATATATATATATGTGTGTCTATGTATGTGTGTGTAGATATATATATACATATATATATATATATGTATATATATATATATATGTATATGGTTTTCAGTTATATATATATACACATATATATATGTTTGTGTATATATATATATATATATATATATATATATATATATATATATATATATATATATATACACTGATGAGCTGTGATACACCGAAACAGGCCTTCTGTGGATGACTATGCACGCGAAATAATTTGACTGAGCTCTTGGAAAGGGTGATTTTGTAAACAGTGGCTACTGCTGCTGCTGCTAATGCAATGCTCTTCTACTCGAATCAATTCTCCTAGCTACTGACATCTTTCGCATAGTAAAAACATTAAAATTTCTCGCTCGCTCTGACGTGCAACGATAGCTTGGGGTAGAATCTCTGACTAATTCTAAATTGGTCGGGTTTCGATCCCGGCTTGAAGTAACTGATGAGCTGCGAAACACACTGTCTATGGATGACTATATATATATATATATATATATATATATATATATATATATATATATATATATATATATATATATATATATATATATATTTGCTTTGATGTGTTTCGTCTTTTAGGACTTCATCAGACTAAAGTGATGTTTACGTTGATGTGATTACGCAGGTGAATAAAGAAGAGACGTTGAACTTTAAATTTAAATCTTTCTTTAAAATGTGTTTGGCTATATAGTCTAAACAATTTCACTTACTCTATCTCCTGCAATAATTGCCACACGATTACGTAAGAGAAGCTTCATGATTTGGTTGCTTTTTTACGGATTATCAACCTTTTGCGGGTTATTTAAAGCCAGAAAATATATTTAGATTGTAAGAATTTTTGGAGATAATAATGATTTACTGATATAAGTATTTAATTATTTAAATCGTAGATGGGGTGGGTAAGAAGTTAATTCATACCTTTTCACAGGGTAGTTGCGCGCAAATGACTATAATGAACTCGTTTGGAATTGTAACACGACTCTACGGAGGAACCTCAAGGAATTTAAATAAAATATTATACGAAATTAAAATTTAAAAATTTTATACGAATTTAAAATATATAATTAATTTACAATATATATATATATATATATATATATATATATATATATCTGAAACAAATGACGTCACACATTTTATTATCAATAAAAAGAATGCATAAACATAAAAATGTCTTAAAGATAATTGGCGGACTTTGTCCATTTCATAATGTGTGACGTCATTTATTTACATTTGCATACGCATCGAGCAGATATGAATGTACGTGAGAGATTCATGGAAGATTGTAGTTTAAAGACAGTAAAATCAACCTAGCTAACCGAACGCTGCTCTGTGTCCCAATCGGTTAAATGCACGTCAAGCGAAATGACGGTTCCGTATAGGATACAGGTTCGATTCCTGTCGGAGCACGAATATTTTCAATGAAAAATTCTTGGAGATTCAGGCCGGTTTAATACTGTTTATTATAAACAGAGAATTTACTTAAATATTTGTATCTATAAAAAGAATGTATAAACATAAAAAAGTCTTTATATATGTGCATGCTTTTTAAAACGCTGAATACGAAGACCTGACGCGCTACATATCACAAGGTGCCCAAAGGGCCCTCCGCAGGTTTTGAATTCAGAGTTGTCCTTCTCCTAGACCAGTTGCCATCAAAGGCTATAGAACCCAGTCTGTTTTAATATTTACCCATAGCTGGAGGGCGAAGAAGTGGACTAATACCTTCCCAAAGGGTAATATCACATAAGGGAATGCAATGGATTCGACTGGAATTCAAACTCGGCTCTCCGATTCCTCAATCTGACGCGCTACTCCATTGGTCCACGTCTTTTATTTTAATATATATATATATATATATATATATATATATATATATATATATATATATGGCAAAATATTTGCTCTTCCAATTTATTCATGCTGTTGACAAAATGGCACAATCCTCGCTCATCCAATAAACAAACCCAAAAAACGCTAATTATAATAAAACGTAAATGAAAAATAAAAATTCGTTTTACGAATTGTCGAATACGATAAAAGACAGACAAATTTCGTTGGAAAGAAAGCATTGCGTACTGAACTGCTACGTCATATCTGTCCTTCCGTATGGCAGCGAATGTCAGTCTCTTCAAAGATCAGTAAGAGACTTGAAGCAACAGAAATGTGGTTCTACGGAAAGATACTGACGATACCATGGACCAAACATGTGAGCATCGACGAAGTTTTGGAGAAAATGAAAACGAATAGGAAACTTTTACTTAATATAAGAATGGGTTGAAATTCATGGGGGGACGTAATGAGGAAGGAGGGTTTGGAAAATCTGATACTCACAGGACAGATTGAGGGAAAGAGGGATAGAGGAAAACAGAGCGTAACATACTTGATGGCCTTGAGTAAACGGATGGTAGAACAGGGTTTGGGAGAAAATAACCAAAAGGCAAACCTTAATAAAAGCTACAATGGACAGGAAGATGTAGAGAGCCATGATCGTTTACGTCCTGAAGGGACACCACACATAAAGGAAGAAAAATACGAAGACGTGATCTGGAGCCAGAGTTATTATATTACTTGCCCAGAAGAATTTTCAGAATAACTCGAAAGACAAGAAAACCCGTGAAAGATTGAAACCAATTAATGTTGTACTGCATTGTAAAGAAATCTGAGGAATGTTGCAACTGAAGTCGCCATTTTGTCGGCAGCATCAACGATGAAATGGAACTAGGGAGAAAAGTAGGAATAAAAAGAAAGAAATAGCTAAATAAAAATATGAATGAAACGAAAATAAGCATCAAATTAAAATCACCTTATTTTCCGGCTTACAAGAAGCAATTTTTTTTCCGAACAATTTACGCGTGTGTCTTCCAAGACGAATGAAAGGCAACGCCCAGGCTCAAAGCATGTTTGGACGGTCACCTAAATAGCTTGACTGATAGGGACGTGGATTTGTATGTTGAGTCATTACACTATAATGTTAGCTATCTAATTCAGCCTTTTATATCATATAACCTCAGTACTTAGCTGTTACAAGGATATCCAAGACTATAATCCTTCCTGTAGCAGAGCCACATGTTCTGTTTACTTGCAGCGGCAGGAACCTTTCTGCTCTTGACTAGTATATCATTATCATACAAAGTGATTAATTTAAACAATACGTAGCGCCGGTATGTGAGGGACGTAACGTAAATGTTTTTGTACGAAAAATTTCCTTGGAAATTTCTTTCCAATATTAGCCGAATCTTCTTGTAGCCGGAAAATACGATATATTCGAAAAAATTGGAAAACTTTTGTGTTTTCACTGCACAATTTTTCATGCATTTTCTCGGTTAACGAGAGTCGAGTTTTGTGCGGCGAAGTTAGAGAAAACCACAAAAATATTCCATGATGTCCAAATTACACAACGACACTCGAGACATTTCCAAGTCAATAATTTTCGGTCAAAATACTTGACATTTGCGATTTTATCATCGCGAATTCTGAAATATTAGTCAGAATCCTCGCTTATTCAATCGATATCTAGCAGGGTCAGAGCATATCGATGGATCTATAAACTAATCTAAATATAATTCAAGTCTCTTTCTTTGCAGATGTTTTTATATCTGTTGATCGATAGATTTAAGTGTTTATATATAATTCAGTGTGATCATTATCTAAGTCTGTTCATTATCTATCTATCTATCTGTCTATCTATCTATGTCAGTCTGATATTATCTATCTATCTATCTATCTATCTATCTCTCTCTATATATTTGTTTACATATCTATCTATCTATCTATCTATCTATCTATCTATCTATCTATCTATCTATCTATCTATCTATCTATCTATCTATCTATCTATGTCAGTCTGATATTATCTATCTATCTACGTCTGTTCATTATCTATCTATATATCTATCTATCTATCTGTGTCAGTCTAAATATTATCTATCTATCTATCTCTCTCTCTATATATATATATTTGTTTACATATCTATCTATCTATCTATCTATCTATCTATCTATCTATCTATCTATCTATCTATCTCAGTCTGTTCTTATCTATCTGTATGTCTATCTATCTATCGATCTAATTTTCTCGTATCTATCTCTCTCTCTCTATCTCTCTCTCTCTCTATATATATATATATATACATATTTGTTTACATATCTATCTATCTATCTATCTATCTATCTACCTATCTATCTATCTATCTCAGTCTGTTCTTATCTATCTGTATGTCTATCTATCTATCGATCTAATTTTCTCGTATCTATCTCTCTCTCTCTATCTCTCTCTCTCTCTATATATATATATATATACATATTTGTTTACATATCTATCTATCTATCTATCTATCTATCTACCTATCTATCTATCTATCTCAGTCTGTTCTTATCTATCTGTATGTCTATCTATCTATCGATCTAATTTTTTCCTATCTATCTATCTATCTATCTCAGTCTGTTCTTATCTATCTGTATGTCTATCTATCTATCGATCTAATTTTTTCCTATCTATCTATCTATCGATCTATTATCAACATATTACTCAGGACGCGAATAGATTATTAAATTACATTACACTTTTGTAATTCATTTTCAGAATCTCTATTCAAAACCAGGAAGTGAATTCTGAAGTCTTTACGTTCCATTCCATGATGCCCAATACTTTCTACGCCGATGATTCATTTCATTTGTTTGAATATTTCAGACTGTCAGCCGAACACAACGGATTTAATTAAAACAACTCGAAAGCCATTCAAGATAATTTCTTATATTTCAATGATTCTCTGTCGGCCATGTTGTAATTGCAGTTCTGTAGCAATATCAGTAGCAAAACATTGAATGTTTGGAACAAAAGTTCGTAGTTGGATTTTGAACAGGTGATTTCTTTCTACACGTGACTGACATTTATAGCTTCTTTTTTTTTTTAACATACAACGTGTATTAACACGTGCGATACCCTGTCTTCATCAGCCGCCGACCAGGGGTGATATCACGGTTTCGGTGGCTATGGCGGGACCGCCAGCCCTAGCGCCACCAGCAGCGTTTGCCACCAGGCAGGGTATGAAGATAAGCTAATTAATCGTTCCTATTTGTAAATTATTGTAATGAAATAAATAAAACGATTGTTCCTCGTTGCAGCTTCTATCCGTAATGAAAGTTCCTGAACGCGTTTGCCGTTATTGACGCGCTGGTAAAAATCGTCATAGACGACCACGCAAATATTTTACTCGCGCATGTTAGGTCGTGATGTTGCGCGCGATTTATTTGCTTGTTTTGATCTCGACCAAATCCAACCTTATGCAAGCTGAACTGTTTATTTGAATGTTATGCGAAACGCTCTTCAACCTATTCTGCATTTTTATCAGGATGACGTAGAATATTCACGTCGGCCCCCAGTCACTGATAATGGGCAAATTAGAACGTCGATTACAAAACAATTCACGTTAAAACATACGGGTCATCGCATAGGTACTCCATATATGAGCATTTTAAGCCATTTGAAAACATTGTATAAGCGAATTGATGCGCTATTTGTTCGTTTCATGATAAAACAAAAATAATATAATGGAGTAAATATCCATAATCAATATGCTGTTTAACCTAACAAAAGACGATCACCAACGACATATTGATTATTTACAACAATATGGAGGTGGTTTAATCGATTTGTTGCTTTTGCAGATTATCAACATTACGCAGGTTATTTAACGGCAGAAAAATATTTTTATGTTGTAAGATTTTTTTTGTGTGGGAGTTAACCTCTTCCTCAGCGTTGATGTGTGCATATATTATTACCGAAAGTATCTTTTTTTAGATATAGACGAATAAATACGTCCAATACATAACATTCAAAAGACGTGTTTATAAGTCAATCTTGATTCTTTTTATGCCCTTCTCAGCTTGAAACGTATCCATTTTGTAAAATCATACCTCTGCTAGAGATATTAGCCACCGCTCGGGTATTTCAAGGTGATTTATTTTCTTAGTTACCATATTAAAAACAAATAAAAAATGTCGTCCGGGGCTGAAACGTTTTTCCAGAAATAATTGGCGGGGAAGGGGTTAATAATCATTTACTGATACAAGTCCTATTCATTAACTCATAGCTGGAAAGGGAAGAGGTGGATTCATGCCTTTGCGAAAAGGATTTGCGCTTAAGTGAATCTAACGACCGACTGAAACCGGAACTGGGTAATTAAGCCACCCATCTAGGTACTAACCAGGCTCGACGTTGTTGAACCTCGGGGTGTTTCAACCTGATATGGCCGATGGCTGGAGGGGGAAGAGATCATAGGAAAATTAAATTGAGACACTTTTACTCCTCTCCTCCCAGAAGTCGGTATGCAGCTGAAAAAAGTGCTGCTGTATATCTGGTGGGATTGGAAGGTTATTATGTATTATGAATTCTCGCTCTCTTCACATATATATATATATATATATATATATATATATATATATATATATATATATATATATATATATATATATATATATATATATATATATATAAATGAACAACACTGGGAACACGTTCAAGAGGTTTTCAGACAGATACAAAATTACGGTTTTAAAGTAAAGGAAAATAAATGTGACTTCTTTATGAATGAGATAAAATATCTGGGCCATATTATTGACGAATCGAGTCGAGACGATAGTCGTTCACTCCAAACCAGACTGACAGTCATACTAACACCTTCCACATCTTGTATTATTATTCCGTGTAAGATATCTTCGTTATTTCTACTCTTGTGTTCGTGTTGTTCTCCCTTGGTCCTAACCTGGACCATAACAATAAATATATATATTTATGTGTTTCCTAAAAATAATAAACAAAATCAGGGGTGCGTATTATGCACAGTTACAAAAATCATTGAAAAATTGCCGTAAAATAAAATAAGAATTATCATCAAACTAAATTAGAATAATATTATTCTATGTTTAAAACCATTTTTAAATAAGTGTCGGAAACGCTGAAATTGGAGAGGTACAATTTATAGGATTTGATTACCAAACAAGGGGTGCGTATTATGCATGAGTAGAAACATTTTCCCCACAATTTCAGCACAATTTTAGGGGTGCGTATTATGGATAATATTATGAATTATTTTAGGGGTGCGTATTATGGATAATATTATGAATTATTTTAGGGGTGCGTGTTATGGATAATATTTTTCTAATTTAGTTTCATGATTTAGGTACATTCACACTTATTATATGACATGGTCGAGTAATTTGGGGATAGCGCAGTTAATTACTTACTGTAATTCCCCATGTATATAACATCAATCGAAATTTTAGTTGATAATTAAGAAAAGAAAGAGTTACCGATAATCGGTCCCCTGATCGGGCGTGGTCGTTAAATCATACCACAGCCGGGCACATGGCCAGCTCCCGTATATACCTCAGTAGCGTGTCAATGCCTGGGTTATTTTCATAGATATTCAATGCTGTTGTAAGCTCCCCCTCTCTGGCTGCCTCTTCTGTTGCCTAAGGTGGTACTTGGTAGAAAGATAGTGGAACGGTTGTTAGCTCTTATGACGGGCTCATAGCATTCAAACTTTCACTTCGAGACAGTGATTCGGAGGTCTAACGAAAAGCCTGTTTTTTGTCCGATGCTGTCTCGGACGCGTTCTTTGTGATGCTGCCAACGTAGAAGACGCCTAAAATGGTTCTGCAGCATCGAATTTCTGGCGCTTCAATTCTCTGCTGTTCATGTCCAAGATACGTAAGCGTATAGAAAGAATGAAAGGAATAGTTCCCGAAACAGTCTGAGCTTCTATTTCTGGCAACTGCTTTTGTCTTTCCAGATTTTCTTTATCTTTTCAACATTGTTACTCATACTCCTCTGAAACTATATTTTGCTTTGGAGGAATAATATGTAATTAAGAATAAATAATTAAAATATATAATTTTGTTTTATATAATGTTCATCGAATACAAGGGTTAATAGTCACTTATAGTAGAGCTATTTTATGTTGTATAGACACAAGAAAAGGAGATAACTGCAGATTATAAGAATATGTAAGATAGATAACCGCTGATCCTAAACTTGAATAGGTTAAGATGGTAACGATTGAGAAAGCATCCTCTTGTGATTCTGTTTCACAAAGTAATGGTTCGTAAGTAAAAGCTCTATCAGTAGAAATTACATTTTACTATTAGAATACGAAGAAAATGATGTTGATTTGACCTTGTACCCGTGGCATGCCGTATCTTAAAAGTAAAGGCCGGAACTGGTGGAAATGAGGGATGTGCTTCGTCTAAATTGTTGTATGGGTTTGAAATTGTTGAACAAGAAATTATTATTTTAATGGAATACATAAGTTTGATATGAAGGGCAGAGTTCTTTAATACTTGTTTGTTTGAAAGCAATATTCGCAATCCATCGTCTAATATTTTGAATGTTTTTCGTTTCGGTGTATTTAAAATCTCGTCGGTTGAGAACATGATTCGCAATTGCATGTATCAGAAAATTGCAGTCATTTTGGGCGCTAATTTTCGTTATGTTATTTTCGATAAGGCATTATCATTATTATATGCTTTGCTCTTCGGCCAAGCATGTTTATCTTGGTTGTTATCGCTCACAATTCTTCGGCCGGTGTAACCTCCGGCTTTCTACAGGTGTCGGCCATTGTTCTCGGTAACCTTCTTTGAATTTCGAACGAAATTCTTTGTTCAAACCAGGGGTAGATTTTTAGCATTTCTTGTTCATGCTTAGGGGAGATTTCACATCAGTTAATCTTCACTCGTCTTCAATGTCCAGCCATAGAAATTATTAAAACATTCTTCTTTCAGAAATGCAGTTCTGGATTTGTCACATATTTGACCTTATGTTTTCAAACGTTCTGTATGGAGGCACGGTGGAGTAATGGATTGGCTCGGATTACGGAAGCGAAGAGTCAAGTTCGAATTCCGGTCGAGTACATTACATTCACTTACGTTCTAATACCCTTGGGAATGGTGTGAATCCATGCCTCCTCCATTGATGAGTAAATAGCAAGGCAGGTTGTGTCCAGTAGCCTTGGCTGGCAGCCGCTCTAGGATGAAGAAAACTCTGAATTCAGACCAGCCTTGAAAATCCGGAGGTAGAGACCTGTAGGCGATTAATAACTCAGTATAATCTGGTATTATCTAGCATCGCCTGCGGTCTACTTTCTCTCACCAGACGTCGTACAATTGTGTGCCCTGGGATCATAGGAGTAGGAAAGGGAGTGTTGCTGTCGCACGGCAACCATGCAATCCTGTGCAAGGCACCTAGCTCTGCTAGTTTGGATTATCATCGATTCTCGATGGGATTTTTTTTTTAAATTAAAATTTTGAAGATTTTATGAGCAGAATTAAATATATAACTCGAATTTTTTATTACTTCAAACGTCATTTTTTAGTGGTTACCTGGCTTGACGTTCCGTTTATTTCGTCTACCGGTCCGCGTACTCAAGAAAATGTATTATAGAAAATGTGTCCTCTTTGCAAGAGGAAACACAGTCTGATTCGACATGTTTAACCGTCCAGATACGGAGAGCTTCGAAATAAAGCAAGCTAATATTTGCTCTTTAAAGCAGATTCACTCGTTCAGATTTTTTCCGAAACACATATCTGCTCAATTTCGTATCTGAAATGTAACCAAAGAATTTTTAAAAGAATTAATAGATTTTTTTTAATCCTACATATTCTTCTTGCTTCAAACATTATTTTTACTGGATGCCCGTATTTGAGTAGACGCTCTGTTTATGTTAAACAGTATATATCACGTCAAACGTCCTCCGAATTCGAGAAAATTTAGAGAAAAGTCCTGCAGGAGGGCACATTTTCTTTATTTACTTTTCCCCAGTACTCAGCCCGGTAGACGAAATATATAATATTTAAAATAAGCGCAGCATCTCTACTCAAATACGACGAAACATTCAAAGTAATGAGAATATTTTGGATTAAAAAATAAAACCCATTAATTCTTTAGAAATAATAGAAAATATATATCAAGGAAACTACCGTAATTTTCCGTGTATAATAAACATTTTTTTGTAAAAACTAATAACAAAATTGTGCGTATTGTGCGCGGCTACAAAAAAAAAACTTTAAAAAATTGCCATTTTATTCAGTTGCGAAATGACTACACACCACAAACATACGACAATTTGACACTAACATTCGGCGATTGTGACCCCATAAGGATGTCAAATACAATCATATGTACCTAACAATATTTACAATTGTAAAATAAAATAAGGATTATCATAAAACTAAATTAGAATAATATTATTCTATGTTTAAAACCATTTTTTTTGTGAAAAACTACATACAGATCCGGCAGATTGCACATTTTATCGAACAAAAACAGGTTATTGAGTCTGCGCAGTAGACACAATATAGTCATTTCCGTTTCCTTTTAGAATCAGGATGGTCAGACATTTTGATAAATATATTCAATTACAGCTTGAATAAGAGTAGGGAACGCTTGACCTTAATGAAATTAAAGTAGTACAATTTATAGGGTTTGATTACCACACAAGGGGTGCGTATTATTCGTTAGTAGAAGCATTTTCCCACACTTTCTGCACAATTTTAGGGTTGCGTAATATGGATGAAGGCGTATTATACATAGGGAATTACGGTACTTCAAAAAAAAATTAGTTAATAATTTTAAAAAGAATTAGTCATCAGATAACTGTTTCATTGGTTAGAATTTATTGAAATAAGAAATTAACTTTTCAATAGGCTGCATGCGGTTGATTTTAAGAACAAAATTGTTGAATATTTGTTGGAACGTTTGAAAAACACATTTGTATTTCGTCGTTTAATATTTTTAAACTCTCGTGTTTCATTATCTCGAACTTTATACATTTTTGTCGGAGAAAACATATGAAGCATAACTGCAAATACTTTCTAGAGATATTGTGCGTTCTCCAAAACGTAAATCCAGAAATGGTTGAATTAACTCTTGAAATATTATTAATAAACTGCTATTTTTAAAAATAAATTCAACCAATTCTTCTTCAATCAATAAATAGAAGTATTTTGCAATTGAAAAAATGAAATTTATATCCAATCATATTTTGGATATTTGTGAAGAATTCATATTTTTCTTCAAGAACTGTTAAGAGCCAAAGGCTAAAGAACTTGCACATCACGTTTTAAATTTCCCTGATTGGTTCTGTCAATGATTTCTCTATTTTTCGGGTTTCTCTTCCAGATTTTAGGTGTCTTTGCGCGATTTTTATCTTCCGGTGTTAAGAAATTTTCTGTTCCTTTACCTTGCGTGGTGGTGTTTATTTTATTTAAACATTCAACGAATTCAGAAATGTATGCCACTGTTGTGCTCCAAAAATAGAGTTGAATTATATCACAAATTCAATTTTCAGATTCGCTTGAAAAATTTTAATAAACACTTCTTCCAATTCATAATGATGAAAAAACACCCGCCCTATTTAAAAACCAAATATCTTTAATATGAAAAATAAGGTTTTGGAACGTTAAACTCAACTCTTAAAAATATAATTAAAAAAACAAGGTTTTGGAACGGTAAACTCAACTCTTAAAAATATAATTGAAAAAATAAGGTTTTGGAACGTTAAACTCAACTCTTAAAAACATGAGCGAAAAATCTTGAATCTTGCCGTTTTACTTATAATTTACGATTTTAATATCTTGTTCGATAACTAATTTTATTTAATTTCCAGTGGCTTGTGTAATACTAATTCTCAGTGGTTTCTACACGACTTTTGATGAGATTACAAAAATAAACTCAATAAAAAATAATTATTTCTTTACCGTATTTACAGGATGGTTGAAAAGTAACTTCCCCTTTTAAAATACTTATAATTTATTTATTAACTATAATTTTTAAAGGAAATAGATATGAAAGGAAAGCATTTAGCATGAGGTTTTCTTTCAAATTCGATACCAGATTTCGTTACCAAAATTTACAAGCTGCACAAGAATCGCGTCAACTGATTTCACCAGGAACTCTTGTGCCATGGAAGACACAAGGTCTTGTATCGCCCCAAGAAGTTCTTCCAAAGTCTTGGTTTGGTGTAGTAGACTTGACCCTTTCACTAACCCCAAAGAAAAACATCACAGGGTGTCATGTCAGGACTCATGGTTTGCCACTCATAAGGATTTACGGTTCAATCACCCAATATTTCGCTTCCTCAGTTCTAAATCCAAAACAAAATGTACACCAATCAGTTTTCTTGTTTCTTTTTATATTTTCTTTTCTTTTGGTCAAAATTCTCTGGTTTCTACATGTCTCCGAGAATAGTAGACTTTATTTTTAGTGTTTAATGCTTTTCTTCTTGGTCACCATTGGGCATGGTGAAATTTCCATTTCTCTTAGAGCAATTCCCCATTGCTCGATCTGTTTGTTTTGACGACTTATAAATCATTTACAAGTTATTCATAGCCAAGAATCTTTTGGAGATAAAAATGATTCACTGATACACTTCCTACTATTTAACCCATATAAGTGGCAAAAAATAATCTGATAAAGTTCTGCTTCGGTTAAACAGCATAAAAGAAACTGTTAGATTATAACTTTAAATATTTTTTCAACGTAAATATCTTTGGGTATTCGGGAAATTGTTTCTTAGATGAGGTCTTGGATCGGTGAGCAAAGACTGCGAAAGTGACGATTGTGTGGTTTATTCAGCCTGGGCGCCATATTGTTTCAGATGGCTGGGCTGCTTATGCTGGATTCGAGGAAATCAACCACAGGACAGACTCACATGTCGTCGTTTTTCATCAGAAGCATTTTGTGGATGCGGCTACAAAAGAACATTCCCGTGTTTTCAGTATTTATTTGTTGCGTCGTCTACCATTAAACGTTGTAACAATGTTTAATTGTAATAAATGGATATTATTGGGTTATATTGATTTGACGCCGTTCAAAGAATAGCAATTTATTTTATGCCGGTTAAGTGAAGGATTACATATTCAGCAATGTCACAAACGAAGGGAGAAAGGTGTTTCATTAAGTCGGATTATGTATCAGGGAATTCCATGAAGATGGATCAGTCTGCAGTAAATAAATCAGTGTTATTGATGTAAATTTATTTATTTATCTATTGCTTCATGTTATTTAAACCATGGCAAATATGAGTGAAAAATAATATAGCCCAAATGTCCGCCAAGGCTTCGGGGGCACACCTCCACTCGATGGTCAAAATTTTGATGACGTCTCTGCATAGTTGCTTCTTGATCTCACCAATATGCCTTATTATCTCATCCTTCAGCTGTTGAATTGTTGTTAGCTCGTTGGCATAGAATTTACTTTTGAGATAACCCCAAAGGAAAGAATTTAAAGGCGTCAAGTCGCACGATTGTGGTGGCCAACTGACTTCGCTGTTTCGAGAGATGATGAGACCTGGGAACATTCCATTCAAATCTGTTTGAATGAACATTTTCGTAATAGGCTTCAATAACTTTCACACATTGTTTGATTGTTAATCATTCCATGGTTGAAACTGAGAAAGATTTAAGTTTTTAAATCTAAAAGAAAAAGCAAAAATATTATCTCATCCTTCAGCTAGCTGTTGAATTGTTGTGGGCTTGTTGGCATAGACCGTACTTTTGAGATGACCCCAAAGGAAGACATCTAAAGGCGTCAAGTCGCACGATCGTGGTGGCCAGCTGACTTCGCTGTTACGAGAGATGATGTGACCTGGGAACTTCTCATTGCATTTCTGCTTGAACGTCCATTTTCGTAGTAGGCTTTCGTGTTAATCATTCTATGGTTGAAATTGCCAAAGACTTAAGTTGTTACATCTGAAAGAAAAAAATATCATTAAACGCTTAAACTTAATTCATATTTAAAATCGGCCAAAAATAATTGGAACACCATTTAAATACGTGTCTAAATCGACTCCTAGTTTGTTTGGTTTGAATTTTAACCCAAAAAATGAAAAGATAGTTTTTGAATTGAATAAGAAATTCAGTTTACCGATTCAATTGGAAAAGTTTAATAATCACATCTTTGAATTCGAAAAAAAAGAGCACTCGGTATATTTAAAAGCCAACAAACTTTAATATGAAAAATAACGTTTTGAATTAATATGACTCAAGAAATCTGATTTACAATTTACCATTTTCATATTTTTTCTTTGCATATTTATATATTCAGACATTCACTGAATCTTTCAATTATAATTTCTGGTAAAGGAATCTGTTTTTTTTCTTCGATTTAGACTCAAATATAATGTTATTTTCTGTAGTTATGCGTCGTTCCTAGTTTTGGGTGATTATCGTAGCAAGCAGAGGACATGTCACTTGAGTTTTATCAGATATTTCTCATTGGCCTGGCGAATAATACACATTGCGTGACGAAAAACTTTCAATGCTCCTTGAATTTTCTTAATATCTTTCCAGACACAGGATTATGTTTGA
The DNA here is from genome assembly GCA_964036315.1 of Acanthosepion esculentum. Taxonomy (NCBI): domain Eukaryota; kingdom Metazoa; phylum Mollusca; class Cephalopoda; order Sepiida; family Sepiidae; genus Acanthosepion; species Acanthosepion esculentum. The sequence continues at coordinate 10,456,579 of OZ038494.1, read as the reverse complement.
AAGTAAAAATAGCGCTTGAGCCAATGTCATAATTTCTTTTGCAAGTAAATCACAACATCAACCATTCGGACCAGATATTTATTTCGTCACCGGAAAATGTTAAGCACAGTCTCATCTTTGGATAAAAGAAGCTTAGAAACCTTTCGTCGACCTTTGCAGCGTGAAAATGCAGAAATATCAATACTGAATCCTTGATTAATTTTATCTGTTAGGACATATACAGTTAATTTTAAGAATTCTCTACAAAAGGTTTTCTTTCCTTAACCAAAAAAAAATGTCCATTTTCTCCGGTGGAATTAATTTAATGCGTAAATTATCCACTAAAACAATAAAAGCCACGCGCTACCAACAATGAGAAAAAATGGTATTAGATCGCCAAGTTATGGTTCTCCACTACTACCTATCTTTTGTAGTTCTTAGTTTTCTTTTTGTTTCTGTCAACAAATCTACCATTCGTCCGTGCTTGAATACTGCTGTCATATCTGGTGCTCCACCCGTACTTCTCAAGATTCTTGAAAGAATCCAAAGAAGGAACGCTGTTTTCTATTTGTAGATATGCTTGTCATTTTGCATGGGAGGCTTAAGTGGTCAGTGCCCATCTCTTCCTATCTGTGCTTGTATATGCGTAGGACATTGTCTCAGCAAAAACTAAGTATATTAAGGCTCCCACTTCCCTTTTGTTGTACTCCTGATTAGGTTTGAAATGTTTCGGTATTGGAGGTCTTCGCCAGACATGTGCGACTTTGAGGACCTATAGCGTTCCTCTATCAAATCTAGACATAATGTGAAGTCATAGCTTGGAAGAGGGTTTCTCTACCATTCCTCCGTGCATTGGATACTATTGCCATAACTGGTATGGTGCGTCTGCTGTACAATTCGAGGTTATTGAAAAAAGATCCAAAGAAGGATCTGTAATGTAATCGATCCTGACCTGGCATCTCGACATCAGTTATTTATTTCAACGATGTGTCGTGGTTTCCCTCTGTCTTTTCTACAAATATCTTCATGGGTACTGCTCTGATTAACCTTCCTCCTTGGTGACTCGACCACATGAATTTAAGCGTGCTACTAGATTGGCAACTAGGTCTCACAGTTTTACTGGTGATTTTTTTTTTTTTTTGCTTTTCTCATATGTCTCTCCCATTCGATATTTTGTCTTTGATTAATCAAGTGCTTTACTTTTTTAAATATGTTTCATATGTTATTCTTTTTCGTTTTCAACGGTGGTGTGGTTTGCTTTTAGTATTTATTTGCTCTTATTCCATTGCGATGTTGCGGTAGTCGTCGACGTCGTCTTTGCGAATGCCGAACACCTTCAGCCTTCTGTCTCCTAGACACAGTCGGCGAATTGAAAGTCAATTCCTTCTGATTTCCATCAGCTGCCCGCGAAAGTCATGCCCCTTTTGCATTATAAATCAATCCAGACTTCTTAAATAGCCACATATTGGCTCCGATATGAATCAGAAATTTGATAATTTGGGTTCATAATTTATTTTCCCTTTTGGCGGAAAAATCAAAACATATATCTCTTAAAACACACCTGTTTGTAAAAATTATTTAGGCGGCTTTTGCGATCATAAGAATTCAGCCTCGTTTTTTTAATTTTTTGATATTTGAAAATCAGAGATTTTTTTACATGTATCTTTCATAAACCGTAAGTTTTTATCTTGATGGTATTTTTTACATCATTTTGAGCCTCATGTATTCAAGGTTTTACATAAATAAATTTATTCAAGATATTTTTTAAACCAAGAGTCTGGCTTCGTAAAAGCAGTTTTCTTATTTGAAGAAGTTAGTAATTTTATACTTTTAATGAATACTGTTCCAAACATTCCCCTCAAAAGAAAGTGCAATAAAGAAACCTAATCTTTTTTTATTATTTAATCTTTAATTATTTTATGCAATTTTATATTTCTGTTTTATTACATCATTTTTTTATAATAGGAGAAAGAAATACATTGAAACAGTTTTTGATTCATCATTTCAAATGTCCTTTTACATATTTTCGTCAATCCTGTCTCATTTTTACCAAACTTCTTTCATACCTACGTTGATCCGGCATTGCTTCTTTTGTTGGACCTTAATTTTATTTCTTTAGCTTTCATCCTTTCCACTGTCCTTTCCCATAGTTCACTGTATTTATCATTTTCGTACTTTTTCAATTTTTGACCCGCCACATTGTATTTCTTGCTTTATATTAATTTCAGTCTTCTGTAGCCATTCTTCCGCGATATTCATATTTCTATTTCTTCGCTTCCAATCCTTCCTTCCTTCCTTCCTTCTTTCCTTCCACCCTCCTTCCTTCCTTCCTTCCTTCCTTCCTCCATTCCTTCCTTACCTCCTCCCTTCCTTCCTAACATCTTTTTGCTTTTCATTAGCCCTACTTCTAATATCCTTCCTTCATGATTCCTTCCTAACACCATAGTTCTTTTTCGTCTGCTTCCCTTCTAATTTCTTTCTTTCATGATTTCTTTCTTCTCTCCCACTCTTTGTTCTTACATCTTTCATTCATTACTTCCTTCATTCCTTCCTTCCTAACACCACTCGTCTTTTTCCTTTCCCTTCCTTCTCATTTCCCTTCTCTCATAATTTCTTTCTTCAGCTTCACTATCTTCTTTTCTTATTTGCTTTCCATTCTGTCTGCATAATTCCTTCTTTCCTTCCTCCCACACAATCCTTCCTTCCTTCCTTGCTTCCTTCCTTCCTTCCTTCCTCTTACAATCTCGTTTCTTTGTCTGTCGATATTAATTTACTTTTATCTTTTACCCCAACTGTAACCAATACAGCGGATGTTCATTAATTTCAACTCTCGTCTTTTCCCGTTTCTCCTTATCGTTTCCTTCTCCCACTACTACAGTCATTAATTTCCTACGTTTTATTAAAAAAAAATAAAAAAATAAAAGCAAACTAAATATATTTTTTAACTTGCCTGGAAAGCCAGTTCCCCACCCCAACTAATCTCGTTTTATTTTTCTCTACCGCTGCTCTTTTTTAGCTTTTTCCCTTTTCTCCTTTACTTCTTTTTAAAAAACAGTGGCGTATAGGAAATAATGTTTTCATTTTTTTCGTTGTGTTATCATAATCTCATTTTGAAGATACACTTATCGATTTGCTCGCGTACTTGAACCCCATCCTTCACCTAAAATTTTATATACAAGAAAGACCATTCCCAAAGACGAAAGAAGGCGTTAGAATCCAACGTAATGATTATACACAAACATTCCAGGGAGACAGATTCTATGCAAAGAGAAAAGGAGTTGGAAGCTGAGTTATTATAGAAGATAGTAGTCACTTTGCGATAAAAGGTCTTAAACTGTCAAGTGAAAGTGGGAAATGAATACTACCCGTTCTGTAAATAGCGGGAAATAAACGAAGAATGTGAACAATGAATCACATCACGGCTAAACAGATTAAAAAAGGAGCAACTAATATAAAAGGAGTCAGAAAGTAAACGAAAATTCATGAAAGCTGAAATGTAAAGAATTATGTCAAAGAAAAGAAAGATATTAAAATATTTATGAAATAATTTACACCGGTTGTGCAGAGGGCATGCGAAAAAAGAAACATGAGCACTTTAAAGCGGATTTAAACAAGAGCTGGCCTTCATATAACACAATGAAGTATACATGGGAAACGTTAGATTACAGTGGATAACATAACAGCGAAACAGCCATTGTTGAGGAATTTAATGTTGTATATTTTCTCTCTTCTGGGGAGGTATTTTTGGTTGAGGGTCTCGAGGGATCATAATAAAGTTGTCTTCCTCTCTTTCTCTCGGACGGGTGATCTCGAGTTGGTTTGTTCGAAGGTAAAATGAAAACTTTAAAAAAAAAGCGTTTCTTACACATATATTTTATTAAACACGTCGAAGTGTACATTTTCTAACTAGTCAGTTGTGTTGCTATTACACCCCACTGAGGATCAGGTTTCATACACGAAAATAACACGAAAATAACACGTCTGCATTCTTCGACGTGTAAAACTTAACTCCCTGAAAACACTCTCTCACTTTAACATTCACACGTTCGGCTTAGCCAATCATAATCAACATTCCTATTTTTTCTAACCTTAAGGTCGGCCTCAGAAGGTCTGAGCCAAATGCACTATCACTAAAAAATAATAGTCTGAAACTATCATTTAACATTCAATACCAAACAACTAAAAAATACATTTATTTATTTTATTTTAACTAAATTATATTTAACATTAATATAAAACCAGGTTCGGATTGTAAAAGGTAGAAATTTACTCAAGACTTCAAAAAGTTGGGATAGGCCTGGGTTACACTAGAATCAAAAGGTAGACAGAGGTCCGGTGTACATTATAGCAATAAAAGAAGGTTGGTGGACACAGGGTTAGGTTTACGCTAGAATAAATTTAGAAAGAGTTCTCAGTCGACTCTAGAGTAAAAAAGTAGACATATCAGGTTTACACAAGATTAAAAAATGTACGCATACATCTGCGATACACAAAGTTAAAAATGTGTTATATATATATATATATATATATATATATATATATATATATCGTTTAGACTATAGTAAAATACTTGGTAAAAACAGGTCCAGTTTACAGAAAATGCAAAAGGGTTTGCATAGATCCGTTTTACGCTATTGTGAAAAAAATGAGGTAGACAGTGTTGCTCATGATGACGGTAGTCTTTGAGTATAGAATCCAGAGGTTGGCAGTGAATATTTCGAAGACGGTAGGGAAGCGTAGTTCAGGTTAGCAGTGGATATCCCGATAAAGTAGCAGAGCGTAGTTCTTCCTTCTGTTCTTTGGCCTGACAGGTTGGCACTGGATATTCGGAGAGAGTAATCAAAATGACCGCCTTTATACACGACGGATTGAATATTTCACGTCTCCTGATTGGTTAACCTTCAATTGGGGAACTATAAAGTGAGTCAAGTCATTTGGGTTTGCTCACTAGCACATAATACCCAAAATAATCTCACAGACAGGACCGGTTAAAACTGGAATCAAAAGATAGATATATGTGCGGTTTACGCTAGAGTAAAAAAGTTGACATAGAGTGAAAAATGTAGATATAACTACGGTATGAATGTAAAAAAAAAATATGGGAAACACAGATACGGTTTATACATGAATTTGCTGCAAAAAAATATGTCGGGTTTACGCAGGAGTCAAAAAGACATAGGTCTGGTTTATATTAGTCAAAAAGTTTGACATAGGTCAGGTATATGCTAGTGTCAAAAAGGTAGACATATGCACGATTTATGATAGATTTAAAAAAACAACAATGATAGACATATGTCCGATACATGCTAGAGTCAAAAAGAAAGAAATATGTCCGCTTCCTGCTAGCATAAAAATGTAGACATATATACTTATTCATGCTAGTGTCTAAAAAGTATTTATATGCCCTATTCGTACTAGTGACAAAAAGGGAGACATATGTCGTCTTTACGCTAGTGTCAAAAAACTAGACATATGTCCGATTCCTGCTTGAGTTAAAAAATGTAGACGTATGTCCGATGTTTGCTAGTATCAAAAAGGCAGACGTATATCATGCAATTGTCAAATGTCAAACATATACCGTATCATTTTAGTTAAAAAATATATATATAAATTGGTCCGATATATGCTAGATGAAAAAAAGATAAAATTTGGTCTGGTTTATCATTTTGGAGAAAAAAAAGAATATACAGTTTGTGTTTAATGTAAAATAAAAAGCTTAGTCATTGGTCAGGCTTATAAATGCGTATGTAATTATAAATACTTGAAAGTGACGTCTCTTTAAGGGAGTTTACTATAAAAGTATATGTTATCAACATGTTCTAAGACCTGCTAATGGCCAAATGATGATCGATATGAAAGGATGAAATAAAGAAAAAGAAAACTGAACAGAAAAATGCGCAGGCTTCAGTGTTTGAATGCGGTGCCATATTTCAGAGCGACCTGTGCAAGCGAATTAGATTCGATCTGAAAAAAACAAAAAACAATTACCAAATTTCAAGAGCTATGAGACATTGAAATTTTCAAATGGTCGAATCCATGAAGATCAAGAAATTACATCTTTTCCGTTTCGTGAAAAGATGAAATATCTCTTCAGTCGTAGGTTATATGTAAGTAATTCCTGTGGACCCACCAGTCAAAGCGGCCTCGACAGATTCAGAAGACACATAAGAAGAGGGGGAAACACTGATATATTTTTATATGTCGAAAAACCTGCGGTCATCGAGGAGCAAGGTGCTGAAGCATCGATTTTTAGTGATTTATTAAGAGACTAATATTATAAGTTTAGTACCATTATTATAAATTATAGAATTTATGGCCCTAAATCTAATATAACTACGAGCCTGAATAATCGAGAAAGCTTATTAAAGAAAAAATAGTTAACCACCAGAAAGAGTCGTACCTATGCCCCTCTTGGCAGGAGAAACGGTTGTTAGATCCGACGTCCTTATAACGACTCAGCTACATTTAACGATCAACAATGTTAAATGGTAACTTTAAGCAAAATCCTTCTCGTCATAGACGATAATAAATATAATATTTAATAAATAAATAGCGAGTCTATTCAAATATGAGTATCCATTAAAATAACGCTTAAAATCAGTCGGATTAATAAATAAATGTCCATAAGTTATATATAAATTAACTAAGCAGTTTACATATATATATATATATATATATATATATATATATATATATATATATATATATATATATATATATATATTATGGGCATGCTCCTCCTTGCTCGGGGTGAAAGCAAATTGAAAGACAGCAAACTCTTTTCCAGAACGTTCACATTCTGAAACTGAGACTCTCACCATGGTTGATTTGTCAGGAAGGAAACCTCCTGATGTTATCGGCCTGGAGGGATCGATCCCTTGACCTTTGTAAAGTGCCTGAAAAATCCTATCACGAATCGACCCAAGCCTTGTGAGTGAAATTGGGTAGACGGAACCCTTCGCGGCCATTGGTAGCTCTGCTAACAAGAAGTCACAAGTCATCGTACCCGAGGGCTTGAGCCTGCTGGATTTGTTCAAACAGCAAGATAACACTGTTTCCCAGAAACTCAAACTAAAGTCTACTCAGCATAGTTGCACTCAGTGCGTGTTGAATAAACATTTAAGATTTGGTTTCGTTTGTGTTATTTTACGGCATGTTAACCATAGTGGGTTATTTAATGCTGACAAGATTTTTATTGCTGGTAATAATTCCTTCAAAAATGTATTGCTGCTAATAATTTTTTTTTCATTGCTGGTAATAAGGTATTGTTGGTAATCATTTTTTTATAAAAATAATATTATTGCTATTAAAACCTATTTTTTAATATACCTTGGCTCCACCAATCACTGGCAACCTCTCCTTAGACGCAGAAATTGACAATAGAAACAGGGAGGCAGTCACAACACTTGTGCGCCTCACAAAATGTGTGTGGACCAATCCCAAGCTGCCAAGATGGCAGTGTACACCGCCTGGGCCATCAGCACACTGCTATATGGCAGCGAGGCTTGGACCACGTACGCCAGGCAAGAAAGGCATCTGAACACCTTTCACACGAGAAGCATCCGCCACATCCTGGGAATAGCAACTGAGGTCCTGTCTCGATCAGGTTTGCCTAGCATGTTCACACTGCTTAGACAGCCCAAACACCGTTGGTTGGGTCACGTCCATCGCATGCCAGACGGGCGCATCCCCAAAGACCTATGGAGAGCTGGCCGCTGGAAGGAGACCGGGCGGGCGGGCGGCCAAACCTGCGGTACCGCGATGTAGTGAGACGCGGCGTGAAAGCTGTGGGCATCAACACAGATTCCTGGGAAAGCCTAGCACCCATAGGAATGGCGAGGAACCGTGGCCAAACACCTCAAGTCAGGGGAGGAGAAGCTGACACGAAAAAGCCACGGAAAGGTGGGTCCGCAGAAAGCAAAGTGACAGCTCCAGCAGACCAGAGACAGGAAACACATGCGACCATTGCAACAGAGATTGCCACTCTTGCATCGGCCTGTACAGTTACAGACGTCGATGCTCCAGCCAAGCAGAGGCCTACATATAATATTTTTTTACAAAAATAATATTGCGGTATTAAAACTATTTTTACACTTCATGGTGTTTTGACCCCAGTTTTGGGAGGGGGAGCTCAACTACTTGCCCATAACTGGGACCCTAACAGGTGCTACCACCCCGGGTCAGGGTGGGCCTGTGAATACCAGTAATTAAGAGGTGGTTCCACGCTCCTCAAAACCTGATCAGAGGCCTTGCTATTGGATTTAGTTTATCGTCTTACCCAGCACGTGGATGTATTCATCTTCTTACCCAGGACGTGAATGTCGTTTATCGTCATATCCAGGACACGGATGTAGCTTATCGTCTTACCCAGGAGGCGGATGTACCTTATCGTCTTACCCAGGAGGCGGATGTACCTTATCGTCTTACCCAGGAGGCGGATGTAGTTTATCGTCATACCCAGGATGGAAAGATTAAGCAATTTAGCGTTCAGTTTAAATGACAAATGACAAAGTGTTGATTTAGATATAGAAGCAATTTACTTGGTTTCTCGATATTTTTTTAAATATAAAAATAATTCATGAATTACTCTTCTGTCAACTTGAGGCGCACCTGGCTACATTTCAGGACACGCATAAGTGCGCACGGGTGAAATACCCTGACACAATGAGTTGCCTCTTTGGATTTGTCTTATTTATTTTCCTGCCTCTTGCTTCCCAGCCAAATTTGATCTTCAAATATTTAAACACAATATCATTCATTATCTTTTGTCATGTTAATTCCTGTTCATTTATTGTTTCTCTCTCCTTAATAGTATTTTTATATTCTCTCTAGCCTTCTTCACGTGTCTGTCATACTCATTTTGAAACCCTTTATTCAATCCGCTAGGGTAGGTAGTTCTCATTCTGATTGCTATGATTAGGAGATTTCTTATCAGTTTCTTGTCCATTTGTTGTTCTTCTGCACTATCTGACCAAAGGGTTTAACTTCTGGCTGTCTGCAATGTTATTTGTCTTGACCTGGCATCTCGGTTTCAGTTACTTTCCTACTGCTGTAACATAGCTCCTTTGTACCTTTTTCTATAAATACTTTCATGGTAATGGTTTTGATGAACTTCCCTCTATGGTACCTAGACTTTATGTATTTAAGAGCAGTACTAGATTGCCAACAAGGTCTAATCTTACAGCTGAAATGGCTAGATGTAACCATAAGTTCTATGCTAAGATTTTCTTTGGTGCTGCATTAGCATGTGCCCTACTAATCCGTATATCCTACCACCACATTTGTATCCTAAATTATCTAACGTAAGGGCAAAACCAAAAACTGAAAGAGGGATGCTATTTATTGTATTATAAAATTTAAAATAAGTTTAACTAAAAAAATTTTAAAAACAAGATATTTGAATCCTTTTAATAAAAACATTCTGGATATCTTTTAACATATTGAGAAAAAAGTCTGAACAATACCTTAATATTGTAGGAGACAAATGTGTTGGTAGGATACACACTAAAGCAGAAACTGACACACAGCAGGACACACTAAAGTGGTTCCGTTTATTCTATCGCACTTCTCGCTAGTGGAACTCACTTCTGGCTTCCCAGACAAATTGATCTTCAAATATTTAAACACAATATCAGTCATTATCTTCTGTCACGTTAATTCCTGTTCATTTATGGTTCTCTCTCCTTATCAGTATTTTTCTCCCTCGTATTCTTTCATATTTTGTAATCCCCCTGTGTCCCGGTGGCTTTATTGCCTTCCCCATGCAGAAAGTTTTAGAGATGGCTGCTATCAAGAATTTCTATAACTGGGTACCTGATTCTTGTACCCAGTTTATTAATCTGCTTTTATTTTATTTTATTTATTTATTTTTATTTACTATAGAACAATGTTTAATAAGATATTCTCGACGAAGATTATTATTATTATGAAGTAGGTCCTCACATGGTGCCTCACATCATTCGAATCGAACTTTAATAAATCTGTTAATGTTAGAATGTTTTGTTTACTGACTTTTACAGCAGTCGAGTCATATTTTAAATTTAGCCTTATGTCAGACTTGCCCATATAAAAGAAATGCCGATTTTTTTTTTTATATAAAGAGTTGTGAATAAATGATAAACATTTACACATCGGAAGGTTTTCACGGTTCATTATTTTCTAATTTCCTGTCATTTCCCTACGAATTTTTTTAAATTGTTGTTGTTGTTTTGGGGAAAACTTTTTCCTCTTGAGCTTCCTGTGTAAAATAATAATTCTTTCCACATAATTGGAAATACATTTTGTTTCGCGTTGTATCAAAGAATTTAAGAAAACTTGCCTCAAAGCAAGAACGATTCTCCTTAATAGAATGTATTGGGAGACTGCAAAAATAATCTTAATTGAAACTCCAATTATGTTTGGTTTAACGATCCAAAAAGAAAGAACAAAATGTAGGTTTCAAAACAAAGTAGCGCCCCCCAGAAGAACAGCAATTCTGTCTTCTAGCAAAACGTATTTTCATTGAATAAGCTTTATTTCATTGCTAAAAAAATTCATCGACTTTTAGATCTTTTGTAGGGTTGATTTTTTTAAAGTTTATCAACCTTTTGGAAGTTATTTACAATTAGAAAATATGTTTTAGATTGCACATTCAGTTTTGACGACTGCGTTTAAGCAGAAAACAGACTGTCACCGCTGGGTGTTGACCGCAATGTACACTTTTATATTTACATGCTTTATATCGCTGATATCGAGCACTTTAACACATGACTGTCATGAGTTATACTTTTATCATATATATATATATATATATATATATATATATATATATATATATATATATAATAATATGGAGAAAACAACTGAAAAGCTGCAAATTAAAAAATTGAGTGTTTGTTTTGTGAAAGTATTTATTTCTATTTTTATATATATATATATTTGATATTTCAGATCTGCCTCGATCTTTCGTCAGAAATAAATTAAATCGGGGCAGATCTGAAATATCAAATATATATACAGTGTAACCCGGATATAAGAGAGTTGTCGGGACCGAAGAAGAAGTCTCTTATATCCGGGTTTATCTTATATCCGGGTTTGGTCTATTATATATACATTAACACAGGCTCTAATTTGGGACCAGAGAAAATCTTATATCCGGGTTTCTCTTATATCCGGGTTACACTGTATATATAAAAATATAAATAAATACTTTCACAAAAAAACATTCAACTTTTTTAATTTGCAACTTTTCAGTTGTTTTCTCCATATTATATATATATATATATATATATATATATATATATCTATATATATATATATATATATATATGATAAAAGTATAAATCATGACAGTCATGTGTTAAAGTGCTCGATATCAGCGATATAAAGCATGTAAATATAAAAGTGTACATTGAGGTCAACACCCAGCGGTGACAGTCTGTTTTCTGCTTAAACGCAGTCGTCAAAACTGAATGTGCAATCTAAAACATATTTTCTAATTGTAAATAACTTCCAAAAGGTTGATAAACTTTAAAAAAAATCATATATATATATCAAGAAAGTATCCATGGCTTCCCATTATGCTATATATATATATATATATATATATATATATATATATATATATATATATATATATATATATATATACGACTCAAACACTAATGTTTCATGCTTATAATTGCATTGGAATTGGTATTCACGAACCAATTCATCAGAACTACAAATTCAAATTTTTGAATTTCTAGATTTGCTGAATTTGGTCGTGATTACGATTTCAATGTAATAAATTATAACCATGAAATATTGGTGTTTGAGCCTCTTATATTATATTCTTGCTCCTTGACATACAGCTCTGCCGGGATTTTATCCTCTTGGAAATATATATATATATATATATATATATATATATATATATATATATGAAGAAATATAGTTTTAAGGTGTGCTATATTTATGGGATAAAGGGCTCAATATCAGAGATAGAGCGTATGTAAATATAAATATAAAAGTGAACATTGAAGTCAACACTCAGAGGCGGCAGGCTGTTTAATGCTAGGCGCAATCATCAGACCGCGAATGAACATACGGATTACAAAGATTTTCGTTACTTAACTATATATATATATATATATATATATATATATATATATATATATTATAATCAAGGGAAAGAACAGTAAGGTATATAATCCGATGTTCTTATTAATTATTTTTATTTTTACAAAACAGTGCTCAATGCAAATCTACAGATCATATTTTCAAAATGAATTATTCCAAAATTCGCTTGAAAATAAAACAAAACTAGGGACTTTGATTCATTTCTATAATTGAATTTTAAGTTTTTTTTTTCTGTCTTTGAAACCTGGTAATTCCTGTGTAGCGACGGAACCATATTTTTAAATTAGTAAATTTATAATATATATATATATTGACCATTAATATTATCTCTCTTTCTCTCTCTCTCTCTCTCTCTCTCTCTCTCTCTCTCTCTCTATATATATATATATATATATATATATATATATATATATATATATATCATAATCAAGGGGGTTGCAGTCTGGGTAGTTAGACGATCAGATATAATGAGTGATGTGGTCGTAGAAGTTGTCTGACAACCATCACTAGTATGTTTTGCTTGTATCGGATTGCTGCAGAGTCCTGTTGTCACTCTCTTGACCCAGGGCAGCACTACCGCCTCAAATCAATTGATGTAGTCCCCTGTGTTGAGTCTGGGGCTTTGTGGGAAGGTGAGTGGAGATATAACATCGCCATCACTCCAAAGCACCATGATGTTGACTGGATACTAGGATTTCATCACGCTCGCTACATCTTTTGGGGACACAACAAAGCAACGGGTGTTCTGTGTGTTCAAGATCTTATCCTGGTAGGAATTTTTTATTGTCTGAGAAAAGGCAAATCATGTTTAGTTGGACGGGGATGCTTGAATATTTTGAAAAGCGTCGTAGCGCGACCTTTCCTCTTGTCCTTCTTCGTTTTGGGATAAAAATTGTCTCTTTCTCATCTTCTATGAGAAATACCGAATGTCTTCATGCACTACCTGCCAAGCAGTACAACATGTCGTTTGCAAATTTCTGGTGGAGGCATGAGGCTCTTTTTCTCACAGATGGTGCACAACTGACCCTAATATACTGTGAAGTTGACAAAATCAAAAACAAACAACGCGCATGCGCGGAATTAAAAATAAAAATGGTGACAGTTTATCCATCGCTCCCTGTGTATATGATCAAATAGAAGATACTGGCAATGAAGGAAGCATTACTCTGAATCTCCCATTGGTACGAAAAGAACTTACTGGCATTAGCATGGCTGATGCTAACCACCTGGGAAGCAACCACTTGATCCTTCTAGGCTGAAGTTTCCACCGATATGAACTGGATTAATTATATTGAAGTAGTTGCTAGAAAATTTAGAATCAGTCTTGCATATTTACAAATCTACTATTCGCCCGTTTATCGAATACTGCAACCATATCTGGTCTGGTTCTCCAGCTATTCATCTCGAGATTCTTGACAAAATCCAAAGAATGATCTGCAATGTAATCGCCCCTACCCTTGTATCTCGATATTAGTGACTTTCTCACCGACCTGACGCGGATTCCCTCTGTCTTTTCTTTAAATATTTTCATGTAAATTATTCACATTAATTTTCATTTTTGCATGAATTTAAGTAAGATACTTGATTGGTAACTAGGTCCCACTATTTTATTGTAGATTTTCTAATGTTATATACTAATAGGTTCTTTTTTCACATCTCTCGCCTGTGGAACCCTCTTTCGATCTTTTTTCTTGATAAACCGTGTTCTTTTATTGTCCGTTCTTCTCACATGTCCTTACGAATTTTTTCCCCACCGGCTTTCATTTCAAGAACTCCATTGCATTTTAGTGGCATTATCGACTTGCTTGAGCTGATTTCTACTAAACGATATAGAGGAATGGCCGTTCAGGCCAACTTTCATTTTGCGATTTGATAAGAAAGACTGAATAATGTGCAAAATTATTGTCCTGAAATACCATGACCATTCATCTTGAGAAGAAAAACCAGTATGCAAATTTCTGTCGAACGCTTTCGTGAAGCCTAAATCAACAGCCTGATCTTCATCATTCTTATCTAAAGGTTGGAAGACTCTTTCAACAAGAATCCGTCAAAATCTTTAGCCGGTTTTTGTGCTTGATAATTTTTGCGTACATACTTGTACATAGCAACTGAATCCATTTTTCATTCGATAGCAACTAAATCCATTTTTCATTCGATAGCAACTGAATCCATTTTTCATTCGATAGCAACTGAATCCATTTTTCATTCGATAGCAACTGAATCCATTTTTCATTCGATAGCAACTGAATCCATTTATCATTGTGAAGCTGTGTGCGTTTGCATATAAATTAAAATAAAACTAACTTAGAATCTTGTAGAGACATTTATGACATAATGGTAAAAGTATAAAATATTTAATATTTTACAAGTATATAAGGAACAATACAGGGTGTATATTCTGGTACATTAAAAATCAATTTGCTTTAATAATCGAACAAGAAGTAAAATCGCTTTATGTCTGGGTTAGGGTTAGGGTTAAGGTTAGACTCCGAATTTTCTACATTGGCCAAATGCTTGAAACGATTTCTTTAATTGTTCTTCAAAGGTCTTTCCTTCTTGAACATTTATTCCTTTTGTTACTTGGGGGCATATTCTACAAGACATTCAAAGAACTTTGGCAAATGTTACCGAAACCAAAATAAAAAAAAAAGCGCAACAATATTTATATAGATAAAAAAGGAAGAATAAGAGAGAAAGTTTAAGAAGTTGAGTGTTGTCATTATAAAATTAGAATATATTTATTGGCACCTGCGGGATTCATTTTTTTTTCTTTTTGTGTCAAGTTTAAAACGTCTTTTGACACCTGCCTTTTTTTAACAGCATTCATTTAAAGTCTTCGAGGTCGCAAAATAGAGAAAGCGATGTTAAAGAAGACGGCAGTAAAAAAAAAAAAAAAATCTGTAAGTAAACACAAAATAATTTAAAAAAAATAGTTTAAATGTTCTGTGCATGTGATGCTAAACTTAATCGAAACAAGAAACACGAACAATAGAAAAAGAATAAAAAAGAACTTTGTCCACGCATCATAACAAAACTTTATTTAGCAACAGAATCTTAGAGAGTACGTCTTTGGGAGTGAAATCGAAATGCCAAAAATGTGGCACATAAGGACATTAACAATTCCAGTTGTAGTTAGAGCCCTCGGATTGATTGGAAAAGGTTCCAATAGACTCATTGAACGAATCCCTGTTAGCCCATGCCTTAAAGAAATACAAAAGAAAATTGTACTCTGATTGATTGGAAAAGATTACATTAGACTCATTGAAGGGATTCCTGGAAGTCCATGCCTCAAAGAAGTACAAAACATTGTTCCCACGAGTACAGCCCACACCTTACGAAGGGTTTTATCTATGTAAAATATGTGTAATTTTTTTTCAAAATTGCTCGTGGGGTGGGGGATCCCATGAATCCATTTTTGACCTTAGGTCTCTGGTCAGGAGAGAAATGCGTATACACCAGAACACTAAAGGAACTACTACTACACGACAACTACGACGACGACCACCACCACCTTGCTATAATTTAGCTTGTCCCTCCATTTGTTTGCACGGACATACGTTACTCTATGTCAATATTTAATAAATAATAGACTATTCTGTTTGGATCGCGTGGAAAGGCGGGAAAGAGATATCACAGACGCTAATTAATTTCAGTGAAAGAAAGAAAGAAAGAAACAAAGAAAGAAACAAAGAAAGAAACAAAGAAAGAAAGAGAGTGTCTGGAAAGAAAACGACAAGGAAAATAAATAAATATATTAAGCAATCAATATTGAAATAAATAAAACAGGAACGAGCCAAAGGAATACTAATTCTAGAAAATTAAGGAAAAAAGAAATAATTAGCGAGCCAATAAAATAAACTCAGGGATTTATACTGCGAAGAGAAAGAAAGAAAGAAAGAAAGAAAGAAAGAAAGAAAGAAAGAAAGAAAGAAAGAAAGAAAGAAAGAAAAAGAGGACAGGAAAGAAAGAAAGAAAGAAAGAAAGAAAGAAAGAAAGAAAGAAAGAAAGAAAGAAAAAGAGGACAGGAAAGAAAGAAAAAAGAAAGAAAGAAAGAAAGAAAGAAAGAAGAAAGAAAGAAAGAAAAAAAGAAAGAAAGAAAAAAAGAAAGAAAGAAAAGAAGTGTTTAACGATTCCTGTCAGTATTTCATAAATAATGGATTATTCCATTTTGAACGCGTGGAAAGACGGAAAAACATATCAAACAAGCTACTTCGTTTCCGGTGAGAAAATAAGGGAAATAAAGAAAGAAAGAAAGTTAAGATAGAAGTGTTTAACGTCTCATGTCAATACCTTATAAATAAAGGACTCTTCCGTTTGGATCATGTGGAAAGACGGAAAAGACATACCAGAAACGCTACGTAGTTTCAGGTGAGAAAATGAAAGAAAGAAAAAAGAAATAAAGAAAAGAAAAGGAACCAACAACACTCTCATCTGTTTTACGCCAGTTTCAGTGAAATGGAAAAAGTTGTCAATTTCAAATCTTTTAATTTGTATCCCCTTACTTCCTAAAATAACGACCAGCATTCATATTTATGATTGTTATTTCAATATTTGGTTAAATTTGTTAAGCTCAAATATTTTACGATTTGATAGTTAAATTTCTATGGATATTTTATTGTCAGAGAACTCGCCATGCGATTATGCAATTAACAAGTTAAGAATTAAGATTCATCAGAATATTAAAATAGGACAAACGTGTTATTTTCACGGGTTTTTCTAATAATCGTTCGTTCGTTCGTTCGACATCCGTCCGTCTCGGGAGACGATGGGGTAGCCCTGAAGGTGCTAGGCGATGGAGTTACATCGCCTCTGGTGACTGTGTAGTCCCACTCTGGAGCGGCAGTCCAGTGCGCTACAAGCCTGTGCGGGATGTATGGAGAACTAGGTCTGCCCGGACGTCTAGTCCCCCCTCTCGGCCTTGCTAGTAGAGTCCAAAGGAAAGGATGAACCAATACAGTCTGGTACCAGCGCGTCTGCAGGAGTTGCCGGAAGGTAGCACAAAGTGCCGTCCATCCGCCTTCGGGGCTCTATTCCGGACTTGTGTAGGGTTTACTCCTTAGCCTTTTCTTCTTCTTCTTCTGCTAATAATAATAATAATAATAATAATAATAATAATAATAATAATAATAATAATAAAAAATAATAATAAAGAGTGGGCCAATATCTGCACTGGAAAATTTGCAACTCCTATGGGAAGGAAACTGGAAGAAATTGGTACGAACACCACCCTGACCCGGTTACGGAGATAGGACCTGTTACAATTCTATGGGACTACACAATATACACTGACAGAACAATCAAAGCCAACCGCCCAGACATTGTTATTAAAGACCACAAACAAAATAAGTGCCTCCTTATTGATATGGCAGTCCCTGCAGACTGCAATGTATCTTTGAAGATATTCGAAAAACTGTCAAAATACAAGGACCTTGAAATCGAAATCTCAAAAATGTGGCACATGGGAACATCAACAATTCCTGTTGTAGTTGGAGCCCTTGGACTGGTTGGAAAAGATTCCAGTAGGCTGATTGAAGGGATCCCTGGAAGTCCATGCCTCAAAGAGATACAAAAAATTGTTCTGACAAGTACAGCCCACACTTTACGAAGGGCTTTATCTATGTAATTTTTTTTTTTTTTTTTTTTTTTTTTTTTTTTTTCCAGTGGAAAGTGTCATGATGCCATTTCTAACCTTAGGTCCCTGGGCGGGACCCGGAAAGAAATGTGTAAACGCCAGATATCAAAGGAAATAAAAAAATAATAATAATAAAATTGTCCTCACGAGTACAGCCAGCACTTTACGAAAGACTTTATCTATGTAAAATATGTATGATTTTTTTAATTGCTCAGTGGAAAATGTCGGAAAGAAATGAGTACTCAGGAAAAATCTAAATAATAATAATAATAATAATAATAATGTAAAAGAGAAACAGTTAGCTCATCAGCGAAACAGAGACGGAAAAACTAGAAAAATTCTGATCATATATCGAAGGATGTACCTTCAAGCAGACAAGGTCAGATTTTGTTGGAAGAGAAGGAAAGGGGCTGAATTGCGCCTGGGAAATGGTACAGATTCAAACAGGCCGTCTGAGTTGCTATATTGAAAACAGTACCGTGGAACTATCATGTGAGGTAAAAAAAGGAAAGTGTAATTGTTGGATACCCTGTCACTGAAAACAATTAAGATTCAATTTACTCTGAAAAGTAAATGTAAACCCAAGAATAAGAAAATTCATTCAGTTTTTGAAAGAACCACAGCGGAGATATGCCACGAGATGGCAACGAAGGCATGAATCAGGAAAATCTATTTGAAAAAGGAAACTGAGTTATTACTAATAGCTGCTTCTGATAACGCATTTGGACAAACTGGGCAAAGACAAATGGTGATAAGGTTAGCATTTGATGGTATTTGGGGAAAGATACGAGACTATAAGTTATATTGTATCAGAGTGTAGGTGCATGGCTCAGAATGAGTATAAGGAATGGCAGCATGAGAAAGCTGTTGCCATTATTTATTGGAAGTTGTCTGAGTATATGATATATATATATATTTATATATGAGGCAAATTAATGACAAATTGGAAAAGAAATGTTCTATTCTAATGCTCTCCATCATATCAAGTCCCCACAAACGAGTGAAAGCAATAACACTTCTCCTACGAACTTTCATAGCCCATCACATACTAAAAATTCAGGTCACCTAGTTGAAATGCTAAGGGCAATAAATATAGCGGAAAATGCATGGCCAGTTTAGATGTTAGATGGCTTTATTCCAACTTCCCATGAACAAATGCTTAATTTTAAAATTGAACAAACAATAAAGAATAAACCTCTCTATACTAATAGCTGAAATCAATAAAAAATGTCCAACTCATTACCAATCAATACAATGTCATTATTACAATTACTATATTTTGAATCATTTTACCCCAATCAAGGCGTGACGCAGGGGTTTACAGGGAGTGAAATTGAAAGACAAGACTGAGAATATTGGGTTCAAGAAGACAGAAGAAAGCGATTGACATCAGGGAAGCAAGGAAAAGGAAGATAGTCCCACAGGTTGGAAGTGCGAGAAAAGAAACTGTTAGAATTGAACTGGCAGTTGCATTTATGTATTTCAACAACAAAAAGGTGGGACCTAAATGCCAATCTAGTAGCACGTTTTAATTCATGTTGGCGTGACACCAGTGAAATGCTCTTTTTAGGGAAACCGTATCAGGATTGTGAGTAAAAGACTGAAGTCCAGATGCCAGGTCGGCGTCGATTTCATTCCAGACTTTCTTTTGGATTTTGTCAAGAATCTCGAGATGTACAGCAGGAACGCCAGACCAGATATGACAGCAGTATTCAATGGACGGACGAATGATAGCTTTGTAAATGTGCAAGATGGACTCTGATGAGAAAAAACTTCTGGCACGACACAGTAAACCAACTTTCTTTGCAGTAGATGCAGCTATTGATTCAATATAGTCGCTCGGCGTCATGTCAGGAAACCAAGTCGAAAAACTAAGGGGAATAAATATAGCGGAAAAATGCATGGCCACTTTAGATGTTGGATCACTTTATTCCAACGGTCCTGTAAACAAATGCTTAACTTTTTTTTTAAAGTATCGAATACAATAAAAAAATAAATCTCTCTATACTAATATCTAAACTCGAAAAAAATTTCCAACTAATTATCAATCAATGCTGTTTCATTATTACAATTAGTATTTTTTTTAATTATTTCACCCAAAAGCAGGCGTGAATGCCACTAGTAGGCCGGGGTTACAGTGAGTGAAAGTGAAAGAGAAACCTAGAAATAGGGAAGACTGAGGAAAGGATTCATGAAACAGAAGATGGCGATTGACGTTGCATTTAAATTTTTGAAGATTGTAGTTGTCAGGGAAGCAAGAAATCGGATGGGAGTCCCACAGGCGGGAAGTACGGGAAAAGAAACTTTTACACTAGAAGTTTTTACATCTATATATTTCAAAATTAAAAGGACGGGACCTAGATGACAATTTAGTAGCACACTTAAATTCACGTAGTCAGGGCAACAGAGAAAAAAGCTTGTCAGAGCAGTTGTCATGAAAATATTTTGTATAAAAAACATAGGGAAGCCGCGTCAGGTCGGTGAGAAAGTGACTGAAGTCGAGATGCCAGGTCAGGTACTATAACATTACAGATTAATGTAAATTCACAATGTGGGGTACTTAACCCTAGAACACTAACCATCAATTAAAATTACACCACTACTAACCATGATTTTGAAAATATACCCGATTTTGAAAATATCATACCCGATTTTTAAAATATCAAAAAAAAATATTAAATATAAATCTTTATTTGAAATATTTTACATGCGAGAACGTCAGACTTTGTAATTTGAGTTAACATTAATAGGAACTGAAAAAACATATTATTTAGGTAAGAAAATTAGGTACTGAATATTGTAATTAAAAATAGGAAAATTTCAACAGGGTACTATATACCCATGGTTAGTTTTCTAGGGTTAATAATAAAAGTGAGACAAAAAGAAACAAATTTAGAAAGAAATTAACTGCAATTGGCTGGACGATATACCCAGATACATCTAAAAAGAAATAAATAAAGTTAAAAATGTAAATTCTCCAACACCTTCATATTTCTTGTCTAAGCATAGTTCTAACCAACGTTTACGTTTTAAATATTTCCCCTTCACGTCAAATGCGTAAATAATTACATAAGCACAAATATTATTTTAGTTAGATGAAATCCTAAAAGTCGAAATGATTCCGACATTTTTTTCCACATTGTTATTAATTTTCCTAACGTTGGAAGTAGTGTAAAAAGAACGTGTTTGAATATAGTTACAATTATTCTATGTGACCACAAAGGTGGAGAAATTGCTGGAGAACAACAAAGGGAAACGCCTGTAGGATTTTCCGCTACAGACAGTGATAACTTTAGCGCACAATAAACCCTGATTTCGTCCTGCAGGAGAAATAGAACAGATTTAATACGCTACGGAAGTCTCCTGCCCAGGCAAAGAAAACGGCAAGATCAACTACTAAAATGATTTCAATTATGAAATTTTGTGAAAGATTATCAAAGAATACAATTCCAGTATCAGTGATTAGTGGAGCATCGGAGCGTTGTACTAAAAACACGAAAAAGAAAAACCTTGAAGACATTGGATAGTGATTTGAAAATGAAGACCTAGAAAATAGCATGCCTGATCGGAACAGCAAAGATATTTCGAAAAGTACTGCAACAATAGTTCCTCTCACTGAAAAGAATATTAGATACAGCCTTTGATTGAAAAGAAATGTCTGGTTTATTCTTCAAACTTACTAAAAGAGGCCTGAAAATAAAATTCTTACGAACAGCCAACACCATATGCTGCGCCAAAAGGAAATAACAATAATAATAATAATAATAATAATAATAATAATAATAAGAAGAAGAAGAAGAAGAAGAAAAAGAGGAAGGAGAAGAAGGAGGAGGAGGAGAAGAAGAATAAGAATAAGTAGAAGAAGAAGAAGATAAAGAAAAAGAAAAAGTAGAAGAAGAAGAAGGAGAAGGAGGAGAAGAAGAAGAAGAAGAAAAAAGTAGAAGATGATGAAGGAGGAGAAGGAGAAGAAGAAGAAGAAGAAGAAGAAGAAGAAGGGGAAGAAGAAGAAGGAGAATAAGAATAAGAATAAGAATAAGAAAAAGGAGAAGAAGAAGAAGAAGAAGAAGAAGGAGAAGAAGAAGAGAAAGAAGTAGTAGTAGTAGAAGAAGAAGAAGAAGAAGAAGAAGAAGAAGAAGAAGAAGAAGAAGAAGAAGAAGAAGAAGAAGAAGAAAGAGAAGGAGATATAAGAAAAAGAAAAAGAAGAATTCGGTTGGGTTGAAATTACAATGAGAATGACGTGTTTTTCGAAACTGCTGAAAATTGAACTCTTTCAAAAAAAAAAACACCTAAATATGAAATGTTATTTTTAGTACTATTTTTAAAAGTAAATATGATTTTTCTTCTTATTATTATTAATTTTATTTATTTAATTTATCTCTTTGTCTTTTAATGATCCTGATTAAACAAATAGTTTTCTCTGTATTCTTCATATATTCCTTAGAAGGACGACGATATTAGTTGTAGATAACGTTAAGTATTTTCGACGAGTTCAGTGAATAAAAATCTGACTATATAGAGATGGGCACAAAAATGAAGGAATGAAGTTTGTATATAATTTTATACGAACAAATAAGTTTTCAATAATATTGTATTAAAAAAAAATACTCTAATAAATAACATCACTGCTTTCTTTAAATTAATAAACAAGTAAAATATTATTTATTTTTTCCATTTACAGGGATGTTTCACTTAATCTCATCTTAAAAATAGTAAACAACATTATTATTATTTTTTTTTCTTTGCTTTATGGTGTGTATTCATTTATTTCCGGGTCCCGCCCAGAGATCTAAGGTCAGAAATGGCATCATGACATTTTCCACTGATATATTTTACATAGATAAAGCCCTTCGTAAGGTGTGGGCTGTACTCGTGGGAACAATTTTTTGTACTTCTTTGAGGCATGAACATCCAGGAATCCCTTCAATGAGTCTAATCTAATCTTTTCCAATCAATCCGAGAGCTCCAGCAACAACAGGGATTGATGATGTTCCCACGTGGCACGTTTTTGAGATTTCGATTTCAAGGTCCTTGTATATTGATAGCTTTTTAAAGATCTTCAAAGATACATTGCAGTCTCCAGGGACTGCCATATCGATAAAAAGGCTTTTTTTTTGTTCGCGGTCTCTAATAATAATGTCTGGGCTGTTAGCTTTGATTGTTCTGTCTGTGTGTATTGGGTTGTCCCATAAAATTATTACAGGTCCTATCTCCGCAACCGGGTCTGGGTGGTGTTCATAGCAATCCTATCTCCGTAACCGGGTCTGGGTGGTGTTGTGTTATTATTATTATTATTATTATTATTATTATTATTATTATTATTATTATTATTTCCTTTGATATCTGGCGTTTACACATTTCTTCCCGGGTCCCGCCCAGGGACCTAAGGTTAAAAATGGCATCATGACATTTTCCACTGCAAAAAAAAAAAAAATAAAATAAAAAAATAATTACATAGATAAAGCCCTTCGTAAAGTGTGGGCTGTACTTGTCAGAACAATTTTTTGTATCTCTTTGAGGCATGGACTTCCAGGGATCCCTTCAATCAGCCTACTGGAATCTTTTCCAACCAGTCCAAGGGCTCCAACTACAACAGGAATTGTTGATGTTCCCATGTGCCACATTTTTGAGATTTCTATTTCAAGGTCCTTGTATTTTGACAGTTTTTCGAATATCTTCAAAGATACATTGCAGTCTGCAGGGACTGCCATATCAATAAGGAGGCACTTATTTTGTTTGTGGTCTTTAATAACAATGTCTGGGCGGTTGGCTTTGATTGTTCTGTCAGTGTGTATTGTGTAGTCCCATAGAATTGTAACAGGTCCTATCTCCGTAACCGGGTCAGGGTGGTGTTCGTACCAATTTCTTCCAGTTTCCTTCCCATAGGAGTTGCAAATTTTCCAGTGCAGATATTATTATTATTATTATTATTATTATTATTTTTATTATTATTCAAACTTTCACACCAGTGATGCGTTATCCTTCGTATAAATTCTAAACTTTATTAACCCAAATTTAACATTTTCTGTTTCCATTAAAAAAGGACACATGGCACAGTGGATAAAGGCGTTGGTTAGATCCAGTAACAGACCCAAAAAAGAGTGTGAGTTCAATACCCGGTTCAGGCAGTGGAGAACTTTCAGAGGGAAACATTACCAGGAGATAACTGATAACTGACATCCATCAAACATGGCTCGTGGAACTAGAACAGTCTACCCCAGTGATCGAAATAAAGGGTTCGGTTCGAAATTCCAACCACCTGAAGAAGGCCGGAGCGTACAACGGCCGAAACGTGACAAATATGGCGACAAAGATGAGGACAATAGTCCGAATAATGTAAATACTGTAAAAAAATTTTGTCAATTAATTTCGTTAAGCGGGACTAATGATAGTAGCAACAACAATAATATTTTTTTTTAATTAATTAACAACTGATCTGATTAGCGGTAACAAAAACAGTGGAAACATATGTAATGACAAAATTACGCACGTGTAGGCTTTAAGAATGATTTATTCAACCGGGAATACAAGTTTCGCTTATAGTGTCCTTTTAGATTCCCAGTAAATTGAAATAGCTCAATCAAAGAGGAGAGTAATAATACAAGGGGCAATCACTATTGAATTATTCATAACAGCATAAATAAATAAAAATAAAAATAACCATCTCTTTCTTTTTTTAATTATAAATATATAATGTGTTAGTTAAACATAATATTTTAGGATAATAATGTTTGTTTTCGTTGAATAATAGCTTCTTTTACCGGTGTCATTTTTTCCAAAATGTTTTTAAATTTCCAATCTCGTCTCTGTATATTGGCAACCCATCTAGAAGAAGGAAAACTCCGAACAATAACCCGCAAATCAAGGTGTTAATCATGCCGAGGGGTTAACAGCTGCTGCGTTATGAGGTCGCGACCGATCCCCTACAGGCTTCGGAACCCTGTCACATATATTCCGTCTTAGAAAAAAAAATGACATACTAACTCTTGAGCAAGAAGGTTGCAAATGTGGCTCTTATGGATGTAAAGACCAATTATTTATTAATAGGTTGGGTTTTGGTTTGTTTTGTTTTTGTACGGCATATCAAAACCTCATTGGGTCATTTAATGCCGACAAATTTTTTTTTTCCTGATATTTTTGATTTGTCAAAAATCTATTTCTGGTAATATTTTTTCCTCCATATCGTATAGCTGGTAATATTATTTTAAAACATGTATTGCTGGTAATTGTTTTTTTTTTAATTTATTTCTGGTAATAATTTTCTTTACAAAGTATTTCTGGTATTAAAACCTATTTTTACACTTTCATAATGCTTTTTACCTTAGTTTTGGGATTAACTATTTGCACATAGCTGGGACCCTAACAGGTGCTACCACCCCAGGTCAGCATGGATCTGGGCACACCAGCAATTAAGAGGCGGTTCCACACTCCTCAAAGCCTCCTGATCAGAGGCCTTGCTGTTGGACGTAGTTTATCGTCTTACCCTGGACGCGGATATAGTTTATCGTCATACCCTGGACGATTATTAATAGTAGGATCTTGGAAAACTGCTTCGATACAAAGAAAAATCTCAATACTGTCTGGATAGATTACCCTAAGGCATTTGAGAGTGTATCCCATTCCTGGAGTTTTTATATATATATAAAGTATCACCCGTCATCTATTTCACCAAACGAAGTTTTTTTTGTTTTTTTGTGTTTTAAATTTGAATAGCCCCAAGCAAGGCTGTAAAGCCGCTAAGACACTAGGGATTACCGGGTGTGAGAGAATTAAGAACAGAAATATTATGAACTGAAAGAGAAAAGACTAATCAGGTGGACCGTAGATAACGGTTGGCATTGTAGTTCAATTTTTGCAGATTAAAAGGTGGCTGAAAAGAAGTTAGCATAGAAGTTACGGCTACAGCTAACTAGTCCAACTGTAAATTGATGAGATCTCGACGCCAGTCTAGTGATGTGCTGAAATTCAAAAACGTTACGTGCCGTAGCGGAGAGCTCATTCTTCAATGTATGTCGTATGTTGATGTGGAAAACAACACTTCACTTCAAACATATAAATGGCGTCTATCAGTTTGGCGAAATAGATATCAACAGAGAAATATTTCAAGGTGACTCTTTGTCACCCTTACTGTTTTGTATATCCCTAATAGCTTTAACCAGTGAACTTAATAGGGCGGAATATGGCTAGAAGTTATCTAAAAAGAAAATAAGCCAGCTATTTTAGATGGATGAAGTTGTAAGCTAGGAATGACAGTCAGCTGGAGTCTCCTGAAAATAATAAAATGTTTCAGTGATGACATTGAAATGCAATTCTGCTTGGATAAATATGCTAAAGCCACAATATTGCGAGGGTCACTACAAGAAACCTCTTCTATTAGCTTAGACCCTGGGGAAACAATAAGAGATTTAAAGAAAGAAGAAGCCTATAAGTGTAAATGAAAGTGAATGAATTCACAATAAAACTGAACGAAATAGTGCCAAAAAGTACTGTAGAAAGATGCGACCGATATTAAGAACTGAATTGAAATCTCAGAATAGAATTATGGCCATTAATAGTCTTGCTATTCCAGTTGTTCAATAGAGTTTTAACATTTTAAACTAGACTCTAAATGATATCAGACGAATGAATTCTAAGACAAGTACGTTTCTTTCTAAGCATAGCATGTATAATGTAAAGGCTGATGCAGACTGACTATAAATACCCCGTAAATTAGGCGGAAGGGGTCTTATTCAGATAGAATTGTCATAGAAGGCCACAGATTTTGGCTTACTAACATACAAGGAAACAACAAAGGATTTACTCAAACAACACGAAAACAGAAAGAAAGAATATTCAATCATGAAGAAAGGTTGTAAATACAAACGAGATTTACATTTAGAAGATTCTGTAGAAAAGCAAAACTAAACCCAAGAACAAACTGTTGCAGCAAATTTATGAAAAGTAAATCAAAGACGAAAGCTCTTGAACAGTCGAAACAACGCTGGCAAGAAAAACCTCTGCGTGGTCAATATCCAGAACGAGGTTAATAAAGCCGATGTTGATAAAGTTAACATTCATTGATAATAACGAGCATCTGGATTAAAAATTGGAACGGAAGCCTCTATTCTTGCAGCGCAAAACCAGAATCTTTTCACAATTAACTTTCAGGCAAATATTTTTTTTTATTTCTTTTCCCAAGAAGGTAATGTTTGCTATTTCATTAGAAATTGCTACCGTGAAAAACGGAAACACCTATCTCAGGGGATGTTTGAGAATCGGTACGCGTGCATCGTTACAGCCGTATCAGCCACGTGTCAATGTTTATCAAGATCTTTGATACATATGAAGCGTGTGTACGTGACCTTAGATTCTGCTCGAAAGATGGCGGCTTGTTTCAGATCAGAATCTTTTTAGGGTTTCTCCTGACAAACCCGAAACAAATCCCCCACAAAAATCAATTTTTTTTTGTTGCGAAAGAATCCCTTTTTATTCTAATCTCCACAAATGTATCGTTATTTTTACGTGTTAACATTAATATGTGCACCTCAAGACGACGTAGCTTCTGCTTTTCTAGGAATCCGCAGTTCATTTTTTTCTTATCGCAGCTAAATTCTGTGAGCCTTTTTTAGAAATAATGTTGGATAATTCCGAACAACTTTCAATGCACGAAGAGTAGCGGCTATCAGCGGGTAAAGTGAGATCGGTTAGCCGAATTCAAATCCAGGGTGAGATAATAGCGTTCAATTTCCCACAGATGCCCTTTCTTCTTATCTCACATATGGATTAAATAGCAGGGAAAACTGTACACCCTAGTCTTGGTTGGCAGCCAGTCTAATGACAACTCTCAATTGGATGGATGTACGGCGAGTAAATGATTCCTTTAAAATCTGTTTGTATCTGAAACTACAGTAGGAGCTCATAGCTTGTTTGTAGCGTCTTGAAGATGGAGGAAGATCAGAAGGAGGAGGAGTTAGTTACTTACATTACTACCGCGACATCACCTTTTACGATTTCTTATT
This sequence comes from Acanthosepion esculentum, assembly GCA_964036315.1. NCBI lineage: Eukaryota > Metazoa > Mollusca > Cephalopoda > Sepiida > Sepiidae > Acanthosepion > Acanthosepion esculentum. The sequence continues at coordinate 10,428,874 of OZ038494.1, read as the reverse complement.
TGTCGGTGTAATATGTACCGTAATTCGCTATGTATAATACACCTTCATCCATAATAAGCACTACTAAAATTGTGCTGAAGTTGTAGGAAATATGCTTCTACTCATGCATAATACGCACTCCCTGTTTGGTAATCAAACCCTTTAAATTGTACTTCTCCAATGTCATTACGGCTAGCGATTCCTATCTTATTCAATCTGTAATTGAAGATATTTATCAAAATTTCTGATCATCACAATTCTAAAAGGAAACGAAAATACCTATAATGTGCCTACTGCGCAGACTCATTAACGTGTTTTTGTTTGTTAAAATGTGCAATCTACGGGATCTGAATGTAGTTTTTCATAAAAATGATTTTAAACATAGAATAATATTATTCTGTTATTAATATACATACATACATACATATATATATAAATATATATATATATACGTGCGTCTGTGTATGCGTGTATGCATTATAATATATATATATATATATATATATATATATATTTATTTATATATATATATATATATATATATATATATATATATATATATATATATATATATATATATATTGAGCTGGTGCATAATTAACAGGCGTTTTTTAAACAATATTTATGATGTAAAAAGAAACATAACAATTCAACAATTACATTTTAAATGATTATTCCGGAGTTCATGATTATCGACACACATTCTTATAACCTGAAAATAAAGTAATATTTTTATTAAACGAAGTAAACAAAACACCAATTTTTATTCACAATTAACTCGCCTACCAAAACCCCTGCTAATTATGTACCAACCTAATATATATATCTATATATATATATATATATATAAATATATATATATATATATATATATATATATATATATATATATATATATATATATATATATATATATAAACACAATCCATTTTACACAGAAGTCCACCAGGTATATATATGATATTACAAAACAGTTATTCAATAATACATATATTTCATTTAAAGACGCCTGACAAGGTACTGCGATTAATCTTTTGATTTATATCTCCGAACGCTTTCGGCTATTCTATTAGGTATTATCAAGATTTTTTTTTTAATTTTTAACGGAATATATATGTTTTTATATATATATGTATCTAGAATTATAGAATGTGTTTTTTTTCCAAACTCGGTCAGTATATTGAGGCCGTATTCATAATTGATATGATTGAATATCAGCTTTTACTTTTTATTCTTCATTCTTCCATTAGTTTTAACCTAGTTTTACACTCTAGATATATTATATGAAAGAGGGATGTTGTCGAAATGCACTATTATATATATATATATATACACACACACACACACACCCACACACACACACACATATATATATATATATATATATATATATATATATATATATATGAAGAAATATAGTCTGAAAGTGTGCTATATTTATGGGATAAAGTGCTCAATATCAGAGATAGAGATTCATGAAACAGACTGTCGCCTCTAGGTGTTGACTTCTATGTTCTCTTTTATATTTACATATATGTATATATATATATATATACATATATGTAATAGAAATTATTTATATTTGGGACTCATCAGCAGTGCGCATCCACTACGGAGAATTGATACACGGACAGTTATATATATATATATATATATATATATATATATATATATATATATATATATATATATATATATATATTGATGCACACACTTAAATACACACACACACACACACACACACATATATATAGGGTTCACGTATGACACAGATTGAAGCCATTACGTGTTATTTTCTGTGTTCAAAATGCTTATATTTTCATACACTTTATCACGAAAATTTACCATATCTTAAAACGGTATTATCATCGTATATATATATATATATATATATATATATATATATATATATATATATATATATATATATATGTGTGTGTGTGTGTGTGTTGTTCGTGTGCCTGTGTGTGTGTCTGTGTATGTGTGTGTCTGTGTATATGTGAGTGTGGAATCCAGCGTATATTGAAGTACACACAAAGGATCTTCGATTTGGCAACAAGGTTGTCTAATGCAATGGAAACTCATAGACATTAAGTCCTATCAGCCATCTCTCTATAATCAGAAGGATTTGTTGGTGAGATTAAAGGAAATTTGCATTTAGTTTACATTTTTGTTTACATATAACTTTAGTCTGGTTTTGTATATATTTTTAACGCTGTTCAGATTATATTGAACTTGACTTTGGCTCTCTGACGTAAGAGGATCGATGAAACGTTTTATATGCTTTTATACGTTATACTTCTGGGTTTCCAATTTACGGCAATGTATATTTCTTGTTTCTCATTTCTTATGAATGTCCTTTCAATATGTCTGTTTTTATTCCTCTAGTTAAATTCTGTAACTTCATATAAAAAGTGTAAAAATAATTCTAAAATCCCGAGGCTTTGTCATTTATCCTTGATAATTGCTAGATTTTAGTCGAAAGGGCTAAGTTTCAAATGTTTGAACAATATTCCCATCCATTGAATTTAAGCAGATGCACTTATTGTAGGTTAACAAGGAAATCAAATTAAGAAAATGCAATCTTCCCTTGTTAGAACTTGCGACATTTTTTAGACCGATGATAGAGAGAAAACACACAACACAGATATCTTCAGCAGTCGTATCCTCAAAGTTTTTGGCCCTAATCTTCACATTGAGAGCAAAATAATTGAGTTACTTTACTTGAAACATGGCTATTAACTGATAAAAATAATTCCAGTCCCACCAGCACATCCTGCTTATTGTTTGATGATAATGAAAGCACATACGAGTCACGGGAAGTGAAGTTCTCGGATTATTTGTGACTTCAAAAGATTCATAATGTTATATTACGAGGGCAAGCTTCTATAGAAGTTGAAAATTACACCAAAATGAATGTGAAAGTCTTTTAAATGTTCAATGTCGGAACAATAACAGTAACTATTTGTCATACTGCGAACGAAAGTATGAAAGGCATTGTAATTCTTGAGGGAGAATTTTGTATCATGAAGAATGATACAAGGTTAAATCACTCTACACAAAACTGTGTTCTTTAAGGAAATCATTAATGGAAATTATTGTTTGTTATATGCTAAGGACAATGGTAAAAAAGGCATTGGAATTCTTGATGGAACACTGTGTCTCATGAAGAAATTATACAAGATTATACCACTCTACACAAAATCGAGTTTAAATATATATATATATATATATATATATATATATATATATGAAGAAATATATCAGGTCATCCCATAAGTTCTGTCCGAATTTTGAATAAAGAAAACAAGTGACCAAATGTTACATTTAATTACAGATTCAATCAACAATGTATTTTCCATGATTATCTATGACTTCCTTCCATCTATTAACAAGCTTACTAATTCCATTACTGTAAAATTCTTTTGGCTTTGATTCGAAGAACACACAAATGTCAGTTTTAACATCTTCCCGTGTTACAAAAGCTGTTTCTTCCAGATGATTCTGTAAGCTACGAAACAAATGGTAGTCTGAAGGAACAAGGTCAGGAGAATAAGGTGGATGAGGAATTTTCTTCCAACCAAGTTCTTCGATCTTTTGTGACGTGATTCTTGCTGTGTGTGGTCGCGCATTGTCCTGATGAAACATCACCCGTTTTCGATTCACTAGAGCAGGGTTTTTTTCCCTCAAAGCTTGGTTCAAACGCTCGAATTGCTGACAGTATATTTGAGCATGAATTGTTGCATTAGGTGGTAAGAATTCAAAGTGGATTATTCCTTGGCAGTACCACCAGATTGAAAGAAGAACCTTTTGCCCATGAATTTCCCTTCTCGGCTGTGGCTGGGGTCCTTCCCCTTTACCAAGCCACTGTCTACGACGCTTAACATTTCGATAAAAGATCCATTTTTAGTCGCCAGTCACAAGTCTATCCAAAAAAGGTGAAACAAGTTGGCGACAATGGAGAGAAGAGCAGATGTCACCTCGGGATTTGAGGTTGTTTTCAGACAATTCATGAGGCACCCATTTTCCAAGTTTAGGAACTTTTCCAAGTTGTTGAAGATGACGATGAACAGTTGTATGGTTTGAACTGAGAACCACTGCCAATTCCTCAACTGATAAAGCAGGATTTTCTTCAAGGGCTGCTTCAAGAAGCTTTTCATCAAACTCAACTGGACGTCCGGTTCGATCTTCATCTTCAAGAGTGAAATCTCCACCTCTGAATTTTGCAAACCATCTTCTGCAAGTTCGTTCATTCACACATTCCTCTCCATAAACTGAGTGAATGTTTCTAGCCGCTTCGGCTGCTGAGTTTCCTTTCTTGAACTCATAAAGCATTATGTGCCTCAAATGATTCTTGGGTACTTCCATGTTAGCAGGGTTTTAATCAAATATTGGTCTCTGAAATAAAATTTGATCAGTTTAAATGCATCTAAACATAAAAATAATGTTCATCTCCATTAGACATTATAAAATACTTTTTAAATTTCGTTCATTTTAACAAAAAGTTAAAATTCGGACAGAACTTATGGGAGGACCTAATAGTTTAAGGTATGCTATATTTATGGGATAAAGTGCTCAACATCAGAGATAGAGCGTATGTAAATATAAACATAAAAGTGAACATTGAAATCAACACTCAGAGGCGACAGGGTGTTTGATGCTAGGCGCAATCGTCATGAAACAGCCTGTCGCTTCTGAGTGTTGACTTCAATGTTCACTTATATATATATATATATATATATATATATATATATATATATATAAATTGTGGTACTCAACTTGCAGTAGAGCAAATCGGTACCCGAGGAGAAATGGGGAAGTAAAAAAAAGAAAGAACCAAGAACATTAAATCAAGGCGAAAACAATCGTCAAGTGTTCAAGCTCCAAGCCCAGAGGAAAAAAAAACCAAAACAAATAAAAAGACAACTGCCGGAATTACTGTGACGATCCGTTTAGGTGAAACCTAGGTAGATTTGCCTGGCTACTTAGGATTATCTTATGTGTGTATGTGTGTGTGTGTGTATATATATATATATATATATATATATATATATATATATATATATATATATATATATATATATATATATTAGGAGAATTTGAGAGAATTATACTTAAGTAATTCGTAGAGTCTAGAAGAAGCCTCAACAAAACACACTGAACGGCCGTTTGGTCCTATATTTGGGACTCATCAGCAGTGTGCATCCACTACCGAGAATTGAAACCCGGACAGTTACGTTATCAGGCAAACGGCCCCCGGTTACAAAAGGTTGGGAAATATAGCGCCGCTCGATCACGTATTCCGTGGTGGAACTCATCCGAGTTTATATATATATATATATATATATATATATATATATATATATATATATATATATTATTAGGACTACTGTCCTCATCCTTGGCGTTCTTCAGGTGGTTGGAATGTCGAAATAAAGGGTCACATGGCACAGTGGATAAAGGCGTTAGTTAGATCCAGTTCAATACCCGGTTAAGGCAGTGGAGAATTTTCAGAATGAAAATTAACAGGAGATAACTAATAACTGACATCCATTAAAACCATGGCACGTGGAACAAGAACAGTCTAGGTTCGACATTCCAACTACTTGAAGAAGGCCGGAGCGTAAAACAACCGAAACGTTGTGATAAACATGGCTAAAAAGATGAAGACAATAGTCCAAATAATGTAAATAATGTACATAATACCTCATCTCGGAAATATAGACATATATATATATATATATATGTTCGTACTGAAACATTGTTAATATAATATGAATTTGATTGAGGTCGCAGTATTTAATTCATTTTAGTGGTTTCAAAAACAGTATGAAAGCAAAGTATTATTTTATATTTTATTTTATTTGTTCCACCCCCTGCACATGTTTGTGCCCGGTCATCTGTGGGCCGCAGCTCCACCCTCCAAATAACTTTTTTTCTGAAAGAAAGCTCACTCTTTGAAATAATTTACCTGAACTAAAACCTAGTATTGTAATATGTTTGCTTTTCTCTTTTTTAATAGGAGTACATAGTCTCTCCTATCGCTCGATCCATAATCCTTCGTTTTCTCTTGAACTCGAGTGGAGGCTCATCCCTTGTTTCCCGGTTCTCTTCCTTTTCCCAGGCCTTAATAGTGGTACTGTCACGAATTTATTTGGATATATGTTGATGATGGTAACGTCTCTTCATTCTGAGAGTACCAGTTTTTCAGGTTTCTGGTTGCTATTCCCGACTGGTAGTTCTCTTTTTCTCTTGTGTAGCGTCTTGAAAGGCTGCTCTGAACAACAGTGGCTAAATATCGTAGTTCTTGCATTGCTATGTCGGGCATAGTAGTGTGTCCATTCAAGTTCCTCCAGTGGGCAACTTTTTATACCCTCATCAAAAAAAATAATGATTGTAGCCTGGAAAATCATATATATATATATATATATATATATATATATATATATATATATATATATATATATATATATATATATATATATCAATTATGTGGTGCAGGTTCAATTTATATTACGCGAATCATTCATACGAAAAGCAGATAATGAAGTTAATGATATAAATGGCAAGACTCACTCTCGCAAACAATTTTTAATAATAAAATACATTAACCTCGAATCCGTTAATGAATGGTATGATCCTTGTTTTTAAATTCCGGTTTTATCAGGTCTTTTTTTACTACTAGCTTTCAATCGTTTCATACGATCATCCTCAGGTAGGGAAATAGGTAAGTTTTTTACATCCCGGTAATAACAGGACATCGAAAGATAAAGTGTAATCCGAAAGAAGTGTTTTTAGAAATGTGATATTGTTAACTGTAAGAACACTTTTACATATATATATATATATATATATATATATATATATATATATATATATATATATATATTAAATAGTGCAGTTTAGTTAATATCGTAAAGAAGTAGTCATGCAAGGCAAAAATCAGTAACGTTAATGTAAATAATGGCGAAATCACTTCGCTAACAGATTAAATAATGCTATTTATTTTCGTCTCGGAATTTTACCTGAAATTACCTAAAAATTGAAAAATAACATCCATGCCTGAAGAAGATGCAAGTGGTATCGAAAGTACTTGCATTATGGACTGTTTCCTGCTAGACACAATCGTCAGGCCACGAGTGTTGGCTTTTTCTATTATTTATATATATGGATCAGTGGGGCATTGTGGGTAATCCATTCTGGCGGTTATTTTGGCACAAAGACGCACGAAACGAGAGATGCTGGTAGTTTCAAAATTTGTAAAACGATATATTTTTGAGAGAAAACATATTGTCACAGTGTGTGATAGTCATGGACAATGGTGATGGGGAAAACAGAAAAAGAATACAGATGATTTCAGCTAGACTGATGAAAAAATATTCTCTCAAATATATTCTTTCAAAAATTTTGAAACTACCTGCAGACGTGGCAACGTCAACGAAGCCGACTCCGATGAAATCATAGCGGATGGAACGCGTGACAGTTTCCAGTTTGTCATATTTTGAAATGCTGTCTGGTGATATATACCCCCCCCCATATATATATATATATATATATATATATATATATATATATATATATATATATCGTTGTAAAAAAAATGAACATGAACAGTAGTTACCAATAGGCTCAAAAATAAACATGAGCCATCCTTTTCTATAGACTCAGGTATAAGCACAATTTATAGTCTCAAGTATAAACAAAGTATAACAACGACACTAATAATAATAATAGAATTAAACGAATTTTAACATGAAATAATCGAAAACTGCATCAGTCTAATCTAATCCAATTTGCCGAGGATGTTACGGTTTGGAGAGAGAGAATAGGATGACTGTAAAAATCCAGTGGTTAAACACATCAGCCAGCATTCGAAAGCATTTTAGTAAATTGCAAATTGTCATAAGTTTTCTTCAATCTGTTTGTCATGCATCGTTTATATTGTCCATTTCGCTTGGCAAATAATTAGTTCTTTTTTCACTTTTATTGCTTCTCACGCTCGGAAAATGCAACCTGTCGCATTGAAAGAGCTTAATTAACGTTAATTACGCAATTTCGAATGTTTCCCATTAATTACAAAACTCCCTTTCAAACAGTAAAAAAAAGAAGGAATTACCTCCATCGTCAGCGAAGTCGAGCTAAAAATAAATTGAAAAACACTGAAATATTCGCGAAAAGACACGAACCAAGGTTATTATATAGTTATACATATATATATATATATATATATATATATATATACACAGTGTAACCCGGATATAAGAGACCCTGTTATAAGATAAACCCGGATATAAGAGAGATCTTCTCTGGTCCCAAATTAGAGCCTTACTTACCTAAACAAAATAGACCAAACTCGGATATAAGAGAAACCCGGATATAAGAGACTTCTTCTCCGGTCCCGACAACTCTCTCATATCCGGGTTACACTGTATATATATATATATATATATATACATATATATATATATATATATATATATATATATATATATGTACGAAGGCCGTTCAAAAAGTTCTACGCCTCACCCAGAAAAAATTAGGAAACAAGACAGGTTTCCGCTAGTTTTCAATATAGCTCCCCCCCCCTTTGACATCAATGCCCTTGGTATCCTCCAAAATATCCTTCACAACAGAGATGTTGCTTCCAAAATGCCAACTACGCATTTGAATTTAGGAAACAGGAAGAAGTCATATGGAGCATAGGATGGTGAGTAAGGGGGATGGAGTAGCTATTCAAAAACAGAAGCCATCACCTTACCAACAGACGCTGCCTGCCTGAACTTCTTTGAGAGTGGAAAACCAGGGATATTATGTGGGTGTGTAGACGATATATATATATATATATATATATATATATATATATATATATATATATTTCTGAGATGAGGTATTATGTACCCTATTTATATTATTCGGACTATTGTCCTCATCTTTGTCGCCATATTTATTACAACGTTTCGCTGGTTGTATGCTTCGGCCTTCTTCAGGTGCTTGAATGTCGACAGGTGTGACTGATCACATATGGAGAGAAAAGATCACCGCCCTCTGTGGGATCAGGTTGAGATCATAGACAAAGAACACCATTGAAAAATTCGTAAACTTAAGGAATCAGCACATATGCTAGGCTACAAAAATCTCCTGAGCCGACCAAGCATAGAAATGAATACAATATGGGAACCTGTAATAAGGAATGCCAGAGAAAAGCAATAACAAGAACAAAAATTGTAATATGAGCCCTGGTAAAAACATGTATGGATAACATCAAAAATTGCAATATGAGCACTGGTAAAATGGTTGCTGAAGCCATTAGGCTTATAATACCCAGAAATTCAAACACAGATGTACTCACAGACACATGGCTCAGTGCATAATGGCGTTGGTTAGATCCAGTGACAGGATCCAAAGAGTGTGAGTTCAATACCCAGTTAAGGCTGATAACTGACATCCATTAAGCATGGCACGTGGAACTAGAACAGTCTACCCCAGTGAGCGAAATAAAGGGTTCAGTTCAACATTCCAACCACCTGGATAAGGCCGGAGCGTTGTAATTAATATGGCAACAAAGATAAGAACAATAGTCTGAATAATGTAAATAGTACACACACACACACACACACACACACACACATATATATATATATATATATATAACGAGGTTCGATCAAAAGGTTCTAAGACTCACCCAGAAGAATTGTGGATACAGGACAATTTTTCAATATCGTCTCCCTTGACATCGGACATCATTGTACTTGTTCTAACGATGCTAAAGAATTGCAATCCTATCACGGAAGACGCTGGCATCCTGATCCCCCAAAAACTCCTCCACTGTACATTATCTCATCACTGTTACCAAAATGGCGACCACGCAGGTGAAATTTGAGTTTAGAAAACAGGACTAAGTCAGATGGCGTTGTCTAGTGAGTAAGGGGTATTGGGTAGCAATTGAAAGCCACAGTTGGCCTCTTCTGCTACTGTAGCCTGAGCAATGTAAAAGGGCGCGTAATCTTGGAGCAATAGCACAAATTCCTTCAGCTTCACTCTGCGTTCTGACTTGATTGTTTCCTTCAGTTGCATTAATTCTGACGCATATTATTTTCCATTAATAATTTTTCCCTTTTTCCAGGTAGTCTAAATAGTATCTCTTCAGGATCCAAAAAGAAAAACTGATGCTTTGCCACCAGACGCTGCCCGCTTGAACTTCTGTTTGCTTTGAATCTTTGATTAAGCTCGATTAAGCTCGAAGTGGTGAACTCAGGTTTTATCGTCAGTTACTAATCTGTGATGGAAATTCTCAGGGTCAGCCTGGAAGCGAGACAGAAGTGTCGTGGAAATGTCAATCCTTTTCAGCTTCTTCTCTGCTGTCAGGATTCTTGGGGCCCATCTTGCAGATATCTTGCTCATCCCCAAGATCCCAGTTCAAACAGTATGGACTGAACGAGAACTAATGCCTAAGGACTTAGCTGTCAGCTGAGTAGTAAGACATCTGTCATCCAAAACCATACGATGAATGGCATAATCAGGGGAGTCTCACTAAGATTTTCTTGGGTTTCATAGCTTTTTATGCAGGTACTTGTTTACTGTTCAGCTTCTGTTTTGTCCATTTTTAGATTTGTCGTACACCTCTCAGCTTTTTATTGCCTTCACCTGCACAGAAATTAAAAGTGAAATCTAGTAATCTGTCATAGTAAAAATATCAGCTATGACTCTCCTTACTTGGTGAGGCTTAGAACTTTTTGAACGACCCTCGTAGTTAGCTAAGCGTGAATTATAACACGACATTCACGTGCCGAGGTATGTTGGCACCAATAGTTCGTTTTGTGTTTGTTGTTGAAGGCTAATTATGGACAGACTTACGGCCATATCACGTTGAAACACCGTTTCTTTTAAGATCACCGAAGTTAAGCAACATCGAACCTGGTCAATACTTAGATGGGTGAAGACTTGGAAATATTAGATACTGCAGTATATCCTCATCATCTACAGTTATTTCCTCTTTATACTTTCATACAACAACCTCATTCAGAAATCCACTTGAGTGACTCTTGAGTCTTTTATAGATTGATCAGTGAGTAAAAAATATATGAGAATAATGAGGTTTTGGAATCCTCCTTCGTATTGCTTTCTGCTTGGGAATACTAGGTGTTGTAAGCTTGAATGTGGGGGTGGTGTAATGTATAACGACTTGGAAATCGGAGAGCCCAGTTTCAATTCCAAATAGGTTCATTATATTCACTTATGCGAAAATACCCTTGGTAAAGGCATGACTCCACCTTTTCTCTCCCTGCTACGGGTTAATTAGTAAGGCTTGTATCATTAAATCATTATTATCTCCAAATATTTCTTGCAATCGCAAAAAGATCTGGCTTTAAATAACTCATAAAAAACTGATCAATCAATCAACGTATTATGGGTGTTTGTGTTTTTTAATTGTCTTCATTTAAAAGCACTCCTAGGTATGACGATTAACAGCATCTGGCAACAAAGTGTGTGATCGGACGATTGGAGGAGTGTGGCACCACCTTTTAATTGCTATTGTTCCCACATAGGACTCTAACAGGTGCTACCACCCATGGTCAGGGTGGTAGCACCTGTTAGAGTCCTAGCTATGGACAAATAGTGAACACCTAAACAAAAGCAAAAACATTTTCATAACCCCACAAAATTGTGAACAAAACATATGGAAAAATTGTTAGCAATACATATTTATAGTAAAATTACTGACAATACAATTTTAAAGCAAAATGCCCAGCGAGACAATATATCTGCAGTTGAAGGGATACAGTTGCTTCCAAAGTATTTAGATAACAGCATCCTTTTTTACTTTGTTTTTCTTTTTTCTTCTTCATTTGCTTTGTTTTCTTTTTTCTTTATTCCGTTTCTCTTTCTTTCTGTTTTCTTTTGTTTTCTTTCTTTTCTTTTCTTTTCTTTATATTTTAGTTTTTTCCTTAACTTTTTCCTTTCTCTTCCTTTCTTTTTCTTTCTTTCTTTTTCTTTATCTTTCTGTTTGATTTTTCTTTTTTTCTTTTCCTTTTCTTTAGATTTTATTTTCTTTCTTCACATTTTTCTTTCTTTGTTGTTCCTTATTTTCTTTCTTTTTCTTTCTTTCTTTTTCTTTCTTCCTTTTCTTTTTTCTTTCTCTTCGGTTTTGTTTTCTTCTTTTCTTTTCCTTTATATTTTCTTTTCTTTCCTTACTTTTTTCTTTTTCTTTCTTTCTTTTTAATTATTCCTTTACTTTTTTCTGTCTTTTTTCTTTCTTTTATTTTTATTTATATTTTCTTTTCTTTCTTCACAGTCTTTCTTTTCTTTCACATTTTATTTTCTTTCTTTTTCTTTTTTTCTTTTTTTTTTCCTTTCTTTCTTTATTCTTTTTCTTTTTCTTTCTATTTTATGTTGTTTTTTTTAATTCTCTTTTCTTTCTTTCTTGTTTTTTTCTTTCTTTGTCTATTTTTCTGCTTCAGCCGCATATTATCATTTTTTTTTATTGCAAACGAACCCAGAAAAATGAAATATCGACATCTTTTCAAATGTTTTCTCTTTAAACATATCATTAACAACTCGGTCTTACCTTCTTTTCTCTCTCTTTCTTATTAAATCATGGAAGTAATAGGTCTTTATATAGATTTATCCATAAAATTCAAACAAAAAGCTTTTAATTGTCTTCATTTGTTCATAAATAAAATACTTTTCTGACCTCCATTGCAACTGTTAATTCGTTTTATCTTCGAACGAGAAACCAAAAAGCAGAGATGCTGTTTGAAAGCAACAAAACATTTCGAGGGCAAAAAAGAAGAAAATACGTTATGTCCAGAAATCAAACTAGATTGGAATCAATGATAATGAAAGGGATATATATATAATTAAATAAAAAAAATTAAAAAAATACAATATAATAAAAGTAAAATAAAAAGGTTAATTGTAAATATTTCGAATACAAATAGGTAAAGGCGAAATTCACGTTGTATATTTATTATATACACTGTACACACCGGCTTTTTTTGTAATCCGTTCACCCCCATTCAAAGTAAATAGGCCTCGAAGATTGGAGGGGATACTGAGAGACAGAAGCAAGATCAATATTGGGAGAGGGGACACAATGATAGCCCAGAGTTCAAAGAGACAGAATAACATTCAGTGAAAAAGAAAAAGAAAACTGACGTGACATTTAAATTTTTGAAGCATGTGAATATGACCATAAGACCTGGGTTCGAATCTCACCATGGTCGGTTTGTCAGGATTTGTCATCTATCTATCTATCTATTGCTGTATCCATCACAGTCTTTTCCTATCTATCTATCTATCTATCTATCTATCTATCTATCTTTCTATCTATCTATCTATCTATCACTGTCTGTTCGTATGCATGTCCGCCTGTGTCTGTCTATCTATCTATCTATCTGTTGCTATATCCATTACAGTCTTTGTTTTTCTATCTATCTGTCTGTCTTTCTTTCTTTCTTTCTTTCTTTCTTTCTTTCTATCTATCTATCTATCTGTCTGTCTGTCTATCTCATGCTATATCCATCACAATCTATGTTTATCTCTCTCTTTTATTTTAATATTTATAATTAGAAAACTCTTCATGCACGTCTATACGTATATATTTCTCTTTTAATTCTAGAAATGTTTCGATGGAGGTCACGAAATCAAAACGCTTGTGCCTGCAAATACGTCGAAACATTCGCGTATTTAAAAAATCTTGAATAGACAGACAGCACAACAATCACTGACTTTCTGTCTATCAATCCGATGTCGGAAAACATATTTCTCTATGTCTGAGAGCTGACAAAAATATTGAAGATGTTCTTCATCTGCCAAGGAGCAGCATTGAAATTGCAAATCTGGGGAGAAGGCACAGTGACACGAAATGATGCCTGCAACGCCGGAATATTGCTTGTAATAAGGACACACACAAACGCCTATGGAAACACCGGTTCCCGTATGATCATCGAAGTTAAGCAAGGTTTAACCTGGTCATTATTTAGATGAATGACCGCTTAGGAATATCAGATGACGCAAGCTGGGACGTGAGGATGGTGTCACGGACAACGGTTCGGAATTGCTAATCAGAGAGCCGAGTTCCAATTCCAGTTGTATTCGTTATATTCAAAAAATAATTATTATTTTCCCCGCAACCCACTTAAAAAGATTTCTTACAATCTAAAATATTTTCTGGCTTTAAATAACCTTTAAAAGGTTGATAAACCGTAGAAAAACGAATCAATCAATCAATGTAATCAGACACTTATGGATAAAACATATATTGTATTCGAGGATACCCGTCTACTAGGGCGGCTCGCCAAAACCCTGCTGCAGACGTTTGCTGAGGCGCAGTTGTGTTTAGTGAGCACCCACAGAGCCCACCTGTAGTTTATACAGCAACTATGCTGAGTTACCGTTTCTGGGAAAGAGCGTGTTATCTAGCCTGATCAACAGTTTAGCAAGCCTCGGCCAAGATGACTACTGACTTTGTGCTAGTACAACTATCGACGGCCCCCAAAGGTTCCGTCTAACCAATTTCACTCACAAGGCTTGGATCAACACGTGGTATGATTTTCAGGTACTTTTCTAAGGTCCCGCGTGCAGGGATTGACTCTCCTTACTGACAAATTCACCATGGTGAGATTCGAACCCGGGTCTCCTGGTCAGAATGCGAACGTTAAGACAAATCGGCCACGTGCCCAAAAGCATATAGATACTTACATACATAGATAGATGGTGTCGACTCGATTTTCAGTAATACCACCACTTGATTCGTCCATATATATATATATATATATATATATATATATATATATATATATATATATATATATATATATATATATATATATATATATGAAAAATCGTCAGAGTTAACCTGTAGAGAAAACAACCTTTATAAATATAAATGACAATAAGAAATAGAGAACGTGTGGAGAATATTGTCATTATATCTGTGTTGAAAAAAAAAATGAAAAAATGAAAAAATTGAATCCGTCAACACAGATATAATGACAATATTCTCCACACGTGACATTAACTGACATTATTTTCAGTTAACAAATATGAAAATAGCGTTCCCTACATTCCAGTTGCTAAGAACATTCTGTTTTTTGTTTTTATTAATTACCTTGTTTAATTAAATTCATTTCGTTTTTTGCTTTGAGAAAGTTCACATAGGACGAAACACGTCAGCAATTACTACTGTTTTCCTATTGTAATTTATATATATATATATATATATATATATATATATATATATATATATATATATATATATATATATATATGTAGCGATCATTTTAGTCTTGCTACGGTCATACATTCTCTTATTTCGATGCGGCAACTTTGGGCCTCCCTTTCAACAGTTGTTACATTAATATTAAATATGTTTTAATTAACGCAATAACAACAGGCATAAAAGGAAAAGAGAAAAGCTACAACTGCAGTCATTGGCAGTCCTTTTTTGATGATGTCTGTTTTTATTGCGCTAATTACATTAATTATTTCAAGAGCAGATGCCTGATAATGTCTACTGAATTTTAAGCCTTTCCCTAATTAGACGTTACTACATTCCTTACACGTTAGATCATATTCTGTGCCAACATTCTCAAGGAAATTAACACGAAGATTCTTATGAACATTTCTTCCATGCTAAACAAGGTTCTACGGAAAGTCTTTCGTACTACTGTCCCAGCTTTCCTCCAAGATAAACAATCTGGAGCTATCTTCTATTCTCAGACATTGTGCATGATGTTGGCATTCTTCTGTGTGTTTTAAATACAATATTTATACAGGGTGTCCATAAAGTTCGTGTGCAGTTTAAAAACTTTATAACTTTATTTGTATTTGCGATAGAAATAATCTGTAAAAAGGATTAGAAAGAAGTAAATCTATATTTTTTAAGGTTTTATTGAAATTTTATTTAAGTTTCCACATGTCCTCCATCATTAGCAATACAAAGGGTAATACGATTTTGCAGTTCACGGAAAATATTTGCCAAATGATTTACAGTAATGCCTGAAATAATGTTAATTATTTTAGCTATACTTAAAACTAGGTACATTAAACGTTATAAATTTTTTTACAAATTATTTCTTTCGCAAATACAAATAAAGTTATAATTTTTTTCAAGTGCACACGGACTTTATGGACACCATGTATATTAAATTCGGTGTGCGTACTGACCGTTTTTTGTCAGCCAATTCAGCGTATAGAAATTGCTTAGGATCCCCCCCCCCTATTGGTAGCTTCATCTGCAGTTGATGGTTAATCAACACCTTTGCAAGTCATTTTAAAGCCAGAACATATTTTCAGATGGTAAGAATTTCTATTCAGGTAACAATGGTTTAGTGATAAAAGTTTTACTAGTTAAGAGTTTTTCTTCTCGCACGTCCCACCTGTGGGACTCCCTTCCGATTTCTTGCTTCCCTGACAACTACAATATTCAAAACTTTCATTGGGACGTCAAACGTTATCTTCTGTCTTTTATTTTAACCCTGTTCTTTTTTTATCCTTTCTTCAATGCTCCTTATTATCAGTCTTCTCATTCCATTTTACTTCCTGTACCCCACCCCAGCGTTCTACTGGCATTATCGCCTTGCTTGGAGGGAAACGATTAAAAATGCAAACAACTAAAGTTGACAGAGAAGACATGGATTCATTTCTTTCCCAAAGTTATTTGCATGTAAGTGAATATAAAGAAAACTGACGGGAATTGGAAATTTGCTCTCCGATTCACAATTCCGAGACTTTATCCAATTCCACAACCAAGCTTACGGTAGATGGTATTTACAAGCGGTCACCCATCTAGGTACTGATACGGCTCGTCGTTACTTAACTGAGTTCGAGTTTATCGAATTTCCTTACGTAAATTTGTCACCGGGTGCCCAGATACGGCGAAGACATTGTTGTGAAATTGCTCCTTTCTCCGTTACGTGGCGCAATCTGATATTCATGCAACAATGAAGACAAAACACTCTAAAGCAAAACTGCTTTCATTTAACAACCGTAAAAAAAACTAAGTACCTGACTCGTCATACTAGACTCTGCCGTTATAAGAGCCAGGTGAGGCTGGAAATGGAGTATGGTTAACGTATTTCGGCAGGAGAGGCCCAGACCTCACTTTTCAGTCTTAATAGATTTCAAAAGTGCCTCCGAGTCCTTATGGGAGAACAAGTATTTTCCACATTCCAACCTCTTTCTCACAGGTGGAATGGGCTGAGTCTGTCACCATAGAAAGTGCTCAGAAGAACTGCATCTCCACTAGATCTGACCTTCACCGCTAGGACCTGTCGTGCTACTTACATAGAAGCAAACCATCCACATTTCCCCCATATTCTATCAATGTGAAGTAAGTTCAACTTAACTTCTTCTCTGGAATCATTTCCCTATGGAACAGACTCCCAAAGGGATGTTTTCCCAACCACTTCAATCTTAACCTGTTCAAGTCTAGAGTCAACCATTATCTTCCCCTCTTGTCCATATAAACTACCCCTTCTACCTGGAGTGGTCCCCAGGTCTTGTACAGGGTAAACCTTACTGTAAAAATTGCTACTACTAAACAATAAGTTAAATAGAACAAGAAATAAACATTTTCTTTCGGCCATCAGCTGACACTAGACTCCACACTACGCTTTCTTGGCCTTACGTTTTCCACTGATCTGAAGTGGAACGACTACATCGAATCTATAGCTGCATCTATTGCAAGGAAAGTTGGTTTACTGTGTCGTTCCAGAAACATTTCCTCGCCAGAATCCATCTTACATCTTTACAAATCTACCATTCGTTCGTCCATTGAATACTGTTGTCATATCTGGTCTGGTGCACCTGCTGTACATCTCGAGATTCTTGAAAATATCCAAAGAATAGTCTGTAATTTAATCGATCCTGACCTAGCATCTTGGCATCAGTCACTTTGTCAAAGACATGATGTGGCTTCCCTCTGTATTTTCTACAAATATTTTCATGGCAACTGTTCTGATGAAGCTTTTTACCTGGGTCAAGAATGCATGAATTTAAGTGTGCTACTAGATTGGCAATTAGGTGCCACTATTTTACTGTTGAAATCGCTAAATACGGCCACCACTTCTACTCCAGCAATTTTTTCTTGCATTTCCCGCCTGTGGAACTCTCTTCTGTTTACTTGCTTCCCTGATAACTACAATCTTGAATTTAAATTCAACGTCAATCGCTATCATCTGTCCTATTGAATTTCGTTCGTCTTTTGTCCTTTTCTCAGTATTCTCTTTCACTTTCACTCCCGGTAACCCTCTGCGTACTAATAACATAACCTACTTGCTTAGGGTGTATTAATTAAGAAAAAAAAAATATATTGTAAACCTTCACCTATGTCTCAGTCGAAATTCCATACTGGCACCAAATACGTCTATCTTGTTTTTGAAAGCATTACAGGTCTTCTTCATTCGAAGGGAGATTATATTATTGTTGTATTGTGTTGTTCTACAACACGTGATCGGTATCTCTTCTACTTAGAGTACCTCCGTCACCTTTTTCGGGCTAGGGCGGGGTGTTGTAGAGTTGTCTTTTGTGCGTGATCTGTTGAATCGATTTGCTGAGTCAAGAAAAATCTTCATTAGTTGCACACTGTGGTGGGGAGAAGTTGCAGTTTATTTACATTTTTTATTATTATTAAAATCGCAATCGGCTTTAAATAAGTTCTGTGAAAAATAATTTACCTAATTTTGCCGAGAACGGTCTATTAATAACGAAGAGGTGATTGAAAGAACAAAAAATAAATTAATATTTAACCGTATCTTTATATAATTAAATTGTTTAGTTCAATAAAAGCCCTAAATAGAAACATTTCGTGTCAATAATAACCTAAAAAAAATCAATATATTGATTTCTTTTTTTTGTGATCAGAATATATATAAGTCTAAGATTACTTAAATAGACTAAGAAAACTAATCGATTATTTAACCATAATGCATAGATTGTTCAGGAAATACTCTTATCGTAGTTGTTGTACTTGCAGAAAGTAGGATTCATTTGTCGAGTTGAACTCCTAGGTCCTCCCATTGGAGTAAATGCTCTAAGAAAGATATGAAACCATCTATCCCCCCTCTAATTACGGATTAATGGCAAGGGAGACTTGCAAATAGATACAATTCTATTTAAAAATAACACTACGCCTCCCTGAACCGAAGAGGTTTAATACCTTTAGTTTTTCTCAAACCCTCTTTATTCTTCTCCCTCTTGAGGTTTATGCCCTTTTTATTTTTAATGGAAATTTTGGTCTCGTTTCATCTACATCCATAACTGAGTCACTTCCCGCTACCATCTATAGGCTTGTCTTCCATTGCATTGTCCTGATCTGAAGAACACACCCTTTCTTCTCTGTCAAGGTCTTCTTTCGTCATGTCGTCCCCTTCAATTCTGGGTCATAATAGATCAGAATGGGCCATTATGCTTCGCCCTTTCCTTAATATAATGTCCCCTTTTCTTGATAAAATTAGCTCTCTAAGGACTTGCTACTTTCTCTTACTTATACCATAGGTATAAAGTAGACCGACCCGATCCAGATTATTCGGGGTCTATGGGGATTTTTTGGACGAGCCTACGGGTTCGGGAACCCCACATTAAATTCGGCATTGTGCCACATGTCACTGCGTGGGACAGTTGCTAGATACCGTCTTTCTTATACCACAATTGTCAAGATCATTCGTCATATCTATAGTACTTCCTAAATCCACGAAGTTTTGCCCAACATGCAATTTCGGCCCATAGATATATTCCATCCAGAAGAAGCCCATAATGCCGCATGTCACATTTGTCAGTGTACAAGAAAATGGTCATTAGTGCTAACAACGTGGTGTTACAGCCGCAAACCGTCTTGTATTCAATATTTTCACGTGTTCTTCTATATTTAATGTAGGCTCCAGTAAGCTTCATGTAAAACCATTAAGAACATTCTAGTAAAGTACGAGGGTCATTCAATAAATAAGGTGAATTTTTCGGTATAAGAACTTTTAATACAGATAGAAGCTTACTCATTTTTTATTTTTTTGTTTTACTTCTTTTTCACATGGATTTAATTTCTTTTGCAGATTAGAAAAAAACATTGAAGTTTTGGCGATTAACAAAGATGGCCGACCAAGAAGCATGCTCCAGGATTGAACAGCGGTCAGTTATCAAGTTTTTGGTTGCTGAAGAGTGCAAACCAGTTGACATTCATAGGAGAATGTCAACTGTGTATGGTGCCACATGTTTCAGCCAAAAAATGTCTACAAGTGGGCTAAATTGTTTAAAGAAGGTCGGAGCAGTGTTGAGGATGATGACAGACCTGGGAGGCCTACAGAAGTGAGGTCTCCTGAGGTGATCGAATCAGTCAATGACCTCATTTAGTCTTACAGAAGGGTGACAGTGGATGACATTACAAGGACTTTGAGCTTATCTGTTGGGACAAACGCAGGGGTCATCAGTCAGAAGGAGTCATCTTGCATCAAGACAACGCAAGGCCTCACACAGCAGCCCAAACGGTGCAGACCATCAACGAGCTGGGCTGGGAACTGCTCCCTCATCCCCCTTACAGCCCAGACATTGCCCCTTCAGACTTTCACCTGTTTGGTCCCTTGAAAGCGTTCACGAGAGGCACGAAGTTTAAAAGTGACGATGAAGTCAAAAGTGTTGTGAGCGACTGGCTGAGACATCAGTCCAAAGACTTTTACGCTGAGGAAATACGGAAGCTTGTGCACAGATGGGAAAAGTGTGTGACAGTGCTGGTAGACTACGTTGAAAAATAAAAAAAATAGTAAGCGTCTATCTGTATTAGAAGTCGTTATAGCTTAAAATTCACCTTATTTATTGAATGACCCTCGTACTACGTGAATAGCGTCAGCGCTTCTAAAACCATTTCAATTTCTTCATGGACCCCCCCCCCAAAAAAAAAAAACGATGACAAATATACGAGAATTCAAAATTCAAAATCTTCCAAAGCATTTCTATTGGCAGTATCAAAAGCTTTTGTGATTTTTGTAATTATTTACAACTAGCTTAAAGGCAACATTCTTTCGGAGGAATTAGTAAAAAAAAATAGGCTGAAGACAAAAGGGACCAGTGGTCCAGCTTAGAAAACAGCAATGATAATTTTGAAGAAATAATTTTGAATTCCTCAGTTCAATCTATGAAACTACAAAAGCTCACTTTAACTTTGGGCTACGAATCCAATTCTGGATAAATGTCCGACTTGGGCTGAAATTTCTATTCAGGCCGAAAACTGAGTTCTTCAATTCACAACTTCCGTGGAACTTGAGTTGAGTTCTTAGAATCCCAGACCCTGCAGAACTTCAAAAGTTCACATCCCGAAACCTCTCACTTTAAAGCGTGATTTGCCTATTCTAAAGGTAGGGGGTAGCAGGAGAAGTCAGGTACTTAGTGGAGCGGTACAGAGAACTGATCATTTCGCCTGTGCTGGATCGTATGTACGAGGTCCACTTGAGGTCTGAACTGAGCTTATGACCCAAATAAGCGCTCAAGGAACAGGACCTTATCGTGATAACCTCCCGTTCATTGCGATAGGTTAACATTAGGTTCCGCTCGGTGATAACAGAATGTCACTAGTTTTGGTTTTTGAGGATTGAATATGACCAGAGACTTTTTACTCCACTGAACAGTTTAAGCTATGTCAGGGGAGAGATCAGCTGCCAGTTGTCATTTATAATTTTTGAGTTTTTTTAGGTTTAGTTAGTTTAATGAAGACATCATACTAGTCCTTCTTGGGATCAGAAATTTTCTAAAAGAAAAAAAATGTGTTAATTCGATTAGATTTCGAATAATGCCAGCTTCAAATATGAGTAGCGCGGACGTTAATTTTTAGTTTCGCTAGGGTCTTACATACTTTTATGCAAACGCGGCAACGCTGGGCGTGTTTTGCATATCGTTGGGTGTGTACGTAGGTATATCAATAGTTCCTTAGCCTCACTATGTAAAATGATTTTAAAGAAAGAAATTGTTTTTCGACATAATCAGCTTCTTTGTCAATGCGCTTAATTCAGACTATTAATCATATAGGTCACCAAATAATTAATTCGGCAAATAATTTTTGAATGGTTACAGAATTTCTGATCCGGAAATTCTATGCAGCATCTAGAAATACATACACAAGATAAAATCCTGCACACGGAATGAGGAGAAAAGAACAGATTTCAAGAAGACTGATGATGACGATTGACGTCTCATTTACATTTTTGAAGATTGCAGTTGACAGGAAAGTGGGAAACCGTAAGAGAGTCCAACAGTCGAGAAGTGCGAGTAGAAAACAGAATAGAACGCTTAAACATCTCACATGTTACGAAAAAAATATAGTTATTCTGATGGAAAATAACATCGTTCTCATTATATAATTCCTGAAATTTTTCTCACTTACTACCTTCACTTAGTCGGTGTAGGTATATATTTTTATTAATGTATCACTCTAAACAAGGTGATAAAGCGAATGGTTACTGAGATCGACAGAGACTGAGAAAGAGGAGTGGGCTATAAAAGAATCTGATTCAAGGAGGCAAAGCAGGATGTTGAAAATCGTGGAAAATCGTTTTTAATTCGCAGATAAACCGGAAATTATAGACATATGTATATCAAACATATATATATATATATATATATATATATATATATATATATAAATTTGTGTATTTAGGCATGTGTGATTGAATAAATTACAGGCATTAGTGTCTGCTAATTTTTAACAAAATCCGTTCTTACTCACGAATAACCTTCCGTGTATTTATGCCAAAAGATGAGAGAAATGTGCTATAGTTGTTTAATTTTCTTTTTTTTTCATTTTCCAAGTACTTTCGAGCTTATTCCAAGATCGTCTTCATGGGTACAAATAATATAAAACTATATGTTGTTCATTAATACATGTATTTATACAAAAGTGTGCCTTGTTATCCCGTACGGTAATTTTTTCATTATGCTTTTAAATTCAAAACTGTTGACAATGTGCTGAGCGTTCATTAGAACGTGAAAAAATTATCTGTTATGGATTTTTCTCTCTATGTTATAATGTCATGGTCACGCGCGCATTAAAGCGAAAAAAGTGTTCCTTTACAGACATTTCAGAACAGCAGTATTCATAGTTGATTCTGTTCAGTGGCGGCTTTAATTTTTTAATCTAAATTGCTTCTAGTATCTGTAATCTGAATATGTTGCTTTCATGTTGTAGGATAGTTGTGCTGTCGATTAGTAATTTTTTATATTGTGAATGTGAACAGGAATATTGTTGTAGATGTCTCGCAATGGACGAATGGCCAGACATGTGTAATGTAAGCCTTCTTGTTAGTGTATATATATATATTTGTGTTTTCATTCTCCCAAGGGACATTTAAATTGGTATATAATGTTGGTTTCACGTAATACATTGGTTAGTGATATTATATTATATTAATGAGCAATATCTAGATTTATATTACTTGCAACCCTGAAGATGATCTTGAAAAAAGACCGAAAGTACTTGGGAAATGAAAATAAAAGAAATTTAAACAGCTATAGCACATTTATCTCATCCTTTAACATCAATACACGAAAGATTATTCGTGATTATGAAAGGATTTTGTTAGAAATTAGCAGACATAATATCTGTAATTTATTCAATAATATATATATATATATATATATATATATATATATATATATATATATATATATCGGTAGGAACGAAAAGAATACGTCTTTTCGCTATGAAAAGACACCGAGAAATATATGGATTCTTTCAAATATTGCGCCGCCTCTAATTTTCGTCAGGGGGCAGTAATTCAAAATCTCGCCGTAATTGATTATTACAGGGGTCGATAACCCAACAGACGAAACGCGCCACACGAGAACTATTTCTACTTTATCATACATCTTACCCCTAATATATACAGTTGCGGCCAAAATGTTCAGAACGGCATTGTTTTCGTCAGAAAATTAGGTATAAGTTTTTGTCAAAGTTGTGTTGTATCCTATTGTTTTCACATACAGTAAATTCGATATTAATTGTTATTGTCTGAGATTCTGCTGTCATTTGAGAGGATAATACAAAGGTTATGGATGATTTAGTGATTTACTGCAAAACCCACGGCGGCCAAAATGATGAAAACAATGCCGTTCTGAACATTTTGGCTGCAAGTGTATATATGTACATATATATATATATATATATATATATATATATATATATATATATATATATATATATAAAGAAATATAGTTTTAACATGTACTATATTCATGGGATAAAGATCTCAATATCAGAGATAGAGTGCATGTAAATATATATATATATATATATATGTGTGTGTGTGCGTGTGTGTCTGTGTGTGTGTCTGTGTATGTGTCTGTGTGTGTGGTTATTGTCATGAGCACCATTTGAGGATCGGTCTAACGTTTTAATTATATATGAAAACAGCTCTATGTGTGTATGTGTGTATGCGTTTCTCTAGCAATGGTTACTCGTGATTTGAGATTTAGGGGACCAAGATTTCCCAAGAAGACGTTTTAAATGAACTTTTGCTGACTGTCTTATTTGCCGCCTTTTCCAAGGTATGCTACCTAATCAACTCTGACTGACCAGCTTAGCCATCGGTTACTTTTGATTAGAGCGGACATTGCGGAAGCAACCTGATGCCTTTTAAAACCGGACCTTGCCTTCCTTTTCCTTGGAGAGAGACATTTCTGATGCGTTCTTTGATGATTGCCGGTCAGAATAAATCGAAAACAAAAATGGCGGACATAAGAAGATAAGGAAAAAAAATTACGGTAAAAATTTGGAACGATTCGGAATAAAACTTGACTATCTGTAGACAGAATGGGAGGAACTAACAGTTCTTATCTCTTGGATAGGTAAAATCTTTAGAATTCGCAGTCTGACAATGAAGCAGCTTGATTTTCGATGTGTTCCGTTGAGTTTAAAAAGAGCAGACAGTTTTTTTTGTTCTATGTCTGAATATCGTCAGTGAATGTTAGATTGTAAAAACTGTATCCTTTTGAAGTTACTATGCAAGTTTTACTTTTCGCTTTATCTATATACAATATTCTGTGGTTTCCTTTATTCCGTCTGTCCGTCCGTCACACCCTAGCCACAAATTCACCGACTGAAATCAAATTTGGGGAAGAAGTGCAAACAGGTAAGGGAGTACACAGTATCGTTGGTTGTACTAGAGTGATTGCTTATTACAATAAATTATCATTAATTTTTTATGAAAAATTAGAAGTTATATTATTTAACATGAATAAATATTTATTATGCTAATCATTAATATTTCTTAAAATAGAGTATTTTTTAAGAAAAATTCAATATCGTTTTTTGCATATAATTTCTTTAAATTTTTATATGCAAGAATGCAGTTTCCAGTTCGCCCCGCGTGAAAAACTATAACCAAATCCCTAGGCCAAATGCTTCAAGAATTTGAATGTGTCTCCAGAAGGAAATATTTACACATGGCCAATTGTCGGTTGCTTTCCAAAGAGTAAGAAATCCTAAGAATTTATTCTTCTCTGCTAAAAAGGAAAAATAAATTTTCTTGAAAAAGATTGTTTACTATGAAGACCTATAAAATTAAATTAATGAAATTATTAAACAGCGAAGTAGGACTTTTGGCAATGTATTTTTACAAATAAATCAGCGATTTAACGATAACTTAAAAATACTAAATAATAAATAAATATTTTAAAAATACTAGAAATACTAAAATATATTAAATACTGTGAGGATTTCACTAAACAAAAAAAAATTCTAGTATGGCAAAATTCACTAAGTGTGACATAATCAGTAAATAATTACATAGAGTAATTAGCTCTAAAGTCAATATTTTGAGAAACAAGATCGGCTTGCCAGGTTTATCTCTTCGAAAAGGGACTATTTTTAAAATCGGATGTACTCCTAAAAAGGCAGTAAAGCCACTGAGACACAAGGAGTTACAGAGTGTGAAGGAATTAGAAAATATTGCTACAGAGCAGGAACAAAACAATAGTAATCAGCTTGGAAAAGATAATCCTCACGGGTCATATTGAGGGCAGGTCTTAAAATGACAACTGAAAGAACACTTCTACTCGGAATCATGAAGAGACAGCTGCAATTTCTTGGACACATAATGAGGAAGGAGAGCTTGGAAAACGTAACCTTCACGGGGCATATTGAGAGCAAGTCTTAAAATGGCAAGAGAGAGCACACTTCTACTCGGAATCAGGAAGTGACAGCTGAAGTTCCTTGGGCACATAATGAGAAAAGAGTATTTGTAAAGTTTAGCTCTTAAGGGGCATATTGAGGGTAATATCACCCAACAAAGACTCAGAGGAGATTTAGGCAAGGTTTTTCCAGATGAGTCAAGAGTAGAGTTTAAAGAGAAATTAAAGGCGAAACATTCAGCTTTATCAGCAGAAGATGTTCACACCTGTTCACACCTGAAATTGACTGAAGAGGGGAGGATTGTTTTAGAATATACATCAACTATGTTTAGCTTAGACATAAAACTATTAACAAAAAATATTTAATAACGTGACATTATTAGGCAAATGATAATGCTATGTTAAATACAATGTCAATCGATTACGTCTTACTTTTTTCTCTCATACTTCATTTTTCTCATATACTTTCACTCTCAGTAACTACTCGAAACTTAGAGCCTTTTATACCTTGCTTGGGGTGAAATGACAAATAAAAATATTGACATATATACAATTATTGCTTGCTTATATCTCATTATATATATATATTTATATATATATATATATATATATATATATATATATATATATATATATATATGTAAGCAAATGTGTGGATGTAGATCCGACGGTATGATGAAAATGTGGAAAAGACAAAGCAAAATCCGAATATGTGAGTTTACTGTTTTTATTTTGTTTTTGTTTTTGTTATTCTGTCGACGTCAGACGTTTCGGTCAAATAGACCTTCTTCGGGACATTCATCAAACTTAAATCTAATATAAATATGTCTCCATTAACCATGTCCCGAAGAAGGTCTATTTGACCGAAACGTCTGACGTCGACAGAATAACAAAAACAAAAACAAAATAAAAACAGTAAACTCACATATTCGGATTTTGCTTTGTCTTTTCCACATTTTCATCATATATATATATATATATATATATATATATATATATATATATATATATATATATATATATATATACTTGGATGTTTTCAGTCTTTCCTTTATCATATTCATCACAATTATTTTTTTATTAAAAATATGATTTCGTCGGGATACAGAAATTACTTTATTTAGAAACTTCCTAAAGTCTAATTTAAATATTAAACCTAAAATTTTGTGTTCAGTTTCATTCTCAAGCGATGTTTAGAATAACTAACTGAAAAATGTTTTACTCATTCATAGCTTGGAAATGGATAAGCAATCTGTTTTTTTTTCCTTCGTTATCAGGGGTTCACTACTAGAATGAAAGTATAAATGTTTATTATATGCCAAATTTTAGGAGTCGTGTAAAGTTGGGTTCGGGGATTTTTTTCTGACTACAATGGCCTTTCTTCCCAGGCTGTGTTGTTTTTATTATTATTTGTTAAAACATGATGGTTTCTTAAAGGGGTGCTTAGATATGATTGGGTTGTATTTCTAATGCTATATTTTGTTTAATGCTTCAGTTCACCCTGAAAATCCATTAAGGTGAAAACTAGTTTGGTAGTTTCTGGATCGCTAGGTGTTTTGAGGACTTTACGTGTTTTTCTTATTTTACTCGATTGGGGTTTTCCTTTTGGCTACGCATTACTACGCATTACTTGGATGTTTTCAGTCTTTCCTTCATTTTTCCAAATTTTATCATCAGTTATCTGTTTGTTTAAATATATTTTTATTTGCAAATTGTATTATCCTGTTTTTTATACCAGTCGAATATAGGTATTATATTAAAATGAACGTAATATATATATATATATATATATATTACTAGTCAGAAGTATTTTGGTCACCCTCATAAATTTTTGTTTCTCATCCAAAAAGTGTTATTTTTAATGAAACAATTTAAGCACCACACTAGTTTTATTTATGATACTGAATACAAGTCTTCCCCAGTAACTCTGAACTTAGTATAAACATATATATTTTGGATACATTGATTGTTTTTCTTCTTTAGTACTGAGCACGAATAAAAAGTTACATTATACCAACATTTGAACTCACATTAGACTATATTGTGTTGAATTACTACTTGCTAGTTACTACCTGTTTTACCTATGCTGCCAATGTACCTTGCCCAGTAGTGAAATCTGTTATTTTTATTTTGTCTAAATTAAAATGTAAATTTTACACATGTCTTCCGGATCAAACCTTTTTTTGTCAATAAAATACCCAAAACACCTAAACTTACGCTTGAACAAGAGATCATTAATTTTTAAAAAGAAAGAAGGATATTCAAGCAGATATTTTTTTTAATTCCCAAGAAGGACTACAGTGGATCATACTGTTGGGAGATATCGGGGAACGGGAGCAGCCATGACCAAAGGCAGGGCTGGTAGAAAAAAGGCAGGGTTGGAAACCAAAAGAAAGTCTGGTAGATCAAATGCAGGGCTGGTAGATTAAAGCAGGTTTGGTAGACCAAAGGCTGGGCTGGTAGAATAAAGGCAAGGCTGGTAGACCAAACGATAGGCTGGTAGGTCAAAGGCAGGGTTGGTAGACTAAAAGAAGGGCTGGTAGACCACAGGCTGGGCTGGTAGACCAAAGGCAAGGCTGGCAGACCAAAGGAATCACCGGTGGACCAAAGCAGGGCTGGTAGACCAAAGGCAGAGCTTGTAGACTAAAAACAGGGCTGCTAGATTAAAAGCAGGGCTGGTAGAACAAAAGCAGTGCTGGTAGACCAAAAGCAGGGCTGGTATACAAAAGGCTGGGCTGGTAGACCAAAGGCACTGCCGGTAGACCAAAGGCAAGGCTGGCATACAAAAGGCTGAGCTGGTAGACCAAATACCGGTCTGGTAGACCAATGGCAACGCTGGAAAACCAAAACCAGGGCTTGTAGACCAAAAGCAAAGCTGCTAGACCAAAGGCAGTGCTGGTAGACCAAAAGGAGGGCTGGTAGAACAAAAGCAGGTCTGGTAGACCAAATTCAGGGCTGGTAGATCAAAAGCAGGACTGGTAGACCAAAGTCAGAGCTAGTATACCCAAAGCAGGGCTGTTAGACCAAAAGCAGTGCTGGTAGACCAAAGACAGGGCTGACAGACCAAAAGCAGGGTTGACAGACCAAAAGCAGGGCTGGTAGACAAAAGGCAGGGCTGGTAGACTAAAAACAGGGCTGGTAGAACAAAGGTAGCGCTGGTAGACTAAAAGCAGGAATGGTAGACCAAAAGCAGGTCTGGTATACCAAATTCAGGGCTAGTAGACCCAAAGCAGAGCTGGTAAACCAAATTCAAGGCTGATAGACGAAAAGCAGGGCTGGTAGACCACAGGCAGCGCTGGTAGACCAAAAGCAGGGCTGGTAGACCAAAAGCAGGGCTGGTAGACCAAAGGCAGGGCTGG
This sequence comes from Acanthosepion esculentum, assembly GCA_964036315.1. NCBI lineage: Eukaryota > Metazoa > Mollusca > Cephalopoda > Sepiida > Sepiidae > Acanthosepion > Acanthosepion esculentum. Next base: position 10,399,427 of record OZ038494.1, on the reverse strand, counting down.
TAGCCTAAAGACTGGGCTGGTTGATCAAAAGCAGGGCTGGTATACCAATGCCAGATCTGGTAGACCCAAAATAGGGCTGGTAAACTAAAAGTAGGGCTAGTAGACGAAAGGCAGAGCTGTTAGACCAAAGACAAGGATGCTTGACCAAAAGCAACAACAAGAACTGTGGAGAATTTCAAAAGTGTCACCAGCTTGCGTGACAGAATGCTGAATGCTCCAAACATAAAGTGGGTGTTGGCCCGTTTTCACGACATTGGTTCACGTGTCAGCATCCACCGTGAGATGACTCTGTGAAGCTGGCCTATTTGGCAGAATTACTGCCAGGAAACCACTATTGAGGAATTAAAACCATGTCAAAAGGCTCCAGTGCGCCATGACACACAGAGACAGGACAGTAGAGCAGTGGAATAAAGACCTTTGGACTGACGAATCAAAGTTCGAAATCTTTGGGTCAAACAGGAAATCTATGTGCGGCGAAGAATTGGTGAAAGACCTGGGATCCCCTGCATCACATCAACCATAAAGCATGGAGGATGATCTGTTATGGTGTGTGTGGGTGGCGGGGGGGTGGTTTCAATTGCAAAGTCGGGGATTTGCACCAGGTCAAATTGAATCAGACCGACTATCAGAGCAAACTGCAGGATCACGCGATCCATCTGGCGCGCCGCTTGTGGCTTAAGGATTTGTAATCATCCAAGGTAATGACCCAATGTGTACAAGGTAAACTCTGCCAGAGTTACATTTAAAGCAAAGAGGAACACTACGTCCTTCAACATATGTCTTGGCTTGTGCTATTAGCGGACATAAATCTCATTGAACTGGTGTGGGATGAACTTGACCGAAAAGTCAATGCTAAACAACCCCCAACTGCGGCACACCTCTGGAAAATCTTACAGCAATAGCAATGCTGGGCAGAACTATTTTCAGTAAGGCGTCTGGATAGGCATGTGTGACCGATGCATTTATTTATGAATAATAAAAAAGAAAAAAAGCTAACACTCTTAAATATTAACTACGAACACGGCCACAATTTGCTAACGGTTTTCGGAAAATAAAACATCTTTATAACTCTAGAAAATACACACAACCCATACACCCAATTAAAAAAAAATCAAATCATCCTTCATAATGGCTAAAAGTATAGCCGCTTGGAATTACAGGGCATTTGGACAGATTCTACACACTCTGTGTCCAGAAAAGAAAATCCAGGTAGCATGAGTGACGAAAAATTAAATGCGATTCGAAATAACACATTTCTAAGAAAAAAAATATTTCGATTCGCATTGAATTTTTCGTCTCTGATGCTACCTGGATTTTACTAAATAACAAAATAATTTCTATGCCTTAGGATGACTGTATGTACGGTTGAAAGTCCTAGCACATTAAAAAAAGACCTTATACAGCTTGTAGTTCTTATAAACAAAGATCATAACATTCATCAAGTGATTTGTAGATTAAGGCAACTTTACTAATCTACTTTTTGTATGAATGATTCATTGTAATATAAATTGAACTGCACCCATACTATCTCTCTCTCTCTCTCTCTCTCTCTATATATATATATATATATATATATATATATATATATATATATATATATATATATGAACTTTATTGTAATCCTTCATGAGCCTCCTATGATTAATTAATGATGAAGATTGTTATTGCACAAAGTAAAGTCCAATACTATTACGAAAACCTCAGAGAATTCCAGTAAAATATGTTTAATCAATTCTAAGATACAGCGGTTCAGAACTTAATCGGACAATTGGACAATTTTGTTGTTACACGATTTGGACAATCTTGCTATTACACCCAGCATAACAGTTCTGCTTCCTTCTTTGATTGGCAGGAAATTTCTTTTCTCTTAATGTTTTGCTTAGTTTCCGATTAAACTTTTCTCTTTCTTCTTGTCAGCAACGATATCTTTGTCATTTTCTAGGTTGCCTAGAATTTCTTTGTTGATCGCATTTTCTGTACTTTGTATTCCCATCTATATCTCTTCAAGTGTCTTCTTCATCTGTGAGAAGATTGTACAGCATTGGCTATCATTTACAAGGTTAGCGTTTGCATTCCTTAGCAATCGCCTGTTTTATTATTCCGCCCATTATCCTATCTCTTAATACTTGTCTCAGTTTGGGAATGACATGCTTCGCTGTTTCGATGACAATTCGTATTTCTATGTCAATTTTTCAGTTTGCTGGCTCGACACTTCTTCTCCTTTCTCTCCTTTCTCTCCTCCTCCTCCTTCTTATTCCTCTCCTCCTCCTCCTTCTCCTTTCTCTCCTTTCTCTCCTCCTCCTCCTTCTTATTCATCTCCTCCTCCTTCTCCTTCTTCTCCTTCCTCTCCTCCTCCTCCTTCTTCTTCTTCTTCTTCTTCTTCTTCTTCTTCTTCTTCTTCTTCTTCTTCTTCTTCTTCTTCTTCTGCTCTTTCTTCTTCTATTGTTTTCTTATTTCCGTTTTTGCCGCTTCTTCTTTCTATTTCCTCTTCTTCTTTTCTTCTTCTTCTTTTACTTCCTATCCTTCTTTCGATTCTTTTTCGTCTCCTTCTTCTTCTTCTTCTTCTTTCACATCTTCTTTTTCTGCTTCTTCTTCTAGCATCTCTTTCTTCTTCCTCCTGCTTCCAGTTCTTCTTCATTTTCCTCTTCTTCCCTTCTTCATCTTTTACTTTCTCTCCATCTTCTTTCGCTTCTTCTCCCTCTTCTTGTTCTTCTTGTTCTTCTTGTTCTTCTTCTTCTTCTTCTTCTTCTTCTTCTTCTTCTTCTTCTTCTTCTATGTGCCTTGTCCCTTCAGGACGTAAAAGTCTTGGCTCCACACAAATTTATGTCCTTTGTAGCCATTAGTATATTATATCTTTTTTGCTATCTCTTTTAATCCCATTTCTACACAAGATTCTACTTCTTCTTCTTCTTCTTCTTCTTCTTCTTCTTCTTCTTCTTCTTCTTCTTCTTCTTCTTCTTCTTCTTCTTCTTCTTCTTTCGCATATTCTTTTTCTGTTTCTTCTTCTTCCTCCTCTTCTTCTAACTCCTCCTTTTCCTCCTTCTTCTTCCGATGCTTCTTCATTTTCCTCTTCTTCCCTTCTTTTTTTACTTCCTCTCCATCTTCTTTCGATTCTTCCTCTTCTTCTTCTTCTTCTTCTTCTGTGACGCGGCCCTTCATTACATTAGCGATAATGGCTCTTATCAATAATGGATAACTTCTTATCCATTTTGGGTCCCTGTCAATCCCTAACCCCTTACCCTCAATATGCTCTGAAATGTTTAAGTTTTCTAAAACGTCTTATCCCTTGGGGACCACAGAAATTTTTCTATTTTTCCCCCGTCCCAGTTCCGTCACGTGCTTACACATACACCTCAGTTATGTAGCTCTCCTTCTTCCCCTACCCCTAGCCATCAATAATGCGATTTACCGGTCGGGGACACTAAAGTCAAGCAGGTGCGAAAATGTAAATATCACGGAAGTGTTCTGACAGAGGACGGTAAGTACGCCGCTGAAATCTGAAGACGTATTAGGATGGCCAAAGATGCATTCCAAAACCTAGTTAGACAGGAGGATTTCTTTGGTAACAAAGAAAAGAGTACTGAGCTGTCCTTCTTTACGGCAGCAAATATTGGCAGAGAGGAACCCAGATGAGGGCAGAGTCTCGTCTGGGGAGGTAAACAAACGCGACCCTGTGTATGCGGGGTATACGGGGAAATTGACAAGTTTTTCCAGTTCAGTGAAACACATGTACGAGTGAAACCCTTATCGAATCCTCTAGCTTATATTTCTTTCTTTCGTTCTTTCTTACTGTTTACCTTTCTGTCTTTTTAGCTTTTTTCTCTATTTCTTTCTTTCTTTTTCTCATTGAAAGCAAACAGTGTCTCTTATATGTCTTTTCCGTCTTTCCTCACATTCAGAACAGAGTAGTCTATTATTTGCGGTGTGTTGTCAGTGTGTAATTTTAAATAGTTGAGCGTAAGTAATTTAACAAAATATTTCAAGTGGAAATGTAGGTCATTATTTAAAACTGTAAGTGACTAGGCGTATTGGGATGGCCAAACCTGCATTCCAAAAGCTAGGTAGAGTATTACGAGACAGGAGGATTTCTTTGGTAACAAAGAAAAGAGCACTGAGCTGCTACGTAACATCTGTCCTCCTTTAGGGCAGCTAATTTTGGCAAGGAGGAACCTACGGGCAGAGTCTCGTCTGGGGAGGTAAACAAACGCGGCACTGTGTATGCGGGGTCTACGGGAAATTTTTGCCCGAGCCTACGGGCTCGGAAGACCCCATGTAAAAAAAAAACGTCTTTATGCCCCATCCCGTCATGTGGGGAGGACTTGGGTAAATACTGAATCGTTTTAGAGTCAGGCAGTTCTCTGCCAGGTTTGCGACAGCCTTATTAAACTCTCTCCTTCCGAGGATAGACTCGTCTGGAGAGGTCAACATACCCGTCGCCGTGTATGCGACGCCTAAGGGGAATTTTTGATCGTGACTACGCCCACATAAAAACCGGCCTTGTACCACATCTCTCCTTGTGGGGAGGATTGGATAAATTCCAGTCGTATTGGAGTCAGTCTTCATACTAACTATTCAGGCGTTACGGCAATAGCGTAAGCATTACGGAAAGAGGATGCTTTAACGAATTGTATTACATCAAGTATGAGTGGGTGTTGTAACAATAACCTTACACTAGGAAGATATAATAGTTTCTGATATGAATAGTCAACTATTTATGAGGTATTGGCAGGAGGCGTTAAACACTTCTCTCTTCCATTCTTTCTTTCTTTCTTTGTAGGTCATTATTTAAAACTGTAAGTGACTAGGCGTATTGGGATAGCCAAACATGCATTCCAAAAGCTAAACAGAGAATGACGAGGCAGGAGAATTTCGTTGGTAACAAAGAAAAGAGCACTGAATATATCTGTCCTCCTTTACGGCAGCGAATGCTGGACAATGTCAACGATGAAGAAGAGACTCAATGCAACGGAGGTATGGTTCTACAGAAGGATGCTAAGGATACTATGGACTGTACATGTTTGTAACTATGAGGTTTTGCAGAAGATACAAACAAGGAGGAAGCTTAAAATCAGGAACAGGCAACTGAAATTTTCTAGGACACATAATAAGAAGATCTTAGGGAATATGATACCCACAGGGCGGATAGAGGGAAGGAGAGACAAGGGAAAGCAATATACCTAGCTGGCTTAAGCAAGTGGATCAGGCTTTTGGAGAAGTAGCAAAAAGACAAAAAAATATTGAGAAGGGATAGTGGGGAGCCATGATCGACTACGTCCTGAAGGGACACGGCACATAAAAGAAGAATGGTTGACTCAAAGAGCCCACTTCACGAATCTGTAGACAAAGAAGAATAAAGGAGAAAGGAAGGAAGGAACCATCAATTGCAAACAGTCAAAATATATGGTCGAGTGTAAACGCCTAAAGTGCGAACGTAGAAGAAATCCTCCTATCCCATGTGCAATTTTAAGTTTTATTTTCGTTTGATGTCTAAGCTAAACTTCGTTGATTGATTCCAAAACAATGCCCCTCTCTTCAAACAATTTCAGCCGTGTACAGTTAAAATCTGCTGATAAAGCTGAATGTTTCGCCCTGAATTTCTCTTTAAACTCTACTCTAGACCTCACTGGTAAATCCTGGCCTAACTTTCTTCTCAGTCTCTGTTGAGTGATATTGCCCTCAATATGCCCTGTGAGTCTTCCTGATTCCTAGTAGCAGTGTTCGTTTTGCTGCCATTGTAAGACGTCCTCGGCACTTAACCTCTACGTCCATTGCATTCTCAGCATTAGTATCCTTCTGGACATTATTCACATCGTTAATCTTTTTAATCAGTTCATCCTAAGCAAGGCAATAAAGCCACTAAAACGCAAGGGATTGAACGACTGTTGGAGATAAGAAAAACTTGAGAGAGAACAATGACATAGAAGAAATTACAAAGACAGAAGATAATGATTGATATTGCATTTAAATTTTTGATAATCAATGCTGATTGGAGAACACGAAGCTGGGCGCGTGTTCCACAAGCGAGAAGTGCGATAGAAGACACTATTTGCATAGAGCTTACGGTTACATCTAGCCATTTCAACTGTAAAATGATGAGACCTGATGCCAATCTAGTACTGCTCTTAAATTCATAAAGTCTAGGTACATTGAAGGAACGTTGATCAGAACAATTACCTATAAAAGTATTTAGAGAAAAGGTACAGGAAAACTACATTACGGCGCTAGGAAATGGACTGAAGCCGAGATGCCAGGTCAAGACCTATATCATTGCTTCTTTGTATCTTATCAAGTATCTCTATATATATAGCATGATCCCCAGACCGGGTATCGCAACAATATTCAAAGCATGGATGAATGGTAGATTTTAAAATATGTAAGAAAAAATATTTAGCACGTCACAGTAAAGAATCGTTCCTTGCAGAAGACCTAGCAACTGATTCAATATAATCTTTCCACTTGATGTCAACGGAAAACGTTAGTCCGAGAAGACGGCAGGGGTGACTCATCTGAGGTAAGTATTAGCCATCCTGATAAAAGGCAAAAAGTGTTCTGTTAGGTGATTAAAAGAAAGCAATTTCATTTATGAGACGTTAAACTTACCAAGCCGTTCCTTGCCCCAGTTAACAACAGATTGTAGGTCATTTTTTAAAAATCAGCTGCCATTTTGATCTTCAGACTTAGTATAAAGACAGCATTAAATAATTGTGTCATCGGCATAGTGAGTTGAGAACTGATGACATCAGGAAGGTTGTTGATGAAAATTAGATATAACGTAGGTCCAAGGATGGATCCCTGGGGAACATTCAAGACAATATTCATTTCCTTTTTTTATATGAAAGACTGGATATTTAAAGTACCTCAAATTAAAACCTCAAATAAGGAAAGTTGGCTGAATCACTAGCGTCATCTATCGCAAGGAAATCAAGCTCTATGTGTCGTGACAGAAAGTTTTTCTCGTCTGACTCCATCCTTCAAATCTATAAATCAAACATCCGTCCTTGCATGGAATATTATTGTCATATATATAGTCTGGCCCTCTCGCTGTACGTCTCGAGGTCCTTGAGAAAATCCAGAGAAGAATATGCAAGACGCTAGGTCCTCATCTGGCATCTAGTCTATAATCGCCATCCCACAGACGTGCTGTGACCTCCCTCTGTCTCTTCTACAAAAACTTTCACGGCAACTATTATGTTGAGCTAATGTCGCTGGTTACCGGACTTCATGAATTTAAACGAGCTACCCGGCTGGCATCTCGGTCTCACCCTTTCACTGTCAAAACGGTTAAATGTAATCGTCTCTTCTTCTCAAACAGCTTCTTCTCCCGCACTTCCCGTCTGTGGAACTCCCTTCCCCTTACTTGCTTCCCCGATGACGATAATCTTCAAATATTCAAGTGTAATGTCAATCGACATCTGACACCCTCAGTTTGTTCCCCGCCCTCTTCTGTGTCCTTTCCTCAATCGCGCCTCTTTGCTCTTGTTCCCAATCCTCTGTAACCCCTTGCGTGCTAGTGATAATTCTTGGGGTGAATTGCCTTAAAAAAATAAAAATAGGTGCTTGATTTTGACACCACTAATATTAAGTTCCCACTTTAATTTATCTATTTAACAGACGACAATGCATTCCGTATTCTTACCGTCCAGGTTTAGTTGCTACTACTTGTCTATCATTTCAGTTTTGTTTCTGAATATGCCATCAATGATGGCGCCTGAATATCTTACGAAATCGCATATTATTAAGATTATGTCCAGTAATAATTCTACCTGCTAGGTTTTCCAACTCTCACAGGATTGTCTCCGTGCATAGATTAAATCAAGTGTCTTTCTATTTGCGTTTATTACCTAAACTTGACAGAAGTTTCTTCTCAACAGAGGTAACGGATTAATTGAAAATCTTTCTCGTGTAAAGTAAGTTTTTCAAATATTTTAAGTAACTTTTCGCATCCTACCCTATCAAAAGTTTTTCTATAATCTATGAAACATAGGTATATACCTTTATGCATTTGTATTCTTTGACTATCTTCTGATAATAAAATATCCTTTCTTGTTTCAGCGTCTTCAGCAAAGCCACACAATTCCGTTCTATTTCTGCCCTATGTCCAGTCTATTTCAAATTTGTTTAGAATCATAATATTTAATTTATTTATGTGGGACGTCGGATGATGGAGTTTGCATTTTTCTGCACCTAGGTTCTTATATAATGCATTAAAGTTGGATCTGCTGAGATCCTCCAGTATTTCGCCGCTGTCGTATACTTCATTTATCATTTCGGTAACATTATCAGTCCAGAAATCGTTTAAGGCCGTTAGGACCTTTGTTTCATGTCTTGTTAGATTTCATTTAAATTTAAATCTGACAAAACAGGGAATTTCTATAAAATAGCGGCAAAGGACTACAACGATCTAATTAATAAGAATTTACATAAGAACTATAAAAAGGCAGATAATAATTACCTCAACATGGTGGATAACATTAACATTAGCAGTTAAAAAATCACAGATAGATTAAAGATTATTGATATAGTATGTAAACTTGCTGAAAAAAAGAGTGCTATATAACCTTAAAGAACCACAAACCAGATTTGGAAACTAACCCAACTACAAGGATAATAAACCCAAGAAGACCCGAGATCGGCAAAATAAGTAAAAAGATCCTAGAAAGGGTTAATCAACAAATTAAAGAAACAAATAGGGCTGAAACTTGGGATTAATACCAAAGAATCAACAAACTGGTTTACTGATATTGAAGATAAAACAAACTGTACACTAATGGAGTTTGATATTGAAAATTATTATCAATCAATGTCAAAAGAACTGTTCGATGGACTTTGCTACCCAGTACATGGACGTAACAGAAGAAGAAAAGCGCATTATTATAAATTCGAAAACATCGGTACTGATACATAAAGGTGAGCAATGGATAAAAAATTATTATTGCCACTTTGACATAACAATGGGATCACTAGACTCAGCTATGTCTTCCGACCTTATATGTCTCTTTTATATAATACAATCACACAACGTAACGTGAACTTAATATAACTGACATTGGATTATTCAGAGACGATGGACTTATGGTTATAAAGAACTCTATTAACTTTAAAATCGTTAAAATTAGAAAGATATTATATAGAGAATTTAAATGCCTGAACTTAAAAATTACGATAAGCACTAAATTGAAAAAAAGTGAACTTTCTTGATATGACATTAGATTTAATGAAAATGTATACATGGCTTATAAAAACCCAATATTAATTCTTTTGTATATATATATACCCTAAATTTAATCATCCTCCATCTATAATTAAGCATGTACCTATATCTATCGAAAAAAGAATAAGTACAAATTCAGCAAATGAGAAGATTTTCTATGAACATATTAATTTCTATAATAAAGCTCTTAAAGTAAGTGGCTACAAAAGCCCAAAACTAACTTACATTAAAAATGAAAATGGAAAGCATAAGAAAGACAGAAGCAGAAAAATAATTTGGTACACACCCGCATACAACCAAATGGTTAGGAATAAATTAGGACAAAAATTCATTGCATTAATCGTTAAACATTTTCCTAAAGAAAGTAAACTCAGTACTATTTTCAATAAAAATAACCTAAAATTAAGTTACAGCTGTACTGAAAACTTAGAAAAAAATTAAGAAACATAATGCTAATATTTTGAATAAACACTTTGACCAAAACCAAAGAAATTTAGACAGTATAAAAATAAAGAGAGATGAAGATAAACAAAAGTTATGTAACTGCAGAAATTTTTAGAACTGTCCTCTAAAAAATAAATGTCGCACAGAATCATTAGTATACCAATGCAATATCTAATCTAATGAGAATCCCAGACAACGTAAAGTCTATATTGGATGCACAATGCAAGAGTTCAAAAAAAGATTCAATCAACATCAAAGTTCTTATAAGATAAATAAATACCGGAATCAGACGTCCCTTTCGAAATATCTCTGGTACTTAACAGAAACCAAAAAAAAAAACACCTTCAGTAAAATGGAAATTAATAAGAAAAGCTAGAATATTTAGGTCGTTAAATGACTCATGTCCTTTGTGCATACATGAGAAACTATATATTACTAAGTTAATAAAAAATAAAAAATTACTGAATCAAAGAAATGAAATAGCTATTCTTTGCCAATATTTGCCAAAAACTTTCCTTAAATAATGTTTTAAAAAGGCTGATAAAGGAAATATACATACTTATATTTGCTATTTAATAATAATATTTAAATAATTTAAGTAATTCTATTACATTTATTTGTTTTAAAATGAAGTATAGTTTATTAGCAATTAAAATTAAAAATAATATTTTTAAATTGTAGTTCAATACGACGTATTCTAATCCAATTTTAAAAAAATCTTTATGTATACAAATACAAATTTAACGGAAAAAATACCGAAAAACTTTTTGTCGTTGATAAAAACCAGACGATATGCGCTGAACCGCTGTCATAATTCATAATGTCATAATTCGTTGAAATAGGCACCCCTGCCCTACCTCGACTTAACCTCTTTTTGAAAGTAACTCATATTTGATACAATAGTCGTCATTATAAAAGAACTTCCCTTTTCAAAATGATTGGATTTCTCTTTCTCCTTGGAAACAAATATTATGAATATTTGTGCTTATAAAACTCAGTAAATTTCGAAATCAGTTATTTATTATTGTTTATTGTACAGGATTTTTATTATCATATTATTTATAAGACAGGACCTTTATTTTTATTTTTTATTTTATAAAATATAGTGAAGAAAGCTCGTAAGTTAGGTCCAAATATTACACTATTTTATATCAAGGTATTCGAAAAGTAATTACTTTTTACGAGAAAATATATAAAATGAAATATAATTTAGATTTATTGAAATATTAAGGTTGTGTTCGGTAAGTACCTGATTTGCAGGCCTATTGGACACACCAAAATTTTGGCGTGGAATAATGTGGAAGGAAATGCACACATCATAACCAAAGAAAATCAAAATTATAACCTTCCCATTGTGTGAAGTTCGCACACACCATGAATAAACTCTGAAAGTATTAGCACAACACAGACTACTGGTACTTAGAAATGAGGACTTTTGGGGGGAGGGGAGAAGAAGAAAGAATTTTATGGAAATTTGTTTAAGCTTTTTTTCAGAGAGCAACATCTGCGCATACAGTAGATTCATAATACCTACAAAGAAATCAGTGGACACTGGTACATATGGTAATAGGCAAGAAACTGAATTATGGCGCTTGTTGGTAAATAAAATCCCATAACATACATGGAAAAACGCAAATTCCAGAACCTGTATATCAACAGAGACACACACAAAGTAAGCAGCAATAAGCAAGTCAAAGAAAATATTTCTGTAAAATTTGGTATTTTTACAAAACAAGCAGCAAAATATTGTAGAATTCCATAATTTTTAAAATTTCTTTTTTTATTGATATCATGTTTGTTCACTTCCAGGAATCCTAGTTTCAAAGCTAGACTCTATGCGCACACTGATTCCTGGTGAACCCCATTTTTTTCGTGGTCTTCCTGTCCCTCCCATACATGACAATGTTGTGATGGATATAGGGTAATTTCTTGGTGCATTATTTTGGAAACATCTCCGTACAATAGGCCAACAAATACAGTCAATAATTTTTACAAGAAAAGTCATAAAAGAAAATATAAGTTACATTTATTTAAATATTAGGGTGATGTTCAGTAAATAATTTAATCTTACAAGACGGTTTATAAAACAAAGTTCGATTTATTAAAATATTATTTATCAATGGTACAATCTACCTTTATTTAGAGCGGCAAGCCTCATTTTCGCTTCCATGTTTATTTCCAAGAATAAAGGTTTGATGACTTTTTGAACTTTTCTGGATGTTCTGCTATTATTAAATATTTCTCATGATAGAAACAAATAGCAATTGTTGCTAAATCAGGTAAGGGACGATTTTAATTTCCGTACGTTTGTTTCGCATGTATAGATGGAGAATAAAACCTGTTCTGCTTACCAAAGCAGGACACTTCCGACGTAATTCTTCGTTTACTTAATCAAGTTTGCGGGAATAAACTTTTACAGTGATCGTCCTTCCATGGTCCAAATGCTCGTAATGGATGACATCTTTCATATTCATCTTGGCACAAAGCAGGGACTTCTGTGGATGTAAAATAGTTTTGGTGCTGACGTTGGATAATCAGATTGTAATAACCAGCGTTTTTTCGCTATCTATTGACGTGAAAACCCCACTTGTAACAATGCAATGCAAAAACGAAAGTTTAGCATTCCCGATTAAAAGACTGCCGCGGATGGTAGAACATTTTATTCGGTTCTCAAATAAATTCTCATGGGGAGCCCAAAGTTCCCTTTTACAAGTTTCTGCAATTAAACTCTGAAATGCATTATAAACCACACACTGACGGATAAAAAGCGATGACATTATTAAAAATTCTGAAAACTTCCCACATGAACGTGGTCGCCATCATTATTGACGTTTTCACACAGGTTGTATCTGGATCAAGTGACATCACATATCCTCATGATAAAGAAAGTGAGTCTGGCGCAAATAACACTCACAAGATATATTGAAGGCAAGTGGAGTTTCTTCCGATTCATTCTTGGTCCTGATTTGGTTCATTGACTCATTATACAGAGTTCTGAAATAGATACTTACTTTGCGAATGCCCGAATATAAATGACTTCAACTTTAGCAAGTCTCTGTAAAACATCCTGAAACTAATCCGTCGAGAATTTCAAAAGACGCATGTAATAATAACATCAATAATACAGAACAGGGTTTCCTTATCTGAACTATATCGCCAACCGGTGAGCTATTTGAACTGTTTGGGGGAAGTGCGATGGGAAAGTGAACAGATGGGGGATTGGAAACTTTGGTGTGTGATATATAGGATTTTGTGAATTAAAAAGTTAATTCAACATATGGTACCCGAAAAAATATCCAAAGGATACATGCGAAGATCCTGTATAAAACAACAAAGAAGAACCCCCCCCCAAAAAAAACAGGAAACTAAATGGAAATAACTTCGACACCTACCTAGATATATAAATATCCCCTCAAAGAGGGATTTATATTTCTATTTTCCACATGGTTTTCAATGGTCAAATTTGCTTTTGTTTGTTCTTTTATACGGTAGTCGCAGCAGTAGCCGCCGCATAAATCAACGATATTTGTTACCTCCCTTTGGTATTTCTACTACATCATAAAATCAGGTTACGAACCAGTAACAAACTTTTACTGAACAATTTTGGTTTGCTTTTGAATATTTATTATACATGTTGGCGGTAGAAAATTGCGATGACTCAAAAATAGTTAGGAACGTCTGATATCGAGTATTCTTTGATATGACGAGTCTCTTCAGAAGTCGATTCTCCACAACTTCCTAATTTTTGTTGCTTTAAGTAAATTTTCGTCGTCCACTATCTCTCTTAGTCCTGGGTATAACGATAAGTACACCCGACAGCAAGGCTTCTGATCGGGAAAGTGCAGGTTTTGAGGAGTGTGGAACCACCTCTTAATTGTTGCTGTTCACAGGTTCAACATGAACCTGGGGCGTATACCTTTTAGGGTTCAAACTATGGGCAAATAGTGAACCTCCAAACTAAAAGACATTTTTATAGTATAAATACCAGTAATACATTTTCGTATTAAAAATTCCAGCAATACTATTTACAGTATATAGTTAGTTGAAGCCATAAAATTGTGTTCAAAATATTTACAATTCGGCATTAAATAACCCGTAGAGGTGTTGATATGCCACTAAACAAAATAAACCAACCAACCAATGTGAAAGAACACTTTCATGACACTAATCCATATAATATCCTACAATTTCTCAAAGAAAATCAAACTGTATTCCAAAATATAACTTCAACAAAACTACAACATAAAACACACAAAGAGGGTGGGCCTCTAGAGATTGTGCCCACACAAACAAGTATACGAACAAAAGCTGAGTATCATCTACCATGTATCCAGTTGTGAAAGCAGAATAACATATATGATATTTTATTGAAAGTATGAAAATACGTTTTATTGTAAAAACACCAGCAATATATTTTATATAAAAAATTACCACAAAGTACTATATACTAACAAAATGTAGCGACTTCACATAAATCCGTTTAAAATACGACCACTAGTAATTATGTCCACACAAACATGCATATGTTCAAAAGCTGAGTATCATCTACCATGTATTCAACTGTGAAAGCAGAATAACATATATTTGTATTATATCAAACCTCCCAAGAAAATTAAATTTCAGAGTAAAATGACACAAAATGATCTGCTATGTCGTTAAAGAAACAAATCGAATCAATTCGCGCTAGAAGGTTTTTCTCGTTTGAGTCAGACCTTGAAACCAACAAATTTACCAGTCATCCTTGCATTGAATACTGTTGACATATATGGTCTGCTACACCCGCTGTTCATCTTGAGGTCCTCGACAAAATCCAAATATGGATATGTAATATGATATGTCCTGACCTGTTATACCGACAACAGTCACTTTCTCACAAACGTCATCCGGCTTACCTTTGTCTTTTCTACAAATATTTTCATGACAACTGCTCTGAGAAGCTATTTTCACTGGTACCCCAACTGGATGTATTTAAGCGTGTTGCTAAGTTGGCATCTCGGTCCCAGCCTTTTACAGTCGAAACAGTTAAATGTAACCGCCTCTTCTACTCCAACAGCTTCTCTCGCAATTCCCGACAGTGAAACTCCCTTCCTCTTACTTGCTTCCGTGATAACTATAATCTTCAAAAATTTAAATGTAATGTCAATCGACATCTGATACCCTTCTATTTATCCTTTCCTTAAACACCCCTCTTTAGTCTTAGTTCCACTCTCTGTAATCCATTGCGTACTAGTAGGTGAAATGCTTGAGGTGAAATGCTAAAAAAATAAACTGTCTCACTTTTCGCTTTTGTAATGCATTCATCTGTTTAGTAGGTTACTATGTATCTGTCTATATTTCTGAGATGAGGTATTATGTACACTATTTACATTATTCGGATAATTGTCCTCATCTTTGTTGCCATATTTATTACCGTACGGCCGTTTTATACTCCGGCCTTCTTCAGGTGGTTGGAATGTCGAACTGAACACTTTATTTCGCTCACTGGGATAGACTGTTCTAGTTCCACGTGCCATGTTTAATGGATATCAGTTATCTCCTGTTAATTCACCTCTCCAAGTTCTCTACTGCCTTAACCAGGTATTGACCTCACAAATCTTTGGGTCCTGTCACTGGATCTAACCAACGCCTTTATCCACTGTGCCATAGGTCCCGGTTAAGGCACTGGAGAACTTGGAGAGGGGAAATAACAGGAGATAACTGATAACTGACATCCATTAGACATGGTACTTGGAACTAGAACGGTCTACCCCAGTGAGCGAAATAAAGGCTTCAGTTCGACATTCCAACCACCTGAAGAAGGTCGGAGCGTACAACGGCCGAAACGTTGTAATAAATATGGCGGCAAAGATGAGGACAATAGTACATCCTTTGTACATCTTAATAAATCAAGTTTTTTCTTATCTTTCTTGCCTTCAATATATCTTGTGTGTGTTATTTGCGCCAGACTCACATTCTTTATCATGAGGATATGTGATGTCACTTGATCCAGATACAACCTGTGTGAAAACGGCAATAATGATGGCGACCACGGTCATGTGGGAAGTTTTCACAATTTTTAATAATGTCCAAATTAACAGAAACATGTCTTCAGCATACGTTCCAAGAGTATAAAGGATCCCGACACTTTACGTGAGGAAAAACTTAATTCTTTTACACTTCGCTGACAGGAATGGTAAGTTTGAAGCGAATTGCTAGTTCTAGGTTTATGCAATATTAACGCAGAGTCTGGAGAAGCCAGATGTTCAAAAGTCTACGAGATATGAATATGAAAGTGAGGAATTAAAATGAAGCTGTTGGGATACCCAGCCGTTTAGCGTTTCGGTAAAATTCAAATATTTTCATTGACTCGTTACCAATAAAGTGAATTCTGTAGTATTGTTGATGTTATCTAAAATGATTTCACTCCTTTTATGTGCCGTTTCCCTTCAGGACAAAGACGATCATGGCTCTCCATAAATATCTAAACGGTTAACAGAACGGGGTTTAGGAGAGATGGCAAAAAGTCAAAATTTATTACGTTCTACATAGGATAGAAATTGTAGTGGGCCATAATCGTCCACGTTATAAAGAAACACGAAACAGAAAAGATGTCTACTAGACGTCTACCCTACATTTTCCATTGACACGTAGTAGTTCGACTATACTGACAAAAAGACAAAATTTATTACGTTCTACATAGGATAGAAATTATAGTGAGCCATAATCGTCCACGTTATAAAGAAACACGAAACAGAAAAGATGTTTACTAGACGTCTACCCTAAATTTTCCATTGATACGAAGCATTTCGAATGTACTGGACCAGTTGCTACGTCTGATGATAAGAAAGTTGGTTCATTATGTCTGGCCAGAAAGTCTTTCTCTTCAGCATACATCTTGCACATCTACCATTCGTCTGTGCATTTAGGCTATATCTGGTCTGATACTCTGGCTGGCTATCTCGAGATTTTTGATAAAATTCAATGAAGGGTCTGTAATATTATCCATCCTAATCTGGAATCTCGACTTCAGTGAGCTTCTCACCGACATAACGTTATTTCTTTCTGTCTCTTTCTATAGATATTTTCCTGGTTGTCCAGGGTCACCCAACAGCATCATTTTAAATCGTCACTTTGATATTCATACCTCATAGACCGTTGAACATCTGACTTCTCCAAAAACTGCGTTAATATTGAATAAACCTGAGACCAACAATTCGCTTCACTATTTACCATTCCTATCAGCGAAGTGTAAAAGAATTGTTTTTTTTTTAAAGGGTTCTGATCTGTTTTTGTTTTTTTTGGTTAGATATTTGACTACATGAATTTAAGCGTGTTACTCGATTGGCAATTCGGTCTCACTGTTTTACTGTTCAACGAGGTAGATGTAACCACCACTTTTATTCTAACAGTTTATTTTCTCGTACTTGTCGTCTGTGGAAGTCCATTCCGATTTCTTGCTCCCCTGCCACCTGAAATCTTAAAAAATTTAAATGTAACGCCAATCCCTATCTTCTGTCCCTCCGAATACTGATCCTCTATTGTTCTTTTGCATATCACTAAAGACTTCCCGTTCTGTTTCACTGTTACTTTACTGCTTCTTAATGACATTATTGTCTTGTTTGGGGTGAAATGACAACAACAAAAAAATGCTTTACAACAGTTTCTCTCTCCTTTTTTTTCTTTTTTTGGACAGCACATCTCTTAAGATAGACTCTAGTCACAATGATCTTCGTTGTAATATCTGACAGAATACAACATAATACCATAACACGCAGCTGATACGCTTATGTCAAAGCCTAGTGTGATCTCTTTTATACATGAAATGGCCATCTGCTACAAAAAAAAAGAAGTAAAAAAATAAGCTGACAAGTAGACACAGCGTTAATCTTTCTGTTTCCATTGAGACGCCATTTTGGTCTTGGTGACGTCTTGCCGTCCAAGGTATGACGATAAAATATATCCGGCAGCAAGCCCTCTGATCAGCTTTTGAGTAGCGTGAAACCGCCTCTTATTTGCTTATGTTTCCAGGTCCACTCCTACCTGGGGTGGAAACTCCTGTTACGATTCCATATATGAACAAATAGTTAGCCCGAAAACTGGAATCAAAACGCCATGAAAGTGTAAATTTAGGTTTTAATACCAGCAATACATTTATGTGTAAAAGAAGTTTTACTACCAGCAATATATTTTTATAAAAAAATATTGCCAGCAGTGAATTTTACCAGCAATACATCATTGGAAAAAAATATTACCAGCGATACATTTTTGAAGAAAAAAATATTACCTGAAATAAAAATCTTGTCGCTATTAAATAACACATTGAGGTTGATATACCGTAAAACAGCCAAACCAAACCAAACCAAACCTGACGTCTTGGTGACAATAATGACCTTCTTGATAGTCGAAGATTACGACCCCCCCTTGCATAGTACTATACTCGGTCAAGTGCGTTGACTAGCGGGCTTAGCGGCACCACTATTGATTTTTGATGCTTATAAAGAAATAAAATTAAAATAAAAACAAAATAATTGAATAAAAAAGGAAAAAACAAAACAAAATATAGAACGAATATTGTATGTCGCCCCCGTAAGTTCGTAAAAATTTAGGAATACCAACTGTGGCACAAATCACTCCAATGGTACAGCATCGGGTTATACATTGGGTGGCTTAGCAAAGGAAAATCAAGTTCGAGCTAATATCGGTCGGTGTTGTATACTGTCATAGAATATATGAATGTTCTGAATAAAAAAACCTGAAAAATTAGATGAAAGAAATACTCTATTTACATTATTCGAGACTATTGTCCTCATCTTTGTTGCCATATTTATCACAACGTTTCGGCCATTGTACGCTCCAGCCTTCTTCAGGTGGTTGGAATGTTGAACTGAAGCCTTTATTTCGCTCACTGGGGTAGACTGTTCTAGTTCCACGTGCCATGTTTAATGGATGTCACTTATCAGTTATCTCCAGTTAATTCTCCTATGAAAGTTCTCAACCGGGTATTGAACTCATACTCTATGGGTCCTCTCACTGGATCTAACTAACGCCTTTGAGGACATATGTGTATGAATTTCTGGGTATTATAAACCTAATGTCCTCAGCCATCATTTTTTACCAGTGCTCATATTGCAATTTTTGCTATTATCATTGCATGTTTTTTACTAGAGCTCATATTGCAATTTTTGTTGTTGCTATCACTTTTCTCTGGCACTCTTTATTACTGGTTCCCATATTGTATTCATTTCTATGCTTGGTCGGCTCATGAAACTAGCATAGTCTACCCCAGTGAGCGAAATAAAGGGTTCAGTTCTACATTCCAACCAGCGGAAGAAGGCCGAAGCGTACAACAGCCGAAACGTTGTGATAGATATGGCAACAGAGAGGAGAGAAATAGTCCGAATAATGTAAATAATGTACAGAAATATAGACAGATACTGAAAGAAATACTATTAAAAAATTAAGAGTGATTAGCAATGTTTCATTATTTATATATAAAAAACGAAATTTGCGTTTTTCCTTAAAAATGGCTGACAATGAAATTAAAAATGGCTGACAATAAATTAATAATGGCTGACAATATACTTCTAAGATATTTTTTTATTGTATTTTTCTTGTACGCGAACAAAATATTTTTTCTTTACACTATTCATATTCAGACTATTGAGCTCATGTTTGCGGCTGTTATCACAACGTTTCGGTCGTTGTAGCTTTCGACCTTCTTCAGATATATGTCGATTTGATTAACCTAATCACAACCACTTTGTGACCAAAATCATAAACCAATGTGTTTATCCACTAAGGTCATTTTCCCGTCGTGAGTTCAATCGCTAGGTCGGACAGAGTGTACTTGCAGTACGGTCGAGCAATAACTGAACAGTACTAAACAAAATAAGAACTAGATGATATACCTAGCGATAGGTAGTAGAACGAGAAGACTCTACTCACGAAGATTAATTAAAGGATTTAATTTGAGAGAGACGTATTCAGGTCAGAATGAAAGTCAAATCTGTATTGTTTCTTTTTTATATTAAAACAATTAAAATGTCTGTTTGTTAAGATTGGCGACTTCGAGTCGTTATGAAAGAACAAAATGCGCCATTTTTATTTTTATTTTATTAAAGCCGTCACTATGCTCGTGTTTGCTTGGCAGGCGTCTTCCGGTTATTGAGCCGATGGCGAGAGTAACAGGAATCTTCTCAGAGGGAGCTAGTTTCGGGTCCAATAGAGATCGATGGATTTATTATAAGAAAGAAAGAAACAAACAAACAGACGTCACCCCACAAAAAAGAACGAAAACTAAAAAATAAAATAATAAGAACAACAACTCAGCACCAGAAAGAAAAACACAATGGAGCTAAAGAAGTACAACATTGATATAGCTGCACTGAGAAGTAAGCATCAGTCGACTGCATGAAAAGAGAAAGCAAAATAAGACAGCTGACAGTGTTCCTACTGCACTTGGATGCAATACATTCTCCTGTAAGGTCTGTGGTCTTTTGTGCAATTCTCGAGCCGGTCGCAAAAGTCATGTCCGTCATAGGCATGCAGATATTTAGTTCGTAGTCCCCGGAACCTCATACGTCGAACTCGACTGGAGAATCCATCATATATATATATATATATATATATATATATATATATATATATATATATATATATATATATATCATACATATATATTTGTTTCGTAATTTTGGCACGTTGACCACTCCCTTTAAAAAAAATTCGAAAGAAGAATATACTTTGGGAAGGCGATCATGAAATAGCCACCCATTTTGCAAAATCGCTAAACGTGAAACTGTTAAAAATAGGTATATATATATATATATATATATATATATATATATATATATATATATATATATATATCGGCAAATTTGCTATAGTTATAGATAAAGAGTACTCGATTTCAAGCCTAAAGATAAACAGTGCGGACATAGAAATCAACACTGTATGGTGATTGTTAGTTTCACGCCTATCTACTTACAAGCGTGACGTACCTGGCGGACTTAATCAAGTGGATAACAGAATGTGGTATGGGGGAACAAGCAGAGAACTGCGAGGAATAGAGGGACGTGGAGAGCCATGATCGCTTACGTCCTGAAAGGACATGGCATATAAAAAGAAAAGAAAGATTTCTGGTAAATTTTTTTTTCAAAGATGTATTGCTGGTAATATCTTTCTTTTAAAAATGTATTGCTGGTAATTTTTACAAAGTATTTCTGGCATTAAAACCTAGTTTTTCCACTTTCATAGTGTTTTGACCCCAGTTTGGGGGTTAGCTATTTGCCCATAGCTGGGACCCTAACAGGTGCTAACACCCCGGGTCAGGGTGGACTTGGGAACACTAGCAATTAAGAGCTGGTTCCACGCTCCTCAAAACCTCCTGATCAAAGGCCTTGCTATTGGACGTAGTTTATTGTTTGATCCAGGACATGGATGTAGTTTATCGTCTTATCCAGGACGCCTAATTTGAGGGGAGGAGTCTTACCCCTATGCAGAGGTGGAGTTAGCGTATTTTGAAGCCCCACCCGACAGAGCCATGCATAGAAAGTGATGAGGTGAGTGTAAATAGGTAGAGCTAATACTCATTAGCCAATTTTGAGTCAATATCACTACACTACAATATACAAGGTGAGGCAGATCCCTTCATGCTTCCGACACTCTGTCCTTGTGCTGGCGGTATCACGGCTACGACCAGCTTGGAGCGGTTCTGACCAGTTTGGACCAGCTATGAAAAGCCAAGTTCAGCTATGACTAGCTTAGACCTATTCTGACCAGCTTCGACAAGCTATGACCAGCTTGGACCAGCGACCCGAGTGAAAACACTCGAGTCCCCACGTTAAAAACTCACCTTGTGTCACAACCTGACTCAGTGCGGGTCAAGTAAATCTCTACAAGGTGAGGCAGAGAAGACTGGTTTTATTTGGAAAAAAATTCAGAACATCATTAATTTTAGCTTCAAAATGTTTTTTATTGATATCGATTTGTTCGTTTTGAATACAGTGTTCTACGATTTGTGATGCAGCGGTAACATTATTTTTTTAGCCACATGTACTACAGCCTTACCTGGTACGTTTGAATTGAACATTGTTCATTCGCATAGACTCTTTGCCACTCAACGCTATAGGACTCAGTCATCTCCACAGTCTCCAATTTGGGGTTGAAGATTAGATTCGCAAGGGTATTAGCACGTAAGCGAATGCAATGAACTCGACCGAAATTCGAATCCGAGCCTCTATCCACAACTTCACCTCACTATTTACATTATATACATTTGAACTATTGCCCTCATTTTTCTTGTTTGTTGTTTGTATCACTACGTTTCATTGTGCCTTTCTGCCATCTTCAGGTGTATATCGGCCCGAATAACCTACAGGCACTTTTGAACTGAACACCTTTATTCAATCTTCGAGGGTAAATTGTTCTCGCTCCATTGTCCATGTTAACGTGTACATTGATCTACAGGGAAGGATTCCGTTTAGAATTACACATAAATTAATATACACCTGAGGAAGGTACAACAGCCGAAATAAAGTGACAGCAACAACAAAGATGAGGACAATATAAATAATATAAAAACATTTTCTGTGAGTTTCTACTTTTCCATTGAAATTAGTCAAAATAAATATAAATAATCTAGAATGGAAACTAAAACCGGTTCGTCGGCTTCGCTTCGATAACCGTTACCTATAGTGGGTACATCTAAGCAAATTAAAATGGAAAAAAGAAATTTTTTTTAAAAAAAGCGAAGCCAATCGTTAGGTGAAGTTCATCATTCGTTCCTTGATTTTCCTAATTTTGAATTCGCACCATTTCTTTAGATTTTCGTTGGCATTTCGTTATTTTGTTTCGCCATTATCATTTTCCATTAGCTTCGTTAAGATTAGTCTTCCATTAAAAGATAAAAGATCAGACAACAAAGGAAAAGCAAGACAGGGAAGAAAAGATTTGCCCGTGAAAACAAAAGATATAAAAGCCGCCTTTACACGTCTGTCGTTTTTTTTCTTTCTTCTTCCTCTGTTATCCTCTTAATATTCTTTTTTTCTCGTCTTCGCCGCTAGGGGGCGTAATTAGACACGCACAATAGCGGTTCATCATTCTTTTTGTTTCCTTATTTTCTCTTTTGGTCCGCCCATCTTCCTTCATTGCTTTCTTCTTTTAGTTTTATATTATTTTTTCTTTTCTTTTCGGATCTCTCTGTCTTCCTTCTGTTTCAAATGTCTTTCATTCTTTCTCTCTTTTCGGGCCTCTCTGTCTTCCTTCTGTTTCAAATGTCTTTCATTCTTTCTCTCTTTTCGTGTCTCTCTGTCTTCCTTCTTTTTCAAATGTCTTTCATTCTTTCTTTTCTTTTCGGATCTCTCTGTCTTCCTTCTTTTTCAAATGTCTTTCATTCTTTCTCTCTTTTCGGGTCTCTCTGTCTTCCTTCTTTTTCAAATGTCTTTCATTCTTTCTCACTTTTCGGGTCTCTCTGTCTTCCTTCTGTTTCAAATGTCTTTCATTCTTTCTCTCTTTTCGTGTCTCTCTGTCTTCCTTCTTTTTCAAATGTCTTTCATTCTTTCTTTTCTTTTCGGATCTCTCTGTCTTCCTTCTTTTTCAAATGTCTTTCATTCTTTCTCTCTTTTCGGGTCTCTCTGTCTTCCTTCTTTTTCAAATGTCTTTCATTCTTTCTCACTTTTCGGGTCTCTCTGTCTTCCTTCTGTTTCAAATGTCTTTCATTCTTTCTCTCTTTTCGTGTCTCTCTGTCTTCCTTCTTTTTCAAATGTCTTTCATTCTTTCTCTCTTTTCGTGTCTCTCTGTCTTCCTTCTGTTTCAAATGTCTTTCATTCTTTCTCTCTTTTCGGGTCTCTCTGTCTTCCTTCTTTTTCAAATGTCTTTCATTCTTTCTCTCTTTTCGTGTCTCTCTGTCTTCCTTCTGTTTCAAATGTCTTTCATTCTTTCTCTCTTTTCGGGTCTCTCTGTCTTCCTTCTTTTTCAAATGTCTTTCATTCTTTCTCTCTTTTCGTGTCTCTCTGTCTTCCTTCTGTTTCAAATGTCTTTCATTCTTTCTCTCTTTTCGTGTCTCTCTGTCTTCCTTCTTTTTCAAATGTCTTTCATTCTTTCTCTCTTTTCGTGTCTCTCTGTCTTCCTTCTGTTTCAAATGTCTTTCATTCTTTCTCTCTTTTCGGGTCTCTCTGTCTTCCTTCTTTTTCAAATGTCTTTCATTCTTTCTCACTTTTCGGGTCTCTCTGTCTTCCTTCTGTTTCAAATGTCTTTCATTCTTTCTCTCTTTTCGTGTCTCTCTGTCTTCCTTCTTTTTCAAATGTCTTTCATTCTTTCTCTCTTTTCGTGTCTCTCTGTCTTCCTTCTGTTTCAAATGTCTTTCATTCTTTCTCTCTTTTCGGGTCTCTCTGTCTTCCTTCTTTTTCAAATGTCTTTCATTCTTTCTCTCTTTTCGGGTCTCTCTGTCTTCCTTCTTTTTCAAATGTCTTTCATTCTTTCTCTCTTTTCGGGTCTCTCTGTCTTCCTTCTTTTTCAAATGTCTTTCATTCTTTCTCTCTTTTCGGGTCTCTCTGTCTTCCTTCTTTTTCAAATGTCTTTCATTCTTTCTCTCTTTTCGGGTCTCTCTGTCTTCCTTCTTTTTCAAATGTCTTTCATTCTTTCTCACTTTTCGGGTCTCTCTGTCTTCCTTCTGTTTCAAATGTCTTTCATTCTTTCTCTCTTTTCGTGTCTCTCTGTCTTCCTTCTTTTTCAAATGTCTTTCATTCTTTCTCTCTTTTCGGGTCTCTCTGTCTTCCTTCTGTTTCAAATGTCTTTCATTCTTTCTCTCTTTTCGGGTCTCTCTGTCTTCCTTCTTTTTCAAATGTCTTTCATTCTTTCTCTCTTTTCGGGTCTCTCTGTCTTCCTTCTGTTTCAAATGTCTTTCATTCTTTCTCTCTTTTCGTGTCTCTCTGTCTTCCTTCTTTTTCAAATGTCTTTCATTCTTTCTCTCTTTTCGTGTCTCTCTGTCTTCCTTCTGTTTCAAATGTCTTTCATTCTTTCTCTCTTTTCGTGTCTCTCTGTCTTCCTTCTGTTTCAAATGTCTTTCATTCTTTCTCTCTTTTCGGGTCTCTCTGTCTTCCTTCTGTTTCAAATGTCTTTCATTCTTTCTCTCTTTTCGGGTCTCTCTGTCTTCCTTCTGTTTCAAATGTCTTTCATTCTTTCTCTCTTTTCGTGTCTCTCTGTCTTCCTTCTTTTTCAAATGTCTTTCATTCTTTCTCTCTTTTCGTGTCTCTCTGTCTTCCTTCTGTTTCAAATGTCTTTCATTCTTTCTCTCTTTTCGTGTCTCTCTGTCTTCCTTCTTTTTCAAATGTCTTTCATTCTTTCTCTCTTTTCGTGTCTCTCTGTCTTCCTTCTTTTTCAAATGTCTTTCATTCTTTCTCTCTTTTCGTGTCTCTCTGTCTTCCTTCTGTTTCAAATGTCTTTCATTCTTTCTCTCTTTTCGTGTCTCTCTGTCTTCCTTCTTTTTCAAATGTCTTTCATTCTTTCTCTCTTTTCGGGTCTCTCTGTCTTCCTTCTGTTTCAAATGTCTTTCATTCTTTCTCTCTTTTCGTGTCTCTCTGTCTTCCTTCTTTTTCAAATGTCTTTCATTCTTTCTCTCTTTTCGTGTCTCTCTGTCTTCCTTCTGTTTCAAATGTCTTTCATTCTTTCTCTCTTTTCGGGTCTCTCTGTCTTCCTTCTTTTTCAAATGTCTTTCATTCTTTCTCTCTTTTCGGGTCTCTCTGTCTTCCTTCTGTTTCAAATGTCTTTCATTCTTTCTCTCTTTTCGTGTCTCTCTGTCTTCCTTCTTTTTCAAATGTCTTTCATTCTTTCTCTCTTTTCGTGTCTCTCTGTCTTCCTTCTGTTTCAAATGTCTTTCATTCTTTCTCTCTTTTCGGGTCTCTCTGTCTTCCTTCTTTTTCAAATGTCTTTCATTCTTTCTCTCTTTTCGTGTCTCTCTGTCTTCCTTCTTTTTCAAATGTCTTTCATTCTTTCTCTCTTTTCGTGTCTCTCTGTCTTCCTTCTTTTTCAAATGTCTTTCATTCTTTCTCTCTTTTCGGGTCTCTCTGTCTTCCTTCTTTTTCAAATGTCTTTCATTCTTTCTCTCTTTTCGTGTCTCTCTGTCTTCCTTCTGTTTCAAATGTCTTTCATTCTTTCTCTCTTTTCGTGTCTCTCTGTCTTCCTTCTTTTTCAAATGTCTTTCATTCTTTCTCTCTTTTCGGGTCTCTCTGTCTTCCTTCTGTTTCAAATGTCTTTCATTCTTTCTCTCTTTTCGTGTCTCTCTGTCTTCCTTCTGTTTCAAATGTCTTTCATTCTTTCTCTCTTTTCGTGTCTCTCTGTCTTCCTTCTTTTTCAAATGTCTTTCATTCTTTCTCTCTTTTCGGGTCTCTCTGTCTTCCTTCTGTTTCAAATGTCTTTCATTCTTTCTCTCTTTTCGTGTCTCTCTGTCTTCCTTCTGTTTCAAATGTCTTTCATTCTTTCTCTCTTTTCGTGTCTCTCTGTCTTCCTTCTTTTTCAAATGTCTTTCATTCTTTCTCTCTTTTCGTGTCTCTCTGTCTTCCTTCTTTTTCAAATGTCTTTCATTCTTTCTCTCTTTTCGTGTCTCTCTGTCTTCCTTCTTTTTCAAATGTCTTTCATTCTTTCTCTCTTTTCGTGTCTCTCTGTCTTCCTTCTTTTTCAAATGTCTTTCATTCTTTCTCTCTTTTCGGGTCTCTCTGTCTTCCTTCTGTTTCAAATGTCTTTCATTCTTTCTCTCTTTTCGTGTCTCTCTGTCTTCCTTCTGTTTCAAATGTCTTTCATTCTTTCTCTCTTTTCGTGTCTCTCTGTCTTCCTTCTTTTTCAAATGTCTTTCATTCTTTCTCTCTTTTCGTGTCTCTCTGTCTTCCTTCTTTTTCAAATGTCTTTCATTCTTTCTCTCTTTTCGTGTCTCTCTGTCTTCCTTCTTTTTCAAATGTCTTTCATTCTTTCTCTCTTTTCGTGTCTCTCTGTCTTCCTTCTTTTTCAAATGTCTTTCATTCTTTCTCTCTTTTCGTGTCTCTCTGTCTTCCTTCTTTTTCAAATGTCTTTCATTCTTTCTCTCTTTTCGTGTCTCTCTGTCTTCCTTCTTTTTCAAATGTCTTTCATTCTTTCTCACTTTTCGGGTCTCTCTGTCTTCCTTCTGTTTCAAATGTCTTTCATTCTTTCTCTCTTTTCGTGTCTCTCTGTCTTCCTTCTTTTTCAAATGTCTTTCATTCTTTCTCTCTTTTCGGGTCTCTCTGTCTTCCTTCTTTTTCAAATGTCTTTCATTCTTTCTCTCTTTTCGTGTCTCTCTGTCTTCCTTCTGTTTCAAATGTCTTTCATTCTTTCTCTCTTTTCGTGTCTCTCTGTCTTCCTTCTTTTTCAAATGTCTTTCATTCTTTCTCTCTTTTCGTGTCTCTCTGTCTTCCTTCTTTTTCAAATGTCTTTCATTCTTTCTCTCTTTTCGTGTCTCTCTGTCTTCCTTCTGTTTCAAATGTCTTTCATTCTTTCTCTCTTTTCGGGTCTCTCTGTCTTCCTTCTTTTTCAAATGTCTTTCATTCTTTCTCTCTTTTCGGGTCTCTCTGTCTTCCTTCTGTTTCAAATGTCTTTCATTCTTTCTCTCTTTTCGTGTCTCTCTGTCTTCCTTCTTTTTCAAATGTCTTTCATTCTTTCTCTCTTTTCGTGTCTCTCTGTCTTCCTTCTGTTTCAAATGTCTTTCATTCTTTCTCTCTTTTCGTGTCTCTCTGTCTTCCTTCTGTTTCAAATGTCTTTCATTCTTTCTCTCTTTTCGGGTCTCTCTGTCTTCCTTCTGTTTCAAATGTCTTTCATTCTTTCTCTCTTTTCGTGTCTCTCTGTCTTCCTTCTTTTTCAAATGTCTTTCATTCTTTCTCTCTTTTCGTGTCTCTCTGTCTTCCTTCTGTTTCAAATGTCTTTCATTCTTTCTCTCTTTTCGTGTCTCTCTGTCTTCCTTCTTTTTCAAATGTCTTTCATTCTTTCTCTCTTTTCGTGTCTCTCTGTCTTCCTTCTGTTTCAAATGTCTTTCATTCTTTCTCTCTTTTCGTGTCTCTCTGTCTTCCTTCTTTTTCAAATGTCTTTCATTCTTTCTCTCTTTTCGTGTCTCTCTGTCTTCCTTCTGTTTCAAATGTCTTTCATTCTTTCTCTCTTTTCGTGTCTCTCTGTCTTCCTTCTTTTTCAAATGTCTTTCATTCTTTCTCTCTTTTCGGGTCTCTCTGTCTTCCTTCTATTTCAAATTTCTTTCATTCTTTCTCTCTTTTCGTGTCTCTCTGTCTTCCTTCTTTTTCAAATGTCTTTCATTCTTTCTCTCTTTTCGTGTCTCTCTGTCTTCCTTCTTTTTCAAATGTCTTTCATTCTTTCTCTCTTTTCGGGTCTCTCTGTCTTCCTTCTTTTTCAAATGTCTTTCATTCTTTCTCTCTTTTCGGGTCTCTCTGTCTTCCTTCTTTTTCAAATGTCTTTCATTCTTTCTCTCTTTTCGGATCTCTCTGTCTTCCTTCTATTTCAAATTTCTTTCATTCTTTCTCTCTTTTCGTGTCTCTCTGTCTTCCTTCTTTTTCAAATTTCTTTCATTCTTTCTCTCTTTTCGTGTCTCTCTGTCTTACTGATTTTTCGCCTTTCTTTCTTTTTCTTTCTTTCTTTTTTCTTTTTTTCTTTCTTTCTTTCGTGTCTCTCTTCTTTCTTTTTAGCCTTTCTTTCTTTTTTCATACTTCCTTTCTTTCTGTATCACTCTATCTTCCTTCTATCTTTTTAGTCATTCTTTCTTTCTTTCTTTCTTTTCGCTTCTCTCTGTCTTAACCTCTTTCTTGTTAGTCTTTCTTTTTTTCGGGTTTCGCTGTCTTCCTTCCTTCTGTTTAGTTTTCTATCTTACTTTTATTCTTTTCGTGTCTTTCTGTTTTTTCTTTCTCTTTTTCTTTGTTTCTCTCTGTCTTTCTTCTTTTTTTTTAATCTTTCTTTGTTTATTTCTTTCCTTTCCTGTCTCTCTGCCTTTCTTCCTTCTTATTAATTTCGTGTCTCTCTGTGTTCTTTCTTCTTTTTTAGATTTTCTTTCTTTTCTTCACGATATATCTTTCTTTCTGTTTGTCTTATGTCGTGTCCCTGTATCTAACTTTCTTCATCTTTTTCTTTCTTTTTTTCGCGCCACTCTGTGTACCTTTTCTTTTAAGTCATCCTTTCTTTTTCTACCTTTCTATCTTTTCATGTCTCTCTGTCTTCCCTCTTTCTTCTTAGTCTCTCTTTCTTTCTTTTCGTGTCTCTCTGTTTTCTTTCTTACTTTTTACTTTTTCTTTTTTTCTTTTCGTGACTCTCTGTTTGTCTTTCTTTCTGTCTGTATTTTTGTGTAACTCTGTCTTCCGTCCTTCTTTTTAGTCTGTCTGTCTCTCCGTGTCTCCCTGTACTTCTTTCTTCTTTTTAGTCTTTCTTCCTTTCTTTCTTTTCGTTTTTCTTTGTCTTCCTTCTTTGATTTTAGTTCTTTCTTTCTTTCTTTCTTTTCCTGTCTCTTTGTACTCCTTCTTCAATTTTAGCCTTTCTTTAGGTCTCTCTTTTCTTGTCTTTCTGGCTTATTTCTTTATTTTAGTCTTTCTTTCTTTTTTGTGTCTCTCTATGCAACCTTTCTCTTTCTTTCATTCTTTCGTGTCTGTCTGTCTTCCTTCTCTCTTTTTTCTTTCTTTCTTTCTTTTCTTGACTTTCTGTCTATCTTATTTTCGTCTTCTAGTCTTTCTTTCTGTCACTTTCGTTTATCTATATCTTTCTTTCTTTTTCTTTCTTTCTTTCTTTTTCACTTTCATTCTTTCTTTCTTTTTTGTTTCTATATTTACCTTTCTTTCTTTCATTCTTTTCGTGTCTATCTCCCTTCCTTCTTTTTAACTTTTCATTCTGTCTTTATTTTCTGATCGTGTCTCTCTATCTTTCTTTCTTTCTTTCTTTCTTTCTTTCTTTCTTTTCGTGCGTATCTGTTTGTCTTCCTTCCTTCCTTCCTTCCTTAATTAATTAATTAAGTCCTTCCTCCCTTCTTTATTTTCTTCTTTTCTTTCTTATGTCCTTCCTTCCTTTTTCCGCATTCCCCCTCCCTTCATGCCTCCTTTTCTTTATTTCCTTCCTTCTTTCCTTCCTTCCTCCCCACTTTTTTTGTCTGTCCGTCTTTATTTCCTTTACGTCAAAATCAATTCACAACCCAAAGCGGATTGGTTAAGTGCATGAACAATCTTCAATTGACACATTTTCTCACGAACTGGCATTCTGGAAATATGCTTTATCAAACTCATCGTTTTCAACCAGAAATAAATGCTATGGCAATTCAATAAGCCTTCGTTTCATATCCAGAAAGAACCAAAAAAATTAAGCAAACAAACAAGCCTCATCCAAGCAACTATTTTCGGCCTTCGGTTATTTTGGTATTGTTTTTCCCCTTCTAATTCCCCCCCTCTTCTAATTCTTAATCTATAAGAAGAGCGACAGTTGGCGAAACGACTTCATTTGGAAGCAAACGATCGTTGATTAAAATTCGTTTTTTTTTTTCCAATTACTTCTTTCCTCCATGATTATTTATCTTGAAGATGAGACTTTGAGACGCTGAATTACCTCAGATTTTACAAGTAAGATTTAAATTTCACAAGATTGTCTTTGTAATTGTCTGACTGCATTTAGTATATGACGAGACTGGGGTGACTCATTTACATATGAAGTTAGAAAGACTATAAGTAACTACGGCTATTACCCATGAGACAGTTGAGTGCATACTACTTCCCGTGAACCACAATGTCGTCGCCGGTATCGAAAGAACCAAGTGAACCATTATGACCGGATAATTATGAATATACGCAAGCTTAGCTTTTCATTTTAGCAGCTGAAGCTAAAACAAGCAAAAAACAAAAAACAAACAAATGATTTAAATTCAATTGGCGGAGAAAACTATATAACTGATCTCTTATTTAAATTATTCTGACTATTGTCCTCACCTTTGTTGCCATGTTTATAACAACGTTTCGGCCGTTATACGCTCCGGCCTTCTTCAGGTTGTTGGAATGTCGAACTGAACACTTTATTTCGCTCGCTGGGGTGGACTGTTCTAGTTCCACGTTCTTGAGGACACATGGCATAGTGGATAAAGGCGTTAGTTAGATCCAGTGACAGGATGCAAAGAGTGTGAGTTCAATACCCGGTTAAGGCGGTGCAGAACTTTCTGAGGGATAATTAAAAGTTGATAACTGATAACTGACATCCATTAAACATGGCACGTGAACAGTCTACCCCGGTGAGCGAAATAAACGGTTCAGTTCGACATTTCAGCCACCTGAAGAAGTCCGAAACGTTGTAATAAATATGGCGACAAAGATGAGGACAATAGTCCGAATAATGGAAATAGTGTACATAATACCTCATCTCAGAAATATAGACAGATACTGAAAGGCCGAAACGTTGTAATAAATATGGCGACAAATATGAGAACAATAGTCTGAATAATGTAAATAATGTACATAATACCTCATCTCAGAAATATAGATAGATACTGAAGGGCTGAAACGTTGTAATAAATATGGCGACAAATATGAGAACGATAGTCCGAATAATGTAAATAATGTACATAATACCTCATCTCAGAAATATAGACAGATACTGAAAGGCCGAAACGTTGTAATAAATATGGTAACAAAGATGAGAATAGTCCGAATAATGTAAATAGTGTACATAATACCTCATCTCAGAAATATAGACAGATACTGAATGGCCGAAACGTTGTAATAAATATGGCGACAAATATGAGAACGATAGTCCGAATAATGTAAATAATGTACATAATACTTCATCTCCGAAATATAGACAGAAACTTATCTATTCTTGGCCACTGTTTGTTGTAGGAATCAGCGATTGCACATACAAGAAAAACCATTGGCAGAAAACTCCCATGGAAAAAGAAAAAGTGTAATATGTCCCAGAGCTCATCGGGAAACTGGCGAAGATAGTGAGGGGACAAAAGCTCCCAGAAGAAGTACCGGGAAAAATAAGGTGATAAAACCTCTTCGGTTCAGGGAAATGAGGTGACTTATTTACACAAGAAGAACACAAAAACACAAGAAGATACAAATACCTACAGCTATTATCTATGAGGCAGCTGAGTGCATACTACTTCCCGTGAGTCATTAATACTACACTACATAGACATTATTTACATAATACAATTGGATGCCCTTATCATTTATAAGGAGCTTAACCCCTCTTAATTGATGTTGTTCCCAGGTCCACCCTGATCCGGGGTGGTAGCTTATGTTAGGGTCCCAACTATGAGAAAATAGTGACCCCACTAAAAAGAATAAAAGAATTAGGAACGTATAAAAATATGAGTAATAAATTTTTATAAAAAATGTTAGTTGATTTAATAGTAAAATGACCAACAATAGATTTTTCATAGTAAAATTAATAAATACAACATTAAAAATATAAAATATCTTTTCATATTAAAATTACCCGTAAAATATTTTTGTAAAAAATTACCAAAAATATTTTTGTAGTGATTTATCAGCCATATATTTAAAGAAGATGCCATCACTACATATTATCAACAACAAATTATAACCCTAAAAACATATATTTGCCCTGAAATTATTAGGGACTTGCATAAATATTTGCATCTATAAAAAAGAATGTATAAACATAAAAATATCTTAAAATAATTGTCGGACTTTGTCCATTTCATAATGTGTCACGTCATTTGTTTACATTTGGATACGCATTGAGCAGATATGAATGTACGTGAGAGATTCATGGAAGATTGTAGTTTAAAAAGAATAAAAATCGACTTTGCTAATCGAACGATCCTGTGGCCCAATCGGTTTGACACGTCAGGCTATATGACGGTTCCGTGTAGGGTGCAGGTTCGATTCCTGTCGGAGGACGAATATTTTCTATGAAAATTTCTCGGACATTCTTTCATTCTTGTTTATTACGAGGGTCATTTAATAAATAAGGTGAATTTTTCGGTATAAGGACTTCTAATACAGATAGAAGCTTACATTTTTTAAAATTTTTCAACGTATTCTCCCAGCTCTGTCACACACTTTTCCCATCTGTGCACAGGCTTCCGAATTCCCTCAGCGTAAAAATCTATGGACTGATGTCTCAGCCAGTCGCTCACAACACTTTTGACTTCATCGTCACTTTTAAACTTCGTGCCTCTCGTGAACGCTTTCAAGGGACCAAACAGGTGAAAGTCTGAAGGGGCAAGGTCTGGGCTGTAAGGGGGATGAGGGGGCAGTTCCCAGCCCAGCTCGTTGATGGTCTGCACCGTTTGGGTTGCTGTGTGAGGCCTTGCGTTGTCACCATTCTGTCAGACTGAATGAGGTCATTGACTGATTCGATCACCTCAGGAGACCTCACTTCTGTAGGCCTCCCAGGCCTGTCTTCATCCTCAAAACTGCTCCGTCCTTCTTTAAAGAATTTAGCCCACTTGTAGACATTTGTTTGGCTGAAACATGTGGCACCATACACAGTTGTCATTCTCCTATGAATTTCAACTGGTTTGCACCCTTCAGCAACCAAAAACTTGATAACTGACCGCTGTTCAATCCTGGAGCATGCTTCTTGGTCGGCCATCTTTGTTAATCGCCAAAACTCTCAAAGTTTTTTTTTATCTGCAAAAGAAATTAAATCCATGTGAAAAAAAAGTAAAACAAAAAAAAAGAGTAAGCTTCTATATTTCATATGTAGCAGTCGTATTATATATCTCCGTGCGTGTATATATATATATATATATATATATATATATATATATATATATATATATATATATATATATATGTTTATATGTATGTATATGTATTATATGTATATGTATGTATGTATGTATATATATGTATATGTATGTATGTATATATATGTATATGTATGTATATGTATGTATGTATATATATGTATATGTATGTATGTATATATATGTATATGTATGTATGTAGGTATATATATGTATATGTTGTATGTATATGTATGTATGTATATACATGTATGTGTATGTATATATATGTATATGTATGTATATGTATGTATGTATGTATATATATGTATATGTATGTATATGTATGTATGTATATATATATGTATATGTATGTATGTATATATATGTATGTATGTATGTATATGTATATGTACGTATGTATATATATGTATATGTACGTATATGTATGTCTGTATATATATGTATGTCTATGTATACACATATATATGTATGTATATATATGTTTGTATATATGTATATATGTGTATATATGTATATATGTATGTATATACATGTATGTATGTATATGTATGGATATATATGTATATATATATATATATATATATATATATATATATGTTTATATGTATATACATACAGGTCAGCGCCGATAAATTGCAGTAGTTGGGTTCCAAAACTTATGTCCTCGGTTTAGATTGTCCGTGGTTTAGATCAAAACTGAGCCGCTATATCCCGATTGTCAGCTTAGATCACCAAAACGAAGCTTGTCAATTGTCGTCTGAATTACGCAAAAATGAAAATAACTCTGATATTTTATTTTTACATATATATTTATCACATTTATATAAAGATATCTTGAAATACGAAAGAGTAAATTTATTCACTAAACGAGCCATTGGCTTCAACCCCGGCCTCCAGACGACTTCGGAATCTCCTGCAATTTTTCTGAACGGACTCCATGATTAAGTTGATGACTGCTGTTTTAATCCTTACCTTCAGTTCATCTTTAGTATTTGAAGCAGTTTTGTTGGTCTCTCGCTCATCTGCGTCCCACACATAATGATTAAGGGAGTTGCAGTCTGGTGACTTACGTGGCCAGATGTAAAGTATGATCTAATCGAAGAAATTATCTGACAGCAGAGTCCTGTTGCCGTATATAGGGTCTTCCAGCAACCACCATAGAAGATTTGGAAAAATATGAGTGTAAAGAGATTTGGGAATCTTCCTTCTTATTGGTACTCACCTTGGAATAGCGCGTAAATCACTCTCTCTCCCCCTGTCTCTCTCCTCCCTGTCTCTCCCCCCTGTCTTTCTCTAGTAGTTTTGTGATACATTATTTTTTATATCAGTTGCGTCTCTGTCTTTGGGCAGAGTGCACTCAGGGGCGATTTCGTCAGAGTCGCAGGAAAATTACAGCTTGAGGTGTCCAGCATTGGGAAACAGCTGCCCGAGACCGCGCCTTCTCTCACTGCACCAGAGTAA
This sequence comes from Acanthosepion esculentum, assembly GCA_964036315.1. Classification (NCBI taxonomy): domain Eukaryota; kingdom Metazoa; phylum Mollusca; class Cephalopoda; order Sepiida; family Sepiidae; genus Acanthosepion; species Acanthosepion esculentum. The sequence goes on along the minus strand of OZ038494.1, from coordinate 10,364,577 downwards.
CGGAATTGGTGCTCGCACCGATGCCATCGAAACCGACGGTTGCGGTGTCTGGGGGCAATTTTTCTTCCTTGCCCGGGTGTACGCGCTCGGGCTCCCCACCTTAAAAAAAAGACCTAGTGTCACAATTCGTCTTAGTGGGGAGACAGAGTAAAGGCCTACCCAGCTTGGGAATATCAATTTAGACGCAAGGAGGATTTAATGGACAACATATCGCAATTGGAACTCGACTTTCCGAGTTCCAATTGCATTCGGGGTTCGTTATATTCACCTACATGAAAATATCCTTGTGAATTATTGTAATCAATTCACCCCAAGAAAGGCGATAATGCCACTAAGAAGCAAGAGGATACTTGGAGTGAAAGAGAATTAAAAGACTTTTTGAAGAAACCAGAAGCCAATCCCAAACAGGAAACAAGGGATAAACCACTACTTCTGTTCAAAAGACCGGGGAGGAGTATGAAGTAGACGGTAGTTTTCAATGGTATAGATCTACTTCTTCTCTCCGGGGTAGGGTTAATTTGTAGTACTTGTGTCAGTAAATCAGTATTATTCCCCAAATCTCTTACAATCTAAAATTTATTTACTGACTTCTAATAAACCATAAAAACAAATCAATCAGTCCTATGGTAGCAACTTAATTATCTTCATTTACTTGGAGAGGAGTTGAGCTGCGGCGAATAACACGACATTGCACTTAGACGTTAGATCCTAGATCAGAGGAAGGCACCCTACGGCCGCGTGCCACACGTGACACGCCAAGATCGAACCCAGTCGCAAATGACATCACGAGGTCCGGACCAATAACTACTACAACGCAAAGAAGGTATTTAACTGTTTCTATTTTAATATATACTAAAGTATTTTAAGACATTTTTATGTTTATACATTTTTTTTATAGATACAAATATTTAAGTAAATGCTCTGTTTATACGAGGGTCATTAAATAAATAAGCTGAATTCATCTTTTTTCACCCCATCAGCTATGGTGTTAAAAAACATGACACAGTAAAATTCTATAGCCTTGGTTGACAGCCAGTCTATGAGAAGGATTACTCTGGATTCAGAACTGTGGCAAAAACAATGTTAAACCTCTCTAATGATGATAAAGAATTTTTTGCCACTGTGTTACCCATTTTCACAGATAACTCCATCAACTTGACAACATTTGTTTTGGTGGTCTAAGCTAGCAATCGTGGCTCACTTTCGATCTAAACCATGGAGCATATAAACTGCGGACAGAAGTTTTGAACCCCAACTACCGCAGTTTATCACCACCGACCGATATATATATATATATATATATATATATATATATATATATATATATATATATATATATATATATATATATAAACAGATATGTATTACTAATGTTGCACATGGATTCATCTTTTTCCCCTCATCAGATATGCATTAAAAAGCATAGCACAATAAATTCTCTCGTCTTTATTAACAGCCAGTCTATGAAAAAATTACTCTGGATTCAGAACTGTGGTGAACACATAACCATGATTATCTACATCCTGAAGAGACATAGAATTGGATTTTAAAAATAAGCTAAATAACAGAGTAAACTGGACTTTCTAGCCTTGGGTGGCTTCCAGTCTAGAAGGAGAACCCTGAATTCAAATGAGCCATGATTATTATGTCCTGAAGGGAGATGTCATACAAATATTACAAAAAAGTCTCATATTTTTCTAACTGTTCAAGTTATAAAAGGCCCAAGTTCCACTCAAGTTAGAGAGTAACTGAATGAGGTTTTTGTACGAATGTAAAAGGAGGAAGTAAGTAGAGATTATGACTATATGTAGGATAAATAACGGTTGACCCTAAAATTGAAGAGGCTAAGATTATTGTGACAAGGTGAGCACCTTCTTGGAGTTTTATGTCTTTTCGACAAGATCGGTAGCAATATTTCTGACGTGAATGCATTCTTAGCACGAAGAAAAAGACTTTTTACCATTTCAACGAACATCATGTGAAAGGTCTATTTAACAGGTACAGCCTGATCTTTAGTATAATGTGCCAAATAATTCTCGGTTATGTAGCACTCGTATCAACGATTTCAGGGATCGCCTTCAATACAACTGTGGGCCCTTCATGTCGATTTCCAAGGAAAAAGGATGGTTATATGGCAGAATAACTTTCCCTCGAAGAAACATGTCACGTAGTTTAAATATATTAAACAGTAGTGATAATGGTATTATTAGCCGTTTCCCTATAAGGAAACATTTGCTAAGCAATGACCGAACAGCCCGTACTGCTCTCGGTTGAAATTATAAAATCTTTCACTTAAAAGATTTTCTTTCGGAAAATAAGTTTCTCAAGTCTAGTAGCTGTTTCCAGAATTGATGGAGTCTTTGTTGTAGAGTTACTTTCCGCAGTGGAAACTGTATTTGGACTAAATTCGATCCTAAATAGGTTCAACGTACAAAAACGTTAGGAACTTGTTATAATAAGTATTACGCAGAGTAATCTAGTTGTGGTAGCTGACTACTTTCGTATTCAACTCTTAGTCGACCCTCACTGACTCCTACTTATATTAGGTGGGAGAGTCTATTATCTATAGACTAGGTGTGTTTCCCCATAACAGTTTTCCTTCATAGCGCTTTATTTGTAGACGCGTGGATAGTCAAATTCTTCATTACGTCATTATTTTCAGTTCGAGTTACGTGTGTTGTCCATTTTAGCTGTTACTCCTGTGAGCAGACCTCAAATAATGTGTTTTTTTTATTTTATTTAGCATTGTTTTTTGTGATTCTGTAGCGCCAGACTACAAAGTTAAAGGAGGGTGATCTTTATCAAAATCCACAGGTTTCAATTGATCAGAGCCATTTATTTCTGAGAATGTGGTTGTAAACACGTGACAGTTTATATAATTTTGAATGTTACTACGCATGGCAATTATATGAATGTATTGCTCTAAGTTATTTAAGAACATGGCGCTCCAGTGTTCAGGTTAATGTTTCGGTATTGGTGCAATTTGTGGTGAAACTACTTCAAGTGCGGCTAATTTAACGCTCCACAAATAGTACAAATGAAATATATCAAATATATATATATATGAATTAAGAACCTACAGCAAGGAGCCTCTTTAATGATTATCTTAATCTATGAACTGACACTGAGCTGCATTTTTTTTAATCCGAAGATTAAACGGGATTAAGATATTTACAATCAAGAATTAGTGTGTAAGAAAGCTCCCTCGAGTACTTTGTAACACCCAATTTATCATCTCTCAGTTGCGTCTCTGTGTCTGGGCAGAGGTACTAGCCCTGGGAAATAGCTGCCCGAGGCCAGGCACTCTCATTGCACAAGAGAGATGGATCGGTGCACGCACCGAGACCAGCGCAGCAGACGGTTGCGGGAGATGGGGAATTTTTGTTCCTAGCCTCGATGTACGCGCTCGGGTCCCTACCTTAAAAACCGACTATGTGTCACAACCTGACCTCGTTTGAGGGTTTTCTTAAAATAGCCGCGAATTTGGAAGCCGTAGTGAGAGAGAGTATCGAAGGAACAGAAGAATAGGAAGGAAAAACAGAGAAGAGGTTTATTAAATACTCATGCATAGGAGTTGAAAAATACCAGATTATTAGGAAGGCCGTAGTTAGAGATAGGATGGAAGGAACAGAGACAAGGAAGGGAAAACAGAGAAGAAAATGTTTAGTAAATACGCATATAGGAGTTTAAAAAATAGCCGAGAATTAGGGAGTTCGTATTTATAGAGAGTATCGAAGGAAAAGCAGACTACGAAGGGAAAACAGAGAAGAACAGATTTATTAAATGCCCATACATAGGAGTTAAAAATAGCCGAGAATTAGGAAAGCCGTAGGTAAAGAGAGTATCACACGAACAGAAGAATAGGAAGGGAAAACAGAGAAGAATAGGTTTAATAAATACTCATATAGGAGTTAAAAATAGCTGTATTAGCTTAGGAAGGCTGTCGTTAGAGAGAGTATCGAAGGGTCAGATTAATAGGAAGGGAAAACGGAGAAAAAGAGGTTCAGTAAATACTCATATAGGAGTTAAAAAATAGCCGAGAATTAGGAAGGCCGTCGATAGAAAGAGTATCGAAGGAACAGATGACTAGGAAGGGAAAACCGAGAAGAATCGTTTTATTAAATACTCATACATAGGAGAAACTAAAAATTTCACGCTTTTTAACTTCTTATGTTTTCTCACGATTTCAAGATTGTTTCGAGGCCTCACATGACGTCATTTCATTGTTTCCGACGATTGTCCTATCATTGTTTTATTTCTGTTGCCCATACATTGTGCGATGTGTAAATTGTCGCCAATTTATATTAGACGACAATTTATTCATCGCACCCCGAATGTATTCTCCGGTAGGACTATTCACTTAATGTTGGCTAATTTAACGAGCGATTTCAGTTCATCTATAATCTACCGAATGATAAACAAGATATTAAATGGATAACATTCGGTTTATATTGATAGTCTTGTCTCTTTCCGTTCGCGTACCTCAGGCTTACAGTCTAATTTATAATGGATCAGAGAGGATAATATTCCTAGTAATTGTCAGTCTTTATATGCCAAGTACCTTCAGGATATGAGAGATCATGGCTCCCCAAAGCATTATTCTTCGTAACTTCTGATCATTTACAATCCTTCTTTGCCCCTGCTCTGCCATCCAATCATAAAGATTCGTCAACTATGTTATTATGTTTTCTTTGCTTTCTCTTGTTTGTATTCTGTTTCTCTCTTTCTTGATTTTGAGCCGCAGATATTTCAATTGGCGTTTTTTGATTCTAAGTGTAAGTTTTATTGTATATTCTATTTTCCTTCAGATTCCCTCGTTGTCTACGTGTTCTGTACATTGTATTCCCAATGTCAGTACATAGAACTATATCTCTTTCGTTTCATATCTCTTCTTCATCAGTGAAGAGCTTGTTAAGTATTCACTGCTATTTAATTAGATATTACATAGCAGTCCAGAAATATTTTCCTTGTTTCTCTGGATATTTCCGCTGTCTTTTCATGATTGTAAGTTTCCTTCCAGTTCCTATTTTCCTTTAAAGCTCGTCCGCATTGCTTACATATACAGATTCTTCTCTGCATTCAACCGATATATATATATATATATATATATATATATATATATATATATATATATATATATATATAAGCCTTTTGGCCCAATGAGAGCATGATTCAAATGATTTTTAAAATCGTAATTTTCGAACACGCAATGAAAAATGAAGTGGTCCTTTATTTTCCGGTGATTCTAATTTTTTGCTTTTTGTTATATTAATCAAGATTTCTGATAGTTTTGAATGAGCTGTTTGCCAAGATAAACTTTGTAGATGGTTTGTAGAAGACTTTCTGTCGAACCCCTCTTCTTTGAGTGTATATATATATATATATATATATATATATATATATATATATATATACATTATTTACATTATTTCGCACTATTGTCCTCATCTTTGTCGCCATATTTATTACAACGTTTCGGTCTTTCAGTATCTGTCTATATTTCTGAGATTAGGTATTATGTACATTATTTACATTATTCGGACTATTGTCCTCATCTTTGTCGCCATTTTTATTACAACGTTTCGGCCGTTGCACGCTCCGGCCCTCCCCAGGTGGTTGGAATGTTGAACCGAACCCCCCCCCCCCCCCAACACATCGCTCACCGGGGCAGACCGCTCCAGCTCCACGCGCCATGTTTAATGGACGCCAGTTATCAGTTATCTCCTGTTAATTATTCCCTCTGAAAGTTCTCCACAGCCCCAACCGGGTACCGAACTCACAGTCCTCGTGTCCTCTCACTGGATCTAACCAACGCCTTTATCCACTGTGCCATGTGTCCTTGAGAACAAAAAATAATAATAAAAGTAATAAAAATTTCGACAAAGATGAAGACAATAGTCCGAATAATGTAAATAATGTACATAATACCTCATCTCAGAAATATAGACATATATATATATATATATATATATATATATATGCCTTGATCTATCCACTTCCCTTCTCCACATCCTGTCACCTTTCATTCCTATCTGCTCTCGCTCCAAATCTTCTGTAACCCCCTTGCCTTGATCGATCCAATATCTTTCTCCACATCCTCTCCTTTACCACTCCTATCTGCTCTTCCTCCAAACCTTCTGTAACCGCTTGTGTGCTAGTGGCTTCCAGCCTTGCTTGGGGTGATATGCTTAAAATATATATATTTATATATATATATATATATAGAGAGAGAGAGAGAGAGATCGATGTAGATAGATAGATAGATAGATAGAGAGAGAGAGAGAGAGAGAGAAAGAGTTTTAAAAAATATATTATATATAGTGGATTAGATATTAAATAACAACCAGAAACTTTTTCTTGTTTCTCTGGACAATTCCGCTGTCTTTTCGCGATTGTAAGTTTCCTTCCAGTCCCTATTTTTCTTTAAAGCGCGTCCTCATTGCTTGCATATGCAGGTTCCTTTTGGCATTCAACCGATATATGTATATATATATATATATATATATATATATACAGACATTTATATTATGTTTAACGTTCTTTTTATAGATACATGTATTTAAGCAAATGCTCTCTTTTATAATAAACAGTATTAAATAACATTTACCGGCCTGAATGTCCGAGAAATTTTCATAGAAAATTTTCGCTCTCCGACAGGAATCGAACCTGTATCCTATACGGAACCATCATTTCGCGTGATGTGCCTTAACCTTTCGGCCACAGATGAGCGTCTGGTTAGCAAGGTCGATTTTACTATCTTTAAACTTAAATCTTCCATGAATCTCTTCTATTCATATCTGCTCTAGCGTATCAAATGTAAACAAATGACGTCATATATTTTAGAATTGGACATAGCCCGACAATTTATTTAAAGACATTTATATATTATGTTTAACGTTCTTTTTATAGATACAAGTATTTAAGCAAATGCTCTGTTTTTTTATAATAAACAGTATTAAATAACATTTACCGGCCTGAATGTCCGAGAAATTTTCATAGAAAATTTTCGTTCTATGAAAATTTCTCGGACATTCAGGCCGGTAAATGTTATTTAATACTGTTTATTATAAAACAAAGCATTTGCTTAAATACTTGTATCTATAAAAAGAACGTTAAACATATCATAAATGTCTTTAAATAAATTGTCGGACTTTGCCCAATTCAAATATATATATATATATATATATATATATATATATATATATATATGATTATTTATTCGAAAATTATAACATAAATATGTTATTAAAAACACTACAAAAATAGCCATTTTGTGTCAACACTTCTGGTGTCTTATCAAGGGATGATATTGAATGTAGAAAAAAGGGTTTTAAAAGGTTTAAATCAATCACAAACCTTTCGCTAAGGGAAACGCTGTTACATAATCTGGAATGCCCAATCAAAATACAAGTATACGAGAATTAAAAAAACTTAACAACGAACTAAGGTTATAATAATTATTTAATGTTTTAATATTGAGGTTAAACTAAAATAGAATTTATTCTAACTAATAAATATTAAATTATACGATAGAATTTGAAATTAATAATTAAAAGTTACCCATTTTAAAATTTAAATTTAATCTATATTAAGTTTAAAATTACTGAGGAAAAAAATACATATGTGGATTAGATATTACATAGCAGTCCAGAAATATTTGGTGCTAAATCTATGACACTTCATCTTAGCGAGGTGATCGCTTCGCATTCACTGATATACAGAAGATGGGATATTACATAGCAGTTCAGATCCCTTTTCTACTTTTCCAACGATATTTTCGCATGTCTTAATACTTAACTTCGGTTCTGGTAGACATATTTTGCTATTTCTATGTGTCTTCGGATTTCTTTGACCAATTTGCAAAGATCTGAATGCATGGGATATTTCACGGAAGTAATACAGAAACATTAGGCACATTACAGCACATGAATTATCAACTTGAATGTTAGAAGCATTTATTATTTACTCCAGTTGCTTATTAAGTTGTTCCTTTGCTTCCTCTTGGGTGTGTCAAATCTGAACCTGTTGCGACATTTTAACGAATCAATAAAACGGTTGACTTGGTGGACATGTTATTCATTTCGTTGTTGGTTTTTTTCCCTGGTCCACATATATGAAAGTGTATGCTGTGGTTTTTGAGGAAGAGTAAGGAGAGTAAATCATAAATGTTCGACGGAGAGTAAGGACAGAAAAACAGAAATTAAAGTTATAAAACAAATAGCAGAAAAAAAAAGTAAACGATATCAGAAACACGATTTTCGAACAAATTTTAACAATAAAAGCTACTTCGATCGAGCAGGAGATAAGTCTCGCAGTTGTGACTGGAAATATGTCTACCTCGATCTTTATGTTTGTATAGATGTACAGTGACGCAGAAAAGAATCGTATACCCAGGATGTTTCAAGAGATTAATGCAGATTCATAAACGATATTCAGGCAAATGATTTATCAGTTTTACCCGACTTTAAAAGATGGCGCACGGTAACCATACAAAAATACATAGCTAATCCCCTGATTATGTCTCTCACGTCGACTATTAGAAACTTTTATTATTAAATTTATCTATTATCCTATATGCCGATTGACTTTGGAACGTGGGAGAGTACGGTTCTCCATGATTTCCTCTCCTTTGTGGCTCTTAGTAAGGTTTGCCATTTTGTTATCTCTCTTAATCCCTGCTCTGCCATCCAATCACAAAGACTCCAGTTGCTTATTAAGTTTTTCCTTTGCTTCCTCTTGGGTGTGTCAAATCTGAACCTGTTGCGACATTTTAACGAATCAATAAAACAGTTGACTTGATAGAGAATATGTTTAAATACATGGGATATTTCAGAAAAATAATTCAGGCACATTATCGATATTACCGCACATGAATTACCATTCACGAAATCTCTCACTTTAACTCTGATTCCTTGGCATTTTGAAGAAATAAAATTGATTTCCTCAATTCACACAATTTTGGAGATATTTTAATCTGAATTTAAAAACAAAAGCTTTTTTTTTTAAATTCACTAAACGTGTGTCTTAATTTAAACTCAATATAAATAAAAACAAATTAAAATCACTAATTTTTTTCCAGTTATTTCAAAATTTGAATTTTTAACTTTTCCCTCCTCATCCGAACACAAATCCCAATGCTGGATGTTCAAGTACCAGATGAAGGGCAGATTTTCAATCCCGGGATTATCCTGATTCCAAAAACGTATGTCTATGTAGTGCAAATGTGGACCAAGTTATATGGGTTTCAGGTACACGGGTGGAATTTGCTGTTTATTTATGTAGAAGTAAACGTCAACTGAAACCGAATTTGAGAGTAAAGCTTAATTCAACGGGTATCCAAAAACTCGTGAAAATCAGAAATTATTAACCTTGACCGTCCTCATCATCGTGTAATCAGATGTGAATAAACGACCCTGGTAATTGGTAAAGTGTCTTCGATTTTCCTGGAGCATTCACACTCCTGTCTTTATCTAGTAGTAAGTTAAACATAGTTAATATGTAACGCACATCATAGTTTCTTTTAGTAATGTTTACTCCATACAAGGCCCAAGGGCAACTCAAGATAGAGGGTTTCTGAAGGAGGGTGGTGTTGCGTGAGCCGTAAGAGAAACAGGCGCATTTTATGCGAATATGTCTGAAAGTTAGCAGTTATCCCTGAACTTTAAGAGTTTAAGTTTGTAGGGGTTAGGGAAGGATCCTCTTCGAATATTGCTTCACAAAGCAACAGCTCTTGGGGAGAATCTATCCGAATGGAACTTACTCCTTACTAATGGAATATGAAAGGAATGAGTGTGGTTCGCCTCAATGTACGCAGCTCGGCGGGTCTTAGTTCGGAGAGTTAGAGTTTGGGGAGCGAGGGAATGTAGCTCGTCTGAACATTTTCCATAGAAATAGCGGTACAGTAGAGTGTGGCTTGCAACGTTTCGACTGTGGAGAAACGGGTTGTAGGGTGGAAAACAAGGCATCATCCACAAAGCCGGGTCGACGCTTGTGGACTATCAAATCACCAATCACCCAACTCATATATGGTAGAAGTACTCTATTTTCACTTACGTGCTAATACCCTTGGGAAAGGTATGAATCCTCTTCTTCTCACCCCCACAAGCTATGGGTAAATAGCAAGATAGACCAGGTTCTGTAGCATTGGATGGCAACTGGTCTACCGCAGAAAGAAATGTCAACCTACTGCGGGAAAAAATCTGCCTCGTCAGTCATGTATTGAAAGATACATGATCGCCTAAGCGTATATCACGCATGTCACATAACTGACTGACTCTATTTTCGGCCTGATAAAATTTTTTGAAATTAGTTGTAATTAGTTTAATAAAAGCTTCTCTTAATGAATATATAGTTCAAATTAAGATTTATTGTTTACGTGGGAAAAAATATTATCTTAGCGGCTCACTTTCTTTTGCACATCATTGTAGCTATATGGCTAAATTTGAATGACTCCTGCTTTTTAGCATTCTTAGATGAAATATCGTCAATAATAATTGTTGACTAGTATTTCTTTCACATTCATTAAAGTTACTTTTTCTTGCAACTTCCATATATAACAAGTAAAAGTAGCGAATATTTGTATATGGCTAAATTTGAATGACTCTTGCCGGTTAGACTTCTGAATAGAAATTTCTTTGATCTTATTTCTATTGCTTTGCGATGAATATTAAATTCACCACAAATATTCCTGAGGAATGCACGGAGAAGATATTATCAATCTTCTCAGATATTTTGAAGATCATTACAGTTCTCACATCTTGTGGACGATGGATAGTGCTGAAAAGAAGCTGCAGCGAACAAGGCCCACGCAAAAGCACATGGAGATCAATGGCTTCGTCTTAGGGGTTTCTTTCATATGAGAATCATGACCAACTATATAATATCCAATCTCCTATATGGCAGTGGATGCTGGACAATCTCCTAACAGGTAACATTTGATGCGACAGGATGTACTTCTACCGATGAAGGCTTAGGAAATAGTGGATAAAATATGTGATAAACAAAGAAGTTTTAAAGAGAATAAGAACAAAAAACAAAACGACACTATCCATAGCTGCATAGTAGGTGCTTTGCCAGGGTTACATACAGTTTTGAATTCAGTTTTCATTCTACTAGACTAGTTTCCAACCAAGGCTATAGAACCTAGTCTGTCCTACTATTTACCCATAGCTGGGGGAAGAATTTGTTTCATACCTATCCCAACGATATTAGGATGTAAGTGAATGCAATGAACTCGACTGGAATTCGAACTAGACACTCCGATACCTCCATCCGAGCTGCAAGCCATTGCTCTACCGTGCCTCTTTATGAAAAAAATCCATTTTTATTCTTAAAAAAAATTGTTAATTGAATATCAATAGAATCAAAAAGAATTATTCTTAAAAACCAAAATATATTTCGGGTTTAAATAACCCACTAACTAGATAAACTGTAAAACACAAATCAACTAGATCCAGAAAGGCGAGTATAATAGTGATTTTCCAAGCGGGACTTAGATGTGGCACAAGGCCGAAAGTAGGGGGCACCCAGTGAGGATAGAACTCACTACTCAGACTCAATTGTTCTAGCTAGACAAGCTTGCTAACCATTACACCGCGCCCGGGTGCCCAAGGAGTGTATAATAATAATGATAATCACCTGGAATTCCATTTGAATTTAAAAGTTATATAAATGGCCCAACAGATATAGAGTACAGGGTTACTGATTGAGGTTAATGAAAATAGATAACGCCTGACCAGAGACTTAAAGTGTTTAAAATTATTGTGATCGAGGAAGTATCCTTTTGGGAGTATTCTCATAAAATAACGGTTTCCGGGACGAGCTTGTCTGAAAGGAACTTCCTTTGGTTTCTAGTTGTTTATTGTGCTTTCCTAATTTCAAAAGTTCCTTGCTGATCACTCTTCCTACTCTGTCATGTTCGTATATATATATATATATATTCAATCAGATTTGTTTCGTTGGCTTAGTGCTGCAAATGTTGCTGACATCGTATTTTGACAAGCACTTATAACAGAAGAGGGTAATTATTGCTACGATCGGTATGCCTCCTAGATTTCTAATGAGGCCACTTCAAGAATCCCAGTTTGAAACCAAGAGGTAGTGATTGCAAGACTCACATTCATTGATTATTCACGTTGTATTTGTTCGAGGTCAAGACAAATTGATGCAGGGATTCAAATGCATACAACTGTTTCAAGTTCAGCAATCAATTGGTACACGCATGCGTGCACACACGTACACGTCCTTTAGATTTCTTTCTTATATACGCATTTATGGAGAGACACATAGATCTCTGGGCTTTTAACAATAAACTGGCTATTGTTTGAAAATCTATGTAATCTCCGATCAGAACGCTAAGAGCATCATGGACAAATTATTTAGGAAATAAAATCATTATTGTTATCTCTCTCCACAAGAAAATTTTACTCATTTTACTGATAAAAATTGCCAGATGTCATCGTAAATTCTATGCTTTTAATGTCTTCCCTCTCATTTCCCGCCTTTTGGAACTCTCTGTCGGCTACTTGTTTTTTTTTTCGATCTTGAGGTATCCAAACACATCACCAACTATCTTCTATCTCCTTAAATCATAGTCTTTTATTGTCCTACTTGTTCCGTTTACTCTTACGTCTTTGTGGATTTGCCAATGTTTTGTCTTCTTATCTGTCTATATTTCTGAGATGAGGTATTATGTACATTATTTACATTATTCGGACTATTGTCCTCATCTTTGTCGCCATATTTATTACAACGTTTCGGCCTTTCAGTATCTGTCTATATTTCTGAGATGAGGAATTATGTACACTATTTACATTATTCGGACTATTGTCCTCATCTTTGTCGCCATATTTATTACAACGTTTCGGCCTTTCAGTATCTGTCTATATTTCTGAGATGAGGTATTATGTACATTATTTACATTATTCGGACTATTGTCCTCGTCTTTGTCGCTATGTTTATCACAACGTTTCGGCCGTTGTACGCTCCGGCCTTCTTCAGGTGGTTGGAATATCGAACTGAACCATTTATTTCGCTCACGGGGGTAGACTCTTCTAGTTCCACGTGCCAGGTTTAATGGATGTCAATTGTCAGTTATTTCCTGTTAACTCCCCTCTCAAAGTTCTCCACTACCTTAACCGGGTATTGAAATCACACTAACGCTTTTATACAATGTGTCATGTGTCTTTTTATCTTCTTGCTCTAGAAAAAAAAAGATGTTTTCAAAGGATGGTTTTTCCTTGATACCACTATTATTAATGTATATGTTTCTGAGAGTCTTATCAATGTTGATTGTTTTAAAAAAATGTTTATTGGAACTGTAATTAAACATAAACATATGAAAGTAATTTTGTACATTGTCTTTGTTCTTGAGAATTCACAACGAAGAAATTGAACATTAGGTCTCTTATTTACAAGAATAATTTTATGTTTACAAGATTATAAAAAGAAGTAAAACAAAAAACTTATAATGCAATATTTATTATTTACCATTTCATAAAGAAATAAATATGACACATTTTTTAATAATTTTTTTTTAATAAATTTATAAAAATGTCTGTGAATAAGAAAATTAAAAGTGACACATAATGATTATCAGCTGTGATTATTAATTTTAAAAATAATGTATTTACAAGACATTTCTTTCGTTTGCTTTGCCTACATTAAGGACCGTTGGCATTTGGTGGGGTTGAAAGGAACTTTAGAAGCTGTTTTTCTTTTTCCAGCCTTGTGGTGAAATGATTTAAAACAATCTTGTAAAATCGTGCCTGAATCCAGTTCAGGGGTTGTCAGGTGAATGCGAAATCAATATGAATGCAGTTGAATAAAAGATTTCACTGTTTATATGAATCATTAGGCACATTTACAGAACAACAAAATCGATTTTCCTTTCAAGGAAAAAAATAATGGAAAAATAATATATATATATATATATTAGAAACATATACAGAATAACGTTAAATTCTGTCATCCTGTAGTGGATATTGAGGCCAACATCAAGTCTGTTTTAGGCTTGAACGCAATCATTAGGCCATGTATAGGGAGGTACGGTGAAGTAATGGAATCGTAGAGTGGCAGTCGTGTTTGTTACCATCGTGCTAATACCTTGTGAAAGGTATGAATCCATCTCTCAGGAGAGACTGGGGCTAACACTAACCTGTCTAGGAGATGGAAAACTCCAAATTCAAACACTTGGGGCCTTCTTCATGTCTCCGCGACCATCAGTAATGCTTTTCAACACCGCCATTGTTTTTATTATCGTCATTATTATTATATCATCTGTATTATTATCGTCATTATTATGGTTATTATCATAGCTACGATTGCTACCATTGCCCACCTTTTATTTTTTAATTCCGTCATTAAGGCTAAATTTACCGTTAACACTCAATATCTATTAATATTATCAATAATAATTAATATCACAGCTATTATCACTACCAGCATAATCACAACCGTCAACAACACACAAGCAGTTAGCGTTGAAAATGCAAACATCATCATCACCATAACCAAAAACAGAACCCAGCTTAACCAAAGTGGTGGTGGGAAGGCCCAGACCAATAATAGTGTATGTGCGCGTCTACACATGTGTATATGTGTGGGTGGAGTAGTGTATGCCGTCCCTTACGGCCAATGCGGTAGATATTAAAAAGGGTCCAGAACACCGCTACCAGCACCTTGTTGAAAGAAACATGGCTACACATAAAAAGCTAAGGTACTGACACCGAAATAGAATTACAACTGCGTATGTATGCATGCCCGAACGCACGGATATGTGACTTCGCTTAGACTCAAATTGTTCTTATGGATGTGTTGGTGTGAACTAAAATGAGTATGTATGTGGTTACCCGGATGATAGTGGCACCCCAAACAAGCACAGAAGTCAATTCCTCATCCGAACACCAAAGATAGTCAAACTAGCATAAATAAATCCAATTTAAAAAAAATAAACCCCTTTGTCTGATGATCGCAAAAGCATGAACACAGGGTCACAAACTCATATCCATACAACTTATTATATCTATCTATCTATATCTATCTTTGTCTGTCTGTCAGTCTGTCTGTCTGTCTGTTTCTATCTCTCTCTCTCTCTCTCTCTCTCTATCTATCTATCTATATATATATATATATATATATATATATATATATATATATATATATATATATATATGTATATATGCGGGGGTGTGTATTAAAATTGAGGAGATCAGACAAGCACGCTATTTGGTTGCAACCATTCGATAACCTCAGACAATATCGTTCCGCATGTTAGATTTTCTTTTTTTTTCTTTTCTTTTTATGTATATTGAGCACGTTTTAATGCAACTTTTCCTGGTCTAATTCGAATCTTACCAATAACTGCTAA